>JAOCZM010000120.1:1200000-2400000 GCA_026122235.1 Vinca minor
AATGTCAATCTAATGCAAAACCCATTAATTATGCTCAATGATGATAATATTCACCTACAATGTAAAAAGACTAGAATAAAACCCTCTAAGAATCATTATAAGTTGTTCTGCTGGGAAATTTATTTTTCAAGAAATATTTCATCACTTATCGCTCCATTTATTTAGGCTTAAAAAAGAAAAAAAAAAAAAAGCTACAACTTGTGCAAGACCAAATGGGCACCATGCTGAGGCTGAATTGTAACAATTGTTCTTGGAGCATGTGTATAAGATCCCGAAAGTTCAAAGGAAAATCGCTGAAGAATCATAGCCAAAGCCAGTTTTGCTTCAACCATAGAGAAGTTTTGTCCAATACACATTCTGGGTCCCCAACCAAATGGGAAATATGCAGCTTCACCCTTTGTTGCATTGAAAACTCCTTCAGCAAACCTTTCTGGATTGAATTTCTTAGCATCATCACCCCATATTTCACTATTATGGTGTAGCAAGATAATAGGCAATGTGACCAAAGTCCCGGCAGGCAAAGAATATTTTCCTATTTTAGTATCCTCGTTAATTCTTCGATTCAATGAAACTATTGGTGGATATAGCCTTAAAGTCTCGTTCAAGATCATCGTCACCTGTAACAACATTGCTTTTAGAGTTACTTTTCTTATTACAATATTTGGTCAAAAACTTTTCTTATAAGTAAAAAATTCGAAGAGATTATAAGCAAAAAAAAACTTACAATCTTAAGGTGAGTGAGGCCTTCAAAATCCGGTTCATTCTTGCCGAATGCTTGTAGGACCTCTTCTCTAGCGCGAAACTGCCAATCTTGATGCTTACCAAGTAAAACCAAAGTCCAAACAAGTAACGCGGAGGTGGTTTCTTCCCCAGCAAAATAAAAGAGTTTGCACTCTTCAATAACATCATTGATAGTCATACCAAATTTCTTATCCCCATGTTGCTGAATTTCTTTGTAATTGGACTCTAATAATATACCCAATAAGTCATCATCACTACTTGCTTGCCCTGCTTTCATTGCCTTTATTCTTTTGTTAACAATATCTCGAATTGAATCTTCAACTTCTTTTTTTATATACTTCATTCTTCTATTTCTCTTAGTAGGCAAAAACCTACAAATATTCACAACAAAGAGATAAAAGTTTTCCATTTTTCGAAAAATAAAAACATTTGCAGCAAGTTTGGAAGTAATTTTAACAAATGAATATACCTAAAACCAGGGATGTATAATGTTGTCCTTGCAATTGTCATAACATGATCTGCCTGTTCTCTTTGAAGTTCAAAAATCTTTTTACCTTCTTCATAGCTACTACCAAATGCTGTTCGCGAAATTGCATCACTAGATAGATCTTGAAGATAAGGCCAAATATCCAACTCTCCTGATGCCTCTGCTGATATAATTTCATCCCATTTCTTCAACATTTCACTTGCACTCAAATGAAAAGCAGGCAACATATGCTTCACATAGAAAAAAAAAAAAATTAGTAAAACTATCAAACTAATTAATCAGTACTAGAATAAGATATCATCAAGATTTAAAACCTTTAGCTTCTCGACATGGAAGGCGGGAGTGATTATCTTTCGATGTTTTGTCCATTTATCGCCTTCGTAACTTACTAGCCCTGCATTAGCTTGAAGCTTTTGGAAGATTGTATATTTAACCATGACTTCCTTAACAAGTTCTGGTTCCAACATGAAAACTGATGGTTTTGGTCCAAGCCACATAAAGCAATTTTTACCTGAAATTCAACATTTTACAGAGGCACATCTGTTAAAAATGGACTTATCTACTTGGGTCTAACTCAATCCCTCAAAAGATCAGTAGTTTTATCTCGGTAGATTAGTAAGTTCAAAACTTATATCCAGACAAATGAGTGCAATACACATAGTCCAAAAAGTCAATTCTCCGTCCTGTGTGTTTGCACTTTTGCCTACGTGTTTGGTATTTGTTGGTTTAGATATAAGTTATAAATTACTCATCTACCAAAATAAAACTACCCTCAAAAGTTACATCAAATGGGAAAATTGCCCAGGCCTTACACTCACGGCCGGGACTGCACATCTAAACCGTGAACATCAATGAGCCCAACATTGGGCTTAACTAGAGCTATCAAAATGGGCATATGCCCACGGGCATGCTCGCTCCGTGAGATTAATGGGCGGGTATGAAGTTATGAATTGCATACCCATTTAAATGCGGGTAGCAATAGGCAGGGACGAAGACAGGGGGAGGGGCGACCGAAATTTTTAAAAATACTACTATTTATAGAAATTTTATATGTAGTTTGGAAAATTTTTGAAAATTTTATCAGTTTCGCCTTCCCAAGAATTTTTTTTTGCCATTTTTATATGTAGTTCGACATACTGTTGCAGTTTCGCCCCCCTCCCCCCTTCCCGCCAACACCAAATTCCTGGCTTCGTTCCTGTTAATAGGCATACCAGTGCGGGTAGCGGGTATGGGCGGGTTGCAACCGGGCATGCCCACTTTGTTTTGTTTTTTTATTAATTTTGGATAGAGATTAATCAGTCTCTTCAGTCTGCTCCAAACTGAACAAGAATCATATATCTCTACTATATTCTTTCATGTGTTCTTACCAAATATAGGAGTCATCTTCTCCCTAAGAATGTACAAGTTCAAATATGTGTACGCAATTGGATTTACGGTTTCATCTCTAAAGAATTACGTTCTAACTTATTATGTATTATTTACCGTTTATAATGTTTTAACTATTTATGGTGTGTGTTTTATATTTGAAGATGATGAGGAGGAATTACCATTATCTAAAACGGATTCAAATAATACTTGTAGTGTTCATGATCTTGATCAATAGATGTAGAATATTAAAAAAAACAATATCTATTTTTTTTGTTTCTTTCACTTCAGCAATATGCTAGTTAATTTTGGACAGTTGATCTTGAATTATTTTTGAAATTGTGGACTTTTATTTTATTCTAATTTTTTTAAAAAATATTTTGGATATTGTGGAGTTTGATTTGATTGTCTTAAACTATTTTGGATTTTTTCGGATTTGATCAATTGTTTTTTAAAAAATAAATTAATAATAAGGGTCGCTGGCATGCCCATCTGCCCATGAGCATTCGGCGGGTGGGTACGCGCATCTCTTTTGATGGCCCCTTAAAAAAACGGGCATGCCCGCTCATCCCCATTTAAGGTATGCCAATGATGGGATGTGGCGGGCGTGCATACCGTTTGACCGTACTAGGCTTAACTCAATCTCTCATAAGGTATCTCAAGAGGGGAGTTGCCCAAGCCTTATCTATTGCAAATATGCACACAAAGTATTCGATGCGGCATCTTTAACAAAATCAACACCAAACGAGTGGAAAAAAAGCGGGTTTCGGTTATAGAGAATTACCATATCTCTCGAAGGATTTAACGAAAAAGGGAATGACCCGAGGGATAATATCATCAGAGAGATTGATGGGCTTGGAATGAGCCTCTTGAAGCATCAGCACAAGTTCATTCAAATCTCCAAGAAATGGTCTATAGGGGTTCCCATTAAGCCCTTGTGATCTAAGGTACTTTTCTGTCCTTTTTGGGTTCAACAACATGAAATCCAACACTTTCCATGCTAAAATTAAAAGGGCAAGAATGGAAGAACCAGCAAATAAGATGTAGATATTCTCCATTTTTCTTGTCTGGATGAACTGATAAAAATTTAGTTCCCTTTTAATATTGTATTTTTGGCTAATGGAACAGAGGGGACCTTCAGCGTCGTTTTCATAGGCGACGTACAGAAAGAACTTAAAGGTCTTTTCTTTGGTCTGTAAATTATTGTGCCGAATTAATACCTTTTGATTATTCTTCTTGATTCCTCAACCATAGAGCAATTGTCTTGATTCTTAATGTACTTAGTCAAATTGGACTTGTTTTTCAAAATAATTAAATCATCCCATTGATAATATCTAGACGAAATCATCACTACATCCGTCCCAAATTACTTTTTTTTTTAATAGGTCATCACAAATTACTTTTTGTTTTGAATAAAAGCACTAAAAATATCATTAATCAGAAACGAGGGTTACATGTGGTAGGAGAAAGCTCGGTGGCCCTCCAAACCATTGAGAGGAGGTTTTAAACCTCATTGCGTGTTTAGCTAATCTATCAGCAGCAATATTACAAGATCTGTGCACAAAAGATAAATTAGCTATGCTAGTCCCTAAACAAATACGTATCTGACTAATCATATGTCCTAAAGAAGACAAATCCTCTTATGCTTGGTGGACCTGATTAACTAGAGCTTGACAGTCACTTTCGATGAGCAGCGGCTGATATCCTTGATTCATAGTAAACCGAAGTCCCTCAAGCAGCGCCTTTGCTTCAACGTATTCAGGGTTGGGAGAGTGTGGAGCAAATTTTGCAGCCCCTGCGACAAATGATCCTTTATGATCCCTAATGATGAATCCCATTCCTCCATAGTGCTCATACCAGGCTCCATCAACATTAAGTTTAAAGAAACCTTCGTTGGAGCCTGCCAACTATAGTTAGGCTTACCCTTAAGGCTTTCGGGGATTTCTTCCTTAGCATCCGGCGAAAACATTTTTGCCTTCCCCTTGAGTATATATCGTACTTGGTCAGCATTTGGCAGTGATCGGCCATTTCCATTCAATCCTAAAGATGAAGCGAAAATGCTACTATATTCAGCAGCATAGATGAGGGCAAGATTAGCAATTTCCTCTGGCAGTTTCTGTTTCCCTTCGAAAACAAAATTATTACGATTACACCATATTTGCCATGCAGTGTATGCAAAAGGAGTAGAAACCTCTTCGCTAGCTTTGAGGATAGGCAGGAGACAAAAAGGAAAGACATCCTTCTTGAGTATTGCCTGAATGTCGAAAGTGGTATTGCTCCATACGTCTAGAGCTGATGGGCATAGAAAAGGAGCATGTGCTGCAGTTTCAATAGCCTCATGACAGACAGGACATTGTGATTTAATGGCTTTTACTCGCTTTGATAGATTTTGCAAGTTAGCAGAATTTGTTGGAAGATTTTCCAAATAAAGCTTTGTATTTTCGGGGGAATAGCCAGCTTCCAAATGTTTTTCCAGTCATCGACAGCATTGTTTGATGATGTCGAAGGCTTTTCATTATTGCCATTTTGGATATCTAATTGAAGGTGGTATCCGGATTTGACAAAGTACAATCCATTTTTAGAAAAACCCCAAACAAGGCGATCTGGTGGCCATGTATCGCAGAGTGGGATCTTAAGTATTTCCCCAATCTCATATGAGGAGAAAAATTCTCTCAAAAGTTCAATGTTCCAAACACCCCTTTGATGGTCAATAAGTCTTGAAACTGTCATATACTTTTGCCATAGTCCTAGGTTAGGAGGTTCCGGCAGTTTGAAAGAATTCGGGGTGTTTAACCATTTATTCCCCCATATATTGACTCTTGAGCCATCACCTATTCTCCATTTCAGTCCGGCTTTGAGTAATTCTCGTCCTTTTAAGATTCCTTGCCAGACTATAGAGGTTCGTCCTTTAAGTTGGACATATAGGAATCTTTCTTGACGAAAATACTTTGCTTGTAGTATCCTGGAGCAAAGTGAGAGCGATTGATGAACAATACACCAACCTTGTTTAGCGATAAGAGCTTTATTAAAAGCTGCTAAGTCACGAAAATCTAGGCTTCCTTGGCCTTTGGGTTTGACAAGGGTAGCCCAAGCCCGCCAACATATTTTCCATTTATTCTCCGTTCCTCCCCATAGGAATGTACGCATCATTCTTGTGAGTGAATTAATGATATATGGAGGGAGTATAAAACACGACATTACATATGTTGGAATGGCCTGGATTACAGACTTTATAAGAACTACTCTGGCTGCAAAAGGCAAAGTCTTCTCTCTCCAATTGCTTAGTTTTTTCCAGACTTTGTCTACAACAAACTGAAAAACTTCCTTTTTTGATCGTCCTGTCATATATGGTAGCCCGAGGTATTTCCCTTTCCCATCTCCCTCTGGAATTTGTAAAATGGAGAAGGCAAGATCTTTAATATCCTCAGGGGTTCCTTTACTATAGAACAAATTTGATTTTTCATAGTTTATTAATTGCCCAGAGCATGTTTCATATGTACTCAATATCTCCTTAAGCCTCCTCAAACAGGATTCCTCCGTTTTGGCGAAAAATAGAGAGTCATCTACAAATAGTAAGTGCGTGACAGAAGCACTTAAACTGAATTGGAACCCTTGCAAGAGCCCCTTTCCTCGCCTGAACATACCAAGGAGGATAGTCTGGCTGTGCAGATGAGAAAAAGAAAAGGTGATGAAGGATCTCCTTGCCTGATTCCCCTGGTTGGCGTGAAGGAGCTTGTGGGTACCCCATTAAGCAAAATGGAGTATTTCACAGTTCTAATGCAATTCATTACAAGAGAGAGAAATTTTGGGGGAAAATTCATACATGACATCACCATTTCTAGATAGTTCCATTCAACTCTGTCAAAAGCCTTGCTCATATCCAGTTTTAGGGCTAGTTGATGAGAGCCGTTTGGCTTAACTGTTTGGAGGCTACGAAACACTTCAAATGCAACAATAGCATTGTCCGTTATTAGCCTTTTCTTGAGAAAAGCACTTTGGGCCTCATCGATTAGGGAGTCCATAACAAGCTTTAGCCTATTCGTTAAGATTTTTGAAATGAGTTTATATATGACATTACATAGACTGATTGGTCTAAAGTGTGCCATAGTGATAGGTTTTGTAATTTTGGGTATGAGAGCAATGTGTGTGGAATTTATAGTTGCTATGCTAGCTCCATCGTTCAACACCCCAAGAATAAACCTGGTTACCGACTCACCCAGAATATGCCATAGATTCTGAAGGAAGATGACATGCATCCCATCAGGGCCCGGTGCTTTATGAGGATGCATTTGTTTAAGAGCTTTGAGTATTTCGTCTTGAGTAAAAGGGCGCTCTAGCTCATCAATCTCATGGTCATTTAACGTATTAGTAAGTAGATGAGGTGAGAGACTAGCTCCCCCAGAGTTTGCTGTAAAAAGCGTCCCAAAGAAATCAATGGAAACTCTTTCTATATCCTCTTCCTCGGTGTGAATGTTGCCATTAGAATCCACAATTTCCTCAATATAGTTCTTTTTTTTTCCTTTGTGAAGCCTTACTGTGGAAATAGGCTGTGTTCCTATCCCCCTCAGCTAGCCAGGTTGCTCTGCTTCTAGTTTTCCAGTAACATTCTTGAAGTTCCTGAGCTTTTTCCAAATCCTTGGAAATTTCAAGCTCTTGTGAGAGCGAATGTTCAGGAAAACCTCTGTTTTTCTGAATCGCCTCAAAGCTCTTTTTGCTTTTTTTCCACGTTTAAATCTAAGTCACCTATAACCTTATTGCTCCACTTTAAAAGATCATCCCTAAAATTTGAGAGGGCTGTACTAAGGCTTTCTGCCGTTGCTGTCGCAAGGAAAGTCCATATTTTTTTTGCATATTCGAGAAACTCAGGCGCTTTGAACCAAAGGGGTTCAAAACGGAGCGGTCTAGATTTTTTAAGACCTTGCTTTCGCTTTTTCTTTATTGGGGGTATGCCAAGTAGAATAGGAAGATGATCGCTATCTTTTGTGGCTAAGTGTTGGATTTGTAGTTTTGGAAAAAGATTTTGCCAATCTTGATTGGCTAAGCCTCTATCCAGTCTAACAAAAACCTCTCCAACACTATCCCGAAAATTGCACCAAGTATAAGGACTACCAATATAGCCCAGATTATATAATCCGCATTCAGAAAGTACATCACGAAAATTATTAATTTGCTTTTGACTTCTTGGGAAAAAACCAGTTTTTTCATTGTGGTTTAAAATTTCGTTAAAATCCCAATGCAAAGCCAAGGAAGTGAGTTAATTGAATGAAGCCTTTTAAGGAGTTTCCATGAATGGATTCGCGAGGAAGCTTCTGGATTTCCATAGAAACCAGTAAATCGCCATTTAAAGTTACCATCACTAGATGTTATACAGGAATCAATATGTCCAGGAGAGTAAGATAAAATATCCAGCTTTATTGAGGAATTCCAAAATAAACATAAACCACCACTGAGGCCATTACGGCTTACAGGAAAATGAAAAGAAAAACCTAACTTACAACGAACAAAGTCCATAGAACGAGCTAAAGACTTTGTTTCAGATAAAAAAACAATAGCTGGATTGAGCACTTTACATAAGCGCACTAATTCCTGAATTGTCTTGGAATTATTAATTCCTCGACAATTCCAAGCTGAGTAACTCATGGGTCTTGGTGGAGGCTGACCATACCCTGATAATCGGCAGGAGCCCATGAAAAAAGTAAGTCTTCTATGGTAAAAACATCATCAACCAAGTCTAGATCATCAAAACCATTATCTATCTGAGTAGACTTGTGTTTCCAATTTGGGGAAAATTCTGGTTCATCATCATTAATTTCTGTGATAGAAACTCCAGAAAATAGTGCACAATTTTTTGGGTCCAAATCTGCTGCCTCGGTTTGGACTGGTTCAACATTTAGAGGCCAAATGGCTAGTGGGCCCGACTCAGATCCTTCCGCATTGTAAGAGACCCCTGAAACATGCGCCTGAACCAGCCCACCATTTAGGCTCCCAGTTGGGCTGGGCGATAAAGCCTTTTGCACACCAGGCCCAGCATCCGCCTCACCATCTAGCCCATTCCTTGGATGCAGCCCAGAAGGAAAATAAAAGCCCGCCTCCTGGAGCCCAAGTCTAGACCCTTCTCCCATCTCAGCCCCCCGTCGTACCATAGCCGCAGAGGTCCTCCCTCGTCACCTCCACTGAGGCTCTCTCCGATCAGCGACTTGCTTTTTGGAAGCCGGCGAGCCGGCAACTCCACCCTCCGCCGGCCTCTTCCTTCGGAGCTCTTTGTGACCCGAGACACTTCCTTGCAAAATCCGAGCCCATCTTCCCCTCCTACCACCATGTCTTCCCCTACCCGAATCAACTCCTCTACCACCACCTTGCCGCTCCATCTGGCTCCGCTCAGCTGCCATTGACGCTCACTAGGAGCTTTTCTCCATCTCCGAATTCGAGTCTTCTCTTGACAGAAGGTTTGAGCTCAGATTCCACAAATTTCCCTTTTCCTTTTCGGGTTCGGTTTGCTTCTGCCTCATCCGGTTCACACATTTCACTTTTAGTCTAGACAACCCCTTCTCCAGCTGCCCCTGCAAGAGGAATAAGCGGACCTTTGACAAGTAAGTTCAGATTGAAATAAATAGTGCATATATTCCTTATATTTGGTTGCCAAACCGCATTTATCATTGGATCAAATTGGTAATTTTTGCGATCCGCAGGTTGAACTCCACCTGGCAATTCCGGCCATGTGATAGGGACATGGTCAAGCATCCCGCAATGGTTGCAGAAAGCGGGCAGTCGCTCATAGCGAAAACATCCCTGAAAAGTACAAATATCAGGAGCTGAACCATTGAGCACACGACGTAATGCCTCAGTCACATTGATTTTCGCCCTGAACTGGTAGAACCAAATCCCTTCCATAATTTCATTCAACTGCATAGTCTCACAATTAGGTAGTGTACGTGCGATTTTAACACCCATATCATCTATCAATAGGAGACCAGTTTTGAAGTACAAATGCATCCATATTGGACACATGAGAAACATAGCATCGGTGACCTTAGTAGTCATGTCAAAACGCTTGGTGACAAGGAGAACATTATCAAAACACCAAGGTCCCTCTTTTATCACAAAATCAGTATCCTTCTCACTAGGAAGTTAAAAAATGTAAGTATTTTTTGCCAACTTTTGATATCTAGCATTGCATTTCCATGAGCGGCCTAACATGGTATTAAAATACCGTGGCAGGTGATCTGTAAAGTGCACAAATTGGCCAACAAGTAAAGCCTTTTTCCCCGACAAACCGCCTTGGGCATCAGTATTTTCAAAAGACATGGTCTGTTTTTCTGTCCCACGCAGCGTAAAGCTGGTGAGCCGAGAGACGAGATCTGAGACATTGGTTATCGACATAACGAGATGCTGGGAAAATAGTAAAGAGAAGAAAAAATTTGATTGCTTAATGATGATGTGAATCTGAAGCAGCAAGGTATGACGTTTATAATACATTCTACGCCTAGAAAAACCTAGATTTTTAAAGAGTCCTATTATAATAGAATTAGATGATTGTGTAGAGAGTTTTAATATCCTCATACCTTCTATAGGAATTAGGCGTCCTAATTGGTATGTATTACTACTCTTTGAATATGATAGAATTCTGGGAATCATAAGGGATACAACTCAAAGAAACTAAAAGAGGCAAGCCTCAAGAAGACTCTTGAGAGATAGAAGAGAACTCCTAGCGGAGTAATCTTAGAAAAACTCTCAGTAATCGAGAGAGAATGATGGACTACATAAACACTAAAAAAACTATACATCTTAAGTTATTGGATTAAACAAATTTATGTGCCTTAAATACGGCAAAAAAATCCTCTGTCCCCGTTCCCATCCCCTATCCCTCATCACAAATTACTTTATACGGGGGTTTTCATTAAAATTAGAAAAAAGATTGAAAAACATTTAATATGATAAAAAAGTTTTAAGTACCCCTCAATTAATGAGTAAAAATGTATTATTAGTAGTTAGTTGACTAATAAATTAGGTGTATAACTGAAAAAATAATAATAGCATTGATTTGAAAAATGTGGTAAACAATTTAGATGTCTTAAAAATTGAAATGTTACAAAATAATTCGGGACGGATATAACACATCAAACAATTCTCAATATACTTATTTAGAGAAAAAAAGTTAAGAAATCGAGAATCACCCATAAAAAATAAAAAATAAAATCTTGTTGAAAATATATAATCAATTCATCCCCCTTGTTATCAAGTAAAATTAAGTGTGAATGTGTACAATAATTTTTGTTTTGATATCTCTTGGACCATAAATGCTTACTGTCTATAGTGTATAAGATTTTGTGTATTTTCCCAAATTATTTATTTTCTACCTAAATGCGCCTATTAGTCAGAACAGTGTAGAGGTCAATGAAAGTGGGCCCACTTGCCTTTTCACTCTTGTCCTAAAAAAGATCTATAATCACAAAACCATTCCAAACTATTTCATAAGCAAACAAAAAATATTTACCGATGTTATTTGACTTTTCTTTGCTACATTCAATGTCTCAACTTTTGTTTCTCAATGGGAATCGGGTAGCCCAAGTGGTAAAGCTACCCGAACACGGGCCGGAGGTCCCGTGTTCGATTCCCGTATCTCCCCTTTATTGGGGCAATAATCTCCTCCTCTGGTGAGGCCTCCTCCTCCTCTTTTGGTGATGCAATACCCTTCCCAGACATGGAGCGTGCTTTAATCGGCCTTTCTAGGGTACTCTCCGCTCTCTCCCCTTCGGGGGCAACGCCCTTTCGGGCTTCAAAAAAAAAAAAAACTTTTATTTCTCAATTGATTTCTTATGTATTCTATGAATATAAATATATGAATATTGAGATATCAACATAATATTCCATTCAACACAAAAGAGAATCGGAAAAAAAAAGGAGAAAGACAATGAGCACCTCCTTTTTGTTTTTTTTTGGAAAAGCTGCATTTTTATTAGAAATTTGGCAGAATCCATAAAAATGTGTACATAAGTCCGCACCCCAAAGTAAGGTGGGTAGCTAGAAGCACTCCCTATCCAAATCTATTTTCTAGGCTGAAATTTGAGATTTGAAAGTCCATATTTATCAGCATTACATTGAAAGCCGAATTGGCATAGAAAGTAGAGTGAAATTCGTAATTTCACCTAAAGATTGAGTATCACAAGCCTCATTAGCAAGCAAATCAGCTACCTTATTTGCTTCCCGGTAAATGTGCTTAACTGTATGCTTTTTTAGAAGTCTGAGCAACCTCTGATATAACTCATCAAGCTTCCAACTATGAATGTGTCTCCTTTGAATCGAGTCAACCAAGAAATTAGAGTCTGTATGTATTAGCAACTGATTGTAGCCCATTGTGGTCGCAAGTTGCAGTCCCATAATCATAGCCTTTACCTCCGCTTCAGAATTAGTAGCAGTATCACCCAAATAGCGAAAATAAGCAAAAACAAGTCCCATTACCTCTTCGCAAGATGCCTCCCACTCCCGAGTGGCCTGGATTGCCACTCGATGCTCCATCAACAATTAGAACAAAACCACTTGGATTATCATGATCCAACCATTTCACAATCTGCACACGCCCCCTAGCCTCCCATGCCGGGGCCATTTTCCCCATAAAAGGTTCATATAGTCCCACAGATTGAAGAACAGGCCCAATAAAAGATTCAAACTCTCCAAGTATCCCCAAATTACTTGCTTTACGTCCATCATAAACAAAACGACACCGAGCTTTCCATAAAATCCAACAAATTTCGGAAGAGACAATCACATAAATATCCCGCCATTTCCCTTGTCCCTTCCACCACGTCAACTTTACCAACGAGTATGGATTTGCACAATTTATCATCAGCCAATCAATTCCCATTAAGCCACACACTTGTCGCCAAAAAAAAGTAGCAAAAGGACAATCAAGAAAAACATGACAATGACTATCCACACCCCCTCCGCAACTACAATAAGAGGCTAAAGAACATCCCCAACCTTGTCTTACAGTATTAAAAGCCAGGAAGCCATTAAAAAATTGCAACATAAACACACAAAGAAACATAGGTAAATTTGAGCCCCATAAGATACGCCGAGTACCTTGTATAAGGGTGGTGGCTGTATGATTTGAATTGCCGAAGTGATTGTGAACCCCCACTCCCCCCGAGTCAGGCTTCCATACCCATACATCTGGACCTTCCCCTGCAACAAGCCGAGGCAACATTTGCCTTTGGGCCGAAGTGAGATTTATCGGCAATTCTGACCAGCCATTCGGTCCCAGGAATCGATTTATTGTAAATGAAGAATCCGGCATCCCTGCATTGAGAAATCATCATACCAAAAAGCAGAGTCCCCTCCCCTTACCAGGACAACCATGTTCTCCTCAACATCATCCCGAACTGTCAACATCCGCTTCCAGACAACCGAGTCTTTTGAATTTGGTAAAACGAAAAGGGGATGACTGCTATTCCTGCATATTTATCAAGAAGAAAATCTCTCCATACAGAATCAGTTGTCTTGAATCTCTACACATTTTATATGAGAAGGCTTGTTGAAGTGCCCGCAAAGAAAATAAACCGAGACCATTATGCATAACATCACAACACAATCTTGACCAAGACATCCAATGTCGCTTGTAACCAAAAATAGATTGACCCCACAAAAAATTCGCCATAATTCGTTCTATATCATCTAGGACCCGTTTTGGCAGATTTGCCGAAGCCAAAATGTAAAATGTCATACAAATCAAAACATGACGAATCAGAATTAATCGACCTCCAAAACACAATAGTTTTTGCAACCAACCCTCAACTCTCGATGAGATTTTATCAACTAGCGGCGCAAAGTAAGTGACTTTTGATCTTCCCAAATAAAGAGGACAACCAAGATAGATAAAAAGAAATGTACCTTGTGAAAATCCCGTCAATTGAGATATCATGCATATTTGATTCTATTGTGTTCTGCCCGAAACATAGAAAGAGCTTTTCCCCGGGCTGATATTCTGACCGGAAGAATGCTCATAGGATTTGATAAACTCCATCAGATTCACCAACCCCCTTTTACCACCATTCAGAAAAATGATCACATTATCAGCATAAGCTAAATGGGAAATAACCAAAGTCGAAAAAGGTGAAGCATACGGCTCTATTGAACGCAAACCCATCAGATGGTTCAATCCTCGTGAAAAAATCTCAACTGTAAGAATAAAAAGAAAAGGCGACATAGGATCCCCCTGTTTAACCCCTCTTTCCGCTTTGAAAGAACCATATGGACTTCAATTAATCAATACCAAGAAACAGTTATCTTTAAGCAAAGTTTTTATCATCTGTATAAAGTGATAACTAAAACCGAATCTCTCTAGCACCAAAGTCAGGAACTCATGAGATACACGATCAAAAACTTTCATCATGTCTAGCTTAATAATCATGTTTCCCCCTCTAACCTTTTTTATTAAGAGAGCTCACCAACTCAGTAGCTAACAAAATATTATCAGTGAATGCTCTACCTCTCACAAACCCAATCTCATTGGAACTGATTAATGATGGAAGAATACACGTGAGCCGATTTGAAAGCACCTTTGAAATTACCTTGCTAGAGAAATTACATAAAGAGATCGGCCGGAACTCCCCAAAGAACATTGGATTGGGTGTCTTTGGTATTAAAACAATGAAAGCACTGACCATTGACTTTGGAATTTGAAGGTCTGCCCAGAAATCTTGCACCGATTGAGTTACATCATTTGCCACAATCTCCCAGCACGATTGATAAAATTTCCCAGTGAAGCCATCAGGGCCTGCAGCACTAGTAGGGCTAAGATCAAACACAGCCAATCGGACCTCCTCCCGAGAAAGAAGTCCAACAACTGATCACCATTACGCTCCTCCAAATCAGGCTGAGCAGTTTTTGGAAAAAATCCGCCCCTTCCTTGCCAATTGCCAACATCTCTGTTAATAAGTCACCATTTGATAATGAAATTTGGGCTATGTGCATGCATTTTTGTTTGCTCCTGCAAAAAGAATGAAAATAAGAAGTGTTAGCCTCCCACTCCTTCAACTACCTAAAACGAGATTTCTGCCTCCAAAACAGTTCCTCAATCTTCAAAGCCTCCACATATTCATTCCTAGCAGCCAAGGTTGTCAAAATCGCGTGTTGTATCGTACCTAAGACCATGAATCGAGTTGAAATATTGGATTGTAATGGATCGTCGATCCAGATCGTAAGATCGTAGGATCGGACTATCCATTACGTTCCACTATTTTCTCTTTTCAAATGGGAGACGACTCCAATGTGAAGAAGAAGAAGAAAAAGAAGAAAATGTTAAAAATAAAAAGATAAATTAGGGATTTGAATTTGGGAATTAAATTAGGGAATTTTGGGGAAAAAGAAGAGAGAGAGAGAGAGAGAGAGAGAGAGAGAGAGAGAGACACGAACCTGAAAGCGATGGAGAAAGGGAGACGGCGGCGGTGATGGAGTCGCGGGGGGAAGAGACGGCGGAGAGGATGGGAGGCACTGAGGGAGGAAGAAAAAAAAAGGAGAAGAAAGAAGGAAATGAGAGGAAGAGAAAAGGGGGAGAAGGGAGGATGGGGGAGGAAAACGGCGGTGGTCGTGACTGGTGAACCACGGCAGAAGAAAGAGAGAAGAGAGAAAGGGGCACTTGCGGCTGGGAGAGAAGGAGAGAACAAATTTTAAGGTTAGGGGCTCTTGAGAGACTATATATACTCAGGGCTAAAAGTGCAATTAAAATATTAGCATATAAAATCATATAAAATAATTATACTGAAACAAGTCCTAAACTATTTACTTTGTGTTTTCAGTATTTAATTGGATATTAAAACAAAAGGAGATATTTAAGGGAATGATTTAAAATAAAATATAATTGAGATATTTTTTTTAAATTTATCATGAAATATTTTTTTAATAGTTTTGTCGGATCTTCCGATCCGTGTTACGATCCTCGTGTTTACGATTTTTGAGACCCCTTCCGTTCCGAGTCAAAATTACGATCTTGAAAACCTTGCTAGCAGCTACTATCTTCTCCAAACCTATTGGGCTTGGGTTTGTATCATAAAGCTTCTCCAAGTCTCCCAACTTCGCCAAGGCCAATTTCAAGTTGATATTTATGTTCCCAAATACATCTCTATTCAAAATACTAAGAGCCATTTTCAATCGTTTCAATTCGGCCTGAAGCTTCAACATTCCCGATCCAACCATCTCTCTTCCCCAACTACCTCCACCACTTTCAAAAATTGTTTATGTTTCAGCCACATCTCCTGAAACCGGAAAGCCGAACCCCGCCCGGTTGTAGTAAGAGTAGATGTTACTAGCAAAGGGTAATGGTCCGGTTTAAATTCTCCACCTTTGTTTGTTGAAACAAAATATTTCACATCGTATCCACCAAAACCTTATCTAATCTCCTTTGCAGTGGCCTAACACCCCCTCTACTCCACGTAAAAGGGCTTCCATAAAAAGGAACCTCTAACAAGCCACAGTCACTGCCTCCAAGAATTCAGATATGGGCAACATTGCAGGAATTGAGCTCTGACTCTTAGACTGCCTCATTACCATATTCAAATCTCCTGCAATGAGCCAAGGGTGATCATATAACTGCCTAAACTCCCTCATCTCCTGCCACAACTCCCTTCTATGAACATGAGAACATTTTGCGTAGACAAAAGAACAATAAACAGGTATATACCAGAAAAAGAATCAATACGAGTATATACCACCTGCTCCCCATCCCCCACCACATTCAAACCTAGCACTCCATTCCACATCACCCATATTTTACTAGAGCATTTACTATAACTAAAGTCAAAACCCAACCTTCTTGTATATAATTGTAAATCATCCGACCCGACCACAGGCTCCAATAAAATCAACAAGTTCAAAGAATATTGAATTTTTATATGGCGAATACTAGCAATTGTACCATCGTTCGCAATACCCCTTATGTTCCATATCCACCAATTCATTATAAAAATTAATAGGTAAAATATAAGTAGCACAAACACGGCTATTGATCACGAGAAGCGCCATTTTTAGCCAATCTCGGCGAGCGCCGTAAAGGCTTGTCCTTAGGCACCTCAGTATTAATTACCTCAGACCGATGCGGGATACCTGGCAGCTGCAAAGTTATTGTTTGCAGGGGAATTTCCCCTTTTTTGCCCCTCTCCGCAGTCAGTTTGGAAACTACTGACCCGGTTTGCTTTGTTTTTGCACACAGATGAAGATAAACTGACCCGATTTCCTCTGTTTTAGCACCCCGCCTGGGGGCAAACTGACCGGACTCCATCCTCCTCTGATCCAGGCCCCGTTTCCTGACCCGGTTCCCCTTCATTTTCCAGAACCCTACTGCCCTAACTATTCCTACGCCGCACCTTCTACCGGAATTGGTTCAGTTTCCGGTACACCAACTGCCTGGTCTGCCGGCTCCCTTGTTTGAATAATCAAATAATCAGTGTGTCCCCGACACCACAGCAACCTGAGCCGATACCATCTCTAATGCAAAATTCTTTAAAGCTTCAATATTTTGTCCTCTTGGAAGCTGTGATGGTAAACCTCTTATCTCGGAAGCCACCTTTCTTGAATAAACAATCGGAGAATATCCGGTCTTTCCTATTCCGATATCATCCGTGCTCGGGACATGATCCTTACTAATCAATTGACTCCCCGACTCCGGATCATCCGCAACTTCTATTAATTCATCCGGAACTACCACCAGTTTTGGCAGTACCGGTTTTGGTAGAATCGCAGTCACCAGGGCTTTAATCTGACTTTCATTAACAATAAGCATCTTCCCTGTTGGTTTCCAAACATCAGAACTCGTTCCTGGGCCTGTGACCACATATCCCGATTTAAAAATATTTTTCCCCAAATTTTCCTTCATAGGTGCGTTTTCCACAATCTTCTTCTTACCCCTTGTCTACTGCTTTTGGCAATGATTGAGGCTCCAAAATTACCGATTGACACTTCCCTTGTCCATGCCCAATCCGCATACAAACAGTACAGTATTCCGGAAGATCATCATATGTTATTGATTGCCAAAAACCCTTCCTTGATTTTTCATGTGTAATTCGAACACGATTCGGCAATTCCCCCAACAAATCAACCTCCACACAAACCTTCGCGACACTAGGCCGCGATGCGTTCGCTGTCGTAGCATCCAATGTTAAAGGATTTCCAACAGCCTTTGCCAACGAGAACAATTTCGATTTATTGAATAAGTGAATAGGAAGACCTTCGAAACCAAACCAAACGGGGACGATCGAGGGCTCCTCATGAACATTGAAATCGTATGTCCATTTGAAAACCCTCATCATCAAACCACAAAAAGTCCAAGAACCATGTCTCCATAGTCTAAAGTAATCTTCCTCCAGATCAAAGCGAATGAGGACATGTCTAGGATCCATCCATCCTATCCAAAAATTTCCCCTAGAGCCGACGCGATGGAAAGCTTTCCTGAGAGATTCCATATTAGGGGCATGTTTATTGAATTTTCCGACTAAAGTAAATCTTCATGGGGACATCAAAGCATCATGTTCATCAGCGGAGATCATGAGATTTGGTTCTCCTTTGAAAGTGCTCAAAGGAGTGATTGGGAGAGTGTGTGTGATGGCCGGACTAGCAAGAAGATCCGCAAAGGATTTCTTAGACCACGTTGCAGCGCCCCCGGCGGCTCCAGTAGCCGGAGGACTGGCGGCCATGGCTGCTGCAGTCAAGAAGAGCCGTGTATTAGAAGGAAAGAGAAAATAATTTTTTATGAGCCAGAGAGAAAAATAATGTTGTGGATTAATACAAGTTACTTGAAACTGCTGTAACTCACCTTAATGAGAACCTCCTCTAAACATCTAATTGAACGGGTATGACAAAATTCTATGAATTTCTTAATCAACTTGGAATAAAATGTTTTGAATTCTTTTGCTCCCTGCCACAAATGTGATAAATTTAAACAAGAAAATAGTTAATTTTGGATTAATTTATACCCATTTTCAATAATGAAATTGAAATAATTCTTATTATGGTTTGAAACGTTAATAATTGGTCTCAATTAAAATTGTTTAGTGTCTTTTTGTGTGTGTGTGTGTGTGTGTGTTTTTGTAAATGAGTTATCTCAATCTTTTCCTAGATTTGTGTTTATGTTGTTGTTTCTTTGAAAGTGATAGTTCAATATATTGATAATTTGTTGAACTAACTGTTGATCAAATCATATTCACATACATTTTCTTAAATTTAATGATGATTAACCTCAGAAACCTGCTAGCGCAGCCGTCCTTCAATCTCCTTTCCATTTTCCGTCGCGCAGCCAATAGCTACTGCTTATTACTGAATATTAAGCAGAATAACAACTCAATTTGGAGATAGACATGGATAGAGATAGTGAGAAGCAGTTGAGGATTTCGAGAAGAAATTGTCGATTTCAGAAGATCAGATCTCATGGATGCCGCTGAAAATAGCACAGATTCAAATATCGCTTCAAAAACCATCGCTTTGTTTCGGAGATTTCTCCCCGTTCAACAACGTAGGGCACAAGCTTATGCCAGACTCAAAAGCGGATTTGACGATTATATGATTTCAGGAATTGAATTAGCTTATCAGCAACTTTGTAAAGAGATTACGGTTGAATTTAACGATTGTTCGAAACAAGTTCTGGAATTGGAATCACAATTTCTGGATGAAGATCTGTTCCGAGATGATATTGCTCGTATTCTAAAATCAGTTCAGAATCAGGAGAAGCAGAAGCTGCAATTGACGGCAACAATTCAGGTGTTGAAGAAGGCTGGACGTCCATCGGAGAGACATGTGAGCCATGAGAAGTGTATATTTCATCATCAGGTAGGGCACGAGTGTATGAATATCAATAAGATAACAGAAGCTTCTGGAACTGAAGAGGCGGAAGCTGATGCTAAGTACGATAACGAACTTAAGGAAGCCATTAGAGGTGTACAAGAAGCAGTAACTACCATAAATGAGTGACAATTAATTACCTTCTTTGAGAAAATTAATGCTAGATCTCTAATCTTTGCTAGTAGTATTTGTTAATTGCTTTGTTGATTTTGCTTTGTTGAAGGCTGAGAAATTGTTCAGAGATGTTTTCCTTCATAGCATCAAAATTCCTTTTTGTAATGTGGATCATTTGAATATCTTAAAACTTTCAAGCCGCAATAACAATTTTAATCTGAAGGAATTGAAGTGCAAAAACAAACCTCAGAAACCTTCATCTTGATGCCCAAGGGCCCGATAAAAATTGCTAGAGAGAGAGTGAAACACCAAATTTTTGGGATAAAATAAATATAAATATAAATTACAATTATATGTGTTTCTTTCTTAATTTATTATGTGTGTGCGCACTTCTGGCACCGTGACAAGAATATCTCTTAATGTTTCTTTATTTTAAATAAAATACTATATATTCTGTTCAAAACAAAATAATATATAGCTTGTTGCTTTTTTATACTACCAAATTATCATATACACATTTTTTCCGAATTCTAGCATTGGCAAAGATATTTTATTTCAACAGTGTATGGCATTTTGTAATTTAGGAATCTATAAAAAGATAATGTGTTGATTTATTTTCCTTTAATATAATGTGTGTGTATATATATATATATATATATATATATATATATATATATATATATATATATATATATATTAATTCCCATATTCTATATCACCTAAGATACCTAAAAATAACAAATTTGATAAATTTCATTATGACACATTATAAACTTGAGTAGTACCACCATAAGTTTCACTTTTTTTTTTATAATTTTTAATTGGAACTAAAATCCATATTCAATTTTTATGAAACTTATGAAACCACTCAGTCTCAGTTATAAATTTTGACTGTCGGATCGTTTTACCTAATAGACGAGATAGGTATTTAGGAACAATTAATCACAAAGTTGTTGTTAAACAACTACCTCGTCTATTGATTCAAACAATCAGATGGATAAGATTGATTCACAGTATTGTGGAACAAAATGCTTATTGCTAATGGAGAAATTATTTAAAATCGAGTAAAGTGACTAACATATTTTGTGGATGTTACATATTTTGACTTATATTTGAATTAATATGTAACTTACACAAACAAGACTTTGTTGAAGTGAAATGGTTTTTGAATATCACAAAATATAAATAGATAGAGACGAACAAAAGGGGATTAATATAGTCACAACAAAAGAATCTCGATGAGTTTCTTACGATTTCTTCTAGTCTAAAATATAATTAAGCACCATTATTTGATTTGGAAATATGATAATATTGCTTGAGGAAATTTCCCCAAAGTTTACATATTATAAGATGTTTGATATATACAGACACAAAATACTCATTAAATATAGCTATATATATCCCCCCAACCACCCAAATTAAAAGAGGGGTTAAACCAAATATTTTATATTGATGATGAATTTTAGAGAAACATAAATATTAAATGTCAATATAAAAATTTAACGAAAATTTAGAGAAGGGGATATTTAATATTTTAAAAAAATTTCTTGAAAAAGAGGAGCTATTTTGAATTTGTTGGGACGAATGCCACCTCTGCCCCCTTAGTTCACTTATCTATTTTTTATATTCTTACCTTTCCTGGTCTTGGCCTAGAAGTGTGGCCTCTGATATAAAGGAGTAATCTTCCGTACCTATTATGTTTGTTCGATTCACAAGAGTTAAGTTTTTAACCTATGTATTTAAAAATTCCTTTGCAACTACTGAATTATTCTATCTCAAAATAACATAGTCTCGTATATGTTTAATTTGTGTTTTCTTTTTATTGATGGATTTGAAATGTCCATTTGATGTGATTTAATACAGAATCAGATAATTCCAACATGGCTTGAGCTTTTGGAGTTTGTTCAGAACATGATATCCAAAAGAATGAGCTCAATATGTACTGCATCACTTGTGATATGGATGCATGCAGATACTGCTTTACAACGGGCATTCACGATGACCATAATCTCCTCAAGATATATAGAGATGTCTATCAAGACGTGGTCCCTCTTAAGGAGATTGAAGATCACATTGACTGTTCAAACATTCAGTTATCTTCTACTACTAAAACTAATTAATTACCTGCACTTGGATTGGTTTTTATAAAGAAAAATCAATACACTGTTTTCTACTTCCTTTCATTTTGGGTCATTTGATATCACAAACCAAAACAAATGAACAATTAGATAACATAATTGGATTTCTTTGATAACTTTTCAGTTCTAGCACATGGAAAAATGAGTAAAGGGGTGATATTGCTTCTTATCTACTCTACCCCATCTCTGTAAGGTTGGCTCCTCTCTGGTGGCTAAATACATTAGAAAATCTTTTAGTGTAAATTTAATGGTAAAGGTTTTATCAACTATTTAAAATTATTATTTTGACGATGGAATTAGTGTCATGCTTGTACTTCATTATTGATTGACAAAATGAATTGCATTGGAACATCTAACACACCATAGAGGTGCCAAGTATACTCGAATCAAGTGATCTTTAGGGAAAAGCAATTATTAAGTGGTGAAACCTACCCTTCCCCGACATGATTTTCTTGAAATGGGCTTTTTGCAAGCATTCATTTCTCTGTGAGTATTATTTAGAATAGTTTTTGTCTTGAGAATTTTTTATTAGGAAATCGAAAAAAATTATTGTTTATGAAAATGGACGTGAGACTCAAAGAATTTTGCATTGGAAATTTATATAAGGGATTTGCTTTGTTGATTGTTGCAGTACTTCAACTCTTGGGATTGAAAGAACTATCTCTTTATTTATAATCTTACTATTTGATTAGTGAATTTTGTTTACTTGTGCAATTATATAAATTCTCATGTGTTGATCTTCAACTTCATCCCTCTTGTATAGAAGTAGAGGGATATTATATTTCTTGTAAATGAACTTATCAACAGATGACTATTAATGTTTCGTTAGAATTCCTTTATTTACACCCTGGTTGAAATTTTATAGAAATATCTTCAAATTATGTACTCTCCCAATTTCATAAGATAAGTTGTTGGCGGAATAAGTTATTCCAATGACTTATATTATGGAATTGAGGGAGTATTAATTTTGACAAGGTTTTTTATATTCGAAACCCAATGAAATTTGTTCACTTTGAATCAGCGGATGTGCAGAGTTATTTTAAATCCTCAATAATTTTCTTATTTTACTTTCACTAAATTGTGAACAATATTGCAGCCATATAAATGCAACAAAAAATGGATCGTAGCTATGAATCCCCTCCCACATTGTGGTTCTGGTGCGCAAATTGATGTGGGTTTGTCCTGTAAGAAAACCGATATTGCTGCATTGCCTGCAAGGTAAGAAAACTAATAATATTAGATAAACCCGATATTGCTGCATTGCCTACAAGGTAAGTTTTTGCTCATTGTTTTCACTTCTTCACTACAACTTGCAAATTTTAATTCTTGTATCTTATTTTGTAATTTCCATTAATATTTTCTTTAGGGGATCCGTGTTTTATAAATAAAGTAATTGTAAGTTTATTTTTAGATGTTCTAGTACATTCTTTATTACATGGTGTGGTAAGCTAATAAAATTACTACACATGTAAAAATATTATTGTAGTAAGGAAAATTAAACGGTATTCTGACTAATTACATTAGTTTATATTTGAGTAATTTAATTAATATACTAGACACTATATTAGACGGCGTATAGAATATTTGTAATGGTTTTTTTTTGTATGCATTGTTTTTGTAGGGTTCGTACAAATAAATTATTTGTGAAAAAAGATGCAAGTCCAAAGTGAAAACTTTGTGTTGGAAATTGTGCAAAAAAGGGAACGATATTCTAGTTATATACCTTGTCTAGCTGGATTAGTTTCCATTGCTGTAGCATATAACATTACAACAAAATGAATACTATAACATGTCTCCTTTTAGCAATAATAATTGTTGGCTAACCTGTGGATATCTGTAAAAATATTTCAGGTGGAAGCATTGTCTGGGAAGAGAAAAGGCACGGAGTTTTCCCATAAAAGAAGAAAGGCGGAAGCGTAGAAGGAAGGGACACCCATCTAGGGCTCCTCTCAGTTAGAAATCTAATATGATAAAAAAAATTAATGAATTGCATGAACTGAATTTCAATTTCTTGGAACTTTTTTTTTCCTTTTTCACTTGCATCCCTTTAGGTTGTGAGATTTCTTTAACTAGTATGTCTTTTTTATTTTTTATTTTTTTGGGGGGAAGGGATACAGGAATCGAACACCAAACCTCTGACCAGTGTTGGATAGCCTTTTTCACTGGGCTACCTGATCCCTATTTTAACTAGTATGTCAACTTTTAGATTGTAAGTTTTATAATGTTAATGTATTGAGTAGATTTAGACAAAATTAAACTATTTTGATCTGTGATTTCTTGATATTTATTCTTTTTGAAATTTAGGAAAAAACTTATGATCATTTGAACTAATAGGCCCATTATGATTTTTTTTCCTACTTTTTTTGAAATGGAATTGCGTAAGTTTTATTAAGTAGTAGAAAGATCAGCAAGATTTTCCGATCGGATAAAAATGTATTGGAAAATCATATCACATCCCCAGAATATTCAAGTAATATTGTAGTATCAATCTAAATGATAATTGACAATGAAGCGCAACTTAGGCGGTAAGACACTTCACTTCTAACCGGTAGGTCGGAAGTTCGAGTCATGTTTGAGGAAAAGTGGGAAACCACTATCGATCCTCCTTTTTTAAAAAAAAAAATTCTTATTGATAATTGATTCTTCTATATCTAATCATTAGTTAGTTATCTAAATTAGTGTTAAGTTTCTTTGTATATTTACATATCTTGTAATATAAATATGATTGTACTGCTAAACAATTTACCACCCAATTAATCAATATACAAAATATTGATTTCTTGGAGATTTTGCAAGAAACGAGATTATCCGGAGCCAAACCTTTTTCAACGCCTACCGAGCAACAACTCAGATTGAATGATGAAGATGGGGATACGGCCTTGCTGAATGACTCTGACAAATATAAACAGTTAGTGGGCCGACTGCTCTATCTCACCACTACTCGTCCTGACATCACTTACTCCGTTCATATTTTGAGTCAGTTTATGCAGAAATCCAGACAAAAGTTGTTACATCCCACATCGCCTAGGAGAAGTAGTGTGAAGGGCCT
Source organism: Vinca minor (assembly GCA_026122235.1). Taxonomy (NCBI): domain Eukaryota; kingdom Viridiplantae; phylum Streptophyta; class Magnoliopsida; order Gentianales; family Apocynaceae; genus Vinca; species Vinca minor. The sequence goes on from JAOCZM010000120.1 coordinate 1,224,719, forward strand.
TATAAGCATGTGCAAACCTCAACCTTGCAAGTCGGTTTTCAGGGTGTGAGTTAAGCCCAGACATTTACAAATGGTATCAAAGCTTAGCCTAGGTGTGGATGTGATCCTTAAGGTGTGCATGTGTAAGGCCCACGTGTTTCGGGCTCAGTGGCTAGTGGGCTCACTACGGTGTAAGCTCATCGTGGGCGTTGGTTCGGAAGCGTGGTGGTTGTTACATCCCACATCACATAGGAGAATGACTGTGGAGGGCCTAATAACCATTGGCAAACCTCAACCTTGCAAGTCGGTTTTCAGGGTGTGAGTTTGGTCCAGACATAACAAAAGCATTGGGAAGCAACCCTCCGGGTAGTCCACTTTGTGAAACGGAACCCAGGTAGCGGAATTATGTTTGCCCAATTATCAGGAGATCCGTTACATGGTACTTCATTATGCTTGAATACGACCCTATCTCGAGGAAATCCAAGAAGCGGAGTATATGGAAATGGCTAATGTTACTAGTGAGAGAGTATGACTCAAAAGCTTGTTAAAATTTCTTGGTGTTTCTTTCAGGCCCGCAAAGTTTTTCTGCGATAGTAAATCCACTATTCATATTCTTGTCAATCATGTGTTTCATGAAAGAACAAAAACATATCGAAATTGAGTGCCACTTCATTCAAGAAAACATACAATCCGTAGATCTTACCACTTATCACATTGGTACGAAGGAGCAGATATATGATATTTTGACCAATACCTTACAACATGTGAACAATTCAATTGTTTGGTTCGCAATTTGAGAGTTTTAGACATTCATTCACCAACTTAAGGGGAAGGGGAAGCATTGGAAAATCATATCACATCCCCAGAATTAGGGGTGTTCATGAAAACCGAAACCGGCCAAACCAAATCGATTTTTCGGTTTGAGCGGTGCATTGGACTGATTTCGGTTTGGACTAAATTAAAATCGAAGTTTCGGTTTGGTTTAAATTTTTTTATAATCCAAACCAAAGCAAAACGAATATATATATATATATATATATATATATATATATTAAAGAACTCTTTTGTAATAAAACATATTGAACTTCTTATTTATACCATGACAAACAAGCTCTTCAAGTGCTAAAGTAAGAGATTAAAGAGTCTTCTGTTGTATGTTGTTTAAAATTCACCTGAAGTTTTTGTTTTATTTCGAAACTAATAATGGTGTAATTTTTGTATTTTTTGCTTTTTCCTGGTAGGATAATTTTTCAGTAATTTGTTTGAAGTTCAAGAATCAAGATAAAGAATTTATGTTTCATTAATTTTTTAATTTTTTTTTTTGTTGTGTTTAACTTATGAAAACAGTAAACACATTTCTTTATATTTTTAGTAGCTAGGTAATTATATTAAAAAAAACTGTTTTATTTTTACTTTATATTAAAGTTCTAGAATCAAGAATTTATATTTAATTATTTTGTTTTTTGATTGTGTTTAACGTGTGAAAATAATAGTCTTATTTCTTTTATATTTTTAGCAGCTAAGTAAGTATATAAAAAAAAAGTTTTAATTTTTATTTTTTAATCAATATATTTTTGTATCTCTTCAAAACCGAACAACCAACCCAAACCAAACCAAACTGATAAAATCCGAATGTATCGGTTTGAAATTTTGACAAATTACCTGATTTTTTTATATTTTGACCACTTAAGGCTATATTATGAAACGTGTGTGTGTGTATATATATATATATATATATATATATATATTCCCAGTCCTTTGTCAGCAAGTTCACATATATCTGCCTTTACTTAATCCTTTGGGTGGCTGAACCGATATGTTGATTTCTACGGACAATCCCCGGTTTTTAGGAAGTATCTACATATCGCATGCGAGTTTTTGTTTTGCACGGAGACTTTCGACTCAACCTTTTTTCTAGCACTTGGAGCCAAATAAGCTTGGCTACTTTTTTCATGGGGAGAATCTGAGGCCTGATACGCATTCTAGCCAACATGCATTTGCTTCTCCTGAGCAACCAATTCATGGTCATTTAAGTTCACATATCACTCTAGTTAGGTAAATTGTTGGATAGAGGATATGAAGCCCATGGTGCATGATCTAGTTGTGATGCTCCTCTCAAATGAGGTCAAGCAGGTTCACTTCTCGAGCTTCCCAAGGAATAACCTGATTGTATCATAGAATTATCATCCAAAGTCGACTGGACTGGAAAGAGTCAAATCCTCCCACTAAAAAATGTTCAGGATGGTGAAACATGCAACAAACTACATATCCAAAAGAGCCATACCGCATATAGTATGGACACTCTTTCTCTCCCAATCGTATAGGCAGACTAAGAAAGTTAAGTTCCAGAAATGCAAACACCGAGCCATCCTCAGGGTGGCTATATATCAATATGTTTTTTTAAAACCATGGGCTTTATTGAGTATTGAACACAGTTACAGTACTACCAGTCAAAGGATCCGCAATGTCGGAACTCCTTGACAGTCCAAATGAAGTAATCCCCTTATATTCTGGCGTAATGAAGTAAAAGTGTAAAAGTATGAAATAATTTTCGAATCACAGCCATAATTTGTAAGTGAATCGGCAACCATATTTGCTTCCCTATAGATATGACCAATAGAAATATCATGAGTCAGACTTAATGCCATCCGAAAAACACCATCCAGAACCCAATTTTTGATGCACCCCTTGACAGTTGCCTGCACTAATATCTTTGAATATGTCTGAATCAGATTAACTTGCACCCCTAGGCGAGCAGCAAACTGCAGACCATGTAACAAAGTTGTGACTTCTGCCATTGTGTTTGTTTCATGGTCGCCTATAAAATCCGAGCAAGCCGCTAAAAATTGTCCGGACCCACTGTGGAGAACGCATCCAATTCCCGCCGCACCGGGGTTCCCTCGTGCTGCTCCATCAATGCTCAAAATTATGATCTCCGGTGACCAGCCATCATGCTTCCAACGGATGGCTTTACTCTATGTAAGTGCGTTGCCACAGGACTAGAACGAGCCCTTCCCGTTTTCTTTAGAGCCAGTAGTTGTTGATCAAAATCTAGAATGATTCTTTGTTTCGTAGTGCGTCTTCCTTCAAAAACAAACGAGCGTCGAGACTTCCAAAGCTGCCATAAAGCACAAGACGAGATTACCATTAGGTGGTTGGCCCTTCTCCCAACACTCGACATCCACCAAGCGGAAATCATGCTATGCGGAGCGGAAGAAGACTGATACGGAATGGAATAACCAGCTCCAGAAGCCGCATATGTCCATAAGCAATCCGCATTGTCCCTTTAAGAAAGACCATTACATCATCAACAAAACATAAATGGGATACCTGTATGTTGTGCCGCGGCAACATATAGGGTTGTAGTTGGCCCTGCATGATTATGAATTCCAATACCCTTGAGAACGATTTGGTTGACAATATAAATAATAAGGGAGACAGTGGATCTCCTTGCTTAACCCCTCTTCCAGCCTTGAAAAAACCATAAGGCGCTCTATTCACAAGGACCGAAAACCAATTGTGAGATAGGACATTTCAGATTAAATGGAGAAAATGCCTGGAAAACCCGAACCTCTCCAAAACCGCAAGTGGAAAATCTTGGGATACTAGAACGAAGGCTTTCATCATGTCAAGGTTCACAACCAAATTACCCCCATGCACTTTTCAATCAAGATGATAAATCATTTCTTGAGCAAGTAAAATATTATCCAAGATTAAACGGCCTTTCACAAACCCGGACTGATTAAGAGAAATTAAATTTGGCAAGAGTGTAGCAAGACGGGAAGCCAGAACTTTTGTAATTACTTTACTTACAAACGTGCAAAGTGAGATAGGTCGAAAGTCCCCAAAGGTTGACGGATTAGCAGACTTTGGAATTAAAACAATAAAGGAGCTCGCCATGGCTCGCGGTTGAGGCACTCCAGCCCAGAAGTCTCTTACCGAATTTGTAACATCACCACCCACAATTGACCAGCAAGATTGGAAGAAAGACCCACAAAAGCCATCCGGACCTGAAGCGCTATTTTTATCAAGAGAAAAAACTGCCTCCTTTACCTCCTCCATAACCGGCAATTTATTCAACATAATATTATCTTCCATAGAAACAAGTTGCGGGATACAGTTGGGAAATGATAGGTCATGCCGAAGATTATGGTCAGTCGAGAAAATGTTCTCATAATACCGTGCCCCTGCTTGACCATTTGTAGCTTGATCGGTCATCGGAATCCCCGATTCATCATTAATGGTGGTAATGTACATACGCCTCCGGCGATTCGTACACAAAGCATGAAAATATTTTGTATTGGCATTTCCCTCCTTCAACCATTTTATCCTAGATCGTTGCTTCCAAAACATTTCCTCAATACCAAGAACGTGCTTTTATTTTGCTTGTGCATCAAGAAACAGAGACTTTGAAGAATCCAAGGGACATTGTTCATAGTCTCTCTCGGCAGAATGAACCTCATATTCCGTTTGTTTTATTGTATCAAATATATCCCCAAATACCTCTTTGTTCCATGTGTGTAGAATCCCATTTAAAATTTTCAACTTCCCCATAATTCGCATCATCCCATTACCCTCCACTTTATTCCGCCAACACTCTTCAACTACTGACATAAACTTGGGATGCCGAACCCATATTTGTTGAAATCGAAAAGCCGATCCTTTGGCTTTCAAAGTGAATTGAGTCGTGATTTTAAGAGGGCTATGACCGGAGACCGTTCGGTGCAATGCTCTACTCTTGTTAATGCAAACAAATCATTCCACTTGGTATTAATAAGTAGACGATCAAGTCGCCTCAACAATGGCGGACTGAAGCAGCGAATCCAAGTGAACGGCGACCCTTCAAATCCTGCATCAATCAAACCACAATCCTGTGCCTCTTCATTAAACTCCATCATCGGGAGAGTAGCCGGTACTGATCTAAAACTCTCCGATGCTGAAGCAACAACATTAAAGTCACCGCCCACAAACCACGGTGCATCATAACAATTAGCAAATTGTATCAAAGAATTCCACAATGCACGTCGCTGTGTGTACTGACATTTAGCATATATAAAGCTAAAGGGATTCATGGGCGGAAACTCGTTCCAAACACCCATTGATCCTCCCTTGAAGGATCTGCTCATATGAAACAATTCGAAAAACAGCAATAAAGAACTTACTTTTTCGGATTCAAGAAGCTACTTCTTGAATGGAAGATCACGTTTCTTGGATTCTTTGCTGTCACCAATGGAATTCCCTTTGCGGAATGTCCCTCTACCGGTATCCACGCGACGAAACGGGCAGTGATTGCTAGCTCTTCGTCTTTCTAAAGTTTCGGGATCAGAGAGAAAGGGAGAAGCTAGAATAGAAAACGGTTTTCTAATTCTATATATTATTTCGGCTGAAAAACATTAGCCTTCTAGGTTTCGGCTAAGAGATGTTATATAGAGTGTGAGAGTTTGTTACTAGAACTACTCCCACCTCTACTCAACTTCTCTAGGCAGTGGGAGTCTCAGAATCCCACGATCCCTAAACTTTCGCTGGTAGTGGGAGTCCTTATCGGATAATAACTCCCACGTAATCCCAGCTATAGGTAAAATACCGAAATTGTCCCTATCTCTCTAATTCGAATAATAAACACTTTATTATTTTCAGAAAGACAAATGTCAGATACAATGAAACTAGACACTTTTTGGATTCATTGAATCTGGACATGAAGCTCGTTAGCTCGTCTATGCGTGTGACCTTGTAGGTTCATATCACAATGGCAATGAAAACACACTTAGTAGTAGTGTGAGTTCAATAATCACAAGCGGTCCCTAGCAGGACATTGTGACTACCCAAAGTGAATGAATATACAACGGAACCTAATATCAATCCACTATTTAATCCCTTTGTCTCGCGATATCCTAATTAAGCATAAGGCATGGTAGTCGTCACCCTTATTAAGCTTAATTATATTTATGCTCGATCTCTAGGTAGACTGTCCCAACAAATAGTATCTGATAACCACTTTATCAAATACATTTGAGCACGGGCATGCATTTAGACAGTCTTTCCCTATCGAGGGGCCCATGGATATCTCTCTCTAATAATAGAGAGGGACAAATTCCTTACAATGTCTCTCACATTCAAGCTAAGTCATTTTGTTAGATCTATCTCTATAGATTCTTATACCCAAAATGTATGTAGCCTCGCCTAAGTCTTTCATGGAAAAGCACTTAACCACATTACAAAGCGTAAAAGCTTGGAGCCCCAAGTTTCTCAAATAGGTCAAAATAGCCCTTCATCTTCAGAACATGTGCACTTACAGAGGTGCCAGGGGCCATTTTGCAACTATTTAACGCCTTAGTTGTGAGGAATCTTTCATGACGAGCTTGCTCTTGGAACATTTCCTTGAGCTGGCCCATCATCTGGAAAGCCTCAACTCCTTCAAACTGTTTTTGAAGGTCAGTGCTCATTGTGACTAACCTGAGACAAGTCACATCGTTAGAGTCATCGAAATGCTTCTTCCAAGCATCTATTTCATCTCTAGGGGCGTTGTTTGCAGGCTGTTCAGGAATGTCCGTATCAAGAACGTACAACTTTCTTTCCTGCTTAAGGACAATCCTTAAGTTGCGGGCCCAATCATTAGAGAGATATAGTTTCCCCTAAAGGATCCGCTCATACAAATTCGATACGGTAAAACAGTGAAAAACTTACGTTTCTTGGATTCAAGAAGCTACTTCTTGAATGGAGGATGACGTTTCTTGGATGGTAATCTGCCACCAACGAAATTCCCTTTGCGGAAAGTCCCTCTACCGGTATCCACGCGACGAAACGGGCAGCGATTTCTAGCTCTTCGTATTTCTAAGATTCGGGAATTAGAGAGAAAAGGGAGAGGCAGAAAAATCCGAAATCTGATTTTGGGTGAATTGTTTAATTGCGGCTGAAGCAAGGATGAGCTAGGGTTTCGGCTGAGAGTTAATTATATAGGGTGTGAGAGTTTGTTCCCATAACCAACTCTCACGTCCTCCACTTCTCTCAGCAGTGGGAGTCTGAACTCCCACGTCCTATCAACCTCTTTTGGCAGTGGGAGTCTATAACTCCCACGTGCACTAGACTTCTGCTGGTAGTGGGAGTCTTTATCGGATAATAACTCCCACGTAATTCCAGCTATACCGAAAATGCCCCTTATCTCTAATTCGAATAATAAAACTTTATTATTCTCAGAAAAGTGAATGTCAGATACAATGAACCTAGACACATTCTAGATTCATTGAATCTGGACATGAAGCTCGTTAGCTTGTCTATGCGTGTAACCATGTAGGTTCATATCCCAATGGCAGTGAAAACACACTTAGTAGTAGTGTGAGTTCATAAATCACAAGCGGTCCCTAACAGGACATTGTGACTACCCAAAGTGAATGAATATACAACGGAACCTAATATCAATCTACTATTTAATCCCTTTGTCTCGCGATATCCTAATTAAGCATAAGGCATGGTGGTCGTCACCCTTATTAAGCTTAATTGTATTTATGCTCGATCTCCAGGTAGACTGTTTCGACAAATAGCTTTTGATAACCACTTTATCAAATACATTTGAGCACGGGCATGCATTTAGACAGTCTTTCCCTATCGAGGGGCCCATGGATATCTCTCTCTAATAATAGAGAGGGACAAATTCCTTACAATGTCTCTCACATTCAAGCTATGATAGGACACTACATCCGATCATCAGTCGTATTGATTACTCTGTTACAAGTAACGTCCGACTAAGTCAAAACGTGGCTCCATTCACACTAGAATCAATGAAGACATAAGGTCTAAGGATGCTAAAATAGTATTGAGGAAGTAATACTTATGACTTAAGACCATGAAGTATTACTTCTCGACGTGATCACGTCCCAATACAATGTATCCCTATATATTGCATCTATGATGTGATTTGTATCCATTACACATGATTAGTAAAACAAGATCATCAATCAACAATCATACTAGTTTTATTTCATAGTAATTAAGCATTACATAAAACTAGGGACTTCTAAAATAGTAATTACATAAGCTAATGAGTTTTACTATCAAATCACACATTTGATAATCAAAAGAAAAATTAACTATTCAATTGCATGCTCAAAAGATAATAAAACGCAGAATATGTGCTAATGGTCCTAGGGCGCTACTAACAATATCCCACATACCCTAGGTCCAATCATACATGATCCTCAATCCCATTGACCTAGTATGACTCTCATGTTTAGGCTATGGGAGTGGCTTGGTCAATGGATCTGCAATGTTGTCGTCTGTATGAACTTTGCAAATACTAACGCCTCCTCTGCCGATGATCTCTCTAATCGGATGGAAACGCTCGAGAATGTGTTTGGATCGTTGGTGAGATCTAGGTTCCTTAGCTTGTGAAATGGCACCCAGTACTATCACAATAGAGGTCCACTAGGTTCACAATGCTAGGGGACAACACCTAATTCATCAACAAACTTCCCCGATCCAAACAGTTTCTTTAGTCGCTTGCAGGCGACTAGATACTCGACTTACATTGTAGAGTCGGCCACGGTTCTTCGCTTTGAGCTCTTCCACTCACAAAGACCTCCATTCAAACAAAACACAAAACCAGATTGCGATCTATAATCGCTCACGTCGGTCTCGAAGCTTGCGTCTGTGTAACCATTTACAACTGGACTTTCCTTCCCCGACCTCCGTAAACTAAGAACATATCTTTAGTCCTTCTCAAGTACTTAAGAATGCTCTTGATCGCAGATCCCAATGTGACTCACCAGTGGTCGATTGATATCTCGCTAGTCATACTTAAAGCAAATGAGACATCCGGGTGAGTACATATCATGGCGTACATAATAGACCCAATGGCCGAAGCATATGGGATCTTACTCATTCGCTCTTGGTCCTCCCTTGTGGAAGGTCCTTGAGTTCTGCTGAGTTTAACGCCATGTGACATGGGCAAGAATCCCTTTTTGGAGTCTTGCAACCGAACTGCTTTCAGTACCTTGTCAATGTATCCACTGCGCTCAGAGCCAATCATTTTGTTAGATCTATCTCTATAGATTCTTATACCCAAAATGTATGTGGCCTCGCCTAAGTCTTTCATGGAAAAGCACTTCCCCAACCAAGCTTTTACGCTTTGTAATGTGTGGATGTCATTTCCAATCAGCAAGATGTCGTCCACATAAAGCACAAGGAACACTACTGCATTATTAGTTACTTTCTTATAAACACAAGGCTCGTCTTCGTTTTTGATGAAACAGAATTCTTTAATACGTTCATCAAAGCGACGATTCCAGCTTTGAGATGCTTGCTTCAATCCATAAATGGACCTTTGAAGCTGACACACTTTGCTAGGATTTGTTGGATCAACAAACCCCTCAGGTTGTGTCATATACACATCCTCGAGAAGGTTTTCATTAAGAAACGCAGTCTTAACATCCATTTGCCATATCTCATAGTCATAATATGCGGCTATGGTAAGTAAAATCCTAATTGACTTTATCATCACGACAGGGGAAAAGGTTTCGTCATAGTCAATACCATGAACTTGTCTATAACCTTTAACTACTAGTCGCGACTTAAAAGTGTGTACATTACCATCCATGTCGGTCTTCTTTTTATAACACCATTTGTTATCAATGACCTTGCACCCTTCAGGTGGGTCAACCAAAGTCCTTACTTGGTTGTCGTACATGGATTGCATCTCGGACTTCATAGCTTCTAGCCACTTATCCGACTCGTAACTACGAATTGCCTCTTTGTAGGTAGTGGGTTCATCTTGATCAATCAGTTCAACTCGATGATCATCGATCACGAGAAATCCATATCTCTCAGCTGTTGATGTACCCGACTCGACCTTCTGGGCCTTGTGTCAAAGATTGAAGCTCGATGATCGGCACGTGAGCTTGCTTGAACTTCCAAAGTTGGTTCGGATGTTGTTTGGGGGATCTTGAATTTCCTCAAGATGGATCTTATTCCCACTATCCTCTTTGGAAATAAATTCCCTTTCAAGGAATAAACCATTACGAGCAACAAACACTTTGTTCTCTCGATGGAAGATAGAAGTAATATCCTTTAGTTTCTTTAGGATATCCCACAAACAAACACTTGTCGATTTGAGGGCGAGTTTATCGGATAACAAGCGTTTTACGTACGCCTCGCATCCCCCAAATTTTGAGAAATGACAAACTAGGTCGTTTCCCAGCCCATATCTCATATGGAGTTTTTCGAACCGCTTTAGAAGGAACTCTATTTAATATAAATGCAGCAATTTCTAGGGCGTAGCCCCAAAAGGAAATTGGAAGATTTGTTTGACTTATCATAGATCGAACCATATCTAATAAGGTGCGATTCCTCCGTTCTGACACGCCATTCCATTGTCGTGTGCCAGGAGAATTGTGAAACAATTCCACAACCACTAAGATGTTCATCAAACTCTTGGTTGAGGTATTCGCCACCTCGATCTGATCGAAGTATCTTAATACTTTTGCCAAGTTGATTTTGTACTTCATTTTGAAATTCTTTGATTCTTCCAAAAGATTTCGATTTATGTTTCATTAGATAGACGTAGCCATATCTACCGAAATCATCTCGTGAATGTGATGAAAGTATCGAAACCCTCCTCTAGCACTAGTGTTTATTGGTCCACAAACATCCAGTATGTATGAGGCCCAACAAATCGGAAGGTCTCTCACTTTGTCCAGTAAAGGGAGCTTTAGTCATTTTGCCCAACAAGCAAGATTCACAAGTCTCATAAGACTCTAAGTCAAATGATGTCAAAATTCCATCTGAATGGAGCTTTGATATGCGTTTCTCATTTATGTGGCCCAAACGACAAAGTGCTAAAAAGTAGGTCCGGTTTAAGTCATTTGATTTAAACCTTTTAGTATTAATGTTATAGATGGGCCTTTTAATGGAATCATCGAGGTTAAGAACATAAAGCCCATTCATCAAAGAGGCATCTCCATAAAAGATACGATCTTTATGAATGGTGCAAATTTTATTCATAATATTTAATGCAAAACCCTCAATATCCAAACAAGAAACTGAAATAATATTCCTACTCAAAGTTGGAACATAAAGACAATTATTCAGTTCTATAATAAGGCCACTTGGCAAAACTAAATTAAATGTCCCGGTAGCTACAACAACAACTCTTGCTCCGTTCGCTACTCTGAGGTCCACTTCTTCTTTTGCCAGTGATCTACTCCTTTTGAACCCCTGCACATTTGCACAAATGTGAGATCTACAACCGGTATCTAATACCCATGAAGTAGGAGCAGACATGTTAATTTCAATAACATAAATACCTGGAGAGACAGTCAAACCGGCCATTCCCTTTTTCTTCTCTTCCAAATAGAGCTTGCAGTTTCGTTTCCAATGGCTTGGTTCATTGCAATTCCCTCCTTTGGTGCCTTGGCTTTGGGCTAGGGCTTGGGCTTGTCATTGCCTTTGCCTTTGCCTCTCTTGGCCATGGGCTTTCCCTTTCCTTTCTTCTTGAAATTCCCTTTTTGAACCATTAAGACTTCAAGGGTCTTCTTAATGTCTAGTTCAGCCTGCTTGAGCATCTCGTGTATTTCATGTATGGTATTCTCCATGGCATGCATGTTGAAGTTCATAATGAATTGGTCATACTCCGGTGGGAGTGAGCCCAAGATCATATCTGTGGCCATGTCATGACTTACGGGAGCCCCAAGTTTCTCAAGTTGGTCAAAATAGCCCTTCATTTTCAAAACATGTGCACTTACAGAGGTGCCAGAGGCCATTTTACAACTATTTAACGCCTTAGTTGTGTGGAATCTTTCATGACGAGCTTGCTCTTGGAACATTTCCTTGAGCTGGCCCATCATCTGGAAAGCCTCAACTCCTTCAAACTGTTTTTGAAGGTCAGTGCTCATTGTGACTAACATGAGACAAGTCACATCGTTAGAGTCATCGAAATGCTTCTTCCAAGCATCTCTTTCAGCTCTAAGGGCGTTGTTTGCAAGCTGTTCGGAAATGTCCGTATCAAGAACGTACAGCTTTCTTTCCTACTTAAGGACAATCCTTAAGTTGCGGGCCCAATCAAGGAAATCGGTCCCGCTTAGTTTTTCCTTCTCAAGGACAGATCGCAATGAATTGTGTGATGGATTGGTTGCCATTATCTACATTAAGTTAATTTCAAAGTTATTAGTTTTTGAGCAAAAAACATTTCCCACAATTTCAACACTTGATAATAGTGGGGAAAAACATTTTACAATAGTTATAGGAAAGCCTTGGCTTAACACCCACAATTAAAGTAAAATCATCTAATGGGAATGACATCTATATGTCCCGGCTATTTCACATTTTATGCCCTAGGCCCAAAACTATTTTGATGGCCTAGTTAAGTCGAACCATGTCTAAGCATATGGAAATCACTATTTTCCCATCTCCTCTTGCCTAGATAACCACTTATCTGTTGCTTTGGCAAGCAGACATAATGATGATCCAAGCTCATGGAGTGCTTAGGATATGGTAGGCATTTTTAAGACTTAATTAAAACCATTTGATGTGACGTCTAAAATAAATCCATCCAGACACAAAATAAACATCACAAGCAGGATATGAAGCGAAAATGTAAATGTGATATAGCATGGCCTATTCCTATAATGACTCCCACGAGCCTTGTGGGAGTCAAGGGTCAATCTAGGTCAAAATCCATCTCATGGATAATGTCTTCGATCCAGCAGCCTCTAGTCTTGTTACATAATTGCTTGGGCATACCCAGCCTTCAATGACTAATCTAAGAAAGCAGTTACAATTGTACATCATAAAGAAAAACGACTCGCAGGTCGTATTATAAAATTACAATCCAAACATGTAGAAAAAGAGGTATAATAGGCCATGCTATTCACCATGCTAATATCACATAAAACATGACATAAATAATTCGCGGATATAAATACAAGTTTATATGTGTTGCCAATACGCAGAGCTGGCGGCGGTCCCTGTAGGATTTGTGAATATCTACCTGGCTCTGATACCACTGAAGGGATTCATGGGCGGAAACTCGTTCCAAACACCCATGGATCCTCCCCTGAAGGATCCACTCATATGAAACAATTCGAAAAATAGCAATAAAGAACTTACTTTTTCGGATTCAAGAAGCTACTTCTTGAATGGAAGATCACGTTTCTTGGATTCTTTGCTGTCACTAATGGAATTCCCTTTGCGGAATGTCCCTCTACCGGTATCCACGCGACGAAACGGGCAGTGATTGCTAGCTCTTCGTCTTTCTAAAGTTCGGGGATCAGAGAGAAAAGGGAGAAGCTAGAATAGAAAACGGTTTTCTAATTCTATATATTATTTCGGCTGAAAAACATTAGCCTTCTAGGTTTCGGCAAACCAGATTTTATATAGAGTGTGAGAGTTTGTTATTAGAAAAACTCCCACCTCTACTCAACTTCTCTAGGCAGTGGGAGTCTCAGAATCCCACGATCCCTAGACTTTCGCTGGTAGTGGGAGTCCTTATCGGATAATAACTCCCACGTAATCCCAGCTATAGGTAAAATACCGAAATTGTCCCTATCTCTAATTCGAATAATAAACACGTTATTATTTTCAGAAAGACAAATGTCAGATACAATGAAACTAGACACTTTCTGGATTCATTGAATCTGGACATGAAGCTCGTTAGCTCGTCTATGCGTGTGACCCTGTAGGTTCATATCACAATGGCAATGAAAACACACTTAGTAGTAGTGTGAGTTCAATAATCACAAGCGGTCCCTAGCAGGACATTGTGACTACCCAAAGTGAATGAATATACAACGGAACCTAATATCAATCCACTATTTAATCCCTTTGTCTCGCGATATCCTAATTAAGCATAAGGCATGGTAGTCGTCACCCTTATTAAGCTTAATTATATTTATGCTCGATCTCTAGGTAGACTGTCCCAACAAATAGTATCTGATAACCACTTTATCAAATACATTTGAGCACGGGCATGCATTTAGACAGTCTTTCCCTATCGAGGGGCCCATGGATATCTCTCTCTAACAATAGAGAGGGACAAATTCCTTACAATGTCTCTCACATTCAAGCTATGATAGGACACTATATCCGATCATCAGTCATATTGATTACTCTGTTACAAGTAACGTCCGACTGAGTCAAAACGTGGCTCCATTCATACTAGAATCAATGAAGACATAAGGTCTAAGGATTCTAAAATTGTATTGAGGAAGTAATACTTATGACTAAAGACCATGAAGTATTACTTCTCTGACGGATCACGTCCAATACAATGTATCCCTATATATATTGCATCTATGATGTGATTTGTATCAATTACACATGATCAGTAAAACAAGATCATCAATCAACAATCATACTAGTTTTATTTCATAGTAATTAAGCATTACATAAAACTAGGGACTTCTAGAATAGTAATTACATAAGCTAATGAGTTTTACTATCAAATCACACATTTGATAATCAAAAGCAAAATTAACTATTCAATTACATGCTCAAAAGATAATAAAATGCACAACATGTGCTAATGGTCCTAGGGCACTACTAACAATTTCCCACTTGCCCTACTAGGTCCAATCATACATGATCCTCAATCCCATTGACCTAGTATGACTCTCATGTTTAGGCTATGGGAGTGGCTTGGTCAATGGATCTGCAATGTTGTCATCTTTGTGAACTTTGCAAATACTAACGTCTCCTCTGTCGATGATCTCTCTAATCAGATGGAAACGCTTGAGAATGTGTTTGGATCGTTGGTGAGATCTAGGTTCCTTAGCTTGTGAAATGGCACCAGTACTATCACAATAGAGGTCCACTGGGTTCACAATGCTAGGGACGACACCTAGTTCATCAACAAACATCCCGATCCAAACGACTTCTTTAGTCGCTTGAGAGGCGACTAGATACTCGACCTATGTTGTAGAGTCGGCCACGGTTTCTTGCTTTGAGCTCTTCCAGCTCACAGCACCTCCATTCAAACAAAACACAAAACCAGATTCACAAGCGTTTTACGTACGCCTCGCATTCCCAAATTTTGAGAAATGACAAGCTAGGTCGTTTCCCAGTCCATATCTCATATGGAGTTTTCTGAACCGCTTTAGAAGGAACTCTATTTAATATAAATGCAGCAGTTTCTAGGGCGTAGCCCCAAAAGCAAATTGGAAGACTTGTTTGACTCATCATAGATCGAACCATACCTAATAAGGTGCGATTCCTCCGTTCTGACAGGCCATTCCGTTGTGGTGTGCCAGGAGGAGTTAATTGTGAAACAATTCCACAACCACTAAGATGTTCGTCAAACTCTTGGTTGAGGTATTCGCCACCTCGATCTGATCGAAGTATCTTAATACTTTTGCCAAGTTGATTTTGTACTTCATTTTGAAATTCTTTGAATCTTCCAAAAGACTCTGATTTATGTTTCATTAGATAGACGTAGCCATATCTACTGAAATCATCTGTGAATGTGATGAAAGTATTGAAGCCCTCCTCTAGCACTTGTGTTCATTGGTCCACAAACATCTGTATGTATGAGGCCCAACAAATCGGAAGGTCTCTCACTTTGTCCAGTAAAGGGAGCTTTAGTAATTTTGCCCAACAAGCAAGATTCACACGTCTCATAAGACTCTAAGTCAAATGATGTTAAAATTCCATCTGTGTGGAGCTTTAATATGCGTTTCTCATTTATGTGGCCCAAACGAATGTGCCAAAAGTAGGTCTGGTTTAAGTCATTTGATTTAAACCTTTTAGTATTAATGTTATAGATGGGCCTTTTAATGGAATCATCGAGGTTAAGAACATAAAGCCCATTCATCAAAGAGGCATCTCCATAAAAGATACGATCTTTATGAATGGTGCAAATTTTATTCATAAAATTTAATGCAAAACCCTCAATATCCAAACAAGAAACTGAAATAATATTCCTACTCAAAGTTGGAACATAAAGACAATTATTCAGTTCTATAATAAGGCCACTTGGCAAAACTAAATTAAATGTCCCGGTAGCTACAGCAACAACTCTTGCTCCGTTCGCTACTCTGAGGTCCACTTCTCCTTTTGCCAGTGATCTACTCCTTTTGAACCCCTGCACATTTGCACAAATGTGAGATCCACAACCGGTATCTAATACCCATGATGTAGGAGCAGACATGTTAATTTCAATAACATAAATACCTGGAGAGACAGTCAAACTGGTTTTCTCCTTTTTTTTTTCTTCCAGGTAGAGTTTGCAGTTCCGTTTCCAATGGCCTGGTTCGCCACAATGGAAGCAAACACCTTCCTTTGGTGCCTTGGCTTTGGGCTTGGGCTTAGGCTTTTCGTTGCCTTTGCCTTTGCCTTTCTTGGCCATGGGCTTTCCCTTGCCTTTCTTCTTGAAATTCCCTTTTTGAACCATTAAGACTTCAGGGGTTTTCTTAATGTTCAGTTCAGCCTGCTTGAGCATCCCGTGTATTTCATGTATGGTCTTCTCCATGGCATGCATGTTGAAGTTCATAACGAATTGGTCATACTCCGGTGGGAGTGAGCCCAAGATCATATTTGTGGACATGTCATGACCTACGGGAGCCCCAAGTTTCTCAAGTTGGTCAAAATAGCCCTTCATCTTCAGAACATGTGCACTTACAGAGGTGCCAGGGGCCATTTTGAAACTATTTAACGCCTTAGTTGTGAGGAATATTTCATGACGAGCTTGCTCTTGGAACATTTCTTTGAGCTGGCCCCTGGAACCTCAAGGAAAACATTACAATTGTTTAATGAGGGGCCATAGACAGGTGTACCATCAAATCCCCCAAATTTCACATGTACAAATTGTTTCCCATCTTCAACTATAGACAAGTTAAGAGTACCATCCCAGAACACCCAAATTTTACTATTACAATTCCCAAAAGAGTGATCAAAACCAATATAACGAGCAGTAACAGATAAGTCATTGAGCTGCAGCATTGGCTCCAAGAGAACAATCAAAGATAATTTATAACGCTTTTTTATGAATTTAACTCGAGCAATCGAGTCATCGTTTCCAATTCCCCTAACGTTCCAAATTAAATAATCCATAAACAATTAATATGTTCAGTAAAAGAGGAAGGTATTTGATTACCTTCAAAGGGAGGTCTATATCCCTTTTGTGCAAGCCTTGCAGACTTACGAATTTCTCCATCGTAGACCTTCGTTTGTCGGGTCTAAGGCAAAGGCGCCTCCACCACTTGTGACTCACCAAGATCCATTGTCAAACTGGATATTGGGATTTTTTTTTTTAATTGAGCCGCCCTTTCTGCCCGAGTTGCCCTATCCCGGTCCAACAGATCTCCTAATTCTACGGAAAAGGTCTGAAACTCATCCAATTCATCTCGGCTGACCACCTTCGTTTCTGGACCAGCCTTTTCCACCGACTGAGCAAAAACATCAAGTTCCTCCGGCCCGGCTGTTCTCATAAAAATATTGGAATCATCCGTCCCGAGCCCCCCGCGTTCAACAACATCTTTTTCATACACCCTTTCAAGAACAGTAAAATCATCATGTGTTCAGGGATCATCATCTCCCAATATTTCCAATTCTCCCTGAACCCTAACCTGTTCCCGGTTATCACCTTTGACAGGCGAATCTAAAAGAATTGATTCTGGCCGCGAAACAGTTTCTCTCACACCCGTGATGATGGCCTCATCATCCAAATCCTCAATGGCGGAGAACTTATTAAGATTAGGGTTTACCACTGTCTCTTTTGGCCCCTTTCCAATGACCCGACCCGTTTTCAAGGTCTAGACCACATCTTTTTTCTTGGCTGCAACCTTCACCGGCTGTTTAGAAATAACTTATTTTTTCTTACTGATCTCAGCCCTGGGGATTGTGATGTCAGCCCTCAGGGCTTCTCCACCCCTGCAATCTGCCTCCCAGTGGCCGACTTTCCAACAGCCTGTGCAGTAACCCGACAAATCCTCATAAACAATCGTTTGCCAGAATCCCTTCCCTGAGCTCTCATGTCCGATCCATACCCTTCGACATATCGGATTAAGCAAATCCACCTCCACGCAAATACGAGCAACACTGGGTCTCGTGACGTTGGTTCATCAAGAACCAATGGGTTTTCGACTGCCTTTTCAATGGAAAACAAGTAACTTTTGTTGAACAAATGTATTGGTAATCCTTCCAATCTTATCCATATCGGAATGATAGAAGACTCTACTTTCCGGATCGAAATCGTAAGTCCACTTAAAAACTCGTAGCCTTGATCCGTTAAAAATCCACACCCCTTTCCTCCAAAATCGGCAATAGTCTTCCTCGTTCTCAAATCTTATGATAATATGACGAGAATCAAGCGATCCAATCCAGAAACCTCCTTTAAATTGTAATTTTTGGAAATCTCTTCTCAGCCTTTCCAAAGGAGGATTTCGTCGCGAAAATTTGCCTACCAATGCCAATTTCCATGGTTTCTCCAGAGAAACCAAATCCGCCTCCTCAACAAAAATCGCCGGCACTCCCTTGAAGGTGGAGAGATCCTTGATTGGCACTGTAATTTTTTGTGGTATTGGTGCGGATAGAGATCCGCGAAAGATTTTTTTGGCCAGACACCGCCCGTGGGAGGTGGCACCGGCACGGCAGCAGCCATTGTGGTTGCGCGGTTCAAAGAAGTTGGGTGAACATGAAAGTCTTTGCTAGAGAGAAATAACCGGTGAACATGAAAGTCTTTGCTAGAGAGAAATAATATTTGAAAGTCTCTTACTTTTTGAGAGACTGATATATCAATATGTTGTGCCCCTTAAACAGATGGAAAATTATATAGAATGTTGAAGCATTCAAATATTGTTCTACTATTATAATTACATGCATTTGGTTTGGTTTTTATAATAAAAATCAATGCATATTGTTTTGTTTTAACAATTTTATTTTAGTTTTTAGTTTTTGATTCCTCAACTATATAAAAACCAATACATATGCACAATTAGATAGCATAATTGAATTCTTTGATATTTTTATTTTATTATAGTAAAAGAGTAGGGGTAATATTACATGTGATCTGCAATACCCATGTCTTTGGGTTGGCTCATTTCCAATGAAACACTAGAAGATCCTTCTGTGCAAATATGGTGCTATAAATTCTATCAGTGTAAGGAATTCATCATCCAATGAAACATCTAAACATCTACCACACTCGAGTGTAGCCAAATCCATCTCTCTTGCCCTAAAATGTAACACAAATTACATGATTTTTCATATATTAACCACTTAAGGCTATATTATGAAGCGTGTGTGTATATATATATATATATATATATATATATATATATATATATATATATATATATATATATATATATATATATATATATATATATATATATATGCCCTATATATGTACTATGTCAGTCAGTTCACATATATCTACCTTTACTTAATTATTTGGGTGGCTGAAGCGGCATGTTGATTTCTACGGACATTTCCCGGTTTTTAGTAAGTATCCACATATCACTTGAGAGTCATTGTTTTGCACAGAGATTTTCAACTCAACATTTGTTCTAGCACCTGGAGCCAAATAAGCTTGACAACTCTTTTCATGGGGAGAATCCGAGGCCTCAAACGCATTCTAGCCAACAGTCATAAGCAACCGAATTCATGGTCATATAATTTGACCCATCACTCTGGTTAGGGAATTATTTGGATAAAGGATACGAAGCCCATGATGCATGATCTAGTTGTGATGCTCATCTCAGAAGAGGTGAAGCAGATTCACTTCTCGAGCTTCCCAAGGAATACCCTGATTGTATCATGAAGTTACCATCCAAAGTCGATTGGACTGGAAAGGGTCAAATCCTCCAACTAAAGAATGTTCAGGATGGTGAAACACACAGTGAACTCTATATCCACAAGAACCATACCGCATGTTGTATGGACACTATTTCTCTCCCCAATCGTATAGATAGACCAAGAAAGTTAAGTTCCGGAACTTCAAACTCCGAGCCAGGCTCTGGGTGACTATATATCAATATGTTGTGCCCCTCAAACAGATGGAAGATTATATTGAATGTTTAAACATTCAAATATTTTTCTACTATTATAATTACATTCATTTGAATTGGTTTTTAAATTGAAAATCAATGCATAATGTTTTGTTGTAATTTGTTTATTTACTTATTTTTGCTTTTGATTCCTCAACTATATAAAAACCAATACATATGCACAATTAGAGAGCATAATTGAATTTGTCTGATAATTTTTTTATTCTAGCACGTGAAAAAAATAGTAAGGGTAATATTACATGTGATCTGCAATACCCCAGTCTTGGGTTGGCTCATTTCCAATGGTACGCTACAAGATTCTTCTGTGCAAATATAGTGCCATAAATTCTATCAATGTAAGGAATTCATCATCCATACAACACTCGAGTGTAGCCAAATCCATCTCACTTGTCGTAACATGTATCACAAATTACATGAGTTATCATATTTTGACCACTTAATGCTATATTATGAAACGTATATATGTATATATATATATATATAGGCCTTTGTCAATTAGTTCACATATATCTGCATTTACTTAATCCTTGGGGTGGCGGAATTGATTTTACGGACAATCCCCGGTTTTTAGTAAGTATCAACATATCGCTTGCGAGTCTTCGCTTTCCAAAGAGATTTTTGACTCAACCTTTGTTCTAGCACCTGGAGCAAAATAAGCTTGGCTACTCTTTTCATGGGGTAATTTCGAGGCCCGATACGCATTCTAGCCGACATGCATTTCCTTCTCCTGAGCAACCGAATTCATAGTCATATAAGTTGACCTGTCACTCTGGTTATGGAAATAGTTGGATACAGGATATGAAGACCATGGTGATAATCTAGTTGTGGTGTTCCTCTCAAAAGAGGTGAAACAGCTTCACTTCTCGAGCTTCCCAATGAATAACCTGATTGTATCATAGAGTTATCATCCAAAGTCAATTGGACTGGAAAGAGTCAAATCCTCCACTAATGAATGTACGGGATGATGAAACACGCAGAGAACTTTATATACAAAAGAAGCATACCGCATGTAGTTAAGTTCAATAACTATAAACTCCGAGCCATCCTCAGGGTGACTATATATCAATATGTTTTGCCCCTCAAACAGATGGAAGATTATATTGAATGTTTAAGCATTCATATATTTTTTTACTATTATAATTACATGCATTAGGATTGGTTTTTATAATGAAAATCAATGCATAATGTTTTGTTGTAATTTATTTATTTACTTATTTTTTCTTTTGATTCCTCAACTATATAAAACCCAATACATATGCACAATTAGATAGCATAATTGAATTTCTTTGATAATTGGTTTTATTCTAGTACGTGTCAAAAATAGTAGGGGTAATATTACACGTGATCTGCAATACCCATGTCTTTGGGTTGGCTCATTTCCAATGATACGCTAGAAGATCCTTCTGTGAAAATATGGTGCTATAAATTCTATCAATGTAAGGAATTCATCATCCAATATAGCATCTAAACATCTACCACACTCGAGTGTAGCCAAATCCATCTCTCTTTCCGTAACATGTATCACAAATTACACGAGTTATCATATTTTGACCACCCAAGGCAATATTGTGAAATGTGTGTGTGTATATATATGTATGTATATATATATATATATATATATATATATATATATATATATATATATATATATATATATATATATTCAAGGCCTTTGTCACTCAGTTCACATATATATTCCTTTACATAATTCTTGGTGTGGAGGAACCGACATGTTGAGTTTTATGGTCAATCCCAGGTTTTTAGTAAGTATCAACATACCGCTTGCGAGTCTTTGCTTTGCACAGAGATTTTTGGCTTAGTCTTTGTTCTAGCACCTGGAACCAAATAAGCTTGGCCACTCTTTTCATGGGGAGATATCGAGGCCAGATACGCATTCCAGCCAACATGCATTTCCTTCTTTGAGCAACCGAATTCATAGTCATATAAGTTGACCTATCACTCTGGTTAGGGAAATAGTTGGAAACAGGATATGAAACCCTTGGTGCATGATCTAGTTGTGGGGTTCCTCTGAAAAGAGGTGAAGCGACTTCACTTCTAGAGCTTCCAAATGAATAACCTGATTGTATCATAGAGTTATCATCCAAAGTCGTCTGGACTGGAAAGAGTCAAATCCTCCCAATAAAGAATGTACAGGATGGTGAAACACGTAGAGGACTCCATATCTGAAAGAACCATACCGCATGTAGTATGGACACTATTTCTCTCCCCAATCGGATAGGTAGACCATGAAAGTTAAGTTCAATAACTATAAACTCCGAGCCATCCTCAGGGTGACTATATGTCAATATGTTTTACCCCTCAAACAGATGGAAGATTATATTGAATGTTTAAACATTCGGATATTTTTCTACTATTATAATTACATGCATTTGGAGTGGTTTTTATAATGAAAACCAATGCATAATGTTTTGATGTAATTTGTTTATTTACTTATTTTTCCTTTTGATTCCTCAACTATATAAAACCCAATACATATGCACAATTAAAT
Source organism: Vinca minor (assembly GCA_026122235.1). Classification (NCBI taxonomy): domain Eukaryota; kingdom Viridiplantae; phylum Streptophyta; class Magnoliopsida; order Gentianales; family Apocynaceae; genus Vinca; species Vinca minor. The sequence continues at coordinate 1,247,195 of JAOCZM010000120.1, forward strand.
AGCATAATTGAATTTCTTTGAGAATTTTTTTCATTCTAGTACGTGTCAAAAAGAGTAGGGGTAATATTCACTACAACAAAAAATGTCAATTGCGACGTTTGCCATATGTCGTAATAAGCTAAAAAACCGTCGGTATAGATCTATACCAACATTTATCACAAATGTCGCGTAAATGTCGCATTTGCCTGTGTCGTTATGGTTTTTTACGACATTTGTTACAAGCGCCGGTACCTATTTATTACGACATTTGTTGCATCATTTTAAAGTGTTTCAAAAGGTATTTTTTCCGACATTTGTAAATACTCGCAACAAATCGTCTATTCCGACGTTTGTAAATATTGTGAATAAGTAATTTTTTCCGACATTTTTAAATAGTCGTAAAAAAATATCTATCCCGATATTCGTAAATTTTGAAACCAGGCTGGCCGAACTGAGCCAAGCCGAGTCGGAGCACTACAAATCGAGTCGTTGAGTCAAGTTATCTTTGAATAATCGGAGCCAGAGCCTAGAGACAAGTCGAGCCGTCGAGTCTAGCTAGCTTTGAATAATATATAATAAACTTTCTCCATATTCAAAGATATGAGAATTGAACACGCGACCTCCTGTGTGTGTGTCGTGCAATTTGCCTCTGAGCTAAATAATCATTTGCTATTTGTTTCTCCTCCTATTATATTTATTATAATAGAATTTGGATTTTGAATTTTGTACCTTTGTGTTTCGATTTTTTATGAATCAAATTAAAATTAATACACTCTCATTAAATTTTAATAATTAAATATCTTTAATTTTTCTTTAAAAAATATATTTCAGAAACTTAATCTTTGTATTTGTGTTTGTTTGAAAATGTCACGAGATCTAACGACATAATATATAAATATCGATATATGAGTCGCAAAAAGTAACAATTTATAACATGTAATGTAAATGTCACGAACTAACATCAAATTGTCTGTAAGAATAAAAAATACTATAATTGTCTTTTATGAAACGCCATATAAAATCCAAATATAGCGACATTTGTATGAAATGTCACATGATTTAATGATATTGTATATAAATGTCATTATATGAGTCGCAAAAAGTAACAATTTATAACAACATTTAATGTACACGTCGCTAACTAACATCAAAATGTCTATTTTATCAACAATTATTATAACTGACGCTATGAAACGTTGTATAAAATTCAAACTTAGCGATGTTTGTCTGAAAGGTCACAAGATCTAACGACATAATATATAAATGTCGCTATATGAGTCACAAAAAGTAACAATTTATAACAACATTTAATGTAAATGTCGCTAACCAACATCAAAACATCGCTATGAACAACAATTACTATAATTGACGCTTAAAACGTCGTATAAAATCCAAATATTGCGACGTTTGCAAAAAGTGTTTCTTTAACTTACTCTTTTTTGTTTTAAGCGACGTTTGATAAAAGCGTTGGTACAAAAATGTCGCAAAAAGGTGTTTTTGTTGTAGTGATTACATGTGATCTGCAATACCCATGTCTTTGGGTTGGCTCATTTCCAATGATACGCTAGAAGATCCTTCTGTGCAAATATGGTGCTACATATTCTATCAATGTAAGGAATTCATCATCCAATATAACATCTAAACATCTACCACACTCGAGTGTAGCCAAATCCATTTCTCTAGCCGTAACATGTATCACAAATTACATGAGTTATCATATTTTGACCACTTAAGGCTATTTTATGAAACGTATATATCTACCTATCAATCTATATATATATATATATATATATATATATATATATATATATATATTACAGAAGCCTTATACATACATATATTTGTATCTATATATATCTTCAATACTATTTTCTTAGATTTTCACATTTTTTAATTAATTTACTAATTTTTATTGGTTGAGAATATTTAGGTTAATTAAATTAATTGAAAATTAACTTATCTTAATAAAAATTAAATATCTACTTTTATTGGTGCAAAAATGTTAAACTATTTTATTTAAATTGGGAGAGGGGGGATTCGATCCCCCAACCTGCAAGCCGAATGCTACGCCAAATTGCCAACTACTCTAGCAGGTATTTGACAACTATTTTCTTTAATTCTTTTAATGGAATGCTAATTTAAATTTTATTTTGGTTGTAAAATCTTAATTGGCTTATAAGAGTATCCCACATTGAAAAGTTACATTGTTTTTTGAGTTTGACAATACTATAAAAGATGGTACTTTGACTTGTTTTGAGTTACAAAATTGGGCTGACATTTTAGCCCATCATTTATATATATACTAGCAAAAATACCCTTGCTATGCACGGAAACGTAATGTTTAATGAAAGAAAAAATGTCAGTAATTTTGTAACTCAAAACATGTCAAAGTACACTCTTTTATAGTATTGTCAAACTCAAAAAATAATGTAACTTTTCAATGTGGGATGCTCTTATAAGCAAATTAAGAATTTACAACCAAAGTAAAATTTAACCAACCAATCAAAATTTTATAAAATAATTAATTGAACACAAATTCATGGAAATTACACGTAGGATTTAGAAGGATGTGACTGGTTGAAACTGAAAACAGACTCTGTATTATAAATATAGATAGATACTCCTTCCGATTCAAAATATAAGTCTTTTTAGCTGTTTTCACACAAATTAAGATACTAATCAAGATGACTAAAGTACTCCTAATTAATACTCCAAAAGAACAAATAAATTAATGAAGAGTTGCATGAGAACTATATATTTTGACAAATATGAATATATAAAGAAAATAATATAAGGGTAAATTAGCCAATAAATGCACCATTCTTGCAAAAAAGACCTATATTTTGCAACAAAAAATAACTCATAAAAAAACTTCTATTTTGAATCGGAGGAAGTATAAATTTTATGCCCATTAATTTTCTTTTATAGTCTTGTCATTTGTCAAATTTTAAAAATAATAATTATTTTTTTTATGTGGGAGTTTTTATTGTTGTTAATTCTCTTATTTGACTTTAGATTAATATTTTTAACTTTTGTTATAATTAAAATTTCTACAAATTAATACTTTAGTTTTAGAGAGTTTAGAAAAAAATTCACTTGATTTTTGCAGTATAAACGAAGCGAATTGAATTTTTTTTTAAATATCCATATTTATTTATTTTTAAAAATATATTATGAAAATAAAAATTCTACATTAGAATAAAAAAAAAATGAACATTGCATAAGTCTGAGCTAAATCGAACTTGATTATATAAGCTCAATCAGAATTCAGAGGACCCGGTCATCCGAATTACCCGTTATTTGTTAAAAATTTAACTATTTATATTTATATAAATAAAAAATTTAAGAAGCATATAAGAGGACTTCCTTAATTTGATGGGCTAAAATGTCAGCCCAATTTTGTAAGTCAAAACATGTCAAATTACCATCTTTTATAGTATTGTCAAACTCAAAAAACAATGTAACTTTTCAATGTGGGATACTCTTATAAGCCAATTAAGAGTTTACAACCAAAATAAAATTTAAATTAGCATTCCATTAAAAGAATTAAAGAAAATAGTTGTCAAATACCTGCCAGAGTAGTTGGCAATGTGGCGTAGCATCCGGCTTGCAGGTCGGGGGATCGAATTCCCCCCTCCCAATTTAAATAAAATAGTTTAACATTTTTGCACCAATAAAAGTTGATATTTAATTTTTATTAAGATAAGTTAATTTTCAATTAATTTAATTAACCTAAATATTCTCAACCAATAAAAATAAGTAAATTAATTAAAAAATGTGAAAATCTAAGAAAATAGTTTTGAAGAAATATATAGATACAAATATATGTATGTATAAGGCTTCTGTAATATATATATATATATATATATATATATATAGTAGCAAAAATACACGTGCTATGCACGGAAACGTAATGTTTAATAAAAGAAAAAATGTGAAAGTAATTTTGTAACTCAAAACATGTCAAAGTACACTCTTTTATGGTATTGTCAAACTCAAAAAATAATGTAACTTTTCAATGTGGGATACTCTTATAAGCAAATTAAGAATTTACAACCAAAGTAAAATTTAACCAACCAATCAAAATTTTATAAAATAATTAATTGAACAAAAATTCATGGAAATTACACGTAGGATTTAGAAGGATGTGACTAGTGAAATCGAAAACGGGACTCTATATTATAAATATAGATAGATACTCCTTCCGATTCAAAATATAAGTATTTTTTAGCAGTTTTCACTCAAATTAAGATACTAATCAAGATGACTAAAGTACTCCTAATTAATACTCCAAAAGAACAAATAAATTAATGAAGAGTTGCATGAGAACTATATATTTTGACAAATATGAATATATAAAGAAAATAATATAAGGGTAAATTAGCCAATAAATGCACCATTCTTGCAAAAAAGACCTATATTTTGCAACAAAAAAATAACTCTTACAAAAAACTTCTATTTTGAATCGGAGGAAGTATAAATTTTGTGCCCATTAATTTTCTTTTTATAGTCTTGTCATTTGTCAAATTTTAAAAAATAATAATTATTTTTTTTTATGTGGGAGTTTTTATTGTTGTTAATTCTCTTATTTGACTTTAGATTAATACTTTTAACTTTTATTATAATTAAAATTTCTATAAATTAATACTTTAGTTTTAGAGAGTTTAGAAAAAGATTCACTTGATTTTTGCAGTATAAACGAAGCGAATTGATTTTTTTAAATATCCATAGTTATTTATTTTTAAAAATATATTATGAAAATAAAAATTGTACATTAGAATAAAAAAAAATGAACATTGCATAAGTCTGAGCTAAATCGAACTTGATTATAAGCTCAATCGGAATTCAGAGGACCCGGTCATCCGAATTACCCGTTATTTGTTAAAAATTTAACTATTTATATTTATATAAATAAAAAATATAAGAAGCAAATAACCGGACTTCCTTAATTTGATGGGCTAAAATGTCAGCCCAATTTTGTAAGTCAAAACATGTCAAATTACCATATTTTATAGTATTGTCAAACTCAAAAAACAATGTAACTTTTCAATGTGCGATACTCTAATAAGCGATTAAGAGTTTACAACCAAAATAAAATTTAAATTAGCATTCCATTAAAAGAATTAAAGAAAATAGTTGTCAAATACCTGCCAGAGTAGTTGGCAATGTGGCGTAGCATCCGGCTTGCAGGTCGGGGGATCGAATTCCCCCCTCCCAATTTAAATAAAATAGTTTAACATTTTTGCACCAATAAAAGTTGATATTTAATTTTTATTAAGATAAGTTAATTTTCAATTAATATAATTAACCTAAATATTCTCAACCAATAAAAATAAGTAAATTAATTAAAAAATGTGAAAATCTAAGAAAATAGTTTTGAAGAAATATATAGATACAAATATATGTATGTATAAGGCTTCATAATATATATATATATATATATATATATATATATATATATATATATATATATATATATATATATATATATATATATATATATATAGTAGCAAAAATACACGTGCTATGCACGGAAACGTAATGTTTAATAAAAGAAAAAATGTGAAAGTAATTTTGTAACTCAAAACATGTCAAAGTACACTCTTTTATGGTATTGTCAAACTCAAAAAATAATGTAACTTTTCAATGTGGGATACTCTTATAAGCAAATTAAGAATTTACAACCAAAGTAAAATTTAACCAACCAATCAAAAATTTTATAAAATAATTAATTGAACAAAAATTCATGGAAATTACACGTAGGATTTAGAAGGATGTGACTGGCTGAAACTGAAAACAGACTCTATATTATAAATATAGATAGATACTCCTTCCGATTCAAAATATAAGTATTTTTAGCAGTTTTCACTCAAATTAAGATACTAATCAAGATGACTAAAGTACTCCTAATTAATACTCCAAAAGAACAAATAAATTAATGAAGAGTTGCATGAGAACTATATATTTTGACAAATATGAATATATAAAGAAAATAATATAAGGGTAAATTAGCCAATAAATGCACCATTCTTGCAAAAAAAGACCTATATTTTGCAACAAAAAAATAACTCTTACAAAAAACTTCTATTTTGAATCGGAGGAAGTATAAATTTTGTGCCCATTAATTTTCTTTTATAGTCTTGTCATTTGTCAAATTTTAAAAATAATAATTATTTTTTTTATGTGGGAGTTTTTATTGTTGTTAATTCTCTTATTTGACTTTAGATTAATACTTTTAACTTTTATTATAATTAAAATTTCTATAAATTAATACTTTAGTTTTAGAGAGTTTAGAAAAAGATTCACTTGATTTTTGCGAGTATAAAGCGAAGCGAATTGATTTTTTTTAAATATCCATAGTTATTTATTTTTTAAAAAATATATTATGAAAATAAAAAATTGTACATTAGAATAAAAAAAATGAACATTGCATAAGTCCGAGCTAAATCGAACTTGATTATAAGCTCAATCGAATTCGAGAGGACCCGGTCATCCGAATTACCCGTTATTTGTTAAAAAATTTAACTATTTATATTTATATAAATAAAAAAATATAAGAAGCAAATAATCGGACTTCCTTAATTTGATGGGCTAAAATGTCATTTCAATTTTGTAAGTCAAAACATGTCAAATTACCATATTTTATAGTATTGTCAAACTCAAAAAACAATGTAACTTTTCAATGTGCGATACTCTAATAAGCCAATTAAGAGTTTACAACCAAAATAAAATTTAAATTAGCATTCCATTAAAAGAATTAAAGAAAATAGTTGTCAAATACCTGCCAGAGTAGTTGGCAATGTGGCGTAGCATCCGGCTTGCAGGTCGGGGGATCGAATTCCCCCCTCCCAATTTAAATAAAATAGTTTAACATTTTTGCACCAATAAAAGTTGATATTTAATTTTTATTAAGATAAGTTAATTTTCAATTAATATAATTAACCTAAATATTCTCAACCAATAAAAATAAGTAAATTAATTAAAAAATGTGAAAATCTAAGAAAAATAGTTTTGAAGAAATATATAGATACAAATATATGTATGTATAAGGCTTACATATATATATATATATATATATATATATATATATATATATATATATATATATATAGTAGCAAAAATACACGTGCTATGCACGGAAACGTAATGTTTAATAAAAGAAAAAATGTGAAAGTAATTTTGTAACTCAAAACATGTCAAAGTACACTCTTTTATGGTATTGTCAAACTCAAAAAATAATGTAACTTTTCAATGTGGGATACTCTTATAAGCAAATTAAGAATTTACAACCAAAGTAAAATTTAACCAACCAATCAAAATTTTATAAAATAATTAATTGAACAAAAATTCATGGAAATTACACGTAGGATTTAGAAGGATGTGACTGGCTGAAACTGAAAACAGACTCTATATTATAAATATAGATAGATACTCCTTCCGATTCAAAATATAAGTATTTTTAGCAGTTTTCACTCAAATTAAGATACTAATCAAGATGACTAAAGTACTCCTAATTAATACTCCAAAAGAACAAATAAATTAATGAAGAGTTGCATGAGAACTATATATTTTGACAAATATGAATATATAAAGAAAATAATATAAGGGTAAATTAGCCAATAAATGCACCATTCTTGCAAAAAGACCTATATTTTGCAACAAAAAATAACTCTTACAAAAACTTCTATTTTGAATCGGAGGAAGTATAAATTTTGTGCCCATTAATTTTCTTTTATAGTCTTGTCATTTGTCAAATTTTAAAAATAATAATTATTTTTTTTATGTGGGAGTTTTTATTGTTGTTAATTCTCTTATTTGACTTTAGATTAATACTTTTAACTTTTATTATAATTAAAATTTCTATAAATTAATACTTTAGTTTTAGAGAGTTTAGAAAAAGATTCACTTGATTTTTGCAGTATAAACGAAGCGAATTGATTTTTTTAAATATCCATAGTTATTTATTTTTAAAAATATATTATGAAAATAAAAATTGTACATTAGAATAAAAAAAAATGAACATTGCATAAGTCTGAGCTAAATCGAACTTGATTATAAGCTCAATCGGAATTCAGAGGACCCGGTCATCCGAATTACCCGTTATTTGTTAAAAATTTAACTATTTATATTTATATAAATAAAAAATATAAGAAGCAAATAACCGGACTTCCTTAATTTGATGGGCTAAAATGTCAGCCCAATTTTGTAAGTCAAAACATGTCAAATTACCATATTTTATAGTATTGTCAAACTCAAAAAACAATGTAACTTTTCAATGTGCGATACTCTAATAAGCCAATTAAGAGTTTACAACCAAAATAAAATTTAAATTAGCATTCCATTAAAAGAATTAAAGAAAATAGTTGTCAAATACCTGCCAGAGTAGTTGGCAATGTGGCGTAGCATCCAGCTATGCAGGTCGGGGGATCGAATCCCCCCTCCCAATTTAAATAAAATAGTTTAACATTTTTGCACCAATAAAAGTTGATATTTAATTTTTATTAAGATAAGTTAATTTTCAATTAATATAATTAACCTAAATATTCTCAACCAATAAAAATAAGTAAATTAATTAAAAAATGTGAAAATCTAAGAAAATAGTTTTGAAGAAATATATAGATACAAATATATGTATGTATAAGGCTTACTATATATATATATATATATATATATATATATATATATATATATATATATATATATATATAGTAGCAAAAATACACGTGCTATGCACGGAAACGTAATGTTTAATAAAAGAAAAAAATGTGAAAGTAATTTTGTAACTCAAAACATGTCAAAGTACACTCTTTTATGGTATTGTCAAACTCAAAAAAATAATGTAACTTTTCAATGTGGGATACTCTTATAAGCAAATTAAGAATTTACAACCAAAGTAAAATTTAACCAACCAATCAAAATTTTATAAAATAATTAATTGAACAAAAATTCATGGAAATTACACGTAGGATTTAGAAGGATGTGACTCAGTTTGAAACCGAAAACAGACTCTATATTATAAATATAGATAGATACTCCTTCCGATTCAAAATATAAGTATTTTTAGCAGTTTTCACTCAAATTAAGATACTAATCAAGATGACTAAAGTACTCCTAATTAATACTCCAAAAGAACAAATAAATTAATGAAGAGTTGCATGAGAACTATATATTTTGACAAATATGAATATATAAAGAAAATAATATAAGGGTAAATTAGCCAATAAATGCACCATTCTTGCAAAAAAGACCTATATTTTGCAACAAAAAATAACTCTTACAAAAACTTCTATTTTGAATCGGAGGAAGTATAAATTTTGTGCCCATTAATTTTCTTTTATAGTCTTGTCATTTGTCAAATTTTAAAAATAATAATTATTTTTTTTATGTGGGAGTTTTTATTGTTGTTAATTCTCTTATTTGACTTTAGATTAATACTTTTAACTTTTATTATAATTAAAATTTCTATAAATTAATACTTTAGTTTTAGAGAGTTTAGAAAAAGATTCACTTGATTTTTGCAGTATAAACGAAGCGAATTGATTTTTTTAAATATCCATAGTTATTTATTTTTAAAAATATATTATGAAAATAAAAATTGTACATTAGAATAAAAAAAAATGAACATTGCATAAGTCTGAGCTAAATCGAACTTGATTATAAGCTCAATCGGAATTCAGAGGACCCGGTCATCCGAATTACCCGTTATTTGTTAAAAATTTAACTATTTATATTTATATAAATAAAAAATATAAGAAGCAAATAACCGGACTTCCTTAATTTGATGGGCTAAAATGTCACTCAATTTTGTAAGTCAAAACATGTCAAATTACCATATTTTTATAGTATTGTCAAACTCAAAAAACAATGTAACTTTTCAATGTGCGATACTCTAATAAGCCAATTAAGAGTTTACAACCAAAATAAAATTTAAATTAGCATTCCATTAAAAGAATTATAGAAAAGAGTTGTCAAATACCTGCCAGAGTTGTTGGCAATGCGGCGTAGCATCCAGCTTGCAGGTCGGGGGATCGAATCCCCCCTCCCAATTTAAATAAAATAGTTTAACATTTTTGCACCAATAAAAGTTGATATTTATTTTTTATTAAGATAAGTTAATTTTCAATTAATTTAATTAACCTAAATATTCTCAACCAATAAAAATAAGTAAATTAATTAAAAAATGTGAAAATCTAAGAAAATAGTATTGAAGAAATATATAGATACAAATATATGTATGTATAAGATAGATAGATTATAAATTAATATTTTAGCTTTAGAAAGTTTAGAAAAAGATTCACCTGATTTTTGCAGTATAAACGAAGCGAATTGATTTTTTTTTTCAAATATCCATATTTATTTATTTTTAAAAATATATTATGAAAAAAAAAATTCTAAATTAGAATAAAAAAAATGAACATTGCATAAGTCTGAGCTAAATCGAACTTGATTATAAACTCAATCGGAATTCACAGGACCCGGTCTTCCGAATTACCCGTTATTTGTTAAAACTTTAACTATTTATATTTATATAAATAAAAAATATACGAAGGAAATAAGCGGGCTTCCTTAATTTGATGGAACCGATATGTTGATTTTTACGGTCAATCCCCGATTTTTAGTAAGCATCAACATATCGCTTGCGAGTCTTTGCTTTGCACAGAGATTTTCGACTCAGCCTTTGTTCTAGCACCTGGAACCAAATAAGCTTGGCTACTCTTTTCATGGGGAGATTTCGAGGCCAGATACGCATTCTAGCCAACATGCATTTCCTTCTTTGAGCAACCGAATTCATAGTCATATAAGTTGACTTATCACTCTGGTTAGGGAAATAGTTGGATACAGGATATGAAGCCCATGGTGCATGATCTAGTTGTGGTGTTCCTCTCAAAAGAGGTGAAGCGGCTTCACTTCTCGAGTTTCCTATTGAATAACCTGATTCTATCATGGAGTTATCATCCAAAGTCGAATGGACTGGAAAGAGTCAAATCCTCCCACAAAAGAATGTACAGGATGGTGAAACACGCAGAGAACTCCATATCCGTAAGAACCATACCGCATGTAGTATGGACACTATTTCTCTCCCCAATCGTATAGGTAGACCAAGAAAGTTAAGTACAATAAATAAAAACTCCGAGCCATCCTCAAGGTGACTATATATCAATATGTTTTGCCCCTCAAACAGATGGAAGATTATATTGAATGTTTAAACATTCGGATATTGTTCTACTATTATAATTACATGCATTTGGATTGGTTTTTATAATGAAAAACAATGCATAATGTTTTATTGTAAATTGTTATTTACTTATTTTTGCTTTTGATTCCTCAACTATTTAAAAACATATACATATGCACAATTAGATATCATAATTGAATTTCATTGATAATTTTTTTTTATTCTAGTACGTGTCAAAATGAGTAGGGGTAATATTACATGTGATCTGGAATACCCATGTCTTGGGTTGGCTCATTTCCAATGGTACTCTATAATATTCTTCTGTGCAAATATAGTGCTATAAATTCTATCAATGTATGGAATTCATCATCCAATATAACATCTAAACATCTACAATACTCGTGTGTAGCCAAATCCATCTCTCTTGCCCTAACATGTATCACAAATTACATGAGTTTTCATATTTTGACCACTTAAGGCTATATTATGAAACGTAGATATATATATATATATATATATATATATATATATATATATATATATATATATATATATATATATATATATATATATGTATATATATACCTTTGTCACTCAGTTCACATATATCTGCCTTTACTTAATTCTTGGGGTGGGGGAACCGACATGTTGATTTTTCGAGGCCAGATACGCATTCCAGCCAACATGCATTTCCTTTTTTGAGCAACTGAATTCATAGTCATATAAGTTGACCTATCACTCTGGCTAGGGAAATAGTTGTATACAGGATATGAAGCCAATGGTGCATGATCTAGTTGTGTTGTTCCTCTCAAAAGAGGTGAAGCGGCTTCACTTCTCGAGCTTCCTAATGAATAACCTGATTGTATCATGGAGTTATCATCCAAAATCGACGGGAGTGGAAAGAGTCAAATCCTCCCACTAAATATTGTACAGGATGGTGAAACACGCAGAGAACTCCGTATCCGAAAGAACCATACCGCACGTAGTATGGACACTATTTCTTTCCCCAATCGTATAGGTAGACCAAGAAAGTTTAAGTTCAATAACTAAAAACTCCGAGGCATCATCAGGGTGACAATATATCAATATGTTTTGCCCCACAAACAGATGGAAGATTATATTGAATGTTTGAACATTCAGATATTTTCTTACAATTATAATTACATGCATTTCTATTGGTTTTTATAATGAAAATCGTTGCATAATGTTTTGTTGTAATTTGTTTATTTACTTATTTTTTCTTTTGATTCCTCAACTATATAAAACCCAATACATATGCACAATTAGATATCATAATTGAATTTCTTTGATAATTTTTTTTTATTCTAGTACGTGTCAAAAAGAGTAGGAGTAATATTACACGTGATTTGCAATACCTTTGTCTTTGGGTTGGCTCATTTCCAATGATACGCTAGAAGATCCTTCTTTGCAAATATGGTGCTATAAATTTATCAATATAATGAATTCATCATCCAATATAACATCTAAACATCTACCACACTCGAGTGTAGCCAAATCCATCTCTCTTGTCATAACATGTATCACAAATTACATGAGTTATCATATTTTGACCATTTAAGGCTATATTATGAAACGTAAATATCTATATATATTCCTATGCCTTTGTCACTCAGGTCACTATTCCTGCCTTTACTTAATTCTTGGGGTGGAGGAACCGACATGTTGATTTTTACGGTCAATCTCCGGTTTTTGGTAAGTATCAACATATCACTTACGAGTCTTTGCTTTGCGCAGAGATTTTTGACTCACCCTTTTGTTCTAGCACCTGGAACCAAATAAGCTTGGCTACTCTTTTCATGGGGAGATTTCGAGGCCAGATACGCATTCTTGCCAACATGCATTTCCTTCTTTGAGCAGCCGACACTACAAGAGTGAAGACTGAAGGGATTCATGGGCGGAAACTCGTTCCAAACACCCATGAGTCCTCACCTGAAGAATCCGCTCATACCTAAACGAATCGAAAAATTGAGTAAAGGACTTACAATTTTTGACTCAAGAATCCGATTCTTGAATGGAATATCCTATCTTTATGGCTCGGATGCAATGATCACCTTGAGTACTCCCTTGCGGAATTACTCCCTACCGGTATCCACGCGACGAAACGGGCAGCGAGTGCTAGCTCTCCGTTTTTCTGAGTTTCTGGAATTAGGGAGAAAGAGAGAAGGAAGAATCCGAAATATGATTTCGGGTGTTCTTTGGTTAATTGCGGCTGAAAACTTAAATAGGCTAGGGTTTCGGCCAGGAGATCATTATATAGGGTATGAGAGTTTGTCCCCATAACCAACTCTCACATCCTTAACTTATCTCGGCAGTAGGAGTCTTTAACTCCCACGTCCCCTAGACTTCTGCTGGTAGTGGGAGTCTTTATCGGATAATAACTCCCACGTAATCCCAGCTATTAACCAAATACCGAAAATGCCCCTTATCTATAATTCGAATAATAACGATTTATTATTCTCAGAAAAATAAATGTCAGATACAATGAACCTAGACACATTTAGATTCATTGAATCTGGACATGAAGCTCGTTAGCTCGTCTATGCGTGTGACCCTGTAGGTTCATCTCACAATGGCAATGAAAACACACTTAGTAGTAGTATGTGTTCATAAATCACAAGCGGTCCCTAGCAGGACATTGTGACTAACCAAAGTGAATGAATTTACGGTGGAACCTAATATCAATCCACTATTTAATCCCTTTGTCTCGCGATATCGTAATTAAGCATAAGGCAAGGTAGTCGTCACCCCTATTAAGCTTAATTGTATTTATGCTCGATCTCCAGGTAGACTGTTCCAACAAATAGTATCTGATAACCACTTTATCAAATACATTTGAGCACGGGCATGCATTTAGACAGTCTTTCCCTATCGAGGGCCCATGGATATCTCTCTCTTATAAGAGAGGGACAAATTCCTTACAATGCCTCTCACATTCAAGCCATGATAGGACACTACATCCGATCATCAGTCGTATTGATTACTCGATTAAAAGCAACGTACGACTGAGTCAAAACGTGGCTCCATTCATGCTAGAATCAATGGAGACATAAGGTCTAAGGATTCTAAAATAGTATTGAGGAAGTAATACTTATGACTAAGGACCATGAAGTATTACTTCTCTAACGGATCACGTCCGATACGATATATCTCAATACATTGCATATATGATATGATTTTTACTCATTACACATGATTAGTAAAACGTAATCATCAATCAAACATCATACTAGTTTTATTTCATTGTAAATTAGATTACATAAAACTAGGGACAACAAGAATAGTAATTACACAAGCAAATGAGTTTTACTATCAAATCACGCATTTGATGTTCATAAGCAAAATTAACTATTCATATGAAATGCTCAAATAGATATAAAACGTACAACATATGCTAATGGTCCTAGGGCACTACTAACAATCTCCCACTTGCCCTAGGTCCAATCATACATGATCCTCAATCCCATTGACCTAGTATGACTCTCATGTTTAGTCTGTGGGAGTGGCTTGGTCAATGGATCTGCAATGTTGTCGTCTGTATGAACTTTGTAAATACTAACGTCTCCTCTGTCGATGATCTCTCTAATCGGATGGAAAGCGCTTTGAGAATGTGTTTGGATCGTTGGTGAGATCTAGGTTCCTTAGCTTGTGAAATGGCACCCAGTACTATCACAATAGAGGTCCACTGGGTTCACAATGCTAGGGGACGACACCTAATTCATCAACAAACTTCCTCATCCAAACGACTTCTTTACATTGCTTGAGAGCAGACTAGATACTCGACTTCACATTGTAGAGTCGGCCACGGTTGCTTGCTTTGAGCTCTTCCACTCACGAGACCTCCATTCAAACAAAAAAACAAAACCCAGATTACGATCTATATTCATCTACGTCGGTGCTGGAAGCTTGCGTCTGTGTAACCATTTACAACCAGACTTCACTTCCCGACTCTCAGTAAACTAAGAACATATCTTTAGTCCTTCTCAAGTACTTAAGAATGCTCTTGACTGCGAGTCCAATGTGACTCTCCCGGGGTCGGATTGATATCTCGCTAGTCATACTTAAAGCAAATGAGACATCTGGGCGAGTGCATATCATGGCGTACATAATAGACCCAATGGCTAAAGCATATGGGATCTTACTCATGCGCTCTTGGTCCTCCCTTGTGGAAGGTCCTTGAGTTCTGCTGAGTTTAATGCCATGTGACATGGGCAAGAATCCCTTTTTGGAGTCTTGCAAACTGAACCGTTTCAATACCTTGTCAATGTATCCACTCTGGCTTAGGCCAATCATTTTGTTAGATCTATCTCTATAGATTCTTATACCCAAAATGTATGTAGCCTCGCCTAAGTCTTTCATGGAAAAGCACTTCCCCAACCAAGCTTTTACGCTTCTTTTTTTATGAAACCGAATTCTTTAATATGTTCATCAAAGCGACGATTCTAGCTTCAAGATGCTTGTTTCAATCCATAAATGGACCTTTGAAGCTTACACACTTTGCTAGGATTTGTTGGATCAACAAACCCCTCAGGTTGTGTCATATACACATCCTCGAGAAGGTTTCCATTAAGAAACGCAGTCTTAACATCCATTTGCCATATCTCATAGTCATAATATGCAGCTATGGTAAGTAAAATCCTAATAGACTTTATCATTACGACAGGAGAAAAGGTTTCGTCAAAGTCATTACCATGAACTTGTCTATAACCTTTAACTACTAGTCGAGATTTAAAAGTGTGTACATTACCATCCATGTCGGTTTTCTTTTTGAAACACCATTTGTTATCAATGACCTTACACCCTTCGGGTGGGTCAACCAAAGTCCACACTTGGTTATCGTACATGGATTGCATCTCAGACTTCATAGCTTCTAGCCACTCATCTGACTCAGAACTATGAATTGCCTCTTTGTAGGTAGTGGGTTCATCTTGATCAATCAGTTCAACCTGATGATCATCAGTCACGAGAAATCCACATCTCTCAGGCTGTTGATGTACCCGACTTGACCTCCTTGGGCCTTGTGTTAAAGATTGAAGCTCAGTATCAGCAAGTGAGCTTGCTTGAACTTCCAAAGTTGGTTCAGATGTTGTTTGAGGATCTTGAATTTCCTCAAGATAGATCTTACTCCCACTATCCTCTTTGGAAATAAATTCCCTTTCGAGGAATAAACCATTACGAGCAACAAACACTTTGTTCTCTGATGGAAGATAGAAGTAATATCCTTTAGTTTCTTTAGGATATCCCACAAACAAACACTTGTCAGATTTAGGGGCGAGTTTATCAGATAACAAGCGTTTTACATACGTCTCGCATCCCCAAATTTTGAGAAATGACAAACTAGGTCGTGTCCCAGTCCATGTCTCATATGGAGTTTTCTGAACCTCTTTAGAAGGAACTTTATTTAATATAAACGCAGCAGTTTCTAGGGCGTATCCCCAAAAGGAAATTGGAAGACTTGTTTGACTCATCATAGATCGAACCATATCTAGTAAGGTGCGATTCCTCATTTCTGATACACCATTCCATTGTGGTGTGCCAGGAGGAGTTAATTACGAAACAATTCCACAACGCCTAAGATGTTCGTCAAACTCTTGGTTAAGTATTCGCCACCTCGATCTGATTGAAGTGTCTTAATACTTTTACCAAGTTGATTTTGTACTTCATTTTGAAAATCTTTGAATCTTCCAAAAGATTCTGATTTATGTTTCATTAGATAGACGTAGCCGTATCTACTGAAATCATCTGTGAATGTAATGAAGTACTGGAACCCTCCTCTAGCACTTGTGTTTATTGGTCCACAAACATCTGTATGTATGAGGCCCAACAAATCAGAAGCTCTCTCACTTTGTCCAGTAAAAGGAGCTTTAGTCATTTTGCCTAACAAGCAAGAATCACAAGTCTCATATAAGACTCTAAGTCAAATGCTGTCAAAATTCCATCTGAATGGAGCTTTGATATGCGTTTCTCATTTATGTGGCCCAAACGACAGTGCCAAAAATAGGTCTGGTTTAAGTCATTTGATTTAAACCTCTTAGTATGAATGTTATAGATGGGCCTTTTAATGGAATCATCGAGGTTAAGAACATAAAACCCATTCATCAAAAAAGCATCTCCATAAAAGATACGATCCTTATGAATGGTGCAAATTTTATTCATAATATTTAATTCAAAACCTTCAATATCCAAACAAGAAACTGAAATAATATTACTACTCAAAGTTGGAACATAAAGACAATTATTCAGTTCTATAATAAGGCCACTTGGCAAAACTAAATTAAATGTCCCGGTAGCTACAGCAACAACTCTTGCTTCGTTCGCTACTCTCGGTCCACTTCTCCTTTTGCCAGTGATCTACTCCTTTTGGACCTCTGCACATTTGCACAAATGTGAGATCCACAACCTGTATCTAATACCTATGAAGTAGGAGCAGACATGTTAATTTCAATAACATAAATACCTGGTGAGACAGTCAAACTGGCTTTTCCCTTTTTCTTCTCTTCCAAATAGAGCTTTTGCAGTTACGTTTTCAATGACCTGGTTCATTGCAATGGAAGCAAACTCCTTCCTTTGGTGCCTTGGCCTTGGGTTTGGGCTTGTTATTGCCTTTGCCCTTCTTGGCCACGGGCTTTCCCTTTCCTTTCTTCTTGAAATTCCCTTTTTGAACCATTAAGACTTCAGGGGTCTTCTTAATGTTCAGTTCCGCCTGCTTGAGCATCCCGTGTATTTCGTGTATGGTCTTCTCCATGGCATGCATGTTGAAGTTCATAACAAATTGGTCATACTCCGGTGGGAGTGAGCCCAAGATCATATATGTGGCCATATCATGACCTACGGTAGCCCCAAGCTTCTCAAGCTGGCCAAAATAGCCCTTCATCTTAAGAACATGTGCACTTACAGAGGTGCCAGGGGCCATTTTGCAACTATCCAACGCCTTAGTAGTGAGGAATCTTTCATGACGAGCTTGCTCTTGGAACATTTCCTTGAGCTGGCCCATCATCTGGAAAGCCTCAACTCCTTCAAACTATTTTTGAAGGTCAGTGTTCATTGTGACTAACATGAGACAAGTCACATCATTAGAGTCATCGAAATGCTTCTTCCAAGCATCTCTTTCAGCTCTAGGGCGTTGTTTGCAGTTTCGTTCGAGAATGTCCAGTATCAAGAACGTACAACTTTCTTTCCTGCTTAAGGACAATCCTTAAGTTGCGGGCCCAATCAAGGAAATTGGTCCCGCTTAGTTTTTTCCTTCTCAAGGACGGATCACAATGAATTGTGTGATGTATTGGTTGCCATTATCTACATTAAATTATTTGTAAAGTTATTAGTTTTGAGCAAAAACATTTTCCACAATTTCAACACTTGATAAATAGCGGGGAAAAACATTTTACAATAGTTATAGGAAAGCTTTGGCTTAACACCCATAATTAAAGTAAAATCATCTAATGGGAATGACATCTTGTAAAACACAAGAGGGGGGGTGAATTGGGTTTTAACTAACTTGGGAACTTTTTCGATTCTTTGCAAAGCTATTGTAAGTTTGAGCTAGAAGAATAAAAGCAATGCAAAGTAAAACCCAATAACAAGACAAAGGATTTAGAGTGGTTCGATTCACTTAGAATCTACATCCACTACCTTGAGCCGCACCCAAGGATTTCAACAACTTCACTAAGAAGATCTTTTTACAAATGTGGCTAACTCACTAAGAGTTTTACAACACAACCACAATAGAAAAGCTCACTAAGAACTTGCCCACACTAAGTATGACTTTTACAACAATTACCCTATCACTAAGAAAGGGAATTAAGATGAATAAAGAACAAGATAATTCACTCTTCTAAGTGAAAGATGGATACCTTTGAAGTATATCAATTTGAAGCTCTTTGAACATATGAAGTTCACTCTTTGTCTTGCTTTTTGAAAGAACACCTTTGAATGATTTAGATCATGAAGTGTTTTTGCTTTGAAGGTGTTTAGACTTGATAAGAAATCAATCTATAATATATGTGCAAGTCATAGAATGATTCTCTAGCTTTGGAGAATATATACATTTGAAAATAGGCTGAAAATCGAGTCTCCAACGGTCAAATAACGGCTAGTAAAAGCAGAGTTCGGTTGACCGTTCAAGAGACCTCGGATGACCGAGGCCAACTTCGGATGAGCCGAGCCAAGGTCGGTCGACCGACCTACCCATATGGTCGACCGAAGCAAGATATCAAACCTCTCAGTATCTGCTCGGTTGATCCGAGCTTGAGCTCGGTTGACCGAACTTCCAAGCTGATTTTTCACACGTTTTGAAATCTTTTTGAAGTCTTTTAAAGTCTAAAAAGGTTTTCCTAAAAAGTAACAAGTAAGAACACTTGGAAAACTTTTCTAAAAGACTTATCTATGAAATCAAAGGCTTTTTGGATAAGAACACATGTAAAGATCATTTTGAAACTTAAGCCTTTTGAAAACGTGTTTGTGTGCATGCAAGACTAGAGTGTAGAGCTTATGTTCATACGAGCTTTGGTTAGAGCTTTCTAGGATAACGACTAATGGGAACAAAGCTAAACTAACCAAACCTAAGTCTTCAATCTTCAATCTTGATGAATGAGCCTTGTATAACTTTGAATCTTGATATCAATGGCTTTCAATGGCTTGATTGAAGTACTTAGAGCTTCCATAAAGAGTTCCGATATTCTATCACAAATATTAAGATCATTAGACACAACATTAAAAGTTTGTCCAATATCAAAAACTGAGTTTGTTCGCCCTTAGGGCTTACACATCTATATGTCCCGGCTTTTTCCCATTTTATGCCCTAGGCCCAAAACTATTTTGATGGCCTAGCTAAGTTGAACCATGTCTAAGCTTATGGAAATCACTATTTTCCCGTCTCTCTTTGCTTAGATAACCACTTGTCTGTTGCTTTGGCAAGCAGACAAAATGATGA
This sequence comes from Vinca minor, assembly GCA_026122235.1. Lineage (NCBI taxonomy): Eukaryota > Viridiplantae > Streptophyta > Magnoliopsida > Gentianales > Apocynaceae > Vinca > Vinca minor. Next base: position 1,267,297 of record JAOCZM010000120.1, read on the forward strand.
TCAAAGCTCAATTTGTGGTTAGAGTATGGTAGGCATTTTAAGACTTAGTTAAAACGTTCGGTTTGAATAAGACAGTAAAATGTGTAATACAATTATACAAGCATCTCATGCAATATATAAAGCATAAAAAATTAAACGTCAGATAGCATGGCCTAATCCTATGATGACTCCCACGAGCCTTTTGGGAGCCAAAGGTGATGAGGAACCTTGACGGAATCAAGATTCGACACAAGGAAAAAGGGATCTTTCTCTAACTTGAATTTAGTTTACGTGAATGCCTTACTACAACCTTCAAGCAGCGATAAGCACTTGACTACTATAGCAAAGGACTTTAAGAGTATCCGACACACTAGACCTCCAAGCAGCGATAAGCACTTGGCTACCTAGGCAGAAGAACACTAAACGGATGAAGAAACACCACAACAAGGAAACTAGCTTGTTGATTAGTAACAATGAAAGGAAGATCTAAAAAGAAATTCAATTCACAAAGCAACAAAGGAATAAACCTCACAATTATCATTAATCAAGTCTCCCCAATATGTGGTCGAAACCTCTCTTTATATAGAGAAAGATTTCAGCTGAAAATCCCTAAACAAGCTAAGTTCTAAATGGACTAGGATTATACTTCTAAAGAATATGCTAAAGAATAAAGAATATGCTAAAGAATAAACTACTTGCTAAAGAATATGCTAAAGCATAAACTACTTGCTAAATGGACCACATGTCCTTTATTTAAGTAATATTTCGAAATTAATAATATACTAAAATATGGAAATTAAATAAATGCTAAACTTTGAAAAACAAGATTAATTCTCGCTGAAAATCTGGACAGCATGGTGTAGTAAGTTGCACGACAATTTAGGACTTCATAAAGGCATAATCTGATCTTGTGTTCTTCATGAAAGTTGTAGATATGCCTCTTATCTTTCCATATCATCTAGAATGAGCTTTATTGGATTCCTGGATCGCAAGTTAGGACAATTACACCAAACTGTCACAAAGCTGAATTTAATGTTTATCCAAGTTGATGATAGTCTTCATTCTTTTGAGTCTTTTGGGCCTCCAAAATGAGTGATGTGATGTTAAATCTTGCCTCCTATATCTCCTTTTAGACATTACCCAAACCTCATCATTCTTTAAAGGATCCGTATATAAGTTCTCATCAAAAGGTCAATCTAAGTCAATATCCATCTCATGGATAGAGTCTTCGATCCAGCAGCCTCCAGCCTTGTTACATAGTTGCATGGGCATACCCAGCCTTCAATGTAAAGCAATAAAGCTAATCTAAGAAAGCGATTACAATTTTACAACATTGAAAAAAAACAGCTCGCATGCCGTATTATAAAATTACAACAAAAATATGTAGAACAAGGGGTATAGTAGGCCATGCTATTCACCATGCTAAAATCACATAAAGCACAATGAAATTAACAACGAGTACATACACAAAGTCTTAGGTTAGCGCCCCTGGAAGAAAAATCTGATTCTGCATCAGCTCATCGAATGAGTTTTTCTGCCCCGATTTACCCCTCAATTGCCTTACTTACATAATCGGATTATGCATTGGTTAATCAAATTAACGGCAGGAGACATACAATCAGTTTATGCGTAATAACCGAATTAATCAAATTAATTACAGAATAATCACAAACAGTTTATGCAGTATAATCAGATTCATAAACAGTTCATGTATATAATCATATTAATGACAGATTCATAAACAGTTTATGCGGTATAATCAGATTATTGACAGAATCATAAACAGTTTATGCGGTATTATAATCACAGAAACATATGATAGGCAGTCAAAGAAGCAATCTTTTCTGTTTTTGACAAATACACATACCAAATCGAATTTGATATATGTTAAGATGTGATTAACAATATCGAATTCGAATCGTATGAGCAAGGCTCTGATACCACTGAAGGGATTGATGGGCGGAAACTCGTTCCAAACACCCATGAGTCCTCCCCTGAAGGATCCGCTCATACGTAAACAAATCGAAAAACCGAGAAAAGGACTTACAATTTTTGGCTCAAGAATTCGATTCTTGAATGGAAGATCCTGTCTTTATGGCTCGGATGCAATGATCACCTTGAGTACTCCCTTGCGGAATTACTCCCTACCGGTATCCACGCGACGAAACGGGCAGCGAGTGCTAGCTCTCCGTTTTTCTGAGTTTCTGGAATTAGGGAGAAAGGGAGAAGGCAGAATTCGAAATATGATTTCGGGTGTTCTTTGGTTAATTGCGGCTGAAAACTTAAATAGGCTAGGGTTTCAGCCAGGAGATCATTATATAGGGTATGAGAGTTTGTTCCCATAACCAACTCTCACATCCTTAACTTCTCTCGGCAGTGGGAGTCTTTAACTCCCACGTCCCCTAGACTTCTGCTGGTAGTGGGAGTCTTTATCGGATAATAACTCCCACGTAATCCCAGCTATTAACCAAATACCGAAAATGCCCCTTATCTATAATTCGAATAATAACGCTTTATTATTCTCAGAAAAATAAATGTCAGATACAATGAACCTATACACATTCTAGATTCATTGAATCTTGGACATGAAGCTCGTTAGCTCGTCTATGCGTGTGACCCTGTAGGTTCATCTCACAATGGCAATGAAAACACACTTAGTAGTAGTATGTGTTCATAAATCACAAGCGGTCCCTAGTAGGACATTGTGACTAACCAAAGTGAATGAATTTACGGTGGAACCTAATATCAATCCACTATTTAATCCCTTTGTCTCGCAATATCCTAATTAAGCATAAGGCAAATGAGTTTTACTATCAAATCACGCATTTGATGTTCATAAGCAAAATTAACTATTCATATGAAATGCTCAAATAGATATAAAACGTACAACATATGCTAATGGTCCTAGGGCACTACTAACAAAGACATTCAGTGACAACTATTTTGTGACGATGTACCATTTTGTCACAAATAAGAAGTTTATTGTGACAAAATATTTTGTTGTCATTAGTGTAGGTGCTAATTGTGACAACTTACATGTTTGTCACTGTTGTAGTGTTAATGGTAACAATTAAAATCTTTCATTAGTAAGTTGACACTATTACTATATTAATAGTGTCGTAATTAAGTTTTATCACTGAAGTTTTGTCACTAATAACATATGCGCTCTGCCACCAATATTTTTTAGCGGGGATGAAACTTAGTTGTGACAAAAATTGTTTTGCTCACTAGTATTCTAATTTATTGTGACAAAAAGTGCTTTATCACTGTACTTGCGCCTTTTTGTGATGAACATTTGTGACACAAAAGTTCAATAAGTTAGTGCTAGCTGAATGTTGACACAAATAAGAGGTTTATTGTGATAAAATATGGATGGTCACTATTGTTTGTACTAGTGGCGACGACTTATTTGTTTGTTACTACCGCAAATTGTGACAATAATTGTTTTCCATAGTTAAGTTGTCATTATTAGTGTATTACTTCTGTCCTTTTTTGTTGTCACTAATATCATATTAACTATGGCGTCGTTGATCTATTGGTGGGTGAAAACTTATTTAGAACAACTTGTCTTTGTTGCTAATATTTTCATTTTCTTTGACGAAAATTCCTTTTGTCACTCAAACGTTTACTATTGTTGCCGAAGTTTTGTGTCACGAAAATGTCAATCACTTAGTTTAATTGAATATTGTCACCAAAAGAAGAAAAAGGAAAAAGGAAAGTGGTATTGCAACAGAAATTGATGGAAAGTATAAACATTTTTTGTTTTTGTAAAAAAAAAAGAATAAGAGTATAAATATACATTAAATTTATTATTAAAAAATAGTATTCATCTTTGTATAAATTTTTTATAGATTACGTTTTTGAAAAGTATTTTGAAAGAAAAATTAAATACATTTAATTATTTAAAATTAATGAGTGTATTAATTTTATTTTGATTCAGGAAGAAAAACAAAACAAAACACAAAGAGAAATTTAAATAAGTAAATATTCAAAATAAAAAATTCATTAAAATAAATATAATAGGAGGAGCATCAATTGACAAATGATCAACTAGCACAGCGGCCCACCACACGGCATACAAGCGGTAGGTCACGGGTTCAATTCTAATAATTTGAGATGAAGAGACTTTATTCTACATTATTCAAAGGTGGCTTGACTTGCTTGACTTGGCGGCTCAGCGCCTACTCGGCTCTGTGAGGGGAGGGAGTCGGCTCGGCCTAAACTCGGTTGATACTATTTCAAAAACAATTAGTTACGAAGTAGTTGTCACTGATTTAAGTAGTATGTGTGACAAACATTTGGCCACTATTAACTAATATTATAGTGTCAACGATGTCGTCACTATAAATATAAATATTGTGACGACTTAATTTGTCACAATTTAATTTTTTTGGTGTCAAAACTATTGTCACACATATATATATTTGCTGTGACCACTTTTTTGTCACTTATTGTAAAGTTTTTTTGTCAAGAATTTAGTCACAGAAGAATTGAGTAATTGTGAAAAATCACAAAATGTCGTCACAATTTCATCTGTGATAGAGGTATTTGTTACGGCAAGTGACGACTTCAAAAAATTGTCACAAGCGATAATAGTGACCTAAAATCGACTTTACAGAGACGACTTTCGTTGTCACTAAATATTATTTTTCTTGTAGTGCGAATACATAGTCATATAAGTTGACCTATCACTCTTGTTAGGGAAATAGTTGGATAAAGGATATGAAGCCCATGGTGCATGATCTAGTTGTGGTGTTCCTCTCAAAAGAGGTGAAGCGGCTTGACTTCTCGAGTTTCCTATTGAATAACCTGATTGTATCATGGAGTTATCATCCAAAGTCGACTGGACTGGAAAGAGTCAAATCCTCCCACAAAAGAATGTACAGGATGGTGAAACACGCAGAGAACTCCATATCCGAAAGAACCATACCGCATGTAGTATGGACACTATTTCTCTGCCCAATCGTATAGGTAGACCAACAAAGTTAAGTTCAATAACTAAAAACTCCGAGCCATCCTCAAGGTGACTAAAATATCTATATGTTTTGCCCCTCAAACAGATGGAAGATTATATTGAATGTTTAAACATTCAGATATTGTTCTACTATTATAATTACATGCATTTGGATTGGTTTTTATAATGAAAATCAATGCATAATGTTTTGTTGTAAATTGTTTAATTACTTATTTTTGCTTTTGATTCCTCAACTATATAAAAACCAATACATATGCATAATTAGATATCATAATTGAATTTCATTGATAATTTTTTTTATTCCAGTACGTGCCAAAAAGAGTAGGGGTAATATTACATGTGATCTGGAATACCCATGTCCCTGGGTTGGCTCATTTCCATTGATACGCTAGAAGATCGTTCTGTGAAATTATGGTGCTATAGATATTATGAATGTAGGGAATTCATCATCAAATGAAACATCTAAACATCTACCACACTCGATTGGAGCAAATCCATCTCTCTTTCCCTAACATGTATCACAAATTACATGAGTTTTCCTATTTTGACCACTTAAGGCTATATTATGAAACGTAGATATATATATATATATATATATACAAGCCTTTGGCAGTAAGTTCTTATATATCAGCCTTTACTTAATCCGCAGGGTGGCGGAACCGGCATGTTGATTTCTATGGACAATCCTCGGTTTTTAGTAAGTATCCACATATTGCCTGTGAGTCTTTGCTTTGCACAGAGATTTACGACTTAACCTTTGTTCTAGCACCTGGAGCTAAATAAGCTTGGGTACTCTTTTCATGAGGAGAATTCGAGGCCTGATACGTATTCTAGCCAACAAGCATTTCCTTTTCCTGAGCAACCAAATTCTGGGTCAATTAAGTTGACCTATCACTCTGGTTAGGAAAATAGTTGGATAAAGGATACGAAGCCCATGGTGCGTGATTTAGAGTTGGTGCTCCTCTCAAAAGAGGTGAATCAGATTCACTTCTCAAGCTTCCCAAGGAATAACAGGATTGTTTCATAGAATTATCATCCAAAGTCGAAAGGACAGGAAAGAGTCAAATCCTCCCACTAAAGAATGGTGAGGATGGTGAAACGCGCAGCGAACTCCATATCCGCAAGAACCATGCCGCATGTAGTATGGACATTCTTTCTCTCCCCAATCATATAGGTAGACATAGATAGTTAAGTTCCGGACCTATAAACTCCGAGCTATCCTCGTGGGTGACTATATATATGTATGTTGTCCCTTCAAACAGATAGAAGATTATATTGAGTGTTAAACCATTAAGATATTGTTCTACTATTATAATTACATGCATTTGGATTTTTTTTATAATGAAAATCAATGCATAATGTTTTTTTTAAAATTTATTTATTAACTTTTTTTTTAGTTTTTTATTCCTCAACTATATAAAAACTAATACATTTGCACAAAGAGTACATGTGATATTACTTGTGATCTGGAATAACCATGTCCCTGGGTTGGCTCATTTCCAATGATACACTCGAAGATCCTTTTGTGCAAATATGGTGCTATATATTCTATGAATGTAAGGAATTCATCATCCAATGAAACATCAACCAATCAACCAAACTCGAGTGTAGCCAAATCCATCTCTCTTGCCCTAACATGTATCACAAATTACATGAGTTTTCATATTTTGAGCACTTAAAGCTATATTATGAAACGTAGATTTATATATATATATATATATATAGGCCCCTGGCAGTAAGTTCTTATATATCAGCCTTTACTTAATACTCGGGGTGGCGGAACTGGCATATTGATTTCTATGGACAATCCTCAGTTTTTAGTAAGTATCCACATATCGCCTGCGAGTCTATGACAGTAAGTTCTTATATATCAGCCTTTACTTAATCCTCGGGGTGGCGGAACCGGCATGTTGATTTCTATGGACAATTCTCAGTTTTTAGTAAGTATCCACATATCGCCTGCGAGTCTTTGCTTTGCACAGAGATTTACGACTTAACCGTTGTTCTAGCACCTGGAGCTAAATAAGCTTGGGTACTCTTTTCATGAGGAGAATTCGAGGCCTGATACGTATTCTAGCCAACAAGCATTTCCTTTTCCTGAGCAACCAAATTCTGGGTCAATTAAGTTGACCTATCACTCTGGTTAGGAAAATAGTTGGATAAAGGATACGAAGCCCATGGTGCGTGATTTAGAGTTGGTGCTCCTCTCAAAAGAGGTGAATCAATTTCACTTCTCGAGCTTCCCAAGGAATAACAGGATTGTTTCATAGAGTTATCATCCAATGTCGACAGGACAGGAAAGAGTCAAATCCTCCAACTAAAGAATGGTGAGGATAGTGAAACACTCAGCGAACTCCATATCCGCAAGAACCATGCCGCATGTAGTATGGACACTCTTTCTCTCCCCAATCGTATAGGTAGACATAGATAGTTAAGTTCCGGACCTATAAACTCCGAGCTATCCTCAGGGTGACTATATATATATATATATATATATATATATATATCAGCCTTTAAATAGATAGAAGATTATATTGAGTGTTGAAACATTCAGATATTGTTCTACTATTATAATTACATGCATTTGGATTTTTTTATAATGAAAATCAATGCATAATGTTTTGTTTTAATTTGTTTATTAACTTTTTTTTAGTTTTTTATTCCTCAACTATATAAAAACTAATACATATGCACAAAGAGTATAGGTGATATTACTTGTGATCTGGAATAACAATGTCCCTGGGTTGGCTAATTTCCAATGATACACTATAAGATCCTTTTGTGCAAATATGGTGCTATATATTCTATGAATGTAAGGAATTCATCATCCAATGAAACATCAACCACACTCGAGTGTAGCCAAATCCATCTCTCTTGCCCTAACATGTATCACAAATTACATGAGTATTAAATTTTGACCACTTAAAGCTATATTATGAAACGTAGATATATATATATATATATACTGGCCTTTGGCAGTAAGTTCTTATATATCAGCCTTTACTTAATCCTCGGGGTGGCGGAACCGGCATGTTGATTTCTATGGACAATCCTCTGTTTTTAGTAAGTATCCACATATCGCCTGCGAGTCTTTGCTTTGCACAGAGATTTACGACTTAACCTTTGTTCTAGCACCTGGAGCTAAATAAGCTTGGGTACTCTTTTCATGAGGAGAATTCGAGGCCTGATACGTATTCTAGCCAACAAGCATTTCCTTTTCCTGAGCAACCAAATTCTGGGTCAATTAAGTTGACCTATCACTCTGGTTAGGAAAATAGTTGGATAAAGGATACGAAGCCCATGGTGCGTGATTTAGAGTTGGTGCTCCTCTCAAAAGAGGTGAATCAGATTCACTTCTCAAGCTTCCCAAGGAATAACAGGATTGTTTCATAGAATTATCATCCAAAGTCGAAAGGACAGGAAAGAGTCAAATCCTCCCACTAAAGAATGGTGAGGATGGTGAAACGCGCAGCGAACTCCATATCCGCAAGAACCATGCCGCATGTAGTATGGACATTCTTTCTCTCCCCAATCATATAGGTAGACATAGATAGTTAAGTTCCGGACCTATAAACTCCGAGCTATCCTCAGGGTGACTATATATATGTATGTTGTCCCTTCAAACAGATAGAAGATTATATTGAGTGTTAAACCATTAAGATATTGTTCTACTATTATAATTACATGCATTTGGATTTTTTTTATAATGAAAATCAATGCATAATGTTTTTTTTAAAATTTATTTATTAACTTTTTTTTAGTTTTTTATTCCTCAACTATATAAAAACTAATACATTTGCACAAAGAGTACATGTGATATTACTTGTGATCTGGAATAACCATGTCCCTGGGTTGGCTCATTTCCAATGATACACTCGAAGATCCTTTTGTGCAAATATGGTGCTATATATTCTATGAATGTAAGGAATTCATCATCCAATGAAACATCAACCAATCAACCAAACTCGAGTGTAGCCAAATCCATCTCTCTTGCCCTAACATGTATCACAAATTACATGAGTTTTCATATTTTGAGCACTTAAAGCTATATTATGAAACGTAGATTTTTATATATATATATATATATAGGCCCCTGGCAGTAAGTTCTTATATATCAGCCTTTACTTAATACTCGGGGTGGCGGAACTGGCATATTGATTTCTATGGACAATCCTCAGTTTTTAGTAAGTATCCACATATCGCCTGCGAGTCTATGACAGTAAGTTCTTATATATCAGCCTTTACTTAATCCTCGGGGTGGCGGAACCCAGGCATGTTGATTTCTATGGACAATTCTCGCTTTTAGTAAGTATCCACATATCGCTCGCGAGTCTTTACTTTGCACAGAGATTTACGACTTAACCGTTGTTCTAGCACCTGGAGCTAAATAAGCTTGGGTACTCTTTTCATGAGGAGAATTCGAGGCCTGATACGTATTCTAGCCAACAAGCATTTCCTTTTCCTGAGCAACCAAATTCGGGTCAATTAAGTTGACCTATCACTCAGTTAGGAAAATAGTTGGATAAAGGATACTGAAGCCCATGGTGCGTGATTTAGAGTTGGTGCTCCTCTCAAAAGAGGTGAATCAATTTCACTTCTCGAGCTTCCCAAGGAATAACAGGGATTGTTTCATAGAGTTATCATCCAATGTCGACAGGACAGGAAAGAGTCAAATCCTCCAACTAAAGAATGGTGAGGATAGTGAAACACTCAGCGAACTCCATATCCGCAAGAACCATGCCGCATGTAGTATGGACACTCTTTCTCTCCCCAATCGTATAAGTAGACATAGATAGTTAAGTTCGGACCTATAAACTCCGAGCTATCCTCGTGGGTGACATATATATATATATATATATATATATATATATATATATATATATATCAGCCTTTAAATAGATAGAAGATTATATTGAGTGTTGAAACATTCAGATATTGTTCTACTATTATAATTACATGCATTTGGATTTTTTTATAATGAAAATCAATGCATAATGTTTTGTTTTAATTTGTTTATTAACTTTTTTTTAGTTTTTTTATTCCTCAACTATATAAAAAACTAATACATATGCACAAAGAGTATAGGTGATATTACTTGTGATCCGGAATAACAATGTCCCTGGGTTGGCTAATTTCCAATGATACACTATAAGATCCTTTTGTGCAAATATGGTGCTATATATTCTATGAATGTAAGGAATTCATCATCCAATGAAACATCAACCACACTCGAGTGTAGCCAAATCCATCTCTCTTGCCCTAACATGTATCACAAATTACATGAGTATTAAATTTTGACCACTTAAAGCTATATTATGAAACGTAGATATATATATATATATATATATATATATATATATATATATATATATATACATATATATATATATATCGGCCTTTGCAGAAGTTCTTATATATCAGCCTTTACTTAATCCTCGGGGTGGCGGAACCGGCATGTTGATTTCTATGGACAATCCTCTGTTTTTAGTAAGTATCCACATATCGCCTGCGAGTCTTTGCTTTGCACAGAGATTTACGACTTAACCTTTGTTCTAGCACCTGGAGCTAAATAAGCTTGGGTACTCTTTTCATGAGGAGAATTCGAGGCCTGATACGTATTCTAGCCAACAAGCATTTCCTTTTCCTGAGCAACCAAATTCTGGGTCAATTAAGTTGACCTATCACTCTGGTTAGGAAAATAGTTGGATAAAGGATATGAAGCCCATGGTGCATGATTTAGAGTTGGTGCTCCTCTCAAAAGGGGTGAATCAGATTCACTTCTCGAGCTTCCCAAGGAATAACAGGATTGTTTCATAAAGTTATCATCCAAAGTCGACAGGACAGGAAAATCCTCTATCTAAAGAATGGTGAGGATATAGTGAAACACGCAGCGAACTCCATATCCGCAAGAACCATGCCGTATGTAGTATGGACACTCTTTCTCTCCCCAATCGTATAGGTAGACATAGATAGTTAAGTTCCGGACCTATAAACTCCGAGCTATCCTCAGGGTGACTATATATATATATATATATATATATATGTGTGTGTGTGTGTGTGTGTATGTGTGTGTATGTGTGTGTGTGTGTGTGTGTTGTCCCTTCAAACAGATAGAAGATTATATTGAGTGTTGAAACATTCAGATATTGTTCTACTATTATAATTACATGCATTTGGATTTTTTTTATAATGAAAATCAATGCATAATGTTTTGTTTTAATTCGTTTTTTAACTTTTTTTAGTTTTTTATTCCTCAATTATATAAAAACTAATACATATGCACAAAGAGTACATGTGATATTACTTGTGATCTGGAATAACAATGTCCCTGGGTTGGCTCATTTCCAATGATACGCTAGAAGATCCTTTTGTGCAAATATGGTGCTATATATTCTATGAATGTAAGGAATTCATCATTTAATGAAACATCAACCACACTCGAGTGTAGCCAAATCCATTTCTCTTGCCCTAACTTGTATCACAAATTACCTGAGTTTTCATATTTTGACCACTTAAAGCTATATTGTGAAACGTAGATATATATATATATATATATATATATATATATATATATATATATAGTGTGTGTGTGTGTGTGTGTGTGTGTGTGTGTGTGTGTGCCTGGACTTTGTCTCGTCATTTCACATATGCCTTTACCCAATCCTTGGGGTGGCGGAAAAGACATGTTGATTTCTATAGACAATCCCTGGTTTTTAGTAAGTATCCACATATCGCATGTCTTAGCTTTACTCAAATATTTTCTACTCAACCTTTGTTCTAGCACCTGGAGCCAATGTATAATGTTTTGTTTTAATTTTTTTATTTACTTATTTTAGTTTTTGATTCCTCAACTATATAAAAACCACTACATATGCACAATTAGATAGCATAATTGAATTTCTTTGATAATTATTTTGTATTCTAGTACGTGTCAAAAAGAGTAGGGGTCATATTACTTGTGATCTGCAATACCCATGTCTTTGGGTTGGCTCAGTTCCAATGAAACGCTAGAAGATCCTTCTGTACAAATATGGTGCTATAAATTCTATCAATGTAAGGAATTCATCATCCAATGAAACATCTAAACTTCTACCACACTCGAGTGTAGCCAAATCCATCTCTCTTGCCTTAACATGTATCACAACTTACATGATTTTTCATATTTCGACCACTTAAGGCTATATTATGAAACGATTATATATATATATATATATATATGTGTGTGTGTGTGTGTGTGTGTGTGTGTGTGTGTGTGCCCAGGCCTTTGTCAGTCTGTTCACATATATCTACCTTTACTTAATTATTTGGGTGGCTGAAGCGACTTGTTGATTTCTACGGACAATCCCCTGTTTTTAGTAAGTATCCACATATCGCCTGCGAGTCATTGTTTTGCATAGAGATTTTCAACTCAACATTTGTTCTAGCACCTGGAGCCAAATAAGCTTAACTACTCTTTTCATGGGGAGAATCCGAGGCCTGAGAGACATTCTAGCCAACAGTCATTTGCTTCTCCTAAGCAACCGAATTCATGGTCATATAATTTGACCTATCACTCTGGTTAGGGAAATATTTGGATACAGGATATGTAGCCCACAATGCATGATCTAGTTGTAATGCTCATCTCAAAAGAGGTGAAGCAAATTCACTTCTCGAGCTTCCCAAGGAATAACAGGATTGTTTCATAGAGTTATCATCCAAAGTCGACTAGACTGGAAAGGGTCAAATCCTCCCACTAAAGAATGTTCAGGATGCTGAAACACGCAGCGAACTCCATACCCGCAAGAACCATACCTCATGTAGTATAGACACTCTTTCTCTCCCCAATCGTATAGGTAGACTAAGAAAGTTAAGTTCTGGAACTGCAAACTCCGAGCCAGCCTCTGGGTGACTATATATCAATATGTTGTGCCCCTCAAACAGATGAAAGATTATATTGAATGTTAAAACATTCAGTTGTTGTTCTACTATTATAATTACATGAATTTGGATAGGTTTTTATAATGAAAATCAATGCATAATGTTTTGTTTTAATTTGTTTATTTACTTATTTTTGTTTTTTATTCCTCAACTATATAAAAACCAATATATATGCACAATTAGATAGCATAATTGAATTTCTTTGAAATTTTTTTTATTCTAGTACGTGTCAAAAAGAGTAGTGGTGATATTACTTTTGATCTGGAATACCCATGTCTCTGGGTTGGGTCCTTTCTAATGATACGCTAGAAGATCTTTTTGTGCAAATATATCTCTCTTGCCCTAACATGTATAAAAAATTACATGAGTTTTCATATTTTGATCACTTAAGGCTATATTATGAAACACACACACACACACACACACACACACATATATTCAAAGTGTTAAATAGGTTTAGCATGGAAGAGTCTAAAAATGACCTTTGTCCTATAGCACTTGGTACGGTTCTTTCAAGAAAAAGTGTGCTAAGACACGGGATGAGAAATGACGCATGAGTGAGATTACATATGCTTCGGCAATTGGATCTATCATGTATGCCAAGTTGTGTACTCGCAGATGTCTCGTATGCTTTGAGTATAATGAGTAGATACCAATACCAATCAACATACGGTGAACGTCACTAGATAGCCATCAAGAACATGCTTAAGTACTTGTGAATGACTAAGGACATGTTCTTAATCTATGGTGAGGAAGACGAGCTCATTGTAAGTGGTTACACTGATGCTAGTTTCCAAACCGATAAAGACGACTTCAGATCGCAATCAGGTTATGTGTTTTGCCTAAACGGCGGTGCCTATGAGCTGAAGGAGTTCAAAGCAAGCGACTATTGCAGATTCTACAACTAAAGCCGAGTATATAACTGCATTAGATGATGCTTAGGAGATTTGGATCCGAAAGTTCATTTTATGAACTTGGTATGGTATACCATACCTAGCAATTCGAATGTCGAATGCGATTGATCTCCATTGTAAATGGAGCCATATATCAAAGGAACCACGGTTTCACCAAAGGTCCAAGCATATACTGCGGCGGTATCCCCTAATCTGAGAGATCTTGGATAGAGGATATGTAAAGATGTGCAAAGTTTATACAGACGGTAACACGGCCACGCACTAACAGAACCGCTGACTCAGCAGTAGCATGATCGCCATACTTGTAGCATAGGTATTAGATACCAAGAGAACTGGTCTTAGAGATAGTTCTTATGTACATTATACACTAAAAGGCAAGGTCGTTGTCTTTAGTGTAAGTGAGAGATTGTTGTATTTCTTTTCATGTGATGAAATTTTAAGGCATGAATTCCTTTATTATTGTTTTGAATACGGCTGTGCTTTTTGTATTAAAACATATAATAACATCCTTAGATAGTTTTGTAATTGTTACATTGAACTATTCTAAAATATCCCTAGTCAATCAATATTGCGGAATTTAAGGACAACAATAATGTGTGAAGACTAGTATGTGTTGTGATTAAATATGGAGATATTAAGTCAAACACATGAGTATTTCATAGTGGACTTACCTGCATATAAGAACATTTACTGGATTGTTGTATAAATATCAACAATGTTCTTATAATGATTATGTTTGCACCTAAATCCTTTGACTGGAGATCACACAAGATTTTCTGCTTGGCTAATGGTATGCTTTGATGGTGTCAAATGCCGTTTCTAACTAGATGGGCTATAAAGGCATTTATTGGTTATATTAATTAACCATGCCAGGATGAGGTGTGATAGATAGAGGACTTGTCCCTCCTATACAACAAGAGTGATATCTTGGGCCCCTTGATTAAGTGAGGCTAATTCATGACCATGAACAAGTGAATTAATATGAGATATTAATGTCATTTGATTAGTCTACTCGGGAATCAAGAAACTAACTAATTGAACGGTACAAGTTTGACATACTCCGTGACTTCTGTTCAATCTAGATACCGAGGACAAAGGGATTAATGCAAAAGATCATATTCTTGGTTACTTGAATCACCGAGACTATTTGTGAATTGAGAGTAATGATGTGTTGCTAGATACCTCTCATTACTATTGACAATTGTTGTTACGTCCAACATAGCAAATACCTAAAGGGTCGCACACTATAATCAATTGTATTGGGCTTGTTGGACTTTACATTTTATATAGGTGCTCAATTGGATTGGGCAAAAGACCCGGTTGATCGAGATCTATCTCGGGTCGTACAAGAACCATATCTCCGGTCGACCGGACCAGTTGGACTTGGTCAAAACCGGCACATCTACATGTGTGAGGGAGTGTGTGTGTGTGCGTAAGGGAGTAGTGGGAGAGAATAGTGGGGAAGTGCCACAAAATTGATGAAAAGTTCATCATTCTCTACACTTGAGAATTAAAAAATTGCTCTCTACTCTCTTAGCCAAAAATCCAAGAAACAAAAATGTGGGATTTTTCTTTCTTTATTTTAACACACTCCCAAGAACAATCTAGAGAAGAAAATTTGATATTCTTGTCTCTTAGATTTCCTATTTTTCTAAGTAACCTATACTTTGTGGATTCCGGGGAAAGTGTTTTTCACCTTCGTAGTTATTAGACTAGCATCTGAAACACGAAGTAACAAGAACAAGGTTGGTGTGTGGATACCAGTAGAGACAGTAGTCAATTGGCTGCTGTTGGTGATTCCTAGTAGCAGAATCCGGGCATCGTCGATTAGATCGACAGAAAGGTATAAATTTCGAACACAAGGTTTTGGTTCTTTCTCGTGAGTAGATCCTCTTTAGGAACGTAATCCCGGACTTTTATTTCTTCTGCGTTTTGGGGATTACGAACTTGTCTACAAAATCTTAGTCAAGTGTTTATTAGGCAACCAAAATTCATTTTTATCACAAAAACGTCTCACGTTCTCTCGATCACAACGAATTTACATGCAATTTTATCTCAACTTACTTAACATAGGATTCGAAGATAAGTGAGGCAAAAATTATCACAAAAACTAGATGAGAATGATTGAACGAGGGAAATAACATATTATTTTACGTTTTTTTTTAATAAAGAAAACAAACACTATACTATAAAAACAGCTAAATATATAGAAACAAGAAGCCACACCACCGCCGTTTAAGAGTGCAGCATGTCCTCATTGTTGCAAAGAGAAGAAAAAATAATAATAATAATATAATGGAGTAAATAAAGGATAGAAATATTAATATTAAATAAAAGAAAGAGTTGTGATTATTGGATAAAACATTTGGGATCAAATTTGAATAAAAAATGGTACAACCTTTTTTTTTCTTTTTTTTGCAAAGTTCATGTGCAAGAATTTTGCTGTTCAATTTCGTCATTTTTTTCATTTTTTTTTTTTCAAATCTACTTATAGAAAAGCCAAAAAAACTCAGTTTTGTTTTTGACGAAGATGAAGATACACTCGACATATGTTCAAATGGTTAAAATTTTAGTTCTCGTTTATAGTCCCGAGTATAACTACATTTTGAAGGGATTCATAGGCAGAAACTCGTTCTAAACACTCATGAATCGTCCCCGGAAGGATCCGTTCATACTATAGGAATCGAAAATAACCGAAAAGACTTACATTTTCGGATTGGATTCTGGTTTCAGATGCTGCGCTGCAACCACCAAAACCTGCCCCTTGTGGAATTGCTATCTACCGGTATCCAGCGACGGTACGAGCACACTACTAAAAACGCAAAACTCAAATTATTTTTACACTGACGAGATAAAATATTCCCGTTGCAAAAAAAAAAGAATAATTTTAGTTTTCCCGTCCAATGAAAATCGTCAAAAATAATATTTGGTGACACAATAAATAATATCACTATTAAATTTGATCTGTTGCAAGTAATGTAGGCCGGACGCCAATAATTTTTGTTGACTATCCTGTTTTGTATCTCTTTTATTAATTAACAATTATACAATCATCCAATCAAAAAAACCATCCATCAATGACTAAAACATTACACTAATACCTGAAAAAAATATTAACTTAAAAATAATAAAATACAACCACAGCTCACATATTCTCAAAAACATAAACACAAACACAAAAACCTAGAATGCCAAAAAAAAAAGTCCAGAACTTCCCCTGATCTCCTTCAAAACCCGCAGGGCAGTCAAGGTACTCTTCATGTATAAACTTTTCATGCATTTGATCTCTGCAAGTTCTAGGGGTGATGCTGGCACCAGGTGACTAATTTTTCGAAATAGAGTTGATAACAACATTTATTAAAACTACGATGGAAGTTTAGTTAAAAGCATAACAGAAAGAAAAGTTGGATACATCTAAACTGACCTCCTGATTAGGTCCCAATTTCAAGTACGGAGCTGAATCAGCAGCAACAAGAGCAGGCTCACAAAGCTTGATAGCAGCATGAAGATCCTTTTTTTTTTTTTTTTTTATTTTAATTAAAGCAACCAGCGTGGTGGGGCGGACCCCCGTTTTATTAATAATTGCCAAACCGGCAGAAGTGATGAGAGGGGGACATAAAACCTGACCTCCCAAATACAAATATGCAAAAGTGCAACCTTGAGCATTTATATATATGCACAAGGATGAGACAATATATGGCTAAACTAATATGCAAAGCAGTAAAGCTATACAAGTCCTTGAAGTGAATAGAAATGACAAAAGTAGCTTGCTCAAAAGTTGACAACATGTTCAACCAAAACAAAACGAAAGCACGTATTTGTTTAGTCGCAAATCATCAAATGAATCAAGTAAACACTACAACACATAAAAAAATACCATATTCATCGACCTGAGCATCATAGTCATAGCTATTAATTTGGTTCGGACCTCCTGAAGTTGGTCCAAAATTTGTCCCTCCGAAAAACTGAAACCACTGACATGAGAACCATTTGTTGGCTTAAGTAACACGCATATATAAATAGCTCAAAGATGGTTGTCCTTATAATAGTGACCAAAAAGCTCAGTATATATTTTGTTCGAATAAATACGGGGACAATAAATGTTTATTACTGACAGAAATTATGCTTCTACCTGATCTAAGAATTCTGATACCAGTTAATAATAACAAAGAGCTAAATTAACATCACTCGTACAAAAAAGATTTCCATAATATATTTCTTTTGTTTCTTTCCTTGTGTTCTCAACCATTTTACAAATCAGCAATGAAAAACCATGTGTAATCTAGTGTAGCTATGACATGCTATGCTATGCTATACATAAATGTGATGCACAAAGAATCAGGTCAAACTGGGAAACTTACTAAGAGCGTGCAACCAACATATCTACATACCATATAGTAATTCATAAGACTTCCACCACGTTGGTAAAAACGAGCAACTGCAAAAGCAAGGTCTTCAGCAGGTCATTGTGGTATTCTTCCTCCCCAACTTGTGTACCCTAAGGAAAATAAAATCGTTAGAAGATAATGAGGAAAAAGAATTAGAGCTTTACTTCTCTATTAATTCAAGATTCATCCATCCTTTTAGGAGAAAAAATTATTCTTTTTTTTTTTTTTTGGCTTTAAGGCAATTCAGTTTAGAAGTTTAAAAGATAGAGATCTTGTCACAATTAAATTCACTGAAAAACACTTCCTTTTGGTTATTTTTTTTTTTTTTTTACTTTTTTTTTTTTTCCTTTTGGTTGGAGGGGGGCTCTAGGACAGACCTGGTTAATGTATTCCAAAAATTAACCTTATATAAAATTTGAAGTTGTAGTTAACTACTTAACTTTCCCTATTATTTCTGCTAAAGAACTGAAATGTACAACTACTTGGCCAGGGTGTTCTTCTTCCTTCTTTCTAGAACTCTCTGTTCACCCACGCCCATCCGAACATTTTTGCGCCTTTTCTCTTGTAGCATTAACCGATCAGTTTCTTCCTCCACCTTCCTTTCGTAACAGCAATACTGTAGTCAAATATTTTTGGCAATGCTTGTTTTATTAACATTACAAGACAGCAAAAAGTCTTCAAGGGTCAACCATAGCCAAAGTGATTGCTACATAAGTCAGTCCTTCATAGAGGCTATTATAACGACCTAGGACTAAGTCTTGATTATCATCTTGAAGATTCCCCATTACCAACAGTCATGGAACTTGATCCAAGAGGTCACTTTTAAATACTTCCTTATTGTCTATTAAATATACATGACTTCCATCATACCTTTCTGTCTCTCTAGAGAACAGGATATCTTAAAAGTCGAAAACAACCAGAATATGTTAAAAGATATGTCACTTTCCTTCTTAAAGTATATTGTATAAAACCCATAATGATCTTTGCGGGTATGATTTGGAATGTAATTGCGAGAATCCGTCAAACATACTCAATTTATTGACTTTGATACTAGTAAAGTGTGCATCATTGCCTTTTATGCTCTTAGCTCGTTCCTATATGCAAAACCTTCAACTATTTCAAATGAATAGCAGAAAATTCCCGTCATTCTATGGCAAATCGTTCTCCTTCATACTCATATTACTAACATTTATTTCTAAGATCAATTCATCATACCAGCCACAATCTAATAAGATACCAACACATCAAAATCAGAAATAGTTCGTCATACCATCCATCCCAATTTTCTGTACACATTATTGGTTTCTTATTGAAATTTGGCCGGAAACCATCATAATAGTATACATTGCAGGTGTCTATCTGCAACAGTAAGAAAATCCTGAGGGAACAACCACTGAAATAAGAACTACGGGAGTCAGGAAGTGTTCATACTTTTTAGAGCAAACACATCGGTTTTTGTTTTTTTTTTATATAAAAAAAAAAAAAAAAAAAAAGTATATGCAAATAAACCCGCCAAAAGAGAACCGGTAAAGTAAAATCAAACTCATAGAGAATACATAATATTAGGAAGTGGAGATTCTACAATGTACTCTGGAGCATCAACTTGCTTGCACATGATACATGGAACACCGACACCAAGTCCAGCAGCCCCATATAGGTTTTCCCTTTAGTGTCAAAAGAGCTTTCAATATTTCCATATTCTTTTTCTATCTAAGAAAAATGTAGTAAAATAAGAGGTTATTAAATGAAAGGAACCATAACATTAAAATTTGAGCATAAAGGAACTAAGAACTCATCAGTCTTCCCTTCGCCAACGGCTTTAAAAGTCACAAGAATTGGAGCAAAGAATCCATAAGCTGCATCGTCAAGAATGCTACATACAATTCCAATTGGTAGCCAGGAAAGTAATATGACAAGCACGAACAGACAGATTACGAACTTCAAAACAGGACCTAACTATACAATATATTATTTCTACAAACACACCAAAATATAATAACCATTTCTAATTGAGATAATATCAACTAAAGCAAAAACATTAAACTAAACAAAAATTTAAGATTCAAGGAAACTTCATAAAACAAATGCATAAAACTATACTATCAAAATATAAATTAATATTCTAACATAATTGCAAATCATATCATAAGCCTTATAAATTGACAAGTCAATCTTCTTCATCCTCTTCTATATGAATATCATCATTGAGTATATTAGTAGAAACATCAACAGAGATTGGTTCTACTCCTTGCCTCACCCAACCAACATCCTCATCTCGAGCCATTGGACGCTCATTTAATTGGTGTGGTGCACAAGAATCAGTGTCAGGCAATCTTGAATACACATCATAATTATCTCGTCTTGTCATTCTAACAACAACTTTCCAATCTATGTCCAGAGGGTCAGAAACATACCAAACCTGTTCTGCTTGAGTTGATAAAATGAAAGGCTCATTAGCAACACTATCCCCTTTGTACATCAATTGATTATATTTTACCAACGTGAACTGAAATTCATATTGCGTTGTTCTCTTCTCATTATCAACCCAATCACACCCAAATAGAATGTATTGCATTGAATTTGTATGTTTGACCTTTAAAATATCTTGTATTACTCCATAGTATGTAACATCCCTTATGCGAGGATTCTTGTCCTTTAAACTAGCAAAACTAAGAACATTTGCTCTAGTGATAACTCAACTATTTTGTGTTGACTTCGACGCTTCATAACTTTTTGTACGAAATCGAAATCCATTAACAACACACACATTGTATATTTTAGCCCAAGGTTGAGGACCATGTGCTAATGTCTTTATTTCATTTGATAGTGGTGAACTGGATGAATGTTGCAAGTCTTCAACCTAAATTTTGAAACTAGAAATATTAGTTTAAAGATAATCATACAAGTATATTAATGGCACGTTTTCAGTTTAACAATTTTAGATACTAGTTCAAAATATATATTTCTCTAAATACTTACATGTTTCTTGAACAACTCATGAAACGTGTCTTTATGAATCTTTTGTAATTGATTTTTTCCCATACGAGGATTTTGATTTGCTAATACAGACATATGAACGCTGATTAATGAAAAAGAACAATAATGTTAGTATTCATACTTGGTTAGTAAAGAAGTAATAGTTCTAAAGAGTCAACTTGAAGGGATACATGGGCAGAAACTCGTTATAAACACCCATGAATCCTCCCCTGAAGGATCCGCTCATACCATAGGAATCGAAAATCGGCGAAAAATTACTTAGGTTTTTCGGCTAAAGATTCTATTTTTTGGATGTGTGTTGCTGCCACCAATAGTCGTCCCTTGCGAAATTTCTCTCTACTGGTATCTACGCGACGAAACGAGAAGCGAGTGCTAGCTCTTCGTTTCTGAGTTTCGGGAATCTAGAGAGAAGAGAAGGGCAGAAATCCAAAAAACTGATTTCAGGTGTTTTTTTGGGTTTATTGCAGCTCAAGCAAGTCTATGCTAGAGTTTCGGCCAAAAGAGGATTATATAGGGTGTGAGAGTTTGTTCCGAGAACCAACTCCCATGTCCTATCAACCTCTTCTGGTAGTGGGAGTCTTTATCGCATAATAACTCCCACGTAATCTCAGCTAGAACCAAATACCGAAAATTCCCCTCCTTCATCTCTAATTCTAATAATAACATTTTATTATTCTCAGAAAAATAAATTTTAGATACAATGAACCTAGACACATTCTAGATTCACTGAATCTGGACAAGAAGCTCGTTAACTCGTCTATGCGTGTGACCTTGTAGGTTCATATCACAATGGCAATGAAAACACACTTAGTATTAGTATGTGTTCATAAATCCCAAGCGGTCCCTAGCAGGACATCGTGACTACCCAGAGTGAATGAATGTATGGTGGAACCTAATATCAATCCACTATTTAATTCTTTTGTCTCGCGATATCCAAATTAAGCATAAGGAATAGTAGTTTTCACCTTTATAAAGCTTAATTGTGTTTATGCTCGATCTACAGGTAGACTGTTCCAACAAGTAATATTTAATAACCACTATATTAAATACATTTGAGCACGACCATGCATTTAAACAGTCTTCCCTATCGAGGAGCCCATGGATATCTCTCTCTAATAAGAGAGGGACTAATCCCTTACAATGCCTCTCACATTCAACCATGATAGGATACTACATCCGATCATCATTCGTATTAATTACTCGATTACAAGTAATGGCCGACTGAGTCAAAACGTAGCTCCATTCATGTTGGAAACGATGAAGACATAAGGTCTAAGGATTCCAAATAGTATTGAGGAAATAATACTTATGACTAAAGAACCATGAAGTATTACTTCTCTAACGGATCACGTCCGATACAATATATCCCAATACATTGCATCTATGATATGATTTGTATCCATTACACATGATTAATAAAACATAATCATCAATCAAACATTATACTAGTTTTATTTCATTGTAAAGAACATTACATAAAACTAGGGACAATCATAATAGTAATTGCATAAGCTAATGAGTTTTACTATCAAATCACATATTTGATGTTCAAAAGGAAATTAACTGTTCAAATGTCATGCTCAAAATATATAAAACGTACAAAATATGTTAATGGCCCTAGGGCACTACTAACACAACTTACTCTCGGAAAGGAGAAGCCTCGCCTGAATTCTTGACGATATAACGATGTATTTGAACCCATGTCACATTATCTAAAGATATTTTGGTTCCCTTCCCAACAACTCGGTCAATTGCGTCATCTCCATCATTGTTCCGAAGGGGCCTACTAGATTTGGTCTCAACATCATTTAGGTATCATGAACAGAAGTTCATACATTCTTCCATCAAGTAACCTTTAGCAATAGAACCTTCTGGATAAGCTCGATTTCTAACGTAGGTCTTGAGAGTTAAAAGATACCTACAAATAATAAGTTTGTGACTTTTACAAGTAAGTAGAGAAGATATAACTAAAGTTTGATGATAGAAATAAAAAAAAAAAAAACTTTATATCGGATACATCCACCTAAACTGTATGAAACCAGCAATAAGTGCCTCCTCAGCTAAGTGGATAGGTAAATGTTCCATTATATCAAAAAAGGATGGAGGAAATATTCGCTCAAGTTGACAAAGTGTAAGTGCAATTCGATCTTGAATATACTCCAAGACAGTTTTTTTTAATTCATTTAGAACATAATTGCCTGAAGATATTGGATAATTCAATTAAAGCATGAACAACATTATTAGGCATAGTTCTTCATAGTGCTACGGGCAATAGTTATTGCATAAGAATGTGATTGTCATGACTTTTGAGGCCCCCAATGCTCATTTCATTAACATTTACACGCCTCGATATATTGGAAGAATATCTATCTGGAACTTTCAAGTCCTTCAATACCTTGAAAAATATTCCTTGATCGTTTTTACTCATGGTGAATGAAGCAGGAGGCAGAGAAACTC
Source organism: Vinca minor (assembly GCA_026122235.1). Taxonomy (NCBI): domain Eukaryota; kingdom Viridiplantae; phylum Streptophyta; class Magnoliopsida; order Gentianales; family Apocynaceae; genus Vinca; species Vinca minor. Next base: position 1,290,924 of record JAOCZM010000120.1, read on the forward strand.
TTCCTGAAGTAGTTTGTGATGGATGTAATGGAGCTCTAATCCCCATCTCCACATGATCACAACGGGATGTGTAGTTGTCTTTCGTCTTCTTTGAATTAGCCATACAAGTTGAGAGAATATTATCAACAACGTTCTTCTCTATGTGCATGGTATCAAGACAATGACGCAACAAATTATATTACAAGTACTCTAGCTAAAAAAAATGAAATTGCTCATCCTTAATCTCTAATTCGAATAATAACGTTTTATTATTTTCAGAAAAATAAATGCCAGATACATTGAACCTAGACAGATTCTGGATTCATTGAATCTGGACATAAAGTTCGTTATCTCGTCTATGCATGTGACCATGTAGGTTCATGTCACAATTGTAATGAAAACATACTTAGTTGTAGTATGTGTTCATAAATCACAAGCGGTCCCTAGCAGGGCATTGTAACTACCAGAGTGAATGAATGATCGGTGGAACGATTACCTAATCTCAATCCACTATTTAATCCACTTGTCTCGGGATATCCAAATCAAGCATAAGGCATGATAGTTGTGACCTTTATAAAACTTAATTATATTTCTACTAGATCTCCAGGTAGACTGTTCCAACAAATAATATTTAATAACCAATTTATTAAATACATTTGAGCACAACAATGCATTTAAACAGTCTTCCCTTTCGAGGGGCCCACGGATATCTCTCTCCAATAAGAGAGGGACAAATCCCTTACAATGTCTTTCACATTCAAGCCATGATATGATACTACATCCGATCATCAGTCGCATTAATTACTCGATTAAAAGTAACATTCGACTGAGTCAAAACGCAGCTCCATTCATGCTGGAAACGATGAAGACATAAGGTCTAAGGATCTCGAATAGTATTGAAGAAGTAATACTTATGACTAAAAGAACCATGAAGTATTACTTCTCTTTCGGATCACGTCTGATAAAATATATCCCAATATGTATCTATGATATTATTTGTATCCATTACACATGATCAGTAAAACACGATCATCAATCAAACATCAAACTAGATTTATTTCTTCTATAAAACATTACATACAACTAGGGACAAACAGAATAATAATTATATAAGCTAATGAGTTTAACTATCAAATCACACATTTGATGTTCAAAAAAAATTAGCTATTCAAATAACATGCTAAAAAATATAAAAACGTACAACATATGCTCATGGTTCTAGGGCACTACTAACAATCTTCCACTTGCCCTATGTCCAATCATACATAGCCATTAATCCTATTGAGCTAGTATGACTATCATGTTTAGGTTGCGGGGGATGCTTGGTCAATGGATATGCAATGTTTTCTTCTGTACGAACTCTACAAATTTTAACGTCTCCTCTATCAATGATCTCCCTAATCAGATGTAAACGCATGAGAATGTGTTTGAATCGTTGGTGAAATCTAGGTTTCTTAGCTTGTGAAATGGCACCAGTATTATCACAATAAATGTCCACTGGGTTCACAATGCTAGGGATGACACCTAATCCATCAACAAATTTCCTTATCCAAACAGCTTCTTTACCTGTTTCAGAGGCAGCCACATACTCAGCTTCAGTTGTAGAGCCAGCCACGATTTCTTACTTTGAGCTCTTCCAGCTCACAACACCTTTATTCAAACAATACACAAAACCAGATTACGATCTAAAGTCATCTACGTCAGTTTGGAAGCTTGAATATGTGTAACCATTTACAACCAGACTTCTCCCTGACCTCCGTAAAATAAGAACATATATTTAGTCCTTCTCAAGTACTTAAGAATGTTTTTGACTGCATTCCAATGTGACTCTCCAAGGTCATATTGAAATATGCTAGTCATAGTTAATGCAAATGAGACATCCCGGCGAGTGCATAACATAGCATACATAATAGACTCAACGGCTGAAGCATATGGGATTTTACTCGTGCGCTCTTGGCCTTCCTTTATGGAAGGTCCTTAAGTTCTACTGAATTTCATGTCGTGTGACATGGGCAAGAATCCGTTTTTGGAATCTTGCAAACTGAACCGTTTCAGTACCTTGTCAATGTACCCACTCTGACTTAGGCTAATCATTTTGTTTAATATATCTCTATAGATCCTTATACCCAAAATGTAGCTAGCCTTGCCTAAGTCCTTCATGGAAAAGCACTTCCCCAACCAAGTTTTTCACTTTGTGCTGTGGGGATGTCATTTCCAATAAGTAATATGTCGTCCACATAAAGCCCAAGAAACACTACAACATTATTAGTTACTTTCTTGTAAACACAATGCTCATCTTCATTTTTTGATGAAACCAAATTCTTTAATTGCTTCATCAAAACGACGATTCCAGCTTCGAGATGCTTGCTTCAATCCATAAATGGACCGTTGAAGCTTACACACTTTGTTAGGATTTGTTGGATCAACAAAGCCCTTAGGTTGTGTCATATACACTTCCTCGAGAATGTTTCCATTAAGAAACACAGTCTTAACGTCCATTTTCCATATCTAATAGTCATAATATGCAACTATGGCAAATAAAATCCTAACAGACTTTATCATAACGACAGGAGAAAAGGTTTCATCATAGTCTATACCTTAAATTTGTCTATAACCTTTAACTACTAGTCGAGATTTAAAAGTGTGTACAATACTATCCATGTCAGTTTTCTTTTTGAAACACCATTTGTTATCAATGACTTTACACCCTTCGGGTGGGTCAACCAAAGTCCACACTTGGTTATCATACATAGATTGCATCTCAGACTACAGACCTTCTAGCCACTTATCAGACTCAGAACTATGAATCGCCTCTTTGTAGAAAGTGTGTTCATCTTGATCAATCAATTCAACATGATGATCATCAGTTAAGAGAAATCCATATCTCTAGGATGTTGATGTACCAGTCTTGACCTCTTTAGGCCTTGTGTGAAAGATTGAAGCTTAGTATCAGCACGTGAGCTTGCTTGAAGTTCTAAAGCTGGTTCAGATGTTGTTTGGGATCTTGAATTTCCTCAAGATGGATCTTACTCCCACTATCCCTTTTTGAAATAAATTCCCTTTCAAGGAATAAACCATTTCGAGCAACAAACACTTTGTTCTCTGATGGAAGATAGAAGTAATATCCTTTAGTTTCTTTAAGATATCCCACAAACAAACACTTGTCAGATTTAGGGGCGAGTTTATCAGATAATAAGCAATCTACATATGCCTCGAATCCCCAAATTTTGAGAAATGACAAACTAGGTCGTTTCCCAATCTATATCTCATATGGAGTTGTCTGAACCACTCTAAAAGTAAATTTATTTAATATGAATGCAGCAGTTTCTAGGGCGTAAGCCCAAAAGGAAATTGGAAGACTGGTTTGACTCATCATATATCGAACAAAATCTAGTACGGTGCGATTTCTTCATTCAGACACACCGTTCCATTATGGTGTGCCAGGATGAGTTAATTGCGAAACAATTCCATAACCTCTAAGATGTTTGTCAAACTATTGGTTAAGGTATTCACCACCTCGATCTGATCAAAATATTTTAATACTTTTTCCAAGTTGATTTGTACTTCATTTTGAAATTCTTTGAATCTTCCAAAAGATTCTGATTTATATTTCATTACATAGACATAGCCATATATACTGAAATCATCTGTAATGTGATGAAGTACTGAAACCCTCTTCTAGCACTAGTATTTGTTGGTCCACATACATCTGTATGTATGAGGCCCAATAAATCAGAAGCTCTCCCACTTTGTCCAGTAAAGGGATCTTTAGTTATGTTGCCTAACAAACAAGAATCACATGTATCATAAGACTCTAAGTCAAATGATGTAAAAATCCCATTTTGATGGAGTTTTGATATGCGTTTCTCGTTGATGTGGCCCAAACGACAATGCTAAAATTAGGCTTGGTTTAAGTCATTTGGTTTAAATCTCTTTGTATTAATGTTATAGATGGTCTGGTTAATGGATTCGTCGAGGTTAAGAATATAGAGTCCATTCATGAAAGAGGCATCTCCATAGAAGATACAATATTTATGAAGGGTACAAATTTTATTCTTAATATTTATTTCAAAACCATCAATATCCAAACAAGAAACTAAAATAATATTCCTACTCAAAGTGGGAACATAAAGACAATTATTCAGTTCAATAATAAGGCCACTCGGCAAAACTAAATTAAATGTCCCTGTACCTACGGCAACTACTCTTGCTCTATTCGCTACTCGTAGGTCCACTTCTCCTTTTGCTAGTGATCTACCCTTTTTGAACCCCCGTACATTTGCACAAATGTGAGATCAACAACTAGTATCTAATACCTATGAAGTAGGAGTGGACATGTTAATATGAACAACATAAATACCTAGAGAGATAGTCAAACTGGCCTTCTCCTTTTTCTCTCTTTTCTTCTCTTGCAAGTAGAGCCTGCAGTTCCGTTTCCAATGACCTGGTTCATTTAAATGGAAGAATACCCCTTTCTTTGGGGACTAGGCCTTTGGGTTTGGGCTTTTCTTTGCCTTTTTCCTTCTTGGCCATGTGCTTTCCATTTCCTTTGTTTTTCTTGAAATTCCCTATAATTAGGGGTGTCAATCGAGCTATGTGAGCTGAGCTTGGCATAGCTCACGCTCAGCTCACATAAAAATTCAAAAGCTCACGCTCACGCTCAGCCCGGAAAAGCTCATAAACCTTGAGCTCACGCTCAGCTCACATTTTAACACGAGCTCGAGCTTAGCTCACGAGCTTTCCAAGCTCACTTATATTAGCAAAGAAAACGAAAATCCTGTCTCAAGAATATCATAATACAATGAGCCTTAAAACTAAATTTGGACAAGAATACACAAAAAGAAGCAAAAGTTTCAGAATTGTTTGATATGCTAATAAAAGGAGTCTTATATAAAAAAAACAAAAAAACAAGAGAATCCATTCACTTAAAATTTTAACAAATGAAAAATTTGCAAATTTTAAAAGATTGATTTAATTCCATTGTCGGTGGCAATTCCAATTTTGACAATCCCATTGAATTCTTCTACACCATCTCACTTTTTGTTGTGATTCATCCCAATATATTTTATACCGTGTTTTCCCACGCTGTCTTTTCCTGTTTTCTCTCTTCCTTTAACTTTTGTATCTATCTCTCTCCTGTTGTAAGACTCGTTCTTTAATATAATATCCAATTTCTACCCAAAAAAGATTATTGAGTTAATCCACACATTATAATTATAATTATAATATGTATATAAGTTTTTTTTTAAATTAGTATTATTATTATTATATATATATATATATATATATATATATATATATATATATATTTCGAGCTTTTTTCGGGCTGAGCGGGGTCAAGCTCACGCTCAGCTCACATAAGAAGCGAGCTTGAATATTAAGCTCACGCTCACATTACCTCAGCTCACGCTCACAATTTTTCGAGCTATATGAGCGGCCCGAACCCGTTGACACCCCTACCTATAATTAAGATATCAAGAGTTTTTTAAAGTTCAATTAAGCTTGTTTGAGCATCCCGTGTATCTCAAGTATGGAATTCTCCATAGCATGCATGTTGAAGTTCATGACAAACTGGTCATACTTAGGTGGTAGTGAGCCCAATATCATATCTGTGGCCATGTCATGACCTACGGGAGCCCCAAGTTTCTCAAGTTGGACAAGATAGTCCTCCATCTTAAGAACAAGTGGACTCACAAAGGTGTCAGGAGCCATCTTGCAACTGTTCAACGCCTTTGTGGTGAGGAACCTTTCTTGACGGGCTTGCTTTTGGAACATTTCCTTGAGCTGACCCATCATCTAGAAAGCCTCAACCTCTTCAAACTGATTTTGAAGCTCAGAGCTCATTGTGGCTAACATGAGGCAAGTCACATCGTTAGAATCACCCACATGCTTCTTACCAGCATATTTCTCAGCTCTAGGGGCATTGTTTGCAGGATGTTCAGGAATATCAGTATCGTTCTTTCTTTCTTGCTTAAGGACAATCCTTAAGTTGCAAGCCCAATCAAGGAAATTGGACCCACTTAGTTTTTCTATTTCAAGAATAGATCACAACGAGTTATGTGAGGTGTTTGTTGCCATTATCAACATAAAATATTTGCAAAGACATTAATTAGTTTTGAGCAAAAACCTTTCCACAATTATTCAACACTTGATAAAATATTGGGGAAACCATTTTTCCAATAATTATAAGTAAGGTTTGTCTTATCACCCATTATTAGAGAAAAAAATTGAACCATGGGACTGACATCTACATGTCCCCGGCTATATCCCATATTATGCCCTAGAGGCTCAAAACTATTTGTGTAGCCTAGTTTTGTCGAACCATATATAAGCTTATGGAAATCACTATTTTCTCATCTCCTTTTGCCTAGATAACCACTCATCTGTTGCTTTGGAAAGAAGACAATATGATGATCCAAGCTTGAGAAGTGCTTAGAAAATGGTAGGCATTTTAAGACTTAATTAAAACAATTTTAATATGACGAATATGTTGTTAGACCCCTTTAGACAAGAATTAAGCATCACATGAAAACTACAAAATAAATAAATGTAAATGTGAGACAGCATGGCATAATCCTATGATGACTCCCATGAGCCTTGTGGGAGTCAATGGCCATATCTAATTCAATACCCATTACATGGATAGAGTCTTTGATCCAGCGTTCTCCAGTCTTGTTACATAATTACATGGACATACTCGGCCTTCAAAATAAAGTAATAAAGCTACTCTAATAAAGCAATTAAAATTTTACAACATTGAAAAACGGCTCGTAGGCCGTATTATAAAATTACAACCCAATAAAAGTAAAACATAAGGGGGCATAGTAAGACACGCTTTTCACCATGCTAAAACTCACATAAAGCATAATGAAATCAAGTAACGAATACAAAGATGAAGTCTTAGGGCGGCGCCCCCCGGACAGGGTCCAAGTTTTACCCATCATCACCTAACAGTTATAATCGAATTATCAACTGGTTAATTACATAGACAGTTTATGCGTTATTAATCAAATTAACGACATATAGAATGCAGTAGTAGTTTATGCATTATTAATCGAATTAATAACAGATCGCATACGGGAGCAGTTTATGCAATATTAATCGAATTAACAACAGATCGTATACAAGAGCAGTTTATGCAATATTAATCGAATTAACAACAAATCGCATTAGGTATATAAACATATTAATACGATTCAAATTCGAATAGTATGAGCAAATATACATATCAAATTCGAATAGTATGAGCAAGACTCTGATACCACTGAAGGGATTCATAGGCAAAAACTCGTTATAAACACCCAGGAATCGTTCCCGGAATGATCCGTTCATACTTTGGGAATAAAAAAGAACCGAAAAGACTTATAATTTTTGGATTGGATTCTGGTTTCAGATGCTACGCTGCATCCACCAAAAGCCGTCCCTTGTGAAATTGCTCTATACCAGTATCCACGCGACGATATGAGCAACGAGTGCTAGCTCTATATTTTTCTGAGTTATGGAAACTCTAGAGATAAGGGATGGCATAATTTTATTTCATGGTTCTTGGTTTTGTGGCTAAGAAGAATAATCCTAGGGTTTCGCCCAAAAGAAGATTATATAGGGCGTGAGAGTCTGTTTTGAAAACCAACTCCCACGTAATCCCAACCTCTTCTGGTAGTGGGGGTTTTTATCGCATAATAACTCCCACGTAATCCCAATAAAAGCCAAAAACCAAAATTTCCCAACATTAATCTCTAATTCGAATAATAATGTTTTAGTATTCTCAGACACATTCTAGATTCACTGAATCTGGAAAGTTCGTTAACTCGTCTATGCGTGTGACCCTATAGGTTCATGTCACATTGGTAATGAAAACATACTTAGTTGTAGTATGTTTTCATAAATCACAAGCGGTCCCCTAGCAGGGCATTGTGACTGCCCAGAGTGAATGAATGATCGGTGGAACGATTACCTAATCTCAATCCACTATTTAATCCATTTGTCTCGCTATATCCTAATTAAGCATTAGGCATGGTAGTTGTCACCCTTATAAAGCTTAATTACATTTCTAGTCGATCTCCAAGTAGACTGTTCCAACAAATAATATTTAATAACCACTTTATTAAATACATTTGAGCACGACCATGCATTTAAACAGTCTTTCCTATCGAGGGGCCCACGGATATCTATCTCCAATAAGAGAGGGACAAATCCCTTACAATGTTTCTCACATTCAAGTCATGATAGGATACTACATCCGATCAATCACATTAATTATTTGATTAGAAGTAACATTCGACTAAGTAAAAAAGGTAGCTCCATTAATGCTGGAAACGATGAAGACATAAGGTCTAAGGATCCCGAGTAGTATTGAGGATGTAATACTTATGACTAAAAGAACCATGAAGTATTACTTCTCTTTCCGATCATGTCTGATACAATATATCATAATATGTATGTATGATATGATTTGTATCCATTACACATGATCAATAAAACACGATCATCAATCAAACATCATACTAGAATATTTTCTTGTATAAAAAATTACCTAAAACTATGGATAATCCGAATAGTAATTATATAAGCTAATGAGTTTTACTATCAAATCATACATTTGATGTACAAAAGAAAAATTAACTATTCAAATAACATGCTAAAAAATATAAAAATGTACAACATATACTCATGGTCCTAGGGCACTACTAACACCTTTTTATTGTGTCCTTCAACGAGGTTGACGAGAAGCAAAATCCTCATAATTAAGTCATGATCCTTTTTAAGATTATGAGGAAAATGCATCACTTGATGCTCTTTAGCTCTTAATAACTTCTTAAGAGATGCCAAATTAACTTCTTATCTAATTTTCATTTTTTTCCTCTTGCAAGGATTTTCGTCTTTGATTGAAGCGGCTTTGGGGGGTACCTTGATCAATCTTTCTTGCACAGAAATCGAAATATTAGATTTCATAACTTGAATGCCAAATGCAGTAGCACTTTTCTCTAAGGGTTTCTCAAAGGGGTTTGGATGTATAAAGACAACATTTTCATCTCCAACTCCAAGAGTTAATTTTCCTTTATAAACATCTATGTTGGCCCTAGCCGAAGCTAGAAAAGGTCTACACAGAAGTTGCAATAGAAGGTATATTATGAAACAATTGAGGTTGTGGTGCAGAATACTTACCTGGTTGACCATTTTTCTTCACAAGACGTTGAGGTTATGGAATCCATGGCTTGTATTCTAAAATCTCCTTCTTTTTTGCTTTTTCTTTCACACAATTCTCTGGTTCCATTGCATTAAAATTAGTACTGCTCGTTGAAATAACAACATTAACATGCTCTTGCGGGTTTGATTCGGTGTTTCCAGACAGAGAATCAATTTTTCTCTCAAGTAAGATCTTAGCAATTTTGCCAAATTTGATTTTCTAAATTGTGAATTGAAGCACCTTGATTCCTTACGACTGCATCTGCCATTTGGAATCTTTCCTCCTAAGTAGAAATAAACTTAGCCATCAATTCCTCCATAGTAGGCCTAACTGGCTCTTCAAAAACTTGTGGAGGTAGAGGCCTAGATTGTTGATATTCAGGTGGAGGAAGAGAATTTGGTTGTGGTTGTTGAGATCTCCAGGAGAAGTTTGGATAAGCCCTCCAACCAGGATTATAGGTATTGCTATAAGGATCTCTTTGTTGTCTCTCTCCAACATAATTGATAGTTTAATCAGATTGGCATTCATGATTGGGATGGTCACCACCACAGAAATCACAACTCATCACTTGAGCTTGTTAAGACACATAGTTCATGCTCTCCATTTTATTAGCAAGAGCATCTAACTTAGCTTCAAGTGCAGTCATGTCATCTACATTCATTAGTCCAGAAGTTCTCGGCTTTTGTCTTGCAGCTCCCCACTTACAGTTATTTGTAGTAATACTTTCAATTAAATCACGTAACTCTTCTAGGGTTTTAAGATCTGTGGTACCTCTTGCAGATGCATCAATGAGTTGCTTGGAGGAATGATTGAGCCCATTGTGAAAAGTGTGCATCTGAAGATTAAGTTCAATGCCATGTTTTGGGAACTTCCTCAAAAGTTCCTTAAATCTCTCCCAACCATCTTAGAGATTTTCACCATCAGTTTGAGAAAATAGCAGATCGCATTTCTCAACTGAGAAATCCTCACCGGAGGGTAATATTTAATCAAGAACTTCTCTGCAAGAGTATCCCAAGTGGCGATGAACCCCGCAGGTAATGATTTGAGCCATGCCTTAGCTCGATCTCGCAGTGAGAATGGGAACAACCTAAGGCGGATGGCATCATCAGTAACGCTATTCATCTTAAATGTGTCACATATCTCTAAGAAATTCGCAATATGAGCATTTGGATCCTTATCAAGCAATTCATAAAATTGAACATAATCTTGGACCATCTTGATGACGCTTGGCTTGATTTCAAAATTTACAGCTGACACCGAAGGTCGGGTGATACTTGATTCTGACCAGTGATAGAAGTTCGGGTAAAGTTCTCCATGGTCCTTGGAGCTAGATTTATAGCCATTGGTCCCTAAGAGATCAAAAACCTGCAAGAAAAAAGGAAAGATAGAGAACACGAGTAAAACGGGAACTTGAAAAAAATAGAAAAAAATAATGATTAAATGAGTAAGTAATAAGTTTTCTTAATGTTGTGAGTGCCCGGCAACGACGCCAAAAACTTGATGGTCGATTTACCTTACTACAAAAATTGCTAGGCAAGTGCAGTTATCGTTTAGAATAGTATAGCAGTCTAGTCAATTGTCGATCCCACAAGGACTACAAGCACTAATAATTACCTTTGTTTCTACTGTTTAGTCGAACAAGTTGTATGAATAAAAATGAATTAAAAATAGTGAATAACTAGAAAAAATAAATGATTTATAAGAATAAAGATGAGAAGAGATACTTTAATAAGAATCCCCCTAGACGTATCTATCTATGAAACTGGATGGATTAATTCAAAAGAACTTATTATGAAGCAGTGAAATTTCAAGAATTAAGCTTTAATGTTTTTCAACAATTTAAAGTTCCTACCTTTGAGTTGATTAATTGAAATTTCTTTCGTGATTTAAACCTCCAAAGATGCATTAAAATTTATGAATTCTCTTATTAGGTTTGACCCTAATCCCAAATATTTATGTAATTTGTTAGCCTGAAGGGAAAAGTGATCAATCTTGTTTTGATGATAACAAATCATTGATAGTTCTAATGTTTGGGTGAGCATGTTCTTAATGATATGATCCTTAGCACTCACACCAACATTGATGAAAATGGTAAGTTAGCTTCTTGTGTATCAACAAAGGTATGATCTTACACACAAAGAAGCTACACTTTGCAAGACTCTATAGCAAAAGCATGAAGTCAATCTACATGCTATGGAAGTACTTGGGAAGTCAATGAAGAAAAAAGATCAACATGTGAAGAGCTACTCAATCCAACAAGAGTTAAATCAAGTGGCAGAATCCTTGACAAGAAGAAGTGTGAAGTCCAATATATTACATCAAGAATGCAAGAGGACTTCATCACTCAAGAAGATTTTGATCAAAGGCTTCAAGTCAAAGCTCCAAGAAGAATCAACATGAAGACTTGAAGACCTTAGGAAGATTAGTCTAAGCTTATAGATAAATATTTGTGACTAATCTTTCCCTTGAGAATATTAGGATTAAAGATTGTTTAAAGCTGAAAAATGCATGTTTTCAAAATCTCATGTTTTACTTTGTTCAATTCTTTGAAAATGTTTTTGAAAACTAGTTGATCAATGCCTAAGTACTTTAAAATGTGTTTTATATCTTTACAAAACACTTATGCATGTGCAGGAGAACATTGGAAACTTAACTAAGTGCAAAAACCACATTGGGATTGCTCTCTGGTCGACCTAGGCCTAGATCGATCAGTGTTGATCCGGTCGACTGGTGAGTTTTTGTCCTTATTCGAGTTTAGAATGTTTCGATACTCCAACGACTATATTCTATCCGGACGACCGTGATATAAGGTAGGCCGACCGACATTTCTTCGGTAGACCTGACCCATGAATTCGGTCGACCGAGATAAGACCAGAGGGCCTTTAACCTTTAATTTAAGGCACTTTGGTCGACCTACTGTCTAGTAGCGGGCGACCGAAGCTGTCATTTCAAGACCAAAATTATAGCTGTTGTGACTAACTTTGCTTGTATATTCTAGCCTTACAAATAGCTTCTAAATCTGATTGTTACACAATTAATCAAGCCATAAGAGGGCATATCCATATACACGTTCCATATACACAAGGAAACACTTTTGTGCTTAAAATTCCATATCTCTCAAAACCATTTGTGTTGAGCTTAAACTTCATCTATCTTTCTATTCTCAAAGAGTGATTAGAGATTTTGTTTGTATATCCAATCCAATTGAGGGATTTGTTGTGAGTGAGCTATATTGTAAAATCTCCTTAAAAAGAGATTGGTTACCCAACCTTCTAATTAGTTGAGAACTAGTTCTTTGTGAACTAGCAAAAACCAATTCATCCCAAAGAGCGTCTCTTTGTGTGAGGACACTTTGTGCAAACAAAAGAGAAGTAGACGAAAGTGCCTGAAAATGTTTATGATTTTTGCATGAACTACCTGCTCTGTATCCCAAACCACAGACAAATCAAGAGAACCGTTCCAAGAAAATCTAAATTTTACTGTTGACATTCCCAAAACCATAATCGAATCTCAATTTAACAATATATAATGACATATCAGAAAGTTGCAACATCGGTTCCAACAACATTTGTTTAACACGTGTAACAGATTCATCATTCGCAATACAATGTACATTCCATATAATGAAATCTATAAGGAAACAATTAAAGGAAAAATTTAAAGAGATAGCATAGAAATACTCATCAATTGAGATAAATCCCCTTCTGTGCAAGCCGAGATGACTTGCTGGTTCACCAAAATGGGCAGCCTTTCTGCGCTTTTTGGATTTGGGAGGATGAAGCTCCTGAGAACAATCTGAAACAATGGGAAATTTTGTCAAATCCACCACCAGATTTTGCAAGCCTCAACTCCTTGCGTAGTATGTTCTCCATTCAAACCCGCCAAACTCTTAGTAAATTTTACAAAATCAGTCCACCCCGCCTTCAAGTAAATCTTGGAAGTCTGCTGCTGGCCGAATATTGATGGCGTTCCACGTCAATCTGAGAGATGACTTTCATATTTAACTCAAAATCATCTTTTCCCAGGCTTATTCTCGAAAGGGGAGGCAAGTCCAACGAGCCAAGTCGGACACCAATATCATCCCTCGCTCGTGATTAATGTTCCAAGTAATCCTCTTCTGTTCCATTTGTAGCCAGGCTAGGAGTTGTCTCAAACCGACCCGATAAAGGAGCTGGTGAATTTCTCAGTTAGGCCTGGTAAAGGAGTAATGGTGTGCATGTCCGTTGGATTCCCAGTTTGGCCCGTTATAGGAGTATTGGGTTCCTTGTCTGGCACTAAACCCATCGACACGACTTCCAGCGCCGCCTCAGGCTCGCCGGCCTCGCGACCACAGACTGTATGGCACCCACGGCCACCGCCATCTCAGGCCCAACCACCGACCTATCAACCAAGGTTTGTTCGTTTCTTTTTGATGACTCACCAATCTCCAAAACCCTAGGAGTATTCTTGGTGTCAGTTTTCGAAAGGTAACAATCATACCCTATTTGAGAGTTCGTGATACTGGTTGTGCCTAGGGATGCGGCTTGCCAAGAAACTTATTTTTTTTTTGTACCGCAGATGGGGCGGGAAGAACCCTAGTAGTTGAACAATCCTCCACGCCATGTTCGATCTGCCAACACTTTGTACAGTATGCCGGCAAATCTTCGTATGCAATATCTTGCCAAAATCACTTTCCCGATCTTGTGTACAGTCGATTCCGTATTTCCTTCAACAAATCTACTTTCACGCAAACCCTAGCCACGCTAGGGCGCGAAGCTTGGACTGTCGGTGAGTCCAAGACTAGCGGTGTTCCCGTCGTTGATGCCAATGAGAAGAGGATCGACTTGCTGTAGAGGTGAATGTATAGCCCCTCAAATCTAATCCAAACCGGCACAATCGATGGCTCCACCATCAGATCAAAATCATATGCCCACTTAAAAAGCCTCATCCCTAATCCTCCGAAAGTCCAAACTCCTCGCCGCCATAGGCAGAAATAGTCCTCCTCATGATCAAAACGTATAAGAACGTGTCGATGATCAAGACACCCGATCCAATAGGGCCCCATGAACTAAAGCTTGGCTAATTCCTTCCTGAGATTCTCTGCCAAAGGTGCTCAGGGTGAAAATTTGCCAACTGGGGCAAGTTTCAATGGAGCTTTGAGAATCGACAATTCCTCTTCTTCAATTATAAGGGAAGGCTCATCCTTGAAACTTCCCAGGGATTTTGTTGGTAATTCCGTTGATGTCGATGTTGGTTTCACAAGATCTGTGAAATATTTTTTTGGCCACGCCTTCCCACTAGGGAGCGGTGTCGTCGGGACCGCAGCCATTGGCGATCAACAAGGGCCGAGACTCTTTGTTCGCATAAGACTCCTAGAGAACGTATTTATTTTGGATTATTTCTAGTCTAGAAACTAATTAAGCACCATTATTTGATCTAGAAATATGATAATATTGCTGGAGGAAATTTCCCCAAAGTTTACATATTATATAGATGTTTGATATATAAACACGCAAAATACTCATGAAATATAGCTATATATCCCACAACCCACCCAAATTAAAAGAGGGGTTAAACCAAAGATTTTATGTTGATGATGCAAATTTAAGAGAAACATAAATATTAAATGTCAATATCAAAAGTTAACGATAATTTAGAGAAGGGGCAAATTAATATTTTAAAATATTTTCTTGATGAAGATGAGCTATTATAAATTTGTTGGGGCGAATGCCATCTCTGCCCCCTTAGTTCACTTCTCTATATTTTATATTCTTACCTTTCCTAGTCTTGGCCTAGAAGTGTTCCCTCTGATAGAAAGAAGTAATCTCCCGTACCTATTAGGTTTGTTCGATTCACAAGAGTTAAGTTTTGAACCTCTTAATTTAAAAATTCCTTTGCAACTACTAAATTCTTCTGTCTCGTATATATTTTATTGGTGTTCTCTTTTAATTGATGGATTTGAAATGTCTCTTTGATGTGATTTAATTCAGAATCAGATAATTCTAGGATGGCTTGAGCAATTCTTGCATATAACTTTTTTTGGAGCTAGTTCAGAACATGATATCCAAAAGAATGAACTCAATATGTACTGCATCACTTGTGATATGGCTCTTGCAGATACTGCCTTACAGCGGGCATTCACGATGACCATAATCTCCTCAAGATATATAGACATGTCTATCAAGACATGGTCCCTCTTAAGGATATTGAAGATCACATTGATTGTTCAAACATTCAGGTATCTTTTACTACTTAAATTAATTACCTGCATTTGGATTGGTTTTTATAATGAAAAAATTCAATACATTGTTTTCTACATTCTTTCATTTTGGGTCCTCTGATATCACAAATGAATACAAATGAACAATTAGATAACATAATTGGATTTCTTTGATAACCTTTTGGTTATAGCACATGGCAAAATGAGTAAATGGGTGATATTGATTCTTATCTGCTCTACCCCATCACTGTAAGGTTGGCTCCTCTCTGGTGGCTAAATATATTAGAATTTTTTTAGTGTAAATTTAATGGTAAGGGTTTTATCAACTATTTAACATTAATATTTTGATGATGGAATTAGTGTCCTGTCAGTACTTCATTATTGATTGAAAAAACGAATTGCATTTGAACATCGAACACACCATAGAGGTGCCAAGTATACTCGAATCAAGTGATCTTTAGGGAAAATCAATTATTAAGTGGTGAAACCTATTTACCCTTCCCCGACATGATTGTCTTTAAATGGGCTTTTTGCAAGCATTCATTTCTTTGGGAGTATTATTTAGAATAATTATTTTCTTGATAATTTTTATTTATAAAATCGAAAAATGATTGTTTATGAAAGTGAATGTGAGACTCGAAATGAGAATTTTGTATTCGAAATTGGTATAAGGGATTTGCTTTGTTAATCGTTGTAGTACTTCAACTTTTGGGATTGGGAGAACTATCTCTTTATTTATAATCTTACTTTTTGATTAGTGAATTCTGTTTACTTGTGCAATAATATAAATTCTCTTGTGTTTATCTTCCACTTCATCCCTCTTGTATAGAAGTAGAGGGATATTATGTTTCTTGTAAATGAACTTATCACCTGATGACTATTAATGTTTTGTTAGAATTTCTTTATTTACACCTTGGTTGAAATTTTATAGAAACATCTTCAATTTCTGTACTCTCCCAATTCCATAAAAAATAAGTTGTTGGTAGAATAAGTTAAGCCAATGATTTATATTATGAAATTGAGGGAGTATTAATTTTCACAAGGTTTTTTATATCGAAACCCAATGAAAGTTGGTCGCTTTGAATCAGCGGATGCACATGGTCATTTTAAATCCTCAATCGTTTTCTTATTCAATTGTGAGAAATATTGCAGCCATATAAATGCAACAAAAAATGAATCGTAGCTATGAATCCCCTCCCACATTGTGGTTCTTGTGCGCAAATTGATGGGGATTTGTCTTGTCTTTGCTGCAAAAGAAAGTTGATGGATCCAAGACAATACTGATATTAGAGAAACCCGATATTGTTACATTGCCTGCAAGGTAAGATTTTGCTCATTGTTTTCACTTCATCACTAGAAATTGCAAATTTTAATTCTTGTATCTTATTTTGATGCCATCAATATTTTCTTGAGGGGGATCCGTGTTTTATAAATAAAGTAATTGTAAGTTGACTTTTAGATGTTATATTACATTGTGTGGTACACTAATGGAATTTCTACACACGTAAAAATATTATTGTAGCAAGGAAAATTGAACAATATTCTGACTTATCACATTATTTTATATTTGAGTAATTTAATTCATGTACTAGACACTATATTACACAGTGTATAAAATATTTGTATTGGTTTTTTTTTGCATGCATTGTTTTTGTAGGGTTCGTAAAAGTAAATTATTTGTGAACAAAGATGTAAGTCCAAAGTGAAAACTTTGTGTTGGAAATCGTGCAAAAAGGGTACGATATTCTAGTTATATACTTTGTCTAGCTGGATTAGTTCCCATTGTTGTAGCAGAAAACATTTAAACAAAATGAATACTATAACAAAACAAAATGGATATCTGTAAAAATATTTCAGGTGGAAGCATTGTCTGGGAAGAGAAAAGGCATGGAGTCTTCCTTTTTTGCACCGACTTCTACTGCACAAAGTTTTCCCATAAAAGAAGAAAGGCGACAGCGTAGAAATAAGGGAGAACCATCTAGGGCTCCTTTCAGTTAGAAATTACATATGATAAAAAATTAATGAATTGCTTGAATTGAATTTCATTTTTTCGGAACTTTTTTTTTTTCTTTTTCACTTGCATCCCTTTAGGTTCTGAGATTTCTTTAACTAGTATGTCAACTTTTAAATTACAAGTTTCATATTGTTAATGTATTGAGTAGATTTAGACAAAATTAAACTATTTTGATCTGTGATTTCTTGATATTTATTCTTTTTGAAATTTAGCAAAAACTTATGATCATTTGAACTAATAGGTCCATCATGATTTTTTTTTTTTTAAAGGAATTGCGCAAGTTTTATTAAGTAATAGAAAGATCAGCAAGCAATATTGGAAAATCATATCACATCCCCAGAATATTCAAGCAATCTAATTGACAATTGATTCTGCTATATTTAATCATTAGTTAGTTATCTAAATTAGTGTTAAGTTTTCTTGTACATTTACATATCTTGTATTATAAATATGATTGTACTGCTAAATAATTTACCCAATTAATCAATATACAAAATAATGATTTCTTGGACATTTTGCAAGAAACGGGATTATCCGGGGCCAAACTTTTTCAACGCTTATGGAGCAACAACTCAGATTGAATGATGAAGATGGGGATGGGGCCTTGCTGAATGACTCTGGAAAATATAGACAGTTAGTGAGCCGACTGCTCTATCTCACCACTAGACCTGCAAACGGGTAAGATTTTTATCCGTATCCGACTCAATTCGAATTTTTTTTAGTATTTGGTAAGAACTCCAAACCCATATACCCGCATCCGGATCCGAATCCGTATAAGAGTAATAAAACGGCTACGGATATGAAATATAAAAAATCGTATCCGTTAGACCCGAATCCGTTTCAGCATAAATATATATATATATATATATATATATATATATATATATATATGTATATATATATATATTTCGATTCTAAATACTCTGTCTCATTAAGGTCAATAATATAAAACTATATACGAGATAATCTTTACAAGTTCAAGCAAAGAATCGTAGCATTAAGAAAAAATTTACCAAGTTCATTTTGTCCAAGTGGTTTAGTTAGATTTGTTTTCAGGATTCATAGTTATTCAAGCGTTATTTATTTTATTTTAAGAAGGCTTCTGAATATTTATATTCAAATGAGATAGAGATTCTGGTTATTTATTTTTATTTTTATTTGAAATTTGAACAACAATATGATTATGGATTGTATTCTATTTCGTAGAATTTTTTGTGGATTATAGTATAATTGGGGTGAAGTAGCATCTTATATGTAATATTGTTAGATTAAACATGTATGTTTTTAATCAGCCAAAATAGAAAAGTAAAAACTATGAGGATTGGACTTTTTGAAACGGGTTTTACCATATCCGTATTCGGATCCAAATCAGCGGATCTAGTAATACATATTATGGATCCGTTAGGATACAGATACGAATTCGGTAGAAAAAAATAAAAACGGATATGGATCCAGAATAGACAATTTCGTATCTGTTTGCAGGCCTACTCACCACTACTCGTCCTGACATCACTTACTCCGTTCATATTTTGAGTCAGTTTATGCAGAACCCAGACAAAAGTTATTACATCCCACAAATGCTAACAGAGCTCAGCTTAGGTATGTATATGATCCTTAAGGAGAAGGAGTGTGGAGGGCCTTATAAGCATGGGCAAACCTCAACCTTGCAAGTCGGTTTTCAGGGTGTGAGTTAGGCTCATACATAACAAATGGTTTTAGAAATCGGCCTATGTGTGGATGTGATCCTTAAGGTGTGGTTGTGTAAAACTTGTTCGAGGAATAACCGGGTCTAAAACAGGTTAAGCAAAGGAAATAAAATGACCCGCCTTTAATAGGATCTTTCACGAGTAAGAACCTTAGACTATGTGATAGTATTATACCTTTCGAAGTGCGGAAATCGTCTGAAACGGTTTCAGTTGTCACGAACGGAACACCACCAACACAGGCTCCGCCTCTCCCAATATCCACTTGATCTTCCGGGGATGGTCCTCTACCGCTTGGTGCTAGCCAACGCCTCATAGAAGTCTTGAAGACACT
The DNA here is from genome assembly GCA_026122235.1 of Vinca minor. Lineage (NCBI taxonomy): Eukaryota > Viridiplantae > Streptophyta > Magnoliopsida > Gentianales > Apocynaceae > Vinca > Vinca minor. The sequence goes on from JAOCZM010000120.1 coordinate 1,310,340, forward strand.
CTTCAAGATGGAGTATATATATATGGTGGATATAGGACCTTTCGAAGAACAAGAAACAGTTTTCTTAATTCTTTTCTATTAGCCAAAGCTAGAAAACAAGTATATAGAAAAGCTGTCTTTTCTTTCTATTCAAGCTCTCTTGAATGCTCTCTCTTTTTCTCTCTATTCTAAGCTTTCGAAAGATGGAGAATAATCACTTAGAATGCTAGGAAAAATCAGCATTTTTCTTAGTCATTCAAGGGATAGTGGGGAGAGAGAAAGGGGAAAGTGGGAGATCATGGAGGAAACCACTCATCCACATTCTCCACCACTTCAACCTCCTTCTAAGAGATAATAGCTGAAAATATATCCAATTTTCCAGCCATAAGGTCGGTCCAAATGGGTTGGTCGGCCCAACCCGATTAAGGGCCCAATCCAAGCCCGGCCCGGCCCAATCGAATTGGCGTACCTTAGAGATCGGCCTATGTGTGGATGTGATCCTTAAGGTGTGGTTGTGTAAAACTCACATGTTCCGGGCACAGTGGCTACTTGGCTTACTACGGTGTGAGGCCTAGCGTAGGTCCGGCCCGAAGCCCAGCCCGGCCCAATCGAATTAGCGCACCTTAGATTAAATGTACTCCAACAAGCCCAATCCAGTTGATCTATGAGTGCGACCCATGAAGTATCTATTATGTTGGCCGTGACATCATATGTCACAGGTAATGAGAGGTATCTAGCAACGCATCATTACCCCCAATTCATAAATATATGGTGACTATCATAATCACATCATTTGACATTTGTATTTAAATCCTTTTGTCCTTGATATCTAGATTGAACACAAGTAATGGAAAAAGTCACACTTGTATTGTCCAATCTTTTAGTTTCTTGATTCGCGAGTAGACTAATCAAATGACATCAATATCATATACTGATTCATTTGTTCATGGCCATGAATTAGTCAGACTCCATCAAAGGAGCCCAAGATATCGCTCCTGCTATATAGGAGGGACAAATCCTTTCTGCATCCCATTCATCCTGAACAAGATTCGTGATATAACCAATAAATTCTTTTATTGCTCACCCTGTTACGAATAGCGTTTAACATTATCAAAGCATAACACTAGCTATGCAAGAACTCTTGTGAGACCTCAAGTCGAAGGATTCTCATATACAACCCAGTCAAAAATTGAAAAACACCGTTGACTATTATATAACAACCCATGCTGTGTTTCTCATGTCAGGGTCCCTGTCGAAAGATAATGATTCTCTAATCATATATACCCATGTGACGATCCGATATCTTATATCAATCACTGCACATACTAGTCTTACGCATTATTATTGTCCTCGAAGATTCCATAATAATGTTCGACTAGGGACGTTTCAGAATCATAACAATTATGAATACTATTCTAAGGACATATTATTTCATTATGTTTTTAAGAACGCAGAAACATATTGAAATAATACTGGAATTTATGCCTTTTTACTTTTTATTCATCAAAATGAAAATTACATAAATACGATACAATAATCTCCCACTTGCACTAAAGACCCAAAATCATCTACTGATTGGTCTTTAAGGGCATACTAATGACTGCCTCTAAAGATCAGCCCTCCAGATATCGGATACCCATGGGGCTAGTGTGACGATCATGTTGCTGCTGCGACAGTGGCTTCGTCAGTGGATCGGTGATATTGTCTTCCGAATCTACTCTACATATATGCACATCACCTCTTTCTATAATCTCGTAGATTAGGTGAAAACGCCGTAGTACATGTTTGGACCTCTGGTAAGATCTAGGTTCCCTAGATTGTGAAATAGGCCCATTGTTGTCACAATAGAGGTCTATCGGGTTCGCAATACTAGGAACCACATCGAGGTCGGAAATAAATTTCCTGATCCAAACTGCCTCCTTAGCTGCTTCACAAGCTGCTATGTACTCGGTCTCTGTCGTAGAATCTGCGATGGTCGATTGCTTTGAACTGCGCCAGCTCACAGCACCTCCATTCAAGTTAAACACGTATCCCGATTGCGATCGAAAATCATCTCTATCGGTTTGGAAACTAGCATCGGTGTAACCACTTACAACGAGCTCATCTGCCCCTCCATAAATCAAGAATGTATCCTTAGTCCTTCGTAAGTACTTGAGGATATTATTGACTGAGATCCAGTGACGTTCACCGTAATTAGAATGATATCTGCTCGTAAGGCTTAAGGCATTAACGAGACATCTGGGCGAGTACATAACATGGCGTACATGATGCGAGTAGACTGTTTGTTCGACAGAACAGTACCATGTGCCATAGGACAAAGGCCCTTCTTAGACTCTTGCATGCTAAACCGCTTTAGCACCTTGTCTTTATATGTACTCTGACTTAGGCCTCTTGGATCTATCTCTATAGATCTTGAGTCCCAGAATATAGCTGGCATCGCCTAAGTCTTTCATAGAGAAACACGTACTCAACCAAGCCTTGACAGACTTTAAGGTTGGTATATCGTTTCCAATGAGTAGTATGTCATCTACAAACAAAACCAGGAATACGATTGAGCTCCCACTAACCTTCTTGTAAACACAAGGCTCATCCTCATTTCTAATGAAGCCAAACTCACGGATGGCATCATTAAAACGGATGTTCCAGCTTCGAGAAGCCTGCTTGAGTCCATAAATGGATCTCTGAAGCTTACATACTTTTCCAGCATTCACTAGAGTGACAAAACCTTCAGGTTGTGTCATATACACATCCTCTTCAAGTTTTTCATTAAAGAAAGCGGTTTTGACATCCATTTGCCAGATTTCATAGTCATAGTAAGCTGCAATAGCAAGCAAAATCCTAATGGACTTGAACATAACTACAGGGGAAAATGTCTCGTCATAGTCTATACCATGAACTTGTTTGAAACCTTTCGCGACCAGTCGCCCCTTGTACGTTTGTACATTCCCTTCCATGTCAGTTTTAATCTTAAAAACCCATTTGCACCCTATGGGAGTTACCCCTTCAGGTAGATCAACCAAGATCCAGATCAACCAAGATCACCATGTTCTGTTATGAAAAAACCAAATTTTTCCGGAGGTGGACGACGAACTCTACCAGACCTACGCAATTCTTGTGTTTCTTGAACTGGTGCTGGCTGCACAACCTGTTTGTGGCACCTGCTGCACAACAACTTGTGGAGTCTGTTCAATTTCCATCTTACCATTAGTGCTAGTTTGAGAGTCTGGAACTTCAGTAAGTTCTACGCTATTCCCACTCGTGTTTCTAGAAACAAATTCTTTTTCTAGAAAGACTCCCGTGCGAGCAACAAACACTTTGTTTTAGTTAGGGATATAAAAGTAGTATCCTTTAGTTTCCTTAGGATAACCTACAAATATGCACTTTTCAGATTTTGGAGCCAGCTTATCAGAAGCTGAGCGTTTTACAAAAGCTTCATAGCCCCAAATCTTGAGGAAAGACAAACTAGGACGCTTCCCAGTCCATAACTCGTATGGCGTCTTTGCAACTGATTTAGATGGAATGCGGTTAAGTGTTAAAGCTGCTGTCTCTAGTGCGTGTCCCCAAAAAGAATTGGGCAGGCTTGTGTGACTCATCATAGAACGAACCATATCTAATAAGGTTCTGTTCCTCCTTTCAGATACACCATTCCATTGTGGAGTAGCTGGAGGAGAAAGTTGTGAAACGATTCCACAATCCTTTAGATAGTCACAGAATTCTTGACTCAAGTATTCTCCTCCTCGATCAGATCGAAGAACCTTAATACTCTTGCCAAGTTGGTTTTCTACTTCTAGTTTAAACTCTTTAAACTTAGCAAATGCTTCGGATTTGTGTTTCATCAAGAACACATATCCATACCTACTGAAGTCATCAGTAAAGGTAATGAAGTAGAGGTAACCACCCCTTGCATGTATATTAAAAGGGCCACATACATCACTATGCATTAGTCCTAATAAAGCATCGGCTCTCTCACCTAGCTTAGTGAAAAGTGATGCTGTCATCTTACCCAACAAACAAGATTCACATTGATCATAAGACATGAAGTCAAATGATTCCAACATCCCATCTTTATGGAGCTTGGATATGTGGTCTTCGTTTATGTGGCCTAAGCGACAATGCCAGAGGTATGTCGGATTAGAATAATTAGTCTTAATCCTTTTTGTATTTATATTTAAAATTGGCATATCAAGGTCTAAAATATATAGACCATTAATCAAAGAGGCGTTTGCATAAAAAATATTATCCAAAAATAACGACAATCGTTGGTTTTTGATTGAAATCTCAAAACCTTTCTTGTCCAAACAAGAAATTGAAATAATATTCTTAGTTAAACTTGGTACATAGAAACAGTTTTCTAAACCCAAAACAAGCCCTGAAGGAAAAGTAAAAGTACAAGTTCCTACAGTTAGGGCTGCAACACGTGCTCCGTTGCCAACTCGTAGTTCCACTTCACCCTTTACCAACTCTCTACTCATTTGCAGTCCCTGCACATTAGTACAAATGTGAGAACCAAATCCGGTATCAAGTACCCAAGAAGTAGTTGTATTTAAATTGATATCAATCATATTAATATCAACAACATAAATACCTGAGCCCGAAGCAACATTTGCTTTCTCCTTTTCCAGCCTTTTTCCTGCAACATAGCTTTTGCAGTTCCTTTTCAGTGACCCTTTTCACCACAGTGATGACAGATAGATTCCTTGGCTACACCACCATTAGATTTCAGTGCATTGTTGAAAGTGGTTTGCTTGCCCTTGGGCTTACCTTTCGGTTTGCCTTTGGATTTCACAAAACCTTTGCCTTTGCTCTTTTGCACCATCAGTATGGTGTTGGGCTTGAACTTGCCTATTTCTTTCTCGGCAGTCCTCAGCATGTTCAACAACTCAGACAATGGCTTGTCGATTTCATTCATGTGATAATTCAGAATGAACTGACTGAATGACTCAGGCAACGATTGCAAGATCAAATCAGTCGATAGCTCTTGCCCCAAAGGAAATCCCAGTTTTTCAAGGTTCTGAACATAACCTATCATCTTAAGAACGTGAGTTCCTACTGGCATTCCTTCAGACATTTTGCATTGAAAAAGAGATTTCGATACGTCGAATCTCTCCTGTCGTGCTTGTCCCTGCTATAGTTGCTTCAGGTGAGCCAGCATCTCATAAGCCCCCATGTCCTCATGTTAATTCTGAAGCTCAGAGTTCATGGTGACAAGCATGAGGCTAGACACATCTAAAGCATCACTACAATTCTTCTGATAAGCACTTCTTTCAGCAGTCGAAGCGCGAGCCTCTGTTGTATCGGGAATAGGTCGTTCCCGGAACATACGACTTTCTTTCATGCTTGAGAACGATTCTCAAGTTCTCGAACCCGATCGAGGAAGTTAACTCCCTCTAATTTGTCCTTCTCAAGGGACGAAACGCAGATGATAGTGTTTGATTTGAATTTGCCATTTTTTCTACAACAAAATACATATGCAAAGTAAGTACCGATAAAAAATCATTATTAGGTCTTTTATCTTTTTAATGATTTCTCCCACTATTTTCTTCGAGTGAATAACCCTCATTATCAAATCGTAAAGTTCGTTAACTTTCTAGCGGGCCAAGATCCATATTTCACCTCGTTCTGAGTCAGCTTTGGCTGATCGCCCAAAACTTAGTTATATAGGTAGGCAACGTTTGCCAATTACATCAAATTATGTAATTATTGGTTAGTTGAGTGAATAACATTTATTCAAGCGTATCATTATACACTTTTCTCAACTCTTTTGCCTCTAGATCCTCAATCCATTTATTGAGATAATCCAGTTAACTAGGACCCTAAGTTTTTGCCGGCGGATATCACAAATTATCCTTCGCGCCTCACACGGATAGACACGTATGTACAGCTTTGGCATGTCCCATACTAATGTAGATCTAGGCCTTGACGAGGGCCAAACTTAGGAAGGCACTAATTAATATTTAATGGAGGGGTTTTGTTTTTAACAATCTCACCATAAAAGCATAAATAAAACAGTTTATGCTTATATACATATGCATCCAAAACATAAAAAGTAAAAATGCAATAGTAATCGCCATATCCTATTCGGTTTTTCTAAGCCAATGGAAAAACTGTGAAGTCAATCTAAGGGTGTGAAAAGAAAAATTCTATTTCACACCGTCTTGACCTTCAGGTGGTTGTCTCCAAATCATCATCACAGTTGTACCTTCTCCTAATCTAGAATTACATAATTCTAAGGGTAAAGACGATTACTATGCATCATGCTCAACTAACATAACAATTTATGAAAAATGAGCAACCAGCAAAATGAACATTTCATATTCTATTTCAGTTCGGTGGACCGGCCACCTCGCTCGGTCGTCCGAACAAAGTACTGAGAGTACTCGGTTGACCGAACATACATTGCGGTCGACCGAACAGAGTGCTGAGAGTACTCGGTTGACCAAAATTGGCATTTCGGTTGACCGAAATTCTTGACTCTCATACATAAAAATTGATGCAAAAACATGTCATACATGATATACAACATTTCTAGCAATCCTAAGGCATGCAAAATATAGATTCATAATCCATATTAAAATACTATAGCACATTACGTCTATAGGGTACTCGTGAGTGGCTCTGATACCACTGTTAGAGGAATAACCGGGTCTAAAACAGGTTATGCAGCGGAAATGAAACGACCCGCCTCTAATAGGATCTTTCACGAGTAAGAACCTTAGACTATGGGATAGCATTATACCTTTCGAAGTGCGGAAATCGTCTGAAACGGTTTCAGTTGTCACGAACGGAACACCACCAACATAGGCTCCGCCTCTCCCAATATCTACTCTATCTTCCGGGGATGGTCCTCTACCGCTTGGTGCTAGCCAACGCCTCGTAGAAGTCTTGAAGACACTCTTCAAGATGGAGTATATATATATGGTGGATATAAGAACAAGAAACAGTTTTCTTAATTCTTTTCTATTAGCCAAAGTTAGAAAACAAGTCTATAGAAAAGCTGTCTTTTCTTTCTATTCAAGCTCTCTTGAATGCTCTCTCTTTTTCTCTCTATTCTAAGCTATCAAAAGCTGGAGAATAATCACTTAGAATGCTAGGAAAAATAAGCATTTTTCTTAGTCATTCAAGGGATAGTGGGGAGAGAGAAAGGGGAAAGTGGGAGATCATGGAGGAAACCACTCATCCACATTCTCCACCACTTCAACCTCCTTCTAAGAGCTAATAGCTGAAAATATATCCAATTTTCCAGCCATAAGGTCGGTCCAAATGGGTTGGTCGGCCCAACCCGATTAAGGTCCCAATCCAATCCCGGCCTGGCCCGAAGACCAGCCCGGCCAGATCGAATTCGCGCACCTTAGAGATCGGCCTATGTGTGGATGTGATCCTTAAGGTGTGGTTGTGTAAAACTCACATGTTCCGGGCACAGTGGCTACTTGGCTTACTACGGTGTGAGGCCTAGCGTAGGCGCTGGTTCAAAAGCGTGGTGGTTGTTCCATCCCACATCGCCTAGAAGAAGGAGTGTGAAGAGCCTTATAGGCATGGAAAAGCCTCAACCTTGCAAATCGGTTTTCAGGGTGTGAGTTTGACCCAGACATAACAATAGCATTGGGAACCAGTCCTTCGTGTAGTTCTCTTTGTGAAGGGTAACCCAGGTCGCGAAATTATATTGCCCATGCAAATCTATAATTGAGTTTGGTGGCTTAGTAGGACTCAGACTGAGTTGTTTGCCCAATTACCAGGAGATCCAGTGCATTGTAAGTACTTCATTATGCTTGAATACGACCTTATCTCGTGGAAATTCAGGAAGAAACAGGTTGTCTCTCGATCATTTGCAGAAGCAGAGTATATGGAAATAGCTAATGTTACTAGTGAGATAGTATGGTTCAAAAGCTTGTTAAAATTTTATAGTGTTTCTTTCCGGGCCGCAAAGTTATTATGTGACAGTAAATCCGCTATTAATATTGCTGCCAATCATGTGTTTCATGAAAGAACAAAAACATATCGAAATTGACTGCCACTTCATTCAAGAGAATATACAGTCCGTAGATCTTACCACTTATCACATTAGTACGAAGGAGCAGATATCTAAAATTTTGACCAAGGTCTTAAAACATGGACGATTCAATTGTTTAGTTTGCAAGTTGGGAGTTTTGGAAAATCATATCAAATCCCCAGAATATTCAAGCAATATTGTAGTATCAATCTAATTTATAATTGATTATACAACAACAAATCAGTAGTTAGTTATTTAAATTAGTGTTAACATTCCTTGTATATTTACATATTTCGTATTATAAATAGGATTTTACTGGTAAACAATTTACCCAATTAATCAATATACAAAACATTGATTTCTTCAAAGAGGGGCATCTCCCCCAGAATAAATTCTCAACAAGACAAATATTATACATATACACTATTAAGATCTGAGTTACAACATTCAAGTCTCAACCCATGTAACGTAAACAATGCAAACTATGTTGATCTTTAAAAATCTGAAACATGCCAGGGAAACACCCCCACAAAGACATCCCGCTTTTGAGGATTGAGTGTTTGCATAGATTGAGTATGATCTGTGTTTGAGTTTGAAACTGAGACCTAAACTCTCTTTCAATTGAGTTTAGAAATGAAACTTTAAGCAATAAAAAATCTTGAATTGAGACTAGTCTGAGATTGAGATCAAAATCTCAACCTGAGACGCAATCCAAACAAACCTTGAATCTCGTTACAGCAAGATAGTCACTTTCAATGGTAAATTGGAAAAAACCAAGCAATTTTAACCCCTCATGATTATCTCTAAAGACCAACTCCCTGTCTCTTTACTTCTACGAAGATCCGTACTTTTTTTCCAAGCCAAATATTTTGTCTTATGTTTTCATCTCCACCAATTTTTTTTTTTTTTAACAGAAATTATATTTTAACAGTAGGGTTCGAGGAAGAACATACATAGACATAACATAAGATGGAATTTCTTGTAACACATACGTAACGAAGACCTGATTTCCAGGGCAAAAAAACGTATGTTCCCATTATGTATCTTATTCTTTGTCCCAGTATTAAGAAATTGGCATGCGTTAATTTTTCCCTTAGAGGGTCCTCTATTTCTTTTAGGTTAGAATTTTTTAATTAAAAAATTAATAAATGACGATTGTTTTTTATGGGAATGAAAACATGACACAAAATGAGGACAAAGGATTCCTATCGTATTTCTAGCCTGACTTAGGAGCTTTTCTATCCACTCATATGCATTCTTCTATACACTCTCTCATAAAATCGTTGACCTCATTCTTCCTCAATTATTGGATAATAAATCTCAAATATTCTATTCTCAAACATATACATTTTTCTTCCCCAACACACAATATAAGATTCTATAGATTGGGAAATTATGAAGTTCGGTATTCTTGAAAATAGTTAATCCAAAGAATGTCATTTTTCTTGCACATTGGATACACAGTTTCTATAGTGAAAACATTTGAAAGAGGTTTGGTTATATATAGAGACGTTAGATAACACTTGTTGCTAGTGGATAGTGATGGAGCTGAATTATTTGACTCTGTTAGGTATCTATGATCATGTGTTCTGAGCGGTGTAAGAGTCCGACTCGGAAGGCCTACGCCCGAATATGCCCGACCGGGCTAGGACATACAATAGCTAATAGCCCGTGTGATGACATGAAAATGTCTCATTGGTTGATGAGACACCAAAGCCAACTAACATAGTTACTAAAAGGGAATGCATCACTATATAATAATCCAAAAAGGGGTTCCAAAAGTTTTACAACGGAAATAGAGTACTGAATTGTAAATGAGTTCTAACATGCTATGAAGTAAATACTACCAAGTGTTCACTACTAGATGTTCCCTATTACAAAGTTCGTTATGAATATCACTCTTCATATGGCCCCTCCCAAGCATCATCGTAATAGGGCTCTGCAGCATCCTCACCTGTAAAATAAGAAAAGAAAAAGACTGAGCTGTGAAGCTAAGTAAGGACAAAACACCCTTGTGATGAAGCATCAGATAAGACACAAAGTAGTTTACCATTTTCCAAAATGCCCCTTTTGAAAACAGTTCACACGAAGTACTTAAAACACGACACTCTCAGAACACTACACAGAATCCACATCACACTAACTTTGGAGTACAGACGGAACACACACAACACAGCTCACTACGATCCTCCGGTAAACCTAGTATAGGGGTCCGGTCGACCGATGGTCATCCGAGATCAAGACAGAAAGATAGGCACAAGTTCGGTCGACCTCCAGCCCAATCCGGTTGACCGAAGGTCGTCCCGGTCGATAGGTTTCATACCTCGGTCGACCGAGATAAGACCCCCACTCCTCTGATTGCTCACAGTAGGTTTGTCGGACGAAGGACTGAAGGACTGGTCGACCGAGATTTAGTCAGGTCAAAACACGGTGTAAATTAACAAAGGAAATGTGCATTTATGCACTTTCCCAATCCCTGCCCCCAAAAATACAGATATTATACTCAAATCACATAACAAGTAAGACCAAATCAAGAACAAGTAATAATAAAAACTTTTAGCCCTAAGGGCAAAGTGATCAATCTTGTTTTGATGATAACAATCCATTGATGATTATAATGTTTGTGTGAGTATGTTCTTAATGATATGATCCTTAGCACTCACACCGACATTGATGAAAATGGTAAGTTAGCTCCTTGTGTACACTAAAGGTATCATCATACACACAAGGAAGCTACACTTTGCAAGACTCTATAGCACAAGCATGAAGTCAATCCACATGTATGGAAGTACTTGCAAAGTCATGAAGAAGGAAGATCAACATGTCAAGAGCTACTCAATCCAACAAGAGTAGAATCAAGTGGTATGTTCCTTGACAAGAAGAAGTGTAAAGTCCAATACACTACAACTCAATATTGCTATAAGACTTCATCACTCCAAGAATATGTTGAACAAAGGCTTCAAGTCAAAGCTCCTAGAAGATTTCATCTTCAAGACTTGAAGACCTCCAAGAAGATTAGTCTAGTCAACATAGGTATATTACTTGTGACTAATCTTAACTTTGAGAATACTATAATAGAATGTATAAGCTCAACTATGCATGTTTTCAAAACCTCATGTTCTACATTGTTCAATTAATTAAAAAGGGTTTGAAAACTTTGTCAAGTGTTGGTCAATGTCTAAGTTCTTTAAAATGTGTTTTATATCTTTACAAAACACTTGGGCATGTTCTTGAGAACATTAGGAACTTGACTAAGTGGAATAACCACTTTAGGACTGCATTCTGGTCGACCAATGCCTTGCCTCGGAAGAACAGATGAAGTCTGATCGGCCTACATGTGTTGTTAGGTCAACCGAGGCTGTTTTTGTCCTTAGTCATATTTTGAATGTTCCAATGCTCAAACAGTTATATTCTCTCGGACGACCTTACTATAGGTCGGTCGACCAAGCTATGCTTCGGAAGACTCGACCCTATCTTGCGGTCGACCGAGATGAAGACAGAGGGCCTTTTATCTTTACATTGGAAGCACCTCGGTCGACCAAATGCCTAGTCCGGTCGGCCGAAGCTTTCAAATCCAAAAAAAATTATAGTCGTTGTGACCAACTTTGCTTGTGTATTATTGCCCTATATAAAGCTTCTAAAGCTGAATTTTAATAACTAATCAGGTCATAAGAGGGCATAGGTTATACACTTGATATATACACAAGCAAACATATTTTTGAGCTTTAATCTTCAAATCATTCTTTCAAAATATATCATTTTAAGTTGATCTTAAAACTTCATCTATCTATTCTCAAGAGTGATTAGAGCTTACATTTGTAATTCCATTCCAAGAGGGAATTTGTGTAAGAGAGCTTAAATTGTAAAGTCTCATTTGAAAGTGACTAGTTACTCTTTCTCTTTGTGAGAACTAGTTTTTCTTGAATTATCAAAAAACTCTTTGTGAGCTTCACTCTTCGTGAGTGTTTGCAACTCGTATTTGTTAGGCAAAAGTCCTCTTTGTGAGGTAAGTATCTCATTGGTGAGATTGGCTCTTTGTTAGCTTTACACTCTTTATAAGTGGAGTCTTCTTAGTGAAGCACAAGTTCTAATTTGTTGGGGCAATTGTAAAAGGTAGAACCCACCTTGTATTTCTTGTGAAGGGTATCCATTAGTTGATGTTGAAATTCATAGGTTTGTCCTAAGGTAGTGGATATGGATTCTTTGTGAATCGAACCACTATAAATCTTTGTGTTAGTTTTCTATATCCCTACTACTTTACTTCATTGTTCGTATACATGGTATAACTTGTCTATTTGCTTATACGAACATATATGCTTAAGGATAGAAAGCAGCACATGCTTTCTTACGTTATACAATTGCTTCACTTAGTATTAGTATCAGAAACTTAAGCAAAGAAGTTTTAGAAAAGCTAAAAATATTTAAGAACCTAATTCACCCCCTCTTAGGTTCAATACCCTCAAAGGGGTCATTCAATTGGTATCAGAAACTAGTCTCATTTTTATTGGACTTACATCCTAGGAGGATCTATGGCTCATATCCTTTCTAACCTAGATGACCAATCCCCATCTAGACCACCTCTATTTGTTGGCTCCAACTTTGATAGTTGACAATGTGCATTTAGGTCACTAACGAAACATCATAGATGCCTTTTTTTAAAAAAAAAATCAAAATCATAATTCATTTAGTTCGACAATATCGTATTAATCCAGTAGAGAAATTAGACGGAAAATTCCCAATTTGTGTATCAAAATATAATCTTTATAAGAAAACAAAGGAAATCTATACTTACTGTTTCAGATTTTCAGACATCAGAGACCGCATAATTCTCCACCAAAGATCCTACTAAATCCATAAAAACATTAACATCATTCAATTATCCTAAACAACTGATCGATCTAACGAATCTAAGAACAAATTTACCTTCGATTAATGTTTCTAACTTCAAACTCTCCTCAACTTTTGTATTAGAAAATTTGTTTGCAGCCGTATGAAAAAGAACGTAGGATTAATGATCACTACAAGAAAACAGTCAAATAGCGACCGCCAGTACCGTCGGTATTCGGTCGCTATTCATGTTTGCCGACCGATTACCGACCGAAAATAGTGGTCGTGTATTTATCGTCGCTAAGCATATACCGACGGAATACCGACCGTTATTAAGCGACGGAATAATCGGTCGCTATATTCCGACGGACAGCCGGCCGAATAGAATAATTGGTTTGACTTTTTTAACATTGACTATACCAACCGAAATCCGACTGAAATAATACCGACCAAATAAGACGACCGAATACAGACCTATAATAAAGCGACCGAATACAGACCGATAATAAGACGACCGAATACCGACCTATAATAAGACGACCTAATACCGACCGATAATAAAACGACCAAATACCGACCGATAATAAAGTGACCTAATACAGACCGAATACCAACCAATAATAACGCGACCGAATAGAATTTATTTGACTTGACTTAGCAACCGATATTCAGTCGCTATTCCGTCGCAAACTTGTTTTAAATTTAAAAAAATAAATCTGAAATATAATTAAATCCATATATAAAAACCTGCTGAAACAGAAAATCCAAAACAACAATACAAACATAAAAGCCTACAATCCAAAACAGCAATACAAAACAATATCCAAAAAATCCCAAATGACAAACATAATGAATACAATCCAAAAACCTAAAATTCTTATTTACATTACAACAATCAAAGCCTAAAATTCTTATTACAACAATCAAAGCCTAAAATTCTTATTACAACAATCAAAGCCTAAAATTCTTATTTACAACATTACAACAATCAAAGCCTAAAATTCTTATTTACATTACAATAATCAAAGCCTACAATTCTTGTTTACATTACAACAATCAAAAGCCTACAATTCTTGTTTAAAGCAACAATCAAACAATGCACTTGTAATTTACATTACAAAAAGCAAAGTGTGCACTGACCGATAATGATTACAACCAAAGATTACACTTCTCTAATACTCTTTTCGTCTCTGAGTTGAAACCTGAAAATTCAAGAATAAAATTAAAGTTTCAAATACGTCAATTAATTTATGGTCATAAAGTACTACAAAAAAAAGTTAATAAATGTTACAATAAAAGAAGAGTTAAAAAGTTATACTTGTATTTTTGCTATTCATAATCATCATCCGACATGAATTCATCATCTTCTTCAGAATTGTCATCACCCGGCATGATTTCATCCTCATCCTCATCCTCATCTTCATCAACACGACTCGTATCAGTCACAAGGACAACTTCAAATTCGCCTGACCGGTGTGTAAGTTGACCAACTTCAGTAATAGTTGGATCAATGCAACTGGTCTCCTCCTCGCGTACTTCCTCCTGATACGGTACCAGAACACCAAGAACGTCAAAAAGACGTTGTTTGGAACGACAAACAGCCAACAAATCAGCCCTAGATGTTGTCTTACTACTCGGATAAGGTGTGTAGTAGACTTGTTGACATTGGGAAGCAAATACAAAGGGATCGTAACCCTGGTACATTCTTTTCCTATGGATTTCTACAAGTTTATATTGAGGATGCACCCTAAGACCTCGATGTGGAGTAGAATCAAACCAGTCGCATTTGAAAAGAATTATTTTATGGTGAGGTACTCCAGCAAGTTCAACTTCAATGACCTGCTTTAACTCTCCGTAATAATCTCCTTTAACCCATAACCCGCTGTTTGTCGTTCCTTTTCCTTCGCTGTGGGCTTTTGTGTGAAATCTATAACCGTTAACAACGTAACCGGTGTATGACATCACTCTCCTTGACGGGCCCCATGAAATATTTTTCAACAACATTTCAGAATGTTGCGAAAGGCTATGTATCTGTTTAGAACAACAAAATGTTAAATTAATTTAGTTTACGCATTTTTAAGACAACTACATTTCTACACATTACAAAACTTACATGAGTTCCAAACCATTTGGAAAAATCATTATAAACCCGGCTTTGAAGTTCTTCCTCCGTTATATGTGGTGTTTGGTCATTTACTTCACTGACAAATTTCCTGAATTACAAATTAATGGCAATATTATTATTTGCCTACTTTCAATTATATAACAAAAATGAAGCAATAGATAGGTTTACTTACTGAAGATATGGTTCGACCTCTTCACAATTCATCAAGATATAATTCATGGCTGTTTTATAATCTTTATCAGATAATAAAATCTTTTCTTTTTTTCCAAATGATCTTCCCGGTAAGTTGTGTTAGTAATGCCCTAGGACCATGAGCATATGTTGTGCGTTTTATTATCTTTTGAGCATGTAATTGAATAGTTAATTTAGCTTTTGATTATCAAATGTGTGATTTGATAGTAAAACTCATTAGCTCATGTAATTGCTATTCTAGTTGTCCCTAGTTTTATGTAATACTCATTTACTATGAAATAAAACTAGTATGATTGTTGATTGATGATCTTGTTTTACTGATCATGTGTAATGAATACAAATCACAAACGATAGATGCAATATATAGGGATACATTGTATCGACGTGATCCGTTTGAGAAGTAATACTTCATGGTCTTAAGTCATAAGTATTACTTCGTCAATACTATTTTAGAATCCTTAGACCTTATGTCTTCATTGATTCTAGTATGAATGGAGCCACGCTTTTGACTCGATCGGACGTTACTTGTAACAGAGTAATCAATACTGATCGATGATCGGATGTAGTGTCCTATCATAGCTTGAATGTGAGAGACATTGTAAGGAATTTGTCCCTCTCTATTATTAGAGAGAGATATCCATGGGCCCCTCGATAGGGAAAGACTGTTTAAATGCATGGCCGTGCTCAAATGTATTTGATAAAGTGGTTATCAAATGCTATTTGTCGAAACAGTCTACCTGGAGATCGAGCATAAATACAATTAAGCTTAATAAGGGTGACGACAACCATGCCTTATGCTTAATTAGGATATCGCGAGACAAAGGGATTAAATAGTGGATTGACAATAGGTTCCGTTGTAAATTCATTCACCTTGGGTAGTCAAAATGTCCCTGCTAGGGGGCAGCAGTGACTTATGAACTCACACTACTACTAAGTGTGTTTTCATTGCCATTGTGATATGAACTTACAGGGTCACACGCATAGACGAGCTAACAAGCTTCATGTCCAGATTCAATGAATCTAGAATGTACAGGTTCATTGTATCTGACATTTGTTTTTCTGAAAATAATAAAGTGTTTATTATTCGAATTAGAGATAGGGGCAATTTTGGTATTTAACTATAGCTGGGATTAAGTGGGAGTTGTTATCCGATAAAGACTCCCACTACCAGCAAAAGTCTAGGGGACGTGGGAGTCGAGTCTCCCACAGCCGAGAGAAGTTGAGTAGACGTGGGAGTTGTTCTGGGAACAAACTCCCACACTCTATATAACATCTCTTAGCCGAAAACCCTAGGTGATCAAGTCATTCAGCCGAAATACCAATACTAAAAAGGAAAAACGTTTTTTTTTCTGTTTTTCCCTTTTCTCTCTAAATTCCCGAACTTCAGAAAGACGAAGAGCTAGCAATCACTGCTTGTTTCGTCGCGTGGATACCGGTAGAGGGAAATTCCGCAAAGGGAATTCCGTTGGTGAAAAGAAAACTTCCAAGAATCGTCATCCTCCATTCAAGAAGTAGCTTCTTGAATCCGAAAATTGTAAGTTTTTACCGCTGTTTTTCGAATTGTTTCATATGAGCGGATCCTTCAGGGGAGGATCCATGGGTGTTTGGAACGAGTTTCCGGCCATGAATCCCTTCAAGTTGCAAATTGATAATAATTTAGGGGAAGGTTCACTTGTCTCGTCATCTCCATCATTTCGCCCAACGGTTGTAACTTTTGTTTTGACATGGGGTTCGAAATAATAGCTAAAGAATGTAGCAGCTTCTTCGACCAAGTATGCATTGCAAATTGACCCCTCAACTCTGGCCTTATTTTTTATCTTCTTTTTCAGATGGTGCAGATATCTAATTAAAGCATAAATAGTTAATCACATTGTAAATAAGAACATGATAAATAAAAATGAAGTTGAGATAACTTAAGACATTGGTTGTTACCTCTCGAACGGGTACATCCACCTAAACTGTACCGGGCCACCAACCTTGGCTTCGTACGGAAGGTGAACCGGCAAGTGTTCCATCACATCAAAAAATCCCGGAGGAAATATTCGCTCTAACTTGCACAATAAAATAGCAATAGTGTCCTCCAATTCTTGCATATGCGCCACACTCAACTTTGGAGAACACAAATCTCTATAGAACAGACAAAGTTCAGCCAAGGGTCCCAAAACACTTGTCGGTAGTATTTCTCTAAGTGCTATAGGGATAAGTCGCTCCATGAATACATGAGAATCGTGACTCTTCATTCCAGACATTTTCAACTATTTCATATCAACGCATCGCGCCAAATTCGATGCATATCCATCTGGGAGCCTTAATTCTTTAACCCACTGCAAAACCTTCTCTTTTTGTGCCTTGGTAAGAGTGAAACATGCCTTCGGTTTCGTTGCTTTACCGCGGCCATCGTGTTTAATATTCAATTCAGGCCGATTGCAATATCTTTCAACATCCGCTCTAGCCTTAACATTGTCCTTAGTTTTACCTTTCACGTCCCAACACAGAGTGTTAAAGACGTTATCAAACACATTTTTTTTCATTATGCATGACATCAATGTTGTGTCTTATTAGAAGTGTCCGCCAATAAGGTAAGTCCCAAAATATGCTACGTTTGGCCCAACTGTGGTATCGACCTCTGCCTTACTCTTTACCAATCTCTTCAGCTGTATCGGTAATTTTTTGATAATCTCTAACTCTAAACCACATTTCATCACCCGATCAGCCGAGATGGCGGGTCTCGCTCTCTCATGTCACCGGTCTTTTCGAATCCCTTTGCATCTCTTCTAAATGGATGATCAGGTGACAAGAAGCTTCTGTGGCAATCGAACCACGATTGTTTCCCGCCAGCCTGCAAATGGAACGCTTGTGTTTCCTCCATACAATATGGACAAGCGTGAATGCCTGCTGTACTCCATCCACTCAACATTCCATATGCTGGAAAATCACTAATTGTCCAAAGTAATGAAGCTCTCATTTTAAAAATTTTTGCTTTTTAGAGATGTCATAAGTTTCGCACCTTCACTCCACGACTGATTCAATTCATCGATGAGAGGTCGCAAGTACACATCAATCTTGTGTTTTGGATTTTGGGGTCCAGGTACAATGATAGTTAAAAACATTACATTGTTCTTCATACACATCCAAGGGGGGAGATTATAAGGAGTTAGAATAACTGGCCAAGAAGAATATTGCTTCCCTGACATGCCGAAAGGTGCAAAACCATCTGTACATAACCCAAGCATTACATTTCGAGGTTCCGCTGCAAAATCAGTGTGTGTTCTATCAAAATGTTGCCAAGCTTCCCCATCCCTTGGGTGATTCATTATTTCCTCTTCTCTCTCACTGTGTGAGTGCCATGTCATGTGTTTTGCAGTTTTCTCAGATGCATACAGTCTTTGTAATCTCGGAGCAATTGGAAAATAATACATCTTTTTGCAAGCAATATCTTTTTGTCTTGTATTTTTTTATTTCTTTTTCTTAATATACCTAGCATGACCACAAAACTTACATTCTCTACTCTCAATATCATCTTTCCAGTACAACATACAACCGTTAAAACAAACTTCTATCTTTTGCACCTGTAATCCAAGACCTTTAACCAATTTCTTCATTTGGTAAAAGTCGTCTAATGCATTGTTTTGAGGAGGAAACGCCTCTTTCATCAACTGTGCAAATTTATCTATATTAGTTTCAGATAAGTTGTCTTCGGACTTTATACTCAACATTCTAGCGGTCATTGATAGCTGTGAATGGTTTGTACAACCTCCGTACAGTGGGCTATCAACAGCCTTCAACATGTCATAGAACATTTGTGCTTGCGGATTGGGGGTGGGGTTCTTCAACGTCCCTATTTTTCGGCACATTAAAACTGGGTCCAGCAACATCAAAAACCATCTCTCGATAATTGTTTGATGTCGTATGTCTTCTAGAATTATCCTAATTTATCTGTTTTGTTAAATTAGGCGCCCACTAGCAAAAGCTTCACAGGATTCCAGGGAGGAAGTTGTAAAGAAAGGAGGTTACAAGTCAGAAGATGATTGCTGGGAGTTTCAGGATGTGGTAGAAGATGAAAGCAAACTTCCACAACTCAACTTCCACCAAAAAACTTGATAAAATCCTATTCTGAGGCATTTCAACCTTAATTTGTTTAACAACTAAAAAATTTAATGGAGGAATAAGTACCTTTTGAAATAAGCTTTAATGGAGGTGACGGTGGCAGAATGGCGGGATGACGGCAGCAGAATAGCGTTAAACAAAGATGGAACTGGAAGGATTGAAGGTCATAAATGTTGAAGGCCGAACAGGAAAGACGCAATTAATCAGTACAGTGAACATTATCAGCCAAAAAATTAATAATAATAATGCAAAAAAATAAGTCAAAATCACACCTGTAATGGAGGTGACTGAAGGGCGGTGGCAGAATGGCGGGATGACGGCGAAGATGGAGGTGATTGAAGAGAGAAGCAAATATCACAATCAAAATCCATTTGCACAAAACTAGCACAAAAAATCTGAATAAAAAAAAAGAAGAAGGACGTACTTTTAATGGCGTTGGACAAGTGGCGGTGGCGAGGGATCAGGATGACGGTCGTTGTGGCGAGGGATCAGGATGGCGGTCGTTGTGGCGGTAGGGTGGTCGCGAGGTCGCGGTGGCAGAGGAGCAAGGCAGTGGAATCGTCATTTGGAAGATTTGATTTAGGGATTGTTCTTCAATTGATTTTATTTTTTTTTCACAAATCAGGCAATAAAACGACGTCGTTTTGAAACTATTCGGTCGGTATTCCGTCTTACCTTCCGTATGTATTCGGTCGTTATATATGAACAAAACGACATCGTTTTAATAAAGTTTAAACCTTATTTTTTTTAATAGAAATAAAGCATGAAAACGTCGTTGTTTTGACACGTTGATAATCCGTTGGTATTCGGTCGGTAAGAGTAAACAAAACGACGGCGTGTCTGATCATTTTAAACCTTAATTTTTTAATAGAAAATAAAACACGAATACGACGGCGTTTTGATGCCATTATGTTCTCGGTCGGCAAACGGTCGGTAAGTTCCGTCTGTATTCGGTCGTTAACTATGACCAAAACGACGGCGTTTCAATTTGGTCAACGGGACTGATGTGGCTGACGGATGGGCGTCGGTATAACGACCGATATTTTGTCGGTCGGTATTTTCCGTCTGTATTCGGTCGTTATAAATTTCGTCGGTATACGGTCGTTATTATCCGTCTGTATTCGGTCGTTAAGTGTGAACAAAACGATGGCGTTTCAATTTGGTCAACGGGACTGATTTAGCCGACGGATTATAGACGGTATTACGACCGAAAGTTTTTCGGTTTCTATTCGGTCGGTATTCCGTCGTCAACATTTTGACCGAAAATTTCGGTCGGTAATTTCGGTCGCTATTTAACTGTTTTCTTGTAGTGGATTGACGGCTAACCTAAAAGATATTATATAGTAAGACTAATGACAACATTAGTCCCCAACTAATAGATATTATCAACCCTAAGCCCAAATGTTAAAGGGTTCAATCACTCTAATCCCAAAGGTTATGAGACTTAATCAATCTAGTCCCTAGAAAAGATACGGGTTCCACATGGAAGGCCCGATGTAGATTTGTTTATGAGGCAAAGGTGACATCTCAGTCTAGCATCTTAGCTCAGTTTCGGGACAATATCAACATCCTCATGCGGGCAAAGGGAATCTGCTTTGGCACTGGACGGGCACCATCTAAGCCGAGGAGGACCCTTGTGATGAGATGGATGGACTGTACGGGAGAGGAAGAGCTGTCCTCAATATTGATGGTACCTCCAAAGGCAACTCCGGGCCAGTATCGGAGGAGTTCTTCGGCTTTCAGACGGTGCTTTTGTTACTACTTATTGGCGCGAATAAATCAAATATGTCGGATGATCTTGAAGCCTTGCTAGAAGGGTTGAAGATGGCAGCTCATGCGGTGAACAAAAGTTCTATCTATTCTTGGAAGCTTGTTCAGGTATTTCGGCAAACTTTATTTCTTTGGAAAATAGTATTGTGGATCATGTTTACAGGGAAGTGAATACAGTGGCTGATGCATTGGCGAATCTCGCTTGTGTGTCTCATGCATCCATTTCTTTTCATGCTCTAGGCGATTTATCGCTGTACATTCGCTGATGCATTAATCTCGATAGGCAAGGCACGCCTTATTTGCGTGTTTTGTAGTACTCCCTCCATTCCCTATTAATTGTCATTTAGGAGATATCTAGGTATCCAAATTAATTGTCGTTTAAGGTTCTTTTATTAGTTGTCAACAATTTATTTCAATTATACCCTCAACATTTTCCTTTCTTTTCTTTATAATGTATTAGTGAGAGAGAGGGAAGGTGGGGTAATATTGGAAGTTTAGGTGAAAATGACAACTTCCTTAATTTTCTCAAATTATCTAAAGAGTCTTATATTTAGGAATGGAGGGAGTATTAAAATAGGTTGAATGATGTAACATTTTTGTCACTTTATGGAAAAGCTTTTATTATTTTTGCATCATTTACTTTAGTGCATCTTTTGTAACACCTGTTCCATGATTATAAATGGATCAGTTTTATTGTATTTGTTTGCTTTCTTCTGTATGGATTGGATTTGTTTTCACCAATCTAAAGGTTTTGGCTTAGTCTCCTCTATGTATTAATTGTCATTTTTTGGCTTTATCAAATAAACGGGTATGGGTCCATGCCAAACCCCCACCACAACAGGTGGCTTTCTTAAAATAAAATAAAAAATGGATTCAAAACTTTTAGAAACATCCATCATTCGCCCTAAGGTGTCTTCTTGGTCGTTAGATAGCGATTTTGGTCTTGCTTTTGCAGGTATGGGGGGCAGCAAACATATTTCATGTCTTCCGCGAAGTGAACAAAGTTGCAGATTCTTTCGCCAATTGAGTGTGTGACATGCTATCCACTGTCACATTTCTAAGTTTTGACTCCCTCCCTATTGAGGTTCGGGGTCTTTGTAACTTAGATAGAAATACCACACCTTATATTTGCTCATTGAAATAGAGGGTATGTATTCCTTTTATTCTTTGGCCAAAGTCGAGATTCATTGTACTTTCTTGATGGCTCTTAAGCCAAATTAATAAAACTCCGCATATTTGAGAAAAAAAAGTTCTCCATAATTTTAGGCGGCGTAATTTAATGTTTATTATTTACTGATGCATTTAAATTTTCCTATTTTATGATGTATACACAGAATCATATAATTCCAGCATGATTTGAACTATTTTTGTACAAAACATTTTTTGGAGCTTGTTCAGAACATGAATTCCTAAAGAATGAACTCAACGTGTATTGCATCACTCGTGATATAGTTGCGTGCAGATACTTCCATGCCATTGGCATTCACAATTACCATAATCTCCTCAAGATATGTAGACTTGTCTATTAAGATGTTGTGCCCCTCAAACATCGTCCAGTGATTGTTTAAATATTCATGTACCTTTCTACTATTATAATTTTTTTTTTGCTAAGTTTTCTACTATTATAATTACTTGCATTTGGATTGGTTTTTATAATGAAAATCAATGCATAATTTTCTGCTTTAATTTGTTTATTTATTTATTTTAGTTTTTATTCCTCATATGTGTTAAAACCAATACATATGCACAATTATATAGCATAATTGGATTTTGTTTTTATAATTATTTTGTTCAAGTACATGCCAAAAAAGTAGGGGTGATATTACATGTGATCTTATCTGCTCCATCTCTCTGGGTCTGTTCTTTCTAGTCATACACTAGAAGATCTTTCTGTGCAAATATTGTGCTAGAAAATCTATCAATGTTAGGAATTCATCATCCAATGAAAAAATTGCACTGAAACATCTAAACATCTACCACACTTGGGTGTACCAAATTCATTTATTTTGACCTAACAAGTATCACAAATTACATGATTTTTCATATTTTGACTACTAAAAGCTATATTATGTACACTTGGAACTAAAGGAAGCTGGAACCAAGTAATGAACATTTGGCAACATTCTTCCTTTTTACTATTCAAATTTATATCATGGGAACCAAATGATACAAAGGAAAAGAATGATAAAGGATGCGATAGTTCTCCACCTTCCCCTAAGTTGCCTTGCCTCTCTTGAACACAAATCATTCATGGGGCCTTTTCTCTTTCACTTATAAGCAGCAACTTATAGCCATTTACTTCTGACATGTTATCGATTATTTATAATATAAAACTCGGCTTATTATTTAAACTAAGTCAAAAAAACTAATTTTAAAAAGCACCTCCGGAGTTATTTTTATAAGAGCTTATGCTTAAACTACTTTTTATTTTACTAAAAATTCATAGAGTAAATTATGTTAAATAAAAAATAATTATATAAATATATTTTCATTTCTTATTTCGTCATCCATTGGATTATGAAAGAAGATTTATGTAACTTTTCATTATTTTTTTTTACTAATGAGAACAACTCAATGTATACATTTCATATCAAACAAACACAATAATCTTCATTTTGGTTCTCATTTTGCCATCATACTTCATCACTGGTGCCTCCTTTCTCTCTTCCTTATTTCAAACAAAACAGAAAACACATTATATCTTCATCCTAATTCAAATACTTATTAGTTGTCCGAATGATTGTAACATCTAAAATATTTGTAGAACTTGAGTATATATAAATTTATGAATATTTAATATACAACAAAGTTTAATATTTTTTTTTTTAAATGCATTTAACCTACTTCCACCCTCTTCTTTATGTGGCCCCACTACTCTAGAGCACTCCGCACCTACCCCTTTCAGTTCTTCACTCTATATATGATCTGCAACCACATTCAACCTCTGCCATCGATGGGGCTGCCCGTGGGAACCGGGGGCAAGGTGGAGTTGCATGTGTACTTCGCTATGTGGATGGATGTTTCATCGCGGGTTACGCTTCGTATCTCGGCGATAATATCACAAATTCAAAGTGGAAATCATAGCACTAGCTCGCGGTCTTCATTTGGCTCAAAGTCTAGACATCAAGAATTTTGAGGTGCAAACGGACTCAAATCTCTTAGAAACATCCATCATTCGCCATAAGGTGGCTTCTTTGTCGTTAGATAGCGATTTTGGTTTTTCTCTTGCACCGGGGGCTGAAAACATATTTCATGTGTTCTGCGAAATGAACAAAGTTGCGGATTCTCTCGCCAATTGAGTGTGTGCCACGCTATCCACTGTCACATTTCTATGTTTTGACTCCCTCCCTATAGAGACTCAAATCTATAGAAATACCACACCTTATTTTCGCTACTTCAAATAGAGGGGATGCATTCCTTTTATTCTTTGGCCAAAACTGAGATTCATTGTACTTTCTTGGTGGCTCTTACGCCCAATTAATAAACACCTCCAAATTGAAAAAAAAAAAGGTTTTCCATAATTTTAGGCAGCGTAATTGAATTTTTTGAAATAGTTTTTGAAACATTTTATATTTCTGACGAAAAAAAATCAATTTTCAAATTGTTGGAGGGTGACTGTCTCCCCTGCTCCCAGTTTTCCTCAGTATTTATCCATTCCTTTACTATATAATTTTCTATCTAAAACATAGTCTCGTATGTGTTCATTTCTGTTATTATTTACTTATGCATTTAAATTTTCCTGTGATATGATGTATATATAGAATCAGATAATTTCAGCACGGCTTGAGCTATTTTTGCACAAAACATTTTTTGGAGCTTGTTCAGAACATGAATTCCTAAAGAATGAACTCAACATGTATTGCATCAATTGTGATATAGTTGCATGTAGATACTTCCTTTCCATTGGCATTCACAATTACCAAAATTTCCTCAAAATATGTAGACATGCCTATCAAGATGTTGTGCCCCTCCCCTCAAATAGATGGAACATTATATTGATTGTTTAAATATTCATGTACCTTTCTACTCTTACGATTACTTGCGCTTGGATTGGTTTTTATAATGAAAATCAATGCATAATTTTCTGCTTTAATTTGTTAATTTATTTATTTTAGTTTTATTCCTCAACTGTATTAAAACCAATACATATGCACAATTAGGTAGCATAATTTGATTTTCTTAAAATTATTTTGTTCTAGTACATGTAAAAAAGAGTAGGGGTGATATTACCTGCGATCTTATCTGCCCCATCTCTCTAGGGTTTGTCTTTACTAGTCATACGCTAGAAGATCCTTCTATGCATAGTGGCGGAGCCAGGAATTATTCTTTGGGGGGGCCAAAATAAATTCATAAAAGCATATAAATATTGGCGGAGCCAAAAAAAATTTTTTGATGAAATCTTATAGATTAGAGTTATACACATTTTGTTCACCCTTTTCACTCTATTGGGGGCACAATTAACATTGACAAAATAAATTCATAAAAGCATATAAACATTGGCGAAGCCAAAAAAATTTTTTTTTGATAAATCTTATAGACTAGAGTTATACACATTTTGTTCACCATTTTCACTCTACTGATCAGTGAAAAAGGTCTGAGAGAGAAAAAGGTCACGTATATAATTGTTTGGGTAATAAAATGTCCGATCTTTTTTTTAAAAAAATCTATCTTATTCTGAATCGTTGGATATATACGTTAAATATATATACCTAGTATATAAAAAAAATTGAAAATTCTTGGGGGGGCCTTGCCCCTTGTAAGCTCCGCCACTGTCTATGCAAATATTGTGCTAGAAAATCTATCAATGTTAGGAATTCATCATCCAATAAAAACATTGCAAGCCTCAAATTGCACTGAAACATCTAAACATCTGCCACACTAGAGTGTATCCAAATCCATCTATTTTGACCCAACATGTATTGCAAATTACATGAGTTTTCATATTTTGACCACTAAAAGCTGTATTATGTACACTTGGGACTAAAGGAAACTGAAACCAAGTAATGAGCTTTTTGCAAGATTCTTTTTTTTTTCCTTTTTACTATTCAAATTTATATCATGGGAACCAAATGATACAAAGGAATAGAATGATGAGGGATGTGATTGTTCTCCACCTTCCCCTAGTTGCCTTGCCTCTCTTGAATACAAATCATGCATTGGCATTTTTCTCTTTAACTTATAAGCAGCAGCAACTTATGGCCATTTACTTAAAATAAGTTATTTCGTACATGTTATCAGTATTTATAATATTAAACCCGGCTTATTACTTAAATTAAGCCAATTTTTTTTAAAAAGCACCTACGCCTTTTGGTTCTTCATTCTATATATGGTTTGCAACCACATTCAACCACTGCCATTGACAGGGCTGCCCGCGGGAATCCGGGGCAAGCTGGAGCTGGATGTGTACTTCGCTATGCGGATGGAAGTTTCATCGCGGGTTACGCTTCGTATCTCGGCGATAATATCACAAATTCAAAGGCGGAAATCATAGCACTAGCTCGCGGTCTTCGTTTGGCTCAAAGTGTCGGCGCCAAGAATTTTGAGGTGCAAACGGATTCAAAGCTCTTAGAAATCTATCATTCGCAGTAAGGTGGCTGCTTGGTCGTTAGATAGAGATTTTGGTGTTGCTCTTGAAGGTATGGGGGCAGCAAACATATTTCATGTCTTCCTCGAAGTGAACAAAGTTGCAGATTCTTTTGCCAATTGAGTGTGTGCCACGCTATCCACTGTCACATTTCTAAGTTTTGACTCCCTCCTATAGAGGCTCGGGGCCTATGAAAATTAGATAAAAATACCGCACCTTATATTCGCTCCATCAAATAGAGGGGATGTAATCCTTTTATTCTTTGGCCAAACCCGAGATCCATAGCACTTTCTTGGTGGCTCTTAAGCTCAATTAATAAAACTCTCCAAATTTGAAAAAAAAAGTTCTCCATAATTTTAGGCTGCGAAATTTAATTTTTTAAAATAGTTTTTGAAACATTTTATATTTCTGAAAAAAAAAATTCAATTTTTAAATTGTTGAAGGGTGATTGTCTCCCCTGCTCCAAGTTTTCCTCATAATTTACACATTCCTTTACTATTTAATTTTCTATCTAAAACATAGTCTCGTATGAGTTCATTTCTGGTATTATTTACTGATGCATTTAAATTTTCCTATGATGTGATGTATATACAGAAGATAATTCCATTATGACTTGAGCTATTTTTGCACAACATTTTTTGGAGCTTGTTCATAACGTGATTTCATAAAGAATGAGCTCAACGTGTATTGCATCACTTGTGATATAGTTGCATGCAGATACTTCCTTGTCACTGGCACTCACAATTACCATAATCTCCGCAAGATATATAGACATGTCTATCAAGATGTTGGGCCCCTCAAACAGATGGAACATTATATTGATCGGTTAAACATTCATGTACCTTTCTACTATTATAATTACTTGCATTTGGATTGGTTTTTATAAAGAATATCAATGCACAATTTTCTGCTTTAATTTGTTTATTTTAGTTTTTATTCCTCAATTGTATTAAAACCAATACATATGCACAATTAGATAGTATAATTTGATTTTTTATAATTATTTTTTTCTATTACATGTCAAAAAGAATAGAGGTGATATTACCTGTGATCTTATCTGCCCCATCTCTTTAGGGTTTGTCCTTTCTAGTCATACGCTAGAAGATCCTTCTGTGCAAATATGGTGCTAAAAAATCTATCAATATTAGGAATTCATCATCCAATGAAAAAATTGCAAGCCTCGAATTGCACTGAAAAATCTAAACATCTACCACCCAAGAGTGTAGCCAAATCCAGCTATTTCGACCTAACATGTATCACAAATTACATTAGTTTTCATATTTTGACCACTAAAAGCTGTATTATGTACACTTGGGACTAAAGGAAACTGGAACCAAGTAATGAGCTTTTTGCAAGATTCTTTTTTTTTTCCTTTTTACTATTCAAATTTATATCGTGGGAACCAAATGATACAAAGGAATAGAATGATAAGGGATGTGATACTTCTCCACCTTCCCCTAGTTGACTTGCCTCTCTTGAATACAAATCATTCATTGGCCTTTTTCTCTTTAACTTATAAGTAGTAGATTATGGCAATTTACTTAAATTAAGTTACATCGTAAATGTTATCAGTTATTTATAATATTAAACCCGTCTTATTTGTTAAACTAAGTCAAAAATAATAATTTTAAAAAGCACCTACGCCTTTTGGTTCTTCATTTTATATATGGTCTGCAACCACATTCAACCCATGCCGTCGACGGGGCTGTCTGGGGCAAGCTGGAGTTGGATGTGTACTTCGCTATGCGGATGGACGTTTCATCAAGGGTTACGCTTCGTGTATCGGCAATAATATAAAAAATTCAAAGGCGGAAATCATAGCACTAGCTCGCGGTCTTCGTTTGGCTCAAAGTCTCGGCATCAAGAATTTTGAGGTGCAAACGGATTCAAAGCTCTTAGAAACGTCCATCATTCGCTGTAAGGTGGCTTCTTGGTCGTTAGGTAGTGATTTTGGTGTTGCTCTTCCAGGTATGGGGGCAGCAAACATACTTCACGTATTCCGCGAAGTGAACAAAGTTGCGGATTCTCTCGCCAATTGTGTGTGTGCCACGCTATCCACTGTCACATTCCTAAGTTTTAACTCCCTCCCTATATAGGCTCGGGGCCTTTGTAAATTAAATAGAAATACCACACCTTATATTCGCTCCTTCAAATAGAGGGGATGTAATCCTTTTATTCTTAGGCCAAAGCCGAGATCCATTGCTCTTTCTTGGTGGCTCTTAAGCCCAATTACTAAAACTCTGCAAATTTGAAAAAAAAAATTCTCCACAATTTTAGGCGGCTTAATTAATTTTTTTAAATAGTTTTAGAAACATTTTATATTTTTGATGAAAAAAAAAATCAATATTCAAATTGTTGGAGGGTGATTGTCTCCCCTACTCCCATTTTTCCTCATAATTTATACATTCCTTTACTATTTAATTTTCTATCTAAAACATAGTCTCGTATGTGTTCATTACTGTTTTTATTTATTGATGCATTTAAATTTTCCTATGATGTGATGTATATACAGAATCAGATAATTCCAGCATGACTTGAGCTATTTTTGCACAAAACATTTTTTGGAGCTTGTTCAGAACGTGATTTCATAAAGAATGAGCTCAACATGTATTGCATCATTTGTGATATAGTTGCATGTAGATACTTCTTTGTCACTGGCGTTCACAATTACCATAATCTCCTCAAGATGTATAAACATGTCTATCAAGATGTTGTGCCCCTCAAACAGATGGAACATTGTATTGATTGGTTAAACATTCGTGTACCTTTCTACTCTTATAATTACTTGCATTTGGATTGGTTTTTACAATGAATATCAATGCATAATTTTCTGCTTTTATTTGTTTATTTATTTATTTTAGTTTTCTATTCCTCAAGTGTGTTAAACCCAATACATATGCACAATTAGATAGCATAATTTCATATTTTTATAATTATTTTTTTCTATTACAGGTTAAAAAGAGTAGAGGTGATATTACTTGTGATCATATCTGCCCCATCTCTTTAGGGTTTGTCCTTTCTAGTCATACGCTAGAAGATCCTTCTGTGCAAATATGGTGCTAGAAATTCTATCAATATTAGGAATTCATCATCCAATGAAAAAATTGCTAGCCTCGAATTGCACTGAAAAATCTAAACATCTACCACCCTAGAGTGTAGCCAAATTCATCTTATTTTACCTAACATGTATCACAAATTACATGAGTTTTCATATTTTGGCCACTAAAAACTGTATTATGTACACTTGGGACTATAGGAAACAGGAACCAAGTAATGAGCTTTTTGCAAGATATATTTTTTTTCCTTTTTACTATTCAAATTTATATCATGGGAACCAAATGATACAAAGGAATAGAATGATAAGGGATGTGATAGTTCTCCACCTTCCCCTAGTTGCCTTGCCTCACTTGAATACAAATCATTCATTGGCCTTTTTCTCTTTAACTTATAAGCAGCAACTTATGGCCATTTACTTAAAATAAGTTACTTCGTACATGTTATCAGTTATTTATAATATTAAACCCGGCTTCTTACTTAAACTAAGTAAAAAAAAAAAAAATGATACATTCCTGGAAACTTGATAGTTTCTTTCAGAAAATATTGAGGCGAATGAACAACAATATTGTAGTACATATTTTTCGAGAGGCAAATCAAGTTGCAGATAGTCTAACAAATGAAGCATGTGATACACATTCGTCTTGTGTTTATAGATTTTTTGAGAACTTGTCTCCTAAGATCAAAGGGCAGTGTATACTGGACAAATGGAACACCCCTTATCTTAGACAAATACATTGATAGGATACAGTAGTTTCTTTTGGCACCCTTGCAATTACTGTTTCGGCAAGCAAGGACACATACTGATTGTTTTTGGAGCTTTGGCCTCCTATCTATAAAATCACGCAAATTAAAAAAAAACTAATAAAAATAATAATTTTAATAAGCACCTACCCCTTTTGTTCTTCATTCTATATATGGTCTGCAACCACATTCAACCTCTGCCGTCGACGGGGCTGCCCGGGGAAAGCTGGAGTTGGATGTGTACTCGCCATGCGGATGGACGTTTCATCATGGGTTACGCTTCGTGTATCGGCGATAATATCACAAATTCAAAGGCGGAAATCAAAGCACTAGCTCACGGTCTTCGTTTCGCTCAAAGTCTCGGCATCAAGAATTTTGAGGTGCAAGCTTGCTTCTTGGTCTTTAGATAGCGATTTTGGTGTTGCTCTTGTAGGTATGGGGACGTGGGAGTTAAAGACTCCCACTGCCAGAAGAGGTGGAGCGGACGTGGGATTTGTTCTGGAAACAACCTCTCACTCCCTATAAAAACCTCTCTTGGTTGAAACCCTAGGGTTAGACAATTTTTCAGCCGAAATACCAAGAAATCCAGAAAACTATTTTCTGCCTCCCTTTCTCCCTAATTCCCGAAACTCAGAAAAACTCAGAGTTAGCACTCGCTGCCCGTTTCGTCGCGTGGATACCGGTAGGGAGTAATTCCGCAAGGGAAGACTCAAGGTGATCGTTGTTGAGAGCATTAAGACATAATCTTTCATTCAAGAATCAGATTCTTGAGCCAACAAACGTAAGTCTTTTTCTTGTTTTTCCGATTCGTTTTGTATGAGCGGATCCTTCAGGGGAGGACTCATGGGTGTTTCGAACGAGTTTCCGCCCATGAATCCCTTCAGTATATGCATGTAGCTATATCACAAGCGATTCAATACATGTTTAGCTCATTTTTTTGGAATTCATGATCTAAACAAACTCAAAAAAATGGTCTATGCACAAATACCTAAAGCCATGCTAGAATGATCTGATTCTTTATTTTGGCATGATACTTAATCACTGGTGTCTCCTTTTCCCTCTTCCTTATTTCAAAGAAAAACAAACACACTATATCTTCATCCTAAATAAAATACTTACGAGCTTTCCAAATGATGGCATTTTTTTTTATAATATAAGCATATATTACATTTGAACTACCGTATCTAACATATTTAGTTTAAAGAATATGAATTCTACTTATACACCAGTTATACTAGTAATCTCTTTAATTCATAAGGGCAATTTATATTTGTGTATTTTCTCTCTCAGTAAAACCAGTTTGACAAACAAACTCCCTGAGAAGACAACATCAATCATCATTTCTCTCTCTCTCTGCCTTGTATTCTTGAGACTCCATTTTTATCTCCTCTATTGAGAAATGATGAATTGTGAGGCATCCGGTAGTGCTGGTTATACGAGTTTACGAATGAGGAAATGTACGACGACAGAATCCGAGTCTAATCCGAATCGGGAGCTAGGTTTTGTTGGTAAGTTTAAGAATCTATTTTTAGAATCCAAGAAGAAAGTGAATTTGGCGGTTAAGGAGTCTCGGTGGTGGTGGCTCCGACGAGAGTATCGGTGGTGGTGGTAGTACCAGTTAACTTCCTTTGCGACCATATGCTATGGACTGTCCGTTTTACATTAGAACGTGTACATGCAAGTTTTGATTGACTTGCGGATACAATCACCCAGTTAAAATGACTAATCTTGTATTGGAGACTGTTAAGGAAAACATTGATGATTAGAGATTAGTGGATTACGGGATGATTTTATGAAAGTTCTATTTAACCTTTCGTGGTTGCAAGTATGCAGATTCATGTAGATATAGTCACACTGAGAAACCTAACTTTCTTAGTCTACCTATATGATTGGGAGAGAAAGAGTGTTCATACTACATGTGATATGGTTCTTGTGGATATGGAGTTGTTGCATGTTTCACCATCCTGAACATTCTTTACTGGTAGGATTTGACTCTTTCCAGTCCAGTCGACTTTGGATGATAACTCCATGATAGAATCAGGTTTATTCCTTGGAAAGCTCTAGCTGTAAATCTGCTTCATCTCTTTTTAGAGGAGCATCACAACTAGATCATGGACCATGGCCTTCATATATTGCATCCAACTATTTCCATAACCATAGTGACAGGTCAACTTATATGACCATGAATTCGGTTGCTCAAAATAAGCAAATGCATGTTTGTTGTAATGCATATAAGGCCTCGAATTCTCCCCATGAAAAGAGTAGCCAAGCTTATTTGGCATCAGGTGCTAGAACAAACGTGGCATCGAAAGTCTTTGTCCAAGGTTTAGCTTAAGGAGATTATGGTCATTGTGAATGCCATTTGTATGGTTGTATATGCATGCAGCTATATCACAAGCGATTCAATACATGTTGAGGTTATTCTTTTGAAATTCATGTTCTAAACAAGCTCCAAAAAATGTTCTTTGCACAAATACCTAAAGCCATGCTAGAATGGTCTAATTCTTTATTTTGGCATTATACTTAATCATTGGTGTCTCCTTTCTCTCTTCCATATTTTAAAGAAAAACAAAAACATTATATCCTCATCCTAAATCAAATACGTATGAGTTGTCCGAATGATTGCATATTTATTCTAATATAAGCATATATTACATTTGAACTTCCTTATCTAACATATTTAGTTTAAAGAATATGAATTCGACTTATACACCAGTTATACTAGTAATCTCTTTAATTCATAAGGGCAATTTATATTTGTGTATTTTCTCTCTCAGTAAAACAAGTTTGACAAACAAACTCCCTGAGAAGACAACAATAATCCCCGCTTTTTTCTCTCTCTCTCTATAACTGCCTTTTATTCTTGAGACTCCATTTTTATCTCTTCTATAGAGAAATGGAGACTTGTAAGGCATCCGGTAGTGGTGGTGATAGGAGTTTACGACTGAGGAAATGTACGATGACGATAGAATCTGAGTCTAATAAGAATCAAGAGGTAGGTTTTGTTGATAAGTTTAGGAATCTAGCATTGGAATCCAAGACGAAAGAGAATTTGGCGGTTAAGGAGTTTTGTGGTGGTTGTTGCTCCGACGTGAGTAGCGGTGGTGGTGGTGGTGGTGGCAGTGGACTTCCTCTGCGACCGTATGCTATGGTTTGCCCGTTTTATATTAGAACGGGTACATGCCCATTTGGATTGACTTGCAGATACAATCACACTGTTAAAATGATTAATCTTGTATTAGAGGTTGTTAAGGAAAACATGGATGATTGGAGATCAGTGGATGAAGATTTTAAGCAACCACTATTTAACCCTTGGTGGTTGCAAATAGAGAGATTCGTGTAGATCTAGTCGCTATGAGGAAGGCTCGGAGTTTGTAGTATCATAACTTAATTTTCTTGGTCTACCTATACGATTGGAAGTTAAGTAGTTTTAATACTGCATGTGGTATGGTTCTTGTGGATATGGAGTTCGCTGAATGTTTCACCATCCTGAACATTATTTAGTGGGAGGATTTGATTCTTTCCAGTCCAGTCGACTTTGGAAGATAACTCCATGATATCATCAGGTTATTCCTTGGGAAGTTCGAGCAGTGAATCTGCTTCACCTCTTTTGAGAGGAGCATCACAACTAGATCATGCACCATGGGCTTCATATCTTGTATCCAACTATTTCCCTAACCAGAGTGACAGGTCAACTTATATGACCATGAATTCGGTTACTCAAGAGAAGCAAATGCCTATTAGCTGGAATGCGTATAAGGCCTCGGATTCTCCCCATGAAAAGAGTAGCCAAGCTTATTTGGCTCCAGGTGCTAGAACACAGGTGGCGTCGAAAGTCTCTATAGAAGGTTTAGATATTTCAGTGCAATTTGAGGCCTACAATTTTTTAATTTAACGGTGAATTCCTTACTAGAATAAAAACAAGTATCAAATAAATATAATTATGCTATCTAATTGTGAATATAGTTGAGGAATAAAAAAACTAAAATAAATAAATAAACAAATTAAAGAAAAACATTATGCATTTATTTTCATTATAAACACCAATCCAAATGCAAGTAATTATAATAGAATAACAATATTTGAATGTTTGAACAATCAATATAATATTCCACATGTTTGAGGGGCACAACATATTGATACACATGTATACATATCTTGAGTAGATTGTGGTCATTGTGAATTTTTAGTTGCAAGGTTGTATATGCATGCATCTATATCACAAGCGATTCAATACATGTTGAGATCATTCTTTTGGAATTCATTTTCAAATCAAGCTCCAAAAAATGTTCTTTGCACAAATACCTAAAGCCATGCTGGAATGATTTGAGTCTTTATTTTGTCATGATACTTCGCCACTAGTGCCTCATTTCTCTCTTCCTTATTTCAAAGAAAAACAATCACATTATATATTTATCCTAAATTAAATACTTATGAGTTGTCCAAATTATTGCATATTGTTTCTAATATAAGCGTATATCTAACATATTTAGTTTGAAGACTATGAATTCTCTTTGTATACCTGTTATACTAGTAATCTCTTTAATTCATAAGGGAAATTTATATTTGTGTTTTTTCTCTCTCAGTAAAACTAGTTTGACAAATAAACTCCCTAAGAAGACAACATTAATCCTTGCTTCTCTTTCTCTCTCTATAACTGCCTTCTATTATTGAGACTCCATTTTTATCTCTTCTATAGAGAAATTGTGACTTTTAAGGCATCCGATAGTGGTGGTGATAGGAGTTTACGATTGAGGAAATGTACGATGACGACAGAATCTGAGTCTAATCCAAATCAAGAGGTAGGTTTTGTTGATAAGTTTAGGAATCTAACTTTGGAATCCAAGAAGAAAGAGAATTTAGCGGTCAAGGATTCTTGTGGTGGTTGTGGCTCCGACGTGAGTTGTGGCGGTGGTGGTAGTGGTGGTGCCAGTGGACTTCCTCTGCGACCTTATGCTACGGATTGTCCGCTTTATATTTGAACGGGTATATGCCCATTTGGATTGACTTGCAGATACAATCACCCTGTTAAAATGATTAATCTTGTATTGGAGGCTGTTAAGGAAAACATGGATGATTGGAGATCAGTGGATTACAAGAAGATTTTATGCAAGTACTATTTAACCCTTGGTGGTTTCAAGTATGGAGATTCATGTAGATATAGTCACCCCTGGGGATGGCTCGGAGTTTGCAGTTCCAGAACTTAACTTTCTTGGTCTACCTATATGATTGGGAGAGAAAGAGTGTCCATACTACATGCAATATAATTCTTGTGGATATGAAGTTCGCTGAATGTTTCACCATCATGAATATTACTTAGTGGGAGGATTTGATTCTTTCCAGTCCAGTCGACTTTGGATGATAACTCCATGATAAAATCAGGTTATTCCTTGGGAAGCTCGATCAGTGAATCTGATTTACCTCTTTGGAGAGGAACATCACAACTAGATCATGCACCAATGGCTTCATATCTTGTATCCAACTATTTCCCTAACCAGGGTGATAGGTCAACTTATATGATCATGAATTCAGTTGCTCAAGAGAAGCAAATGCATGTTGGCTGGAATACGTATCAGGCCTCATATTCTCCCCATGAAAAGAGTAGCCAAGCTTATTTGGCTCCTGGTGCTAGAACAAAGGTGAAGTCGAAAGTCTATGTGCAAGGTTTAGTTATTTAAGTGCAATTTGAGGCCTGTAATATTTTAATTTGACGGTGAATTCCTTACTAGAATAAAATTAAGTGTCAAATAAATACAATTATGCTATGTAATTGTTAATATGTGATGGTTTTGATATAGTTAAGGAATCATAAACGAAAATAAATAAATAAACAAATTAAAGCATAACATTATGCATTGATTTTCATTATAAACACCAATCCAAATGCAGCTAATTAAAATAAAATAACAAGATTTGAATGTTTGAACAATCAATATAATATTCAATGTGTATGAGGGGCACAACATATTGATACACATGTATATGTATATCTTGAGTAGATTATGGTCATTCTGAATTCCAGTTGCAAGGCTGTATATGCATGCAGCTATATCACTAGCGATGCAATATATGTTGAGCTCATTCTTTTGGAATTCATGTTCCAAACAAGCTCCAAAAAATGTTTTGCGCAAAATTCGTTCAAGCCACGTTGGAATGATCTGATTCTAAATATATTTCATATCATAGGAAAATTTCAATGCATAAGTAAATAATAACAAAAATGAATACATACGAGCCTATGATTTAGACAGAAAATCCAGTAGTAAAGAAATTGATAAATTCTGAGGAAAACTTGTAGCAGGGGTAAGAGTCTCCCCCAACGATTTTAAAATAGAATTTTTTTCCAGATATTTAATCTTTTAAAAAATATTTAAAACAATAATTTATGCCCCCCCTAAAATTATCGAGACTTTTTATATTGACCATTGATATATGTTTTTCTACAATGTGCCCCTTCAACTAAAATTCATTTGTTCCGCTCTGTTTAAATATAAAAGGGCATATATATGTGTGTGTGTGTGTGTGTGTGTGTGTGTGTGTGTGTGTTTCATAATATAGACTTAAGTTGTCAAAATATGAAAACTCATGTTATTTGTGATACATGTTAGGGCAAGAGATATGGATTTTGCTACACTGGAGTGTGGTATATGTTTAGATGTTTCATTGGATGAGAATTCCTTACATTGATAGAATTTATAGCACCATATTTTCACAGAAGGATCTTCTAGCGTATCATTGGAAAAGAGTCAATCCATAGAGATGGGTATTGCAGATCACAAGTAATATCACCCCTACTCTCTTTGACACATACTAGTATAAAAAAAATTATAAAAGAAATTCAATTGTGCATATGTATGTGTTTTTATAAAGTTTAGAAATCAAAAACTAAAATTAGTAAAAACAACAACCATTATACTATCCATACCTCTGTGAGATCTCGGCAATCCCAGAATAAAATCCATGGATAAGTGAATCCAAGGTGAAGATGGATTAGGTAAATGCATGTATAATTCATGAGCCTTGCTTTCACTTTTAGCCTGTTTACACTTAAAACAAAGTTCACATATTTTACTAACATCTTTTTTTTATCTTAAGCCAATAAAAGTGTTCTTGTAAAATATCCAAAGTTTTAACAACACCAAAATAACCAAATAATCCGCCACAAAGTGATTCCCTAACAATTAAATCTCGATTAGAACATGATGGAATGCACAATCTATTTCCTTTAAACAAGAAACCTTCAAATTTATAAAAATCCTTTGGAGCCGAGAGCTCACAAGAGTTATACAAATCTGAAAATTCATTATCTTGCCTATACAAAGCTTTAAGATGTTAAAATCCAAGTAATTTCCCGCGATGAACAGTAACTCCTGGTCAACAGCCTTCACTGTGTGCAGCTTCTTGGCTGGATTTTGAGAGTTTATCTTGCTTTTATGTTGTGATACCTGTTCAATTTGTGGATTAGAACCTTATATAAAGATCAAACCCACCGGGAAAGGCTTATTCTTCCCGCGATGAACAGTAACTCGCGGTCAGCTGCTGAAACCCCAACTGTGTGCAGCTTCTTGGCGGGTTTTTGAGATGCTTCTATGCTGTGTTACTTGTTCAATTTGTGGATTAGGTACTGTTTATTCATTTTGATTCATTTATGGGGTTTTAGACCTTTGTGCTTTGTTATGCTTGTTGTTCACTTTCTTCCATAAGTTTCTCAATTTATGGCTTGATTCTTGCTGTTGTATATTTGTCTTTGGGGCAACTGGTTTTCTTCTGTTTTCTGTCACCTACGGCTGCCATGGCTGCTGAAAAGCAGACGGTCGTGGCCCCTCCCCCTTCTCCGTGGAAACAGAAAAGTTTAGCGGAATTGCTCAAAGCACCACAAACTGAAGCTATCAACTTACCTATTTCTCAATTAGAGATCTTCAAAGGTGAACCAAACCTAGTTATCCCGGCGGAGGCTCATGATATTTTAATTCAACCTTGGCGTTTTGCTCTTGTTGGTAAATTCCATAAATATGCATTGGCGCTAGAATCTTTACGCAAATCCTTTCATAAGGTTGGATTTAAGGGGAATTTTTGGATTGGAAGGATTGACCCTCGTCATGTTTTGGTTCGTTTTGATCTTGAAGAAGATTATTGCCGGCTTTGGCGACAAGGAATTTGGAATTTCTTTGGTCTCAATATGAGGGCATTCAAATGGACGTATGATTTCGATGTGAATATAGAACCCTCTATTGTTCCCATTTGGATTGGGTTTGAAGGATTACCCATTCATTTGCATAACAAATCTATGCTTTTCTCTCTTGCAAAAGCAGTGGGGCAACCTCTTCCTTTAGATGGCCCCACCGCTGCCGCCTCTCGTCCGAGTATCGCCAAAGTTTGTGTAGAACTTGATCTATTGTCGGATTTGCCTCATCGTATTCGAGTAACACATGCTAAAACCGGTAAAAGTTTTTGGCAATCTATTTCCTACGATGATCTTCCGATGTATTGTTTGGGATGTAATCGAATTGGTCATCAAATATCAAAGTTTGGTAAAGCGATTTTATCTGTTCCCCCAGTGGTAACCACCAAGCAGATTGTCACAAAACAGTCGGCGGTGACGATACCCAAGGGGAAAGCCAAAATTAATGCACCGCAGAGATCCAAATGTATTGAACCACAGACAACCTTAGCCACGGCAACTGTGGTACCACGGGTGAAACAATGGGTCAAGGTTGGTAAACGGAATGATCCAAGTACGTCAGGGACTTCAACTGAGACCGCAGGGCAAACAGTTGGCGTGTTGATCAAGTCAACGCCTCCGGCGATTGAACAAGCATCGCCACCAAAATCTCCAATTATAGTAGGAGATGTATCCCCTCATGTGGTAATTTTGGACTCACAGGTTTTGGAATCAGAGAACCTGGGGACGACTCCGATTTCTAATCATGAAAAATCTCCGGTAACCCCGTATCGAGGTATTGAAAAAACCTGTTTTGATCGGCCTCTAGTTTTGAGCACCAACGGATTTGATGACATAAGGGTGGGCTGTGACACATTACCTACTCTTATTCCAAGACTGTATCACTCGGCCGGCGGCAATTCAGTTAATAACACAGCGGTTTTAGATGAACTACGAGCTTTCAAAATCACTCTACCGCCTCAACTGATGGTGCCGGTTTCAGGGCACAATTCAACTATTTTCAGCAGTGTATCGGTGCAGAATTCTCCTGCTACTGCTGTACCTGTGCAGAATTCGGATATTACAGTGCAGAAATCCCTTGTTTCGGGCAGTGTACAAGTGCAGAAATCCCCTGTTTTGGCTGTACCGGTGCAGAATTTCCCTGTTTCAGCTGTACCAGTGCAGGATTTCCCTGTTCCAGCAGTACCAGTATAGAATTCGGCTGTCCCAGTGCAGAATTCCTCTGTTTCGGCTGTTTCAGTGCAGAATTCCCCTGTTTTGGTCAGTGTACCAGTGCTGAAATCCCCTGTTTCAGCTGCACCAGTGCAGAATTCCCCTGTTTTGCCAAGATTTCAAGCCGGGGCTGTTTTGCTTTCAACAAGTGATGCAATTGGTTTGGGATGTGTAGTGGCAGGTTCGGACGGACTGGACACTGAGATTGAAGACCCTGATCGGATACCTGAAGTTGAAGTGGGAACCGAAACGGATGACGAAGACCCGGAGTACCCGGATGAGCCCGGGAAACCGTCTGGAGGGGAAGAGGACGGAAGCTTGGCTCTACCCGGATCAATGGATGATAATGCTGTGTCTGCGGTCACTATCTTGGATGTTTCAATGCCTCCGTCTAGCATCTTCTCTATTAATATACCTTTGGAGACTCCAGCGAAGGAAGCTCGCGGTAGTGGTCGCAAGCAACATGGATCCGCAAGGCGGAAATCTTCGCGATTGATGGAGAAATCCATAGGTACCTCCCATTAATGGGAACTATTAATTTTCTCATTATCTCTTTTAATGAATGTGATGAATTTTGTTGTTTGGAACATACGGGAATTGGAAATCCTGAGTCTATTGCTAGAGTACGACAAATTAAAACTGATCTTCGCATCTCTCTGTTTGCCATTTTAGAACCTATGATTGGGGATGATGAATTACTTTTCTATACTCGTCGATTGGGATTTGATGATGGTATTAGTATTATATCAGGTAAAATATGGATTTTTTGGACTGGTATTCTTGATATTGCTGTTGTGGGAAATACTGACCAAGTTTTGACTATTTTGATTAACAACTATGCGGGTTACCCTCTGTACTGCTCTTTTGTTTATGCTAAATGCGCCTACACTGAACGAAGGGCATTATGGGATGAGTTACGTCTCTTTAACTCTTCGCATGATGTCCCTTGGTTGGTGGGTGGCGATTTTAATGTGGTTAAAGATGCCTCAGAATGCTTGGGGTCTATTCCTGCTTCAGTTCTTATGTCTGAATTTGTTGAAGCTACGGGAGATAGTGGTTTACAGGATATTCCTTTCATTGGCAGCCCTTTTACGTGGTGTAGAAGTTCACCACAACCTCTTCTACGCAGGTTGGACAGAGTTATGATTAATGCTCACTGGAGCGACTTTGTTTCCAACACTGTTCTCTAGCATCTTCACATGTCGGTTTCAGATCATTGCCCTCTTTATGTCAAAATAACCCGTGGTGGACCTGTTTCTTCGGCGCCTTTCAGATATCAAAATATGTGGTCTAGTCACTCCACTTTCCAAACTTTGGTCGCCTCTTGCTGGGAGGGTCGGGTCGAAGGAGATGGTATGATGGTTCTGTCTAGCAAATTAAAGCGATTGAAACGGGAGTTGCATTTATGGAATAAGGGGAAATTTGGTTATGTCCCGGTAAAGCTCAAAGAAGTCGAGGATAAGGTGAAGTTAACCGAAATGGCTTATGATGCTTGTCCGAGTGAGGGACTGTTGAAGGAATGGAATGAGGCGAAAGAGGTTTTTCAATTTTATTTGGGGGCGGAGGAAACATTTTGGAGACAAAAATCAAGAATTAAGTGGTTACAGGATGGAGATGCAAATACTAGATACTTTCATGCTATTTGTAAGCACAAACGACGGTGTATGAGTATCTCGAAAATTCAATCTGACTCTGGATTGTGGTTAACAGATGACAAGGAAATCGGTGGTGAAGCGGTGCAATACTTCTCCACTCTTTTTTCTGCCGAGGATGTTATATCCCCCTCTGATGATTTACTCAGTTACATTCCCTGCATGGTAAACTCACAATCAAATCGGGAACTATCAAGGTTACCTACTTTATCGGAGGTACATGAGGCGGTCTTCTCTCTAGACCGTAATAGTGCGGCTGGTCCGGATGGTTACTCAGGTGGCTTTTTTCAGGACTGTTTGGATATTATAAAGAATGATGTTTTGTGGGCAGTATGTGATTTTTGGTCTGGTATCCCCCTGCCGAAAGCTATTGCTAGTACTACTTTAATTTTGTTGCCGAAAGTTCCAAGCCCTGCAAACTTCGGTGAGTTTCGACCTATTTCTCTTTGTAACTTTGCTAATAAGGTTATTACGAAAGTTATGGCTTCGAGAATTGGTACCCTATTGCCTTCAATTATTTGCTCAAATCAATCTGGCTTTATCAAGGGTAGATCTATTTATGATAATATTTTGCTAGCCATGGAAATGGTGCATTCTATCAATAATAAAGTTCGGGGGGTAATTTAATCATTAAGCTTGATATGAAAAAGGCATTCGACAGAGTATCACATTCTTTCCTCATTCTTATTTTGTCCCGGTTCGG
Source organism: Vinca minor (assembly GCA_026122235.1). Lineage (NCBI taxonomy): Eukaryota > Viridiplantae > Streptophyta > Magnoliopsida > Gentianales > Apocynaceae > Vinca > Vinca minor. The sequence goes on from JAOCZM010000120.1 coordinate 1,352,458, forward strand.
TTTTGGTCATCATTTTATTAATCTGATACATAATGTCTTGAAGTCTAATTGGTTTTCGGTGATGGTAAATGGGGCTTCTTATGGATACTGCAACGCAAAGCGCGAAGTGAAACAAGGTGACCCTCTTTCACCATTACTGTTTATTTTGGCGGCTGAGTGCTTGTCTCGGGGACTAAATAATTTATCTGCATCCGGAATAATTGATTCTTATCATGTTCCTAGGCAATCTCTTATTATTTCGCATCTTGCTTTCGCGGATGATATTGTTATTTTTACGAATGGTCAAAAGAAAAACATTCAACGTCTGATGGATTTCCTTCGCCATTATGAGGATAGTTCGGGCCAGCGAATCAACATTGGGAAGAGTTCTTTCTATACATCTAATCAAACGAATATTGCATCTAAGACTATGATCTAATCTATTACTGGATTCATTGAAGGAGATTTTCCTATGAAGTATCTTGGATGCCCGATATTTCCGGGTCGTTCGAAAGTTCTTTATTTTCAACCTATGCTAGCCACTATTGCCGAAAGAATTGAAGGCTGGCAGAGGAATCTTTTAAGTATGGGAGGACGCATTGTGTTGGTACGTTCTATTCTTAATTCTATTCCTATGCATATTCTTTCCACTTGTAATGTTCCTCGTTCTGTAATGATTACATTGGAGCGAATGTTTTCACGCTTCGTCTAGGGACAAACAGATGGAGTGGAGAAAAAACATTGGATGTCCTGGAAGAACATGTCTAGAGAGGTGGAAAGTAATGGAGTGGGTGTTATTTCGCTATTAACTTTCTATGATGCCTTTTCATGGAAATTATGGTGGAAATTTCGAACAGGGAATTCACTGTGGGCTGAATTTTTGCGCAAAAAGTATTGTAAGGATCTTATACATGTAAAATTGAGTTTGGTGGTTGCGGGGTGTTCGCCGAGTTGGAGGAGAATGATGCAAGTTAAAAATATGGTTGAACCTCACATTGCTTGCTTGTTGAGGGGCGGGGGGAGTCTAGCTTTGTATATGAAAATTTTACGTTGGAAGGCTCTTTGGACCGATGGCTGGTGAACCCGGAAGAAGATTTGTGCCGTTCCCAAGTGAAGGATTTTTGTGCCGACGGAATATGGAACAGGGCTGCCCTTCGCGGCTGCCTCACTATGCCTATAATTGCAAAACTACCAGAAATCCAGTTGGGGACAATTCAAGAGAAGGATAAGCTGATTTGGATGGAAGCTCAACATGGTAATTTCACTCTTGCATCGGCAATAACATGTTTAAGGGATTTGGGAGTTTCTCAACATTCAAGGAAATGTATTTGGGATAAGGTGCTTCCTTTATCTCTTTCTCTATTTATGTGGAAGTTACTTAATCGTTTTTTGGCTTTGGATGAGGATCGAAAGCGTTTTGGAGTCCCTTTGGCCTCTCGTTGTGTTTGTCTAGGGGCAATGGAGACATATGATCATGTATTTGTTCAATGTCCGTTAGCTCGAAGGATATGGCATGAAGCCGCTCTTCAGGTTGGTTTAATTGATGATGCCATTAGGGTGAATACCTTACGGGAGTTGCTTTCTACTTGGTGGTTCGCTCGCCACTCTAAGGGGTTCAATTGATCTTGGCAATGGCTTGCTCGGCTTGTTGGTTACTTTGGAAAGTGAGGTGTCGATTTGTGAATGAGGCTAAGACCACTTCTCTTTCCAGTATTTTGGCTCAGTTCAGGGATTATACAGGTACACTGACGAAGGCCAAGAATATTATGCCAAGGAATGATTCGTTTCTGCCGAGGAAAATTTTGGTGATAAAATGGGGCGGAAACATCGAGGCAGACGAGGCTATCCTGAACATTGATGGAGCTTCAAAGGGGAACCCAGGAATCTCCGGCATTGGTGGTATTCTTAGGCGTTCTAATGGTGATTTTATACGAGCTTTCGCGACATTCATTGGTGACAACAAAACGAGCTTTGAGGCAGAAATAGAAGCTTTGTTCGCAGGCTTACAAATGGCGTGTCTGTGTGAAGTACCTCGCCTGCAGATTCAGACGGACTCATCAACTCTGGCTAGTGCTTTACACAAAGGTACTATTTCTTCTTGGAGATATGATTCTATTTTCCGCAAAGTACTATCAATTATTGGAGATCGCAAGATTGTTCATGTTTTTCGTGAGATTAACTCTGTTGCGGACGCCTTAGCAAACTTGGCTTGTACAACACGTTCAAGTCTTACCTTTGACGAATTTTCTTTAGTGCCAAGTAATATTCGCGGTTTGATACATTTAGACAAAATTGGTACTCCATATGTTCGTGTATTGTAATTTGGAGCTTTTGTTCAGCGTACCAGTGCAGATTTCCCCTGTTTCGAACAGTGTATCAGTGCAGAATTTGGAAAAACCAGTGCAAAAATGCACTGTTTCACAGTGCAGAAATGCCCTGTTTCGGCTGAAACAGTGCAGAAATCCCCTGTTTCGGACAGTGTACCAGTGCAGAAATCACCAGTTTCAGCTGTACCAGTGCAGAAATGCTATGTTTCTACTGTTCTGCCAGGATTTCAATACGGGGCTGTTTTGAATATGTGGCGATTGTTTAGGGAAGTTGTTTACACATTTTTGGGAGGTTTTCGTTTAAATCACCCTCTCTTTTTTATAGATTTGCATCATAGCATAGTTTTAATTGTAACAACCTTGTGCATATGCATAAATGCATGAGGTTGCATTTCATTGCTATCTTTTTGTATTTTGGGTGTTTTCTACACCTTTGGGGAGGTTTTGGTTTAAATCCCCCTCCCTCTTTTTGCCAATTTTTTTGGGCTTTATATATATATATATATATATATATATATATATATATATATATATATACGGGAGAACGCCCCACCACGCTGGTGGATTTAAAAAAAAAAAAAAGTAATTTGCCATGCATAACGGGGAGTAAAGTATACCTTCGAGAGAGAGCATCGGCCACGATGTTTTCCTTACCTTTCTTGTATTTGAAAATGTATGGAAAAGTATCAATGAAGGAAACCCACCTAGCATGTCTCTTGTTCAACTTACTTTGCCCCTTTAGATACTTGATGAACTCATGGTCGGTGTGTATCACAAATTCCCTTTCCATCAAGTAGTGCTGCCATGTTTCCAAAGCTCTAACAATAGCGTATAACTCTTTATCATATGTATGATAATTAGGTAAAGCACCATTTAATTTCTCACTAAAATATGCTAAAGGTTTGCCTACTTGTTGCAAAACAGCCACAATACCTATCCATAAAGCATCACATTCAACTTCAAACGTTAAATCAAAGTTAGGTAAAGTAAAACAGGGGAAAAAGTAATTAATTGCTTTAGCTTCTCGAAGCATTCTTCTTGAGCCTTATCCCAAAATAATGGGACATTTTTCTTCACTACTTCATTTAATGGGAAAGCAATCGTGCTAAAATCACGAATAAAATTCCTATAAAAGCTTGCCAACCCATAGAATGAACGAACTTGAGTAGCACTTGTTGGTCTCGGGCAATCTACAATTGCTTGAACTTTTGCCGGATCAACACTTATACACTGAGAACTAACAATGCCTCCAAGAAAGTTAATCGAATTAGTGCAAAAAACACACTTTTCAAGTTTGGCATAAAAAGTTTGCGCTTTTAATAAAGTAAAAGCAGCCATAAGATGTTCAATATGATCTTCTAGGTTTTTACTATAAACAAGTATATCATCAAAATAAACTAAAACAAATTTTTCAAAACAATGCTGAAATATGTAGTTCATTAATCTCATGAAAGTACTAGGTGCATTAGTAAGACCAAAAGGCATAACAATCCATTCATGTAATCCATATTTAGTCTGAAAAGAGATTTTCCATTCATCACCTTCTTTCATTCTTATTTGGTGATAGCCTTGAGTTAAATCGATTTTAGAAAAGATTAAAGCACCACTTAACTCATCTAGCATATGATCTAAGCGAGGAATCAGATGTCAATATTTAATAGTTATCTTATTAATATCGCGACAATCCGTACATAATCTAAAAGTCCCTTCTTTCTTAGGTACTAAAATAACCGGACTAGCACAAGGACTTAAAGATTCCCTTGCCTGCTCCTTCTCCAAAAGTAAATCGACATGCCTTTGAATTTCCCTAGTTTCATCTGGATTTGATCGATAGGCCACGCGATTTGGAAGACTTTCTCCCGGAATGAAGTCGATTTGATGCTCAATTCCTTGAATTGGAGGCCCCTTCGACAATTCTTTGGGAAATACGTCCTTGAATTCCTATAAAAGATCAATAGCAAGACTAGGTAGAGAAGAACAAGTTAGATCAAAATAAAAATTGTTAGCGACAAGAGACCTTTCGGTTTCTTTAAAAACTAACCAAACATCAAGTTGTTTTGCTCGAATTGCCCTATCTACCTTTCCAGGGTTGATAAATAAACACTCCTTTCTCACTTTTTGAGAGCTTGCCTTTTGTCTCACAAAGCTCACGGATTTTTGGTCCTTTTTTCCCTCGGATTTTACCTCACGGGAAGGATCACTCTTCTTTTTCAACTCGCTCTCTTTTTTTCTCTCTTTCTTTTTTTTTCTCTATTCTCAGCCATTTTTTTATGTACCTCACAAGCATGACTAGGTGTTAATGGATGTAAAGTGAATAGAATTTTATCCATAGTGACTTCATATACATTCTTTCTTCCACTATGATCCGCACCTATATCATATTGCCATCGCCTTCCCAAAAGTTGATTACCATCTTCCGGAAGTTCCTCGAACTTCTCGGTTTCTTCTTCAAAATCATCTTCTTCAGCTTCGTCATCACTAAGCCACGTTCCATCATCCAACATGATCATAGTACTCTTGTTAGGAAAGTCCCTAGAAAAGTGTCATTTGCCCCTACATTTAAAAAATTCCCGAACAAGATTTGGAGTAGAATTTAACCTCGATTTTGACGAATCGGTTGTGATTGATGACTTGGCTTCCCTTAATGGACCCGTGGCTGATTTTGCACCAATTTGTACCTATTTACCCTTATTTAGGCTCGGCAAAACAGTAGAAAAATTCTGGGGTCTGATTCGGCTTTTTCCAAGCTTGGAAATTTTTTTCGTTTTGGTCCTTGAACTCTTTTCTTTTTGCTGCCTTTCAATTTGTTCTGCATAGTACAACATAAATATAATATTATCAACCGCTTTCATCTCATCCAATGTATCAACTTCCCGTTGACCAACTCTTGCCCTTGTTTCGGCTTCTTTGTCCCACCAAATAGATGCATAACCGAAAAACTCCATGGCTGCAAATTTTACTTTCTTTTCCTCGGATTAATTGTGCACGGAAAAAACATGGTTAACTTTACGAATCCAATATAAAAAAATTCAGGATCGTTTGTACCTTCGAAAGAGGGAATCTTGGTCTTGATTGCACCAAGATTGTTGTCATTCCGCTGAATTTGGTCCCCTCTTCTCTGCTAAAAAATCTGATTATTGATTACCCGATTTTGTGGATTTGCTCTCGGAATTGGATTATTTCTAGGCATCTCAGTTGCATCAATGGAATGATCATCACTCTCGACATCATCTCCTGCATTACTTTGCTGATTTGAAACTCTATGAAGTTTCATTTCTTCCGCCATATCATCCATTTGTTGCTGCATTCAGATCAACATCTTTTCCATCGCCTCTTTATAAAGCTTATCTTTATCAACCACTTCTTTGGATGTACTTGCCTGATGAGGCATGTTATTCTTTCAAGAAAAACACACAAACTGTTAGATATCAAAGAAAAATTCACTCTTTATTCCAACACTACTCGTAAAAGAACTTCAAACTCTAGATGAATTAAAAGGTTCCTAACTTGTTGCGTTGATACAAAGCTGAAAAATAATGGAAAGAAATCCTATCTTGGACCTACACGAAAAGTTTAAAGAAAGAAAGAAGAGTAATCTTGAAAAATCCTAGACCCAATCAAGAAAAGAGATACTTTTTAAAGGAAGAGCAATTCTTAATCTTTACTTTCTTGATTCTTGATTTTCTTGAATTTTCCCTTCTTCTTGGCCGAATTATATTAAGAGTGAGGCTCGATCGCTATCAGTACTTGATGTATGGTAAATAAAGAACACGACTAAAACATTAAAAGGGGGAACGCTTGCCAATTCTTGGACGAGGCCCGAGCGCTATCGTTTCAAGAAGTTTGCTTTTTGGCTTTATAGTTCACTATTCAAACTGAATTACTCACGGCTGTTATTTTTTTTTTTTTTTTATGCCGAATGCTTTTTTTTTTTCCGTCTTTCTCAAGCAAACAAGAAAATTTAAAGTAAGCTGTAAATTGACACCAAGAATGAGATGAACCTTTTGCTCTGATACCACTTGATGAAGAACCCAGATAACAAGTATAAAGATTCGACACTTAGGTTTATAATCGGATATTTCTATTCTTGAACTAGTTTCAATGGGAAAATACTCAACGCAACTCTAAAGAAGGCTAAGTATCGATGGAGGCTGAAACAAGACAACAAGTGAAACTAACTTTTTGATACCGTAAATCAAAGATGAATGAATAATATAAAGAAGTTCAATTCACAAGTAACTAAGGAATAACCTTACCAAAATTTCATATATCTAACGTCTTACAATAGTGGCCTTAAATCCCTCTTAAATAGAGTAGGATTTTGGCTCAATTGAACCAAAAGAAAGAGTCCTTGAAGAATTAGGATTCTTCAATAACAAACTTGCTATCAAGTAAAACACTATCTAAGATAATGGACAGCACGTCCCCAACTTATTCCATAATGTCTTCCAAAAGTAACTTAGGAATTTTACATCCCTATCACTCACAATGGTTTTCGGAATCCCATGGAGCCAAACCACCTATTTGTGATACAAATCCACAACATGACTTGCATCACTCATTTTCCTGCAAGGAATAAAGTGAGCCATTTTAGAAAAATGATCTACAACAACCATTATACTATCCATTAAGATCTCGGCAATCCCGGTATAAAATCCATGGATAAGTCAATCCAAGGTGAAGATGGAATAGGTAAAGGCATGTATAATTCGTGAGCCTTACTTGTACCTGTAGCTTGTTTACACTTAAAACAAAGTTCACATATTTTTCTGACATCTTTTTTTATCTTAGGCCAATAAAAGTGTTCTTGTAAAATATCCAAAGTTTTAACAACACCAAAATAACCCATTAATCCGCCACAATGTGCTTCCCTAACAATTAAATCACCATGTTAAAAGGACTAATCTTGTATTGGAGGTCTTTAAGGAAAACATAGATGATTGGAAATCAGTGGATTACGGGAATATTTTTTGCAAGTGATATTTAACCCTTGGTGGTTGCCAGTATGGAGATTCATGTACATATAGTCACCCTGAGGATGGCTCAGAGTTTGCAGTTCAGAAATCTAACTTTCTTGGTCTACCTATACGATGTGGAGAGAAAGTGTTCATACTACATGCGATATGGTTCTTGTGGATATGGAGTTGCTGCATGTTTCACCATACTGAACATTCTTTAGTGGTTGGATTTTATTCTTTCCACACCAGTCGACTTTGGATGATAACTCCATGATAAAATAAGGTTATTCCTTGGAAAGCTCCAACAGTAAATATGCTTCACCTCTTTTGAGAAGAGCATCACAACTAGATCATGCATCATGGGCTTCATATCCTGCATCCAACTATTTCCCTAACCAGAGTGATAGGTCAACTTATATGACCACGAATTCGGTTGCTTAAGAGAAGCAAATTCCCGTTGGTTGGAATGCGTATTAGGCCTCAAATTCTCCCCATGAAAAGAGTAGCTAAGCTTATTTGCCACTAGGTGCTACAACAAAGGTGGATTCGAAAGTCTCTGTGCAAGGTTTAGATGTTTCAGTGCAATATGAGGGCTGCATTTGTTTAATTGAATGGTGAATTCCTTATATTGATAGAATTCAAAGTACCATATTTGCACAGAAGGATATTCTAGCGTATCATTGGAATAGAGCCAACCCCAGAGAAATTGGTATTGCAGATAAAAAGTAATATCACCCTTACTCTTTTTGACACATAAAAAAGTATCAAAGAAATGCAATCATGCTATACATTTGTGCATATGTAATGGTTTTGATATAGCTGAGGAATAAAAAACTAAGATAAATAAATAAACAAATTAAAACAGAATATTATGCAATTATTTTCTTATAAAAACCAATCCAAATGCAAGTACTTATATTAGAATAACAATATCTGAATCTTTGAACATTCACTATAATATTCCATGTGTTTGAGGGGCACAACTATATTGTTACACAGGTATGTATATATACGTATATATACATATATCTTGAGGAGATATGGTCATTGTGAATGACATATGCAAGGTTGTATATGCATGCAGCTTTATCACAAAGCGATTCAATACATGTTGAGCTTATTTTTTTTTGGAATTCATGTTCTAAACAAGCTCCAAAAAATGTTATTGCAAAAATACCTAAAGCCATGCTGGAATGATCAGAATCTTTATTTTGGCATGATACTTAATCACTAGTGTCTCCTTTCTCTCTTGCTTATTTCAAAGAAAAACAAACACATTATATCTTCATCCTAAATCAAATACTTATGAGTTTTCCAAATGATTGCATATTTTTTATAATATAAGCATATATTACATTTGAACTTCAGCATCTAACATATGTAGTTTAAAGAATATGAATTCTAATTATACACTAGTTATACTAGTAATTTGATTAATTCATAAGGGCAATTTATATTTGTGTATTTTCTCTCTCAGTAAAACTAGTCTGACAAACAAATTCCTTGAGAAGACAACATCAATCCTCACATCTCTCTCTAACTGCCTTCTACTCTTGGGACTCCATTTTTATCTCCTCAATATAGAAATGACGAATTGTGAGGCATGCGGTAGTGGTGGTGATACACGTTTACGGCTGAGGAAATGTACGACGACAAAATTCGAGTCTAATCTGTATCAGGATGTAGGTTTTGTTGGTAAGTTTAGGAATCTATTATTGGAATCCAAGACGAAAGAGAATTTGGCAATTAAGGAGTCTGGTGGTGGTAGTAACTCAAACTGGAGTATTAGTGGTGGTGGTGGGGCCAATGCACTTCCTCTGCGACCATATCCTATGGATTTTCCGTTTTGCATTAGAACGGGTACATGAAAGTTTGGATTGACTTGCAGAGACAATCACCCTGTTAAAAGGACTAATCTTGTATTGGAGGCTGTTAAGGAAAACACTGATGATTAGAGATTAGTGGATTGCAGGATGATTTTATGCAAGTGCTATTTAACCTTTGGTGGTTGCAAGCGTGGAGATTCATGTAGATATAGTCACCCTGAGGATGGCTCGATGTTTGCAGTTTCGAAACCTAACTTTCTTGGTCTAGCTATACGATGGGGAGAGAAAGAATGTTCATACTACACGCGATATGGTTCTTGTGGATATGGAGTTGTTGCATGTTTCACCATCCTGAACATTATTTAGTGGTAGGATTTGACTCTTTCCACTCCAGTCAACTTTTGATGATAACTCCATGATAAAATCAGGTTATTCCTTGAAAAGCTCGAGCATTGGGTATGATGCACCTCTTTTGAGAGGAGCATCACAACTAGATCTTGCACCATGCGTTCATATCCTGCATCAAACTATTTCCCTAAACAGAGTGATAGGTCAACTTATATGACCATTAATTCGGTTGCTGAAGAGAAGGAAATTCCTGTTGCCTGGAATGCATATCAGATCTCAGATTCTCCCCATGAAAAGAGTAGCCAGGTTTATTTGGCTCTAGGTGCTAGAACAAAGGTGGAGTCGAAAGTCTCTGTGCAAAGTTTAGATGTTTCATTGCAATTGTTTAATTGAACGGTGAATTCCTTACATTGATAGAATTTAAAGCACCATTATTGCACAAAAGGATATTCTAGTGTATCATTGGAAAAGATCCAAACCCAGAGAGATTGGTATTGCATATAAAAAGTAATATCACCTCTACTCTTTTTAACACATGCTATGCAATTGTGCAAATGTATTGGTTTTGATATAGTTGAGGAATCAAAAACTAAAATAAATAAATAAACAAATTAAAGCAGAACATTATGCATTTATTTTCACTATGAAAACCAATCCAAATGCAAGTAATTATAATAGATTAACAATATTGGAATGTTTGAACAATCAATATAATATTCCATGTGTTTGAGGGGCACAACATATTGATACACATGTATATATATCTTGAGGAGATTAGGGTCATTGTGAATGCCAGTTGCAAGGCTGTATATGCATGCAACTATATCACAAGTGATTCAATACATGTTGAGCTCATTTTTTTTTTTTAATTCATGTTCTAAACAAGCTCCAAAAAATGCTCAGTGCACAAATACTTAAAGCCATGCTAGAATGATCTGATTCTTTATTTTGGCATGATACTTAATCACTGGTGTCTCCTTTTCCCTCTTCCTTATTTCAAAGAAAAACAAACACACTATATCTTCATCCTAAATAAAATACTCATGGGTTTTCCAAATGATGGCATATTTTTTATAATATAAGCATCTATTACATTTGAACTTCCGTATCAACATATTTAGTTTAAAGAATATGAATTCTACTTATACACTAGTTATACTAGCAATCTCTTTAATTCATAAGGGCAATTTATATTTGTGTATTTTCTCTCTTAGTAAAACCAGTCTGACCAACAAACTCCCTGAGAAGATAACATCAATCCTCACTTCTCTTTCTCTCTCTCTAACTACCTTGTATTCTTGAGACTCCATTTTATCTCTTGTATAGAGAAATGACAAATTGTGAGGCATCCGGTAGTGGTGGTTATACAAGTTTATGACTGTGGAAATGTACGACGACAGACTCCGAGTCTAATCCGAATCAAGAGGCAGGTTTTGTTGATAAGTTTCAGAATCTATTATAGGAATCCAAGACGAAAGTGAATTTGGCGGTTAAGGAGTCTGGTTGTGGTGGTGGCTCCTACAGGAGTATCGGTGGTGGTGGTGGTGGTGGTACCAGTGGACATCCTTTGCAACTATATGCCATGGATTGTCCATTTTACATTAGAACGGGTACATGCAAGTTTGGATTGACTTGCAGATACAACCACCCTGTGAAAATGACTAATCTTGTATTGGAGGCTGTTAAGGAAAACTTTGATGATTAGAGATTGGAGGATTATGGGATGATTTTATGCAAGTTCTATTTAACCTTTGGTGGTTGCAAGTATGGAGATTAATGTAGATATAGTCACACTGAGGATGACTCGTAGTTTGCAGTTCCGAAGCCTAACTTTTTGGGTCTACCTATACGATTGGGAGAGAAAGAGTGTTCAAACTACATGCGATATGGTTCTTGTGGATATGGATTTGTTGCATGTTTCACCATCCTGGACATTATTTAGTGGTAGGATTTGACTCTTTCCACTCCAGTCAACTTTTGATGATAACTCCATGATAAAATCAGGTTATTCCTTGAAAAGCCCGAGCATTGGGTATGTTGCACCTCTTTTGAGAGGAGCATCACAACTAGATCATGCACCATGGGCTTCATATCCTGCATCCAACTATTTCCATAACCATAGTAATGGTTAACTCATATGACCATGAATTCGGTTGCTCAAAAGAAGTAAATGCATGTTGGCTGTAATGCGTATACGGCCTCGGATTCTCCCCAAGAAAAGAGTAGCCAGTCTTATTTGGCTCCAGGTTCTAGAACAAAGGTTGAGTCGAAAGTCTCTGTGCAAGGTTTAGATGTTTTAGTGCAATTTTAGGCCTGCAATTTTTTAATTGAACGTTGAATTCCTTACATTAATAGAATTTAAAGCACTATATTTGGACAGAAGGATTTTCTATCATATCATTGGAAAAGAGCCAACCCAAGAGATATGGGTATTGCTACTCTTTTGACACATACCAGAATAAAATAAAAGTATCAAAGAAATGCAATCATTCTATCTAAATGTTCATATGTATTGGTTTTAATATAGTTTATGAATAAAAAACTAAAATAAATAAATAACAAATTAAAGAAGAATATTATGCCATGATTTTCATTATAAAAACCAATCCAAATGCAACTAATTATAATAGAATATAATTATAATAGAATAACAATATCTGAATATTTGAACAATCAATATATAATTCCATGTGTTTGAGGGGCACAACATATTGATACACATGTATATATATATATATATATATCTTGAGGAGATTATGGTAATCGTGAATGCCAGTTACAAGGCTGTATATGCATGAAGCTATATCATAAGCGATTCAATACATGTTGAGCTCATTTTTTTTTTTGGGAATTAATGTTCTAAACAAGCTCCAAAAAATGTTATGTCCACAAATACCAAAAGTCATGTTGGAATGATCTAATTCTTAATTTTGGCATGATACTTAATCACTAGTGCTTTCTTTCTCTCTTCTTTATTTTAAAGAAAAACAAACACATTATATCTTCATCCTAAATCCAAATACTTATGAGTTGTCCAAATGATTGCATATTTTTTCAAATATAAGTATGTATTACATTTGAACTTCCGTATCCAACATATTTAGTTTAAAGAATATGAATTCTACTTATACACATGTTATACTAGTAATCTCTTTAATTCATAAGGGCAATTTATATTTGTGGTTGTGGCTCCGACGTGAGTAGCGGTGGTGGTGCCGGTAGACTTCCTTTGCGACCTTATGCTATGGATTGTCTGTATTATATTAGAACGAGAACATGCAAGTTTGGATTCACTTGCATATACAATCACCCTGTTAAAAGTATTAATCTTGTATTAGAGGTTGTTAAGGAAAACATGGATGATTGTATATCAATGGATTATGGGAATATTTTATTCAAGTACTATTTAACCCTTGGTGGCTGCAAGTATGGAGATTCATGTAGATATAGTCACCATGGGGATGGCTCGGAGTTTGCAGTTCCGGAACTTAACTTTCTTGGTCTACCTATATGATTGGGAGAGAAGGAGTGTCCATACTACATGTTATATAGTTCTTGTGGATATGGAGTTCGCTGCATGTTTCACCATCTTGAATATTATTTAGTATGACGATTTGATTCTTTCCAGTCCAGTTGACTTTAGATGATAACTCCATGATAGAATTAGGTTATTCCTTGGGAAGCTCGAGCTTGAATCTGCTTTACCTCTTTTGAGAAGAGCATCACAACTAGATCATGCACCGTGGCCTTCATATCTTGTATCCAACTATTTCCCTAACCAAAGTGACAGGTCACCTTACATGACCATGAATTCTGTTGATGAAGAGAAGTAAATGTCTATTGGCTGGAGTACATATCAGGCATCGGATTCTCCCCATGAAAAGAGTAGCCAAGCTTATTTGGATCCAGGTGCTAGAACAAAGGTGGCGTCGAAAATCTCTATGCAAGGTTTAGATATTTCAGTGCAATTTGAGGCCTGCAATTGTTTAATTGAACGGTGAATTCCTTACTAGAATAAAAACAAATATCTAATAAATACAATTTTGCTATCTAATTGTGAATATGTGTTGATTTTGATATAGTTGAGGAATCAAAAACTAAAATAAATAAATAAACAGATTAAAGCAAAACATTATGCATTTTTTTTCATTATAAACACCAATCCAAATGCAAGTAATTATACTAGAATAACAATATCTGAATGTTTGAACAATCAATATAATATTCCATGTGTTTGAGGGGCACAACATATTGATACACATGTACATATATCTTGAGGAGATTATGGTCATTGTGATGCCATTTGCAAGGCTGTATATGCATGCAACAATATCACAAGTGATTCAATACATGTTGAGATTATTCTTTTGGAATTCATGTTCTAAACAAGCTCCAAAAAATGTTCTTTGCACAAATACCTAAAGCCATGATGGAATGATCTGATTCTTTATTTTGGCATGATACTTCACCACTAGTGCCCCCTTTCTCTCTTCCTAATTTCAAAGAAAAACAAACACATTATATCTTCATCCTAAATCAAAAACTTATGAGTTGTCCAAATGATTTCTTGTTTCTAATATAAGCATATATTACATTTGAACTTCCATATGTAACATATTTAGTTTGAAGACTATGAATTCTACTTACACACCAGTTATACTAGTAATCTCTTTAATTCATAATGGAAATTTATATTTGTATTTTTCTCTCTCAGTAAAATCAGTCTGACAAACAAACTTCCTAAGAAGACAACAATAATCCTCGCTTCCTTTCTCTCTCTTTCTCTATAACCACCTTCTATTTTTATCTCTTCTATAGAGAAATGGAGACTTTTAAGGCATCCGGTAGTGATGGTGATAGGATTTTACGACTGAGGAAATGTACGATAACGACAGAATCTGAGTCTAATCTGAATCAAGAGGTAGGTTTTGTTGATAAATTTTGGAATCAGGCATTGGAATCCAAGACGAAAGAGAATTTGGCGGTTAAGGAGTCTTGTGGTGGTTGTTGCAACGACGTGAGTAGCATTGGTAGTTGTGGGGGTAGTGCCAGTGGACTTCCTCTGCGACCGTATGCTATGGATTGTCCGTTTTATATTAGAACGGGTACATGCTCGTTTGGATTGACTTGCAGATACAATCACCCAGTTAAAATGATTAATCTTGTATTAGAGGTTGTTAAGGAAAACATGGATGATTGGAGATCAGTGGATTATGGAAAGATTTTTTACAAGTACTGTTTAACCCTTGGTGGTTGCAAATATGGAGATTCATATAGATATAGTCACCATGAGGATGGCTCGGAGTTTGCAGTTCTGGAACTTAATTTTCTTGGTCTACCTATACGATTGGGAGAGAAATAATGTCAATACTACATGCGATATAGTTCTTGTGGATATGGAGTTCGCAGAATGTTTCACCATCCTGAATATTATTTAGTGGGAGGATTTGATTCTTTCCAGTCCAGTCGACTTTGGATGATAACTCCATAATAAAATCAGGTTATTCCTTAGGAAGCTCGTGCAGTGAATCTGCTTTACCTCTTTTGAGAGGAACATCACAACTAGATCATGCACCATGGGCTTCATATCTTGTATCTAACTATTTCCCTAAGAGAAGCAAATGCCTGTGTGCTGGAATGCGTATCAGGCCTCAGATTCTCCCCCATGAAAAGAGTAGCCAAGCTTATTTGGCTCCAGGTGCTAGAACAAAGGTGGCGTCGAAAGTCTCTGTGCAAGGTTTAGATATGTCAGTGCAAAATAAAAACAAGTATCAAATAAATACAATTATGCTATCTAATTGTGAATACGTGATGGTTTTGATATAGTTGAGGAATCATAAACTAAAATTAAAAATTAAAGCAAAACATTATGCATTGATTTTCATTATAAACACCAATCCAAATGCAGGTAATTATAATAGAATAACAATGTCTGAATGTTTGAGCAATCAATATAATATTCTATGTTTTTGAGGGGCACAACATATTGATACACACACACACACACACACACACACACACACATATATATATATATATATATATGTATATCTTGAGTAGATTATGGTCATTGTGAATTCCAATTGCAAGGATGTATATGCATGCAGCTATATCACAAGCGATGCAATACATGTTGAGCTCATTCTTTTGGAATTCATGTTCCAAACAAGCTCCAAAAAATGTTTTGCGCAAAATTAATTCAAGCCATGTTGGAAAATTTTAATGCATCAGTAAATAATAACATAAATGAATACATATGAGACTATGATTTAGGCAGAAAATCCAGTAGTAAAGAAATGAATAAATATCGAGGAAAACTTGTATCAGGGGTAAGAGTCTCCCCCAACAATTTTAAAATAGTTTTTTTTTTTCAAAAATTTAATCTTTTAAAAAATAGTTTAAAACAATAATTTATGCCCCCTAAAATTATCGAGAACTTTTTATATTGACCATTGATGTATGTTTTTCTACAATGTGCCCCTTCAACTAAAATTCATTTGTTCCGCTCAGTTTATATATATATATATATATATATATATATAGCCTTAAGTGGTCAAAATATGAAAACTCATGTAATTTGTGATACATGTTAGGGCAAGAGAGATGGATTTGGCTACACCGGAGTGTGGTATATGTTTAGATGTTTCATTGGATGATGAATTCCTTACATTGATAGAATTTATAGCACCATATTTTCACAGAAGGATCTTCTAGCGTATCATTGGAAAGGAGCCAACCCATAGAGATGGGTATTGCAGATCACAAGTAATATCACCCCTTACTCTTTTTGACAAGTACTAGAATAAAAAAAATTATAAAAGAAATTCAATTGTGCATATGTATGTGTTTTTATAAAGTTTAGGAATCAAAAACTAAAATTAGTAAATAAACAAATTAAAGCAAAACATTATGCATTGATTTTCATTATAAAAGCCAATGCCAAATGCAAGTAATTATAATAGTATAATAATATTTTAATTTTTCGACATTCAATATAATCTTCAATCTGTTTGAGGGGCACAATATATTGATACACACACATGTGTGTGTGTGTGTGTGTGTGTGTGTGTGTGTGTGTGTGTATCTTGAAGAGAGTTTTGTTATGTCAATGCTAGTTGCAAGGCTGTATCTGCATGCACTTTCATCACAAGCGATGCAACACATGCTGCGCTCATTCTTTTTGAATTCATGTTCTAAACAAGCTCTAAAAAATGTTATGATAATAAATACTTCAAGCCATGTTGAAATGATCTGATTCTAAATATATATCATATATTAGGAAAATTTAAGTGCATCAGTAAATAATAACATAAATAAATACATACGAGACTATGATTTAGACAAAAAATTCAGTATTAAAGGAAGGGATAAATACTGAGGAAAAATGAGAGCCGCAGTCTCCCCTAACAATTTTAAAATATAATTTTTTTCTTCAGAAATATAAACTTTTCAAAAATATTTTAAAACAATAATTTATGCACCCTAAATTTACCGAGAACTTTGTATATTGACCTCTGATATATGTTTTTCTACAAAGTTCCCCTTCAAGTAAAAATCATTGGTTCCGCTCTATTTAAATTCAAAGGGGAATATATATATATATATATATATATATATATATATATATATATATATATATATATCCCCTTTGAATTTAAATAGAGCGAACCAATGATTTTTAGTTGAAGGGTTGAAGAGGGAACTTTGAAGCGGAACCAATGATTTATATATGTGTGTGTGTGTGTTTCTACAAAGTTCCCCTTCAACTAAAAAATCATTGGTTCCGCTCTATTTAAATTCAAAGGGGATATATATATATATATATATATATATATATATATATATATATATATGTATAGGGTTGAAGGGGAACTTTGAAGCGGAACCAATGATTTATATATGTGTGTGTGTGTGTTTCTACAAAGTTCCCCTTCAACTAAAAATCATTGGTTCCGCTCTATTTAAATTCAAAGGGGAATATATATATATATATATATATATATATATATATATATATATATATATATATATATATATATATATATATATATATAACCAAATCTAATAGGGCTTAAATTGTTACTAGACTAGAGAAAATAGTAATCGGGAAAATAGATGGTCAGAGGTAGACTTGCTTCTTTTTAAAGTAAAAAATTTATCGAAATCTTTATTGCGACTATATTAGTCACTTATTTTTTACCTCTCTACATTTATATTTTGTGATACTAAAAGAAAATTCAATTCCAGAAAGTGTCGCTCATTGCAAGTTATTTACTAATTTAATTATAAGCCTATAAAATAAAAAATCATATATTTAATGTGGAAGAACAGAGGCATTCTTTGGGATCAAGATTTTCAAGAATCCCAAAATTCATCATAATCCAAAGTTTTAGAATCATATAAACAAATTATTATGGGTCAAGAACATCAAATATTTTCTACAAAAAAGTTCATGAAATCAATGTAACAAAAGAAGCTAGAATAATAGAAAAGTGAAATTAAGTTATCTATAAACCGCCAATGAGGCATTGGTCTAGTGGCCAAGGCTGAGGCCTCATGACGTAGATGTCATGAGTTCGAACCCTTCCCCACTTCCTGAATCTCCTATTTCTTATAATAGATAGGTCCCCTCTCCCAATAAATAAATAATAATAATAAATTATCTATAAACCATCTTGGTAACTAACCTAATAAATAAAACACTATAGTGACTTGTGTGGTATACCTAAATAAACTCATGGAAAGGTGTAATTGAGAAATAAGTGGTTTGATAAGTTTCATATAAATTCAATGTGGATTTGGTTCCAGTTAAAAAAAATATATAAAGATAAGTAAAACTTATGATGGTGGTAATTTAATTTTTTTAGTTTTAGTTCCATCCCATGTCCTAAACTTTATAGTGTGTTCTAATTAAATTTGTCGACAAATTCTTATTATTGTATATGAGAGGATGTCGAATGAGGGAAGGAACATATACAAGGAAAGGCTTCAAAAAGGAAGAATTTATGGCATTATTTTTCTCAAAAAAGTTTATTTTTATTCATTTCCTATTACACGTAACTTACAAAAGAAATAGATAAATAAACTAGTCGTACTTCCTGTCAAAAACTGAAAAAAAAAGGGTAGTAATTTCCTTAACAAAACTATTGTCTTTTATGACGTAAAAGCCGACACATATATTTTGTTCTTTACAATGTTTGGATCGGACAACTACAATGATTCTTAAGGAAAATAAATCTAGATAGTATCTCTTAAATAAACCTAATTTTGCTCTTTTCATGGCTAGTCAATCTACGTGTCACACCCCGTGACCGGGAGATAACCTGACAGTGCCTCATCAGCCAATTAAGCACAGAACCTACAAAATTATAAGTTTTATTAAATCATATTATGAAAATGAATAATATCAGACTAACATACACTACATAATTAACATAAATCCCACATACGTGAAAGGTACGTCATTATAACTGTGATTACAACATATAAAAACGTGAATTTACTTATGATCAGGTTAGATCACTCATCCAAGTCCCCATCCCAAGCTTTCACATACTCAGCATCAAGTACATGTTCATACGCAAGTAAGGAAAAATAAAAGAATGAGCTGCGAAGCCCATTAAGCATCAACACCCTTAGGATGAAATATCAAATAGGACTCCAAAACCAGTTCTCGACTTCCCGAAATCAATGAAAATACAACAAAACTTTACATAGATTTAAATAACCTCTAAAAATTAGAATACACCTAACATAACTTATAAAAGACTTGGCTTTAAAATCGGATCAAACAGAAGTCAAAACTGACCAAAACAGAGATATTTCAAAAATTGAGCTATGGTCAGGTAGACCGGAGGTGAGTCAGGTAAACCGGCGCTCTGGTCAGTTCGACTAGCCCTTTAGAAATTTGTCCAGAAGCCCTAGTAGTTTGCTCGGACGATGGAAAAATAGTCCGGTGGACCGAAAAAGTCGTCCAGACCATTTTTAGTGCAAAATAACAAAGGAAAAGTGCATTTCTGCACCTTCCCAAATCCCAGCCCAAAAATTCAACTTAGAACTATATCCACATAACAACAAAAGAGCAAAACAAGGACAAGTAAGCTAATAACCGCACCCTTCATATCTTAACACTGATACACCGAAATGCACCCCGAGCATCTTGCTCTAGCCATACGGAACACACATATAGACATTATGAGTATGGTTATTGCTGGGACACAATAAAAACAAAAATCGAGCTCAATCATCTATTCACTGCTCTAAAGCATCTACTAACAGCCCCCAAACCATTTGCCCATTTTAGGAAAGGCCTTGTGACACAGTCATGAATCCAGATATTCCCCATGGATGAACAAGGCCAATCTTTTAAGGATACACCACATTTCGACTGTTAGTAGCTTTAACTCTTTGCCCATTTAGAGATGGGCCCAGTGACATAAACTAACTATTTTCCAGTTAGACGACGACATAGTGACTGTATTAGAAATAGAGACCCTAACTATTTTCCCTAGTTAGATGAGGGCCCAGTCACTGAGCTAACTATTTGCCCAGTTCGACGAAGGCCCAGTGACATAATCAGAATAATGTGAACTCCCGGGTTCAATATTATACAGACTAAATGGGATATATCCTGCCATAAAGTCATTCCTAGATAAAAGCTCGAGAATTGTGACACGGCCCACATAAGGACTTCAAATAACACACAATATAAACGACTTCCAAAGAAGTAAAATAAGCAAGTATTAATATGCCAGAATGCAAAAACAACGTACGCGGTTATATTAATTTCTTAACATACAAGTATGAAAAATTCAACATTTCATCCTATGCAATAAAGCATGCTTTAAATCCTTTAAACACAAATTTTCCAGATGTTTAAAGACAACAATTCATGAGTGTTTTGGATATAAAAGACAAGGGTGAAGATCCTTACTTTGAATTATCGCAAGCAAAGCAAAACATAGAAATCAGCAATAACACAGCAACTAAAACAGTAAATATAAGTTTGCTGGAAAATCAATATCCACCCCCGTCAATTCTCACGCGTAGCCTTATCAGTTAGCTTCAAAGAGCAACAATAAATACCCCAATCGGAGTTCGATTACTATTTCAATTATGAATTCAACCAAAAGCTCTCTGTTTTTTTTACTTGAACGACCACATCCTTGAATCCCGAAGATGATATCTCTCAATCCGGACGTTAGACTTAAATCTACTTAGGTAAGAACCTAGTTTAAGGAGTCTAATATCTATGGTTAAAATATGAGGATGATCAGAGGTTGTTTCCTATGTCTGCCAAGGTATTGTGTCCCGCTGCCCTGATTTTCCAGCCCGTGTTTTTCTCTATTTTCTTTCTTGTTTCTTCTCTTTATTTTCTAACTTACCCCTTCTAACCTCTTTAACTCCCCTTCTAAATATTCCAGAAAAAACCACCCCAATGAAAACTATTCAAAAAGTGACAACAAAGCCCCCATGTTTCTAGTCCGTACACTTAGGTCCCCACACTTACAAACTAGGCCAACGCGCCCCTCAATACTAAATAGACAAAAAAACAATGTGAAGTAGACGCATAACACATGAAATCAAGTAGACATGTTAAACACGTAAGTTCAAAAAGTTCGGGTTATCACATTCTTCCCCCCTTACAGAAATTTTGCCCCCTAAACTTGCACTCCTTATATACATAAATACTAACACTCTCCCTCTATATAAAAAGGTTATATGGTTTTGACAAAATGATTCTGGAGCTAGACATAAATCTACTAAGTGAGATAGAAATATCACATACAGTTAACAAATAATGTACATGTTGTCGCACTCTTGATATTCTTTGCCCTTTATGGTTTGAGGAAGAAATTCAGACATTAGAATTCGGTCTTAAATCCCCTATTTTCGAAAACTGTCTTGCCTTATGATCCCTTTTTCCACATCTGAGACACACACCAGTCTTCCATATACATTCACCCGAGTGTTTATTTCCACATCTGTTACATATTCTAAAATTCAACTTAGTTTTTGGTGTCCAAGTAAGTCCGCCAACCCGGATCGAGTTTTCCACTGTTCTAACATCCAGTTGATAGGTGTTGTTTGTTAGTAGTGCCCTAGGACCATTAGCACATGTTGTGCGTTTTATTATCTTTTGAGCATGTAATTGAATAGTTAATTTTGCTTTTGATTATCAAATGTGTGATTTGATAGTAAAACTCATTAGCTTATGTAATTCCTATTCTAGAAGTCCCTAGTTTTATGTAATACTCATTTACTATGAAATAAAACTAGTATGATTGTTGATTGATGATCTTGTTTTACTGATCATGTGTAATGGATACAAATCACATCATAGATGCAATATATAGGGATACATTGTATTGGACGTGATCCGTCAGAGAAGTAATACTTCATGGTCTTAAGTCATAAGTATTACTTCCTCAATACTATTTTAGAATCCTTAGACCTTATGTCTTCATTGATTCTAGTATGAATGGAGCCACGCTTTTGACTCGACTCGGACGTTACTTGTAACAGAGTAATCAATACGACTGAGATCGGATGTAGTGTCCTATCATAGCTTGAATGTGAGAGACATTGTAAGGAATTTGTCCCTCTCTATTATTAGAGAGAGATATCCATGGGCCCCTCGATAGGGAAAGACTGTTTAAATGCATGGCCGTGCTCAAATGTATTTGATAAAGTGGTTATCAAATGCTATTTGTCGAAACAGATCTACCCCGGAGATCGAGCATAAATACAATTAAGCTTAATAAGGGTGACGACCACCATGCCTTATGCTTAATTAGGATATCGCGAGACAAAGGGATTAAATAGTGGATTGATATTAGGTTCCGTTGTATATTCATTCACTTTGGGTAGTCACAATGTCCTGCTAGGGACCGCTTGTGATTTATGAACACATACTACTACTAAGTGTGTTTTCATTGCCATTGTGAGATGAACCCTACTGTGGTCACACGCATAGACGAGCTAACTGAGCTTCATGTCAGCATTCAATGAATCTAGAATGTGTCTAGGTTCATTGTATCCGACATTTGTCTTTCTCGAAAATAATAAAGTGTTTATTATTCGAATTAGAGATAGGGGGCAATTTTGGTATTTTACTATAGCTGGGATTACGTGGGAGTTATTATCCGATAAGGACTCCCACTACCAAAGCTAAGTCTAGGGGACGTGGGAGTTAGAGACTCCTACCGCCGAGAGGAGTTGAGGATGTGAGAGTTGGTTATGGGAACAAACTCTCACACCCTATATAATGATCTCTTGGCCGAAACCCTAGGTTATGATTTTTCAAATCGAAATATTACCAAGTCTCCCGAAATTAGATTTCGGTTCAGCCTCTCCCTTTTCTCTCTAATTCCCGAAAATCGAAAAGACGAAGAGCTAGTAATCGCTGCCCGTTTCGTCGCGTGGATACCGGTAGAGGGACTTTCCGCAAGGGAGATCAATTGGTGGCAGATTGAATCCAAGAAACGTCATCCTCCATTCAAGAAGTAGCTTCTTGAATCCAAGAAACGTAAGTTCTTTATTGCTGTTTTCGAATTGTTTCATATGAGCGGATCCTTCAGGGGAGGATCCATGGGTGTTTGGAACGAGTTTCCGCCCATGAATCCCTTCATTGTTTTGTCCCGAGGCAGAAGTAGATATCTTCTTGTTCGTTGTGGATACCAGATTTATCTTTGCTTGCATCATCATCATTAGTAAGATCTCTTCTCAATCCTTTCCAAATTTGTCCTTTTGAATTCTGCCTCAATGCTAAGGCTTCTTTGGTAAGTCTCATTGAAAGTGGTAGGAGAGTTACCTGAAAGCCTACATCTGATCTTCGACAATAGCCACATCATAAACCTTTGTAGTCTCATCACATGATCTTGGATAATTGTAGCATCATACTTTACTAAAGCGTTGAATTTCCCTGCATACTCCGACACTGTCATCCCTTCGCTCTGTTTCAGATCGAAAAATTGGTTTTGCCTCTCCATTCTAAAGGTATGAGAAAAATACTGGTCTAAGAAAGCACCCTTAAATTGTACCCCAAGTAAGGGGTTGTCCCCCTTGTTGATAGATAGGGCAACAGACCTCCACTATTCGGCTGCCCTTCTAGTAAGTGAAATTACAACAACATCAACATTTGCACCCTCAAGTACTCTCATGATCCTCAAATTCTGCTATATCTCCTCTAACCATTCCTCAGCATGATCTGCACTCATAATACCATCAAAGGACACCATCTTCATATTTTTCAGTCTCTCATAGTAACTCCTCGGGTCATGTTCAACCATTGGTGCCCTAACTTGACCCAAAACCTTATTTATCTTATCATGTTGGGTCTATAAAACTTGAGTTATATTCTATTGTTTCAATTGCATATTCTGTTGTGTCGGTTGCTGAGTCTGTACCATTTGAGAAAGAAGATAGAATGCAGCTCCAAAATCAATGACATAGTAGGATTGACTGGTGGTGGCACGAATTCTGCCCCGGTTTCATTACCCACTTCAAAATTCGGTTCTCTTTTGTTCCTGTGTCCCTGACGTGCGTAAGTAATAAATGGCACATCAGGGTTATTGTTTTCCGTTGTTGTTTCCTCCTTGTTGATCCATTTTAACCCAATAACAACTCAAGTTCAATTAAGCACTTAATTCACATAACATGCTCACATAATATTCAACATGGCATAATAATATAGGTTAGCATACCATATCATAATATAATAAAAAAACATGGCATCACATATATCTCAAGGTACACATAACACATCAACAATAACATAGTAGTTGACACAAAGTATATAGCGTTAATAAACATGTACTTCCTATGCCAGAGTCTCTACCCGTCACACACTTCACATGTTATCTACCAAGTTCATCATATATTCATTACAGGTTTTAGCCTTAAGGTTCGACCTGCTCTAATACAGGTCTGTCACACCCCGTAATCGAATGATGACCTGGCAGTGCCTCATCATCCAATGAAGCGCATAACCCAGAGCATAAATTATCAGTTCCATTAAATTATATTATGAAAAGGAATACTAACATACTAACATAAACTACAAAATTAACATAAATCCCACACACGTGAAAGGTAAGTCATTCTAACTGTGATTACAACATATAAAAAAGTAAATGAAGAGTTCTAAAATATTACATATGATCAGGTTAGATCACTCATCCAAGTCCCCATCCCAAACTTTCACATACTCAGCATGTTCATCTGCAAGTAAAGAAAAATAAAAGCATGAGCTGCGAAGTCTAATAAGCATCAACACCCTTAGGATGCACATATCAAATAGGACTCCAAAACTGTTTCCCGACTTCCCGAAATCAATGAAAATTTAACACAACTTTACATAGATTTAAATAACCTTTAAAACACTAAAATACACCTCACATAACTTATAAAAGACTTGTCTTTGAAATCAGATAAAACATAAGTGAAAACGGACCAAAACAGAGACATTTCAAAAATTAAGCTGTTGTTAGGTAGACCGGAGCTCAGGTCAGGTCGACCGGAGGTGGGTCAGGTCAACTGGCGCACTGGTCAAGTCGACCAGAGCCCTTCAGAAATTTGTCCAGAAGCCCTAGTAGTTTGTCGGGATGATGGAAAAACAGTTTGGTGGATCGGAAAGGTCGTCTGGCCTTCAGAAAACAGACTATTTTTAGTGCAAAATAACAACGGAAAAGTGCATTTCTACACCTTCCCAAATCTCAGCCAAAAAATAAAACGTAGAACTACATGCACATAATAACAAAAGAGCAAAACAATGACAAGTAAGCTAATAACCATACCCTTCTTATCTTAACACTGATATACCGAAATGCACCCCGAGCATGTTGCTCTAGCCATACAAAACACACACACATAGACATTACGAGTATGGTTACTCCTGTGACACAAAAATATCCACAATCGAGCTCAGTCAACTATTCAAAGCTCTAAAGCAACTACTAACAGCCCCCAAACCATTTGCCTAGTTTAGGAAAGGTCTAGTGATACAGTCATGAATCCAGATATTCCCCATAGATGAACAAGGTCAGTCTTTTAAGGATACACAAAATTTTGACTGTTAGTAGATGCAACTCTTTGCCCATTTAGATATGGGCCCAGTGACATAAACTAACTATTTGCCCAGTTAAACAAAGGCCTAGTGACTGAATCAGAAATAGAGACTCTAATTATTTGCCCAGTTAGATGAGGGACCAGTGACACAGCTAACTTTTTTCCAGTTAGAAGAAGGCCCAGTGACACAATCATAATAATGTGAACTCCCGGGTTCAACATTATACAGACTAAATGGGATATATCGTGCCATAAAGTCATTCCTAGACAAGAGCTCGAGAGTGGGGACACGATCCGCACAAGGACTCCAAATAACACATAATATAAACGACTTCCAAAGCAGTAAAATCAGCAAGTGTGAATATGCAATAATGCAACAACAACATACGCAAATATATTCTATGATTAACATACAAGTATGGATAATTCGACATTTCATCTTATGCAACAAAACATGCTTTAAATCCTTTAAACACAAGTTTTATAGAAGTTTAAGTACAACATTTCATGAGTGTTTTGGACAGAAAAGACAAGGTATCCTTACTTGGAATTATAGCAAGCAAAACAAAGCACATAAATCAGCAATAACGCAGCAACTTAAACAGTAACTATACATTCACTGGGAAATCAATATCCACCCCCGTCACTTCTCACACGTAGCCTTATCAGTTAGCTTCAAATTGCAACAATAAATACCCCCAATCGGATACCGATTACTACTACAATTATGAATTATACCAAAAGCTCTCTGTTTTTACTCGAACGACCACATCCTTGTATCCTGAAGATGATATCTCTCAATCCGTCTGTAAGAACCTAGTTTAAGGAGTCTAGTATCTATGGTTAAAATATGAGAATGATCAGAGGTCGTTTCCTATGTCTGCCAAGGTACTGTCTCCCGCTGCCCTGATTTTCCAGCCTATATTTTTCTCTCTTTTCTTTCTTGTTTCTTCTCTTTATTTTCTAACCTCGCTTTCTCCCCTTCTAAACATTCCAAAAAAGACCGCCCCAATGAAAACTATTCAAAAAGTGACAACAAAGCCCCAAAGTTTCTAGTTCGTACACTTAGGTCCCCACACTGGAAAACTAGGTAAGGCGCCCCTCAATACTAAATAGACAAAAAATAATGCAAAGTAGTCATATAGCACATGTAAGCATGTAGACATGTTAAACACGTAAGTTCAAAAAGTTCGGGTTATCAGATTTTCCCCCCTTACAGAAGTTGTCCACGAAACTAGGACTCCTTATATATATATATATATATATATATATATATATATATATATATATATATACACTAACACTCTCCTGCTAGATACAAAGGTTCTATGGTTTTCAAAAAATGATTATGGTGCTAGATGTAAATCAACTAAGTGAGAAAGAAATATCACATACAATTAAAAAATAATGTACATGTAGTCGTACTCGTGATATTCTTTGCCCTTTATGGTTTGAGGAAGAAATTCAGACATTAGAATTCGGTCTTAAATCCCCTGCTTCCGGACACCGTCTTACCTTATGATCCATTTTTCCACATCTAAGACAAGAACAAGTCTTCCATCTATATTCACTCGAGTGTTTATTTCCACATATGTTACATATTCTAAAGGTCAACTTAGTTTTTGGTGTCCATATAAGTCCGCCAACCCGAATCGAGTTTGCCTCGGTCCTAACATCCAGTCGATAGGTATTGTTTTGCCCCGAGACAGAAGTAGAAATCTTCTTGTTTGTTGCAAATAAAAGATTTACATGTGCTTGAATCGTCATCTTCATGTAAGATCTCTTCTCAGTACTTTCCAAGTATGTCATCTTGAGTAAGAAGATGGACTGCAGCTCCAAAATCCAATGACATAGTAGGATTGACTGGTGGTGGCGGCACAAATTCTGCCCCGGTTTCATTATACCCAATTCAAAATTATGTTCTCTTTTGTTCCTGTGTCCCTGACGTGCGTAAGTAATAACTGGCACATCAGGGTTATTGTTTTCCGTTGTTGTTTCCTCCTTGTTGATCCATCTTAACCCAATAACAACTCAAGTTCAATTAAGCATATAATTTACATAACATGCTCACATAATATTCAACATGGCATAATAATATAGGTTAGCATACCATATCATAATATAATAAAAAAAACATGGCATCACATATATCTCAAGGTACACATAACACATCAACAATAACATAATAGTTGACACAAAGTATATAGCATTAATAAATATGTACTTCATTTGCCAGAGTCTCTACCCATCACACACTTCACATGTTATCTATCAAGTTCATCATATATTCATCACATGTTCTA
This sequence comes from Vinca minor, assembly GCA_026122235.1. Taxonomy (NCBI): domain Eukaryota; kingdom Viridiplantae; phylum Streptophyta; class Magnoliopsida; order Gentianales; family Apocynaceae; genus Vinca; species Vinca minor. The sequence goes on from JAOCZM010000120.1 coordinate 1,380,267, forward strand.
GCCCTAAGGTTCGACCTGCTCTAATACAAGATCTGTCACACCCCATGACCGAATGATAACCTGATAGTGCCTCATCAGCCAATGAAGCACAGAACCAATAGTAGAAATTATAAGTTCCATTAAATCAAATTATAAAAAGGAATACTAACAAAATAACATAAACTACCGAATTGACATAAATCCCACATACGTGAAAGGTAAGTCATTCTAACTGTCATTACAACATATAAAAACGTAAATGAAGAGTTCTAAACTATTACATATGATCAGGTTAGATCACTTATCCAAGTCCCCATCCCAAGCTTTCACATACTCAGCATCAGGTACATGTTCATCTGCAAGTAAAGAAAAATAAAAGCATGAGTTGCGAAGTCTAATAAGCATCAACACCCTTAGGATGCAAATATCAAATAGGACTCCAAAACTGTTTCCCAACTTCCCGAAATCAATGAAAATATAACACAACTTTACATAGATTTAAATAACCATTAAAACACTAGAATACACCTCACATAACTTATTAAAGACTTGGCTTTGAAATCGGATCAAACAGAAGTCAAAACAGACACATTTCAAAAATTGAGTTGTGGTCAGGTAAATCGGAGCTCATGCCAGATCGATTGGAGGTGGTTCAGGTCTATCGGCGCTCTGGTCAGGTTGACCGGAGCCCTTCGGAAATTTGTCCAGAAACCCAGTAGTATGTCGGGACGATGGAAAACAGTTTGCTGGACCGGAAAGTTGTCCGAACTTCAGAACAGACCATTTTTAGTGCAAAATAACGAAGGAAAAGTGCATTTCTGCAACTTCCCAAATCCCAGCCCAAAAATACAACTTAGACCTATATGCACATAGTTGGAAAAGACCAAAACAAGGACAAGTAAGCTAATAATCATACCCTTCATATCTTAACACTGATACACCAAAATGCACCCCGAGCATCCTGCTCTAGCCATATAGAACACACACACATAAACATTACAATTATGGTTACCTGTGACCCACAAATACCCACAATCAAGCTCAATCATCTATTCACAACTCTAAAGAAAATACTAACAACCCCCAATCCATTTACCTCGTTTAGGAAAGGCCTAGTGACACAGTCATTAATCCAGATATTCCCCATTGATGAATAGGGCCAATCTTTTAAGGATACACCACATTTCGACTTTCAGGAGGTCTAACCCTTTGTCAAGTTAGAGACGAGCCCAGTCACATAAACTAACTATTTGCCCAGTTAGACGAGGGCCCAGTGACAAAATCTGAAATAGAGACTCTAAGTATTTGCCCAGTTAGATGATGGCCCAGTGACACATCTAATTATTTGCCCAGTTAGACGAAGGCCAGTGATACAATCAGAATAATGTGAACTCTCGGGTTCAACATTATACAGACTAAATGGGATATATCATGCAATAAAGTCATTCCTAGATGAGAACTCGAGAGTGGCGACACGACCCACACATGGACTACAAATAGTACATAATATAAACGACTTACAAAGTAGTAAAATCAGCAAGTATGGATATGACAGAATGAAACAACAACATACACGATTATATTCAATGTTTAACATACAAGTATGATTAATTCGACATTTCATCCTATGCAATAAAACATTCTTTAAATCCTTTAAACACAAGTTTTCCAGAAGTTTAAAGACAACATTTCATGAGTTTTATTTTTTATAGAAAAGACAAGGGTGAAGATCCTTACTTGCAATTAGAGCAAGCAAAGCAAAACACAGAAATCAACAATGTAACAACTTCCACTGTAAATATACGTTCCCTGGGAACTCACAATCCACCCCGTCAATTCTCACGCATAGCCTTATCAGTTAGCTTCGAATCGAAACAAGAATAACCCTACTCAGAGTCCGATTACTACTTCAATTATGAATTCTACCAAAAGCTCTATGTTTTTACTCGAACTGCCACAACCTTGTATCCCGAAGATGATATTGTCAGTAGTGCCCTAGGACCATTAGCATATGTTGTACGTTTTTATATCTTTTTGAGCATTTCATCTGAATAGTTAATTTTGCTTATGAACATCAAATGCGTGATTTGATAGTAAAACTCATTTGCTTATGTAATTACTATTCTAGTTGTCCCTAGTTTTATGTAATCTACTTTACAATGAAATAAAACTAGTATGATGTTTGATTGATGATTATGTTTTACTAATCATGTGTAATTCTAGTTGTCCCTCGGAAAATGTTTGCGTCGGGCACCGCTTATTGAAACCCTCAGGAAGGATCTTAACATATTACAATTCCGAGGGTCTTTTTGGTTGGGATGGCTAGACTCCCGTTATATAATTATACGGTTTGATCAAGAAGAAGATTATTGCATGTTTTGGAGAAGAGGATTATAGATTTTCGGGGCTCGCGGATGCGAGTGTTCAAGTGGCAATACGACTTTGATAATGCGAAAGAACCATCGATTGTGCCGGTATGGATTCGATTCAAAGGTATGCCGATTCATCTTTTCAATAAATCACTAATTTTTTCTTTGGCTCAAGCGGTTGATACGCTGCTAGTTCTTGATGAGCCAACAACCAATTTTTTCTTTGTTTTGAAGTCGATCTATTGAAGGAACTTCAGACAAAGGTTTGGATTGCACATGCTCGGTTAGGTAAGGGATTCTGGCAGAGGATTGTTTATGAGAACTTACCGGCTTACTGTTCCCATTGTTCGATCGTTGGCATGAGGCCTCAGAATGCTCACATACTGCAACTCGAGAATGGAGAGGAGACGCACCCTCAGGACCCATTACGATTCTTGAAAATAAAGCAAGAAATCAAAAGAACAAGGGTATCCTACTGGAAGGAGGGTAGAAAATATTGAAATCCGGAAACATATGATGGTGGTAATTTAAAGTTTTTTAGTTTCAATTCTATCATATGTCCTCAACTTTATAGTGTTTGCTAATAAAATTCGTCGACATGTTCTTATTATTGTATATGAGAATATGTAGAATGAGGGAAGGAACATATACAAGGAAAGGCTTCAAAATTTTGTGATGAATTTATGGCATTATTTTCCTCTAAAATCTTATTTTTATTCCTTGCTTATTGCACGTTACCTGCAAAAGAAATAGATAAATAAACTAGTTGTACTTCCTGCAAAAAACTAAAAGAAAATTGTAGTAATTTCTTTCAACAGAATTATTGTCTTTTCAGCGTAAAACCCGACAAATATATTTCTTTTTTACAGTGGAGCCGACTACTACAATGATTGTTAAGGAAAATAAATCTGGGTAGTATCTCTTATAGGGACCTGAACGCATTACTTGCAAAAGCATTTGTAAGTCAACTGTTTGCACATTACTACATGAGAAATGGGTTCCTATTGCTCTTGTTTTTCATAGCTAGTCAGTCTATGTAACCGGAAGTGAATTTGTTTTCACCATCTTTTCATCGTCCGTTGTATGAGTTTATGATTTCTCAATAAATAAGTAGGGATCCGTCCGCGTTAATAATCAATTTGTATTTTTAAGACGAGTTCTTTGGCCTAAAATGAGGATTATTTGTTGGATATGTGCGCGAGTAGTGTACAAATGCACCCACCTAATCTTCCATCCTACACCCTCAATTCCATATTATATCATTTATGAAATGTAAGGAAAATTAAAAAATCAAAAGATAAGGTGTTTTTCAATCAAAATATCAATATTGTTATCTTAAATAGAAGTAATGGTATACTAGTCATATTTAAGCGAGTAATAATAATATTTTAACTAACAAAGTATCATTCTTTTTGCCTTCTTAATTTTTTTACATGTGGTATGTGACTTATATTATAGAATGGAGGTAGTATTTGATTTGCCAACAAACATATTATAACTTGAATTATTTGACTTTTCTTTACATGCATTACATGTCTCAACTTTTGTTTCTCAATCGCTTTGTTTTGTTCTATCAATATAGACATTTGAATATTGAGATATCAATAAATATTCAATTTACTACAAGAGAGAACACATAAAAAATTAAAAAAGAAATAAGAGAAAAAGAATGAGCACCTCCTCTAATCATCTAATTGAACAGGTATGTTGAAATTTTGTAGATTCTCATCAGCTTAAATTCAAATGTTTTGAACTCCTTTGATCAAGTCCTACAATTTTGATAAATTTAAACCAAAATAATGTGTTTTTGGTCTATTTATACTAAATTTTCAAGGATGAAACTGAATTATTTCTTCTTATGGATTGAAACATAATAACATTTTATTAAAAAATGAGTGTCTTTTGTGTGGATGTATGTGTGTATGCGTGTTTCATTTGATTTTCTAGATTTGTGTTTATTTTGTTGTTTCTTAAAAGTGATAGTTCAATACACTGATATTGTTTTTGAAAATTTAATTGTTGATGGAAATATTTAGGTACATAAAATTAATTAATGATGGAATCATTTAGTTACATAAAATTAATTGTTGATTGTTACTCCCTCCATCCCTAAATAAGGTTAACATTAGTATTATAAGTGTTTCTTTCCTACAATTAGAAAGAAGGTGTAAAACAAAAAATTTGGAACAAACAATATAAACTACAATTAGAATTATAAGTGTTTCTTTCCTGTCTCAGCCACCTCATTAGTATGCCAGTTTTACTATATTGAGCCGCCACCATGACTGCCTCGGTGCGGCCACCATCAGTGGGTGGGACATGGCCTAATAAGTCATTCTCCGTTCTAGTCTCATCTGCCCCGCAAGCAACCTCGCTCCCGATCAAAGAACTGGTCTCCAATAAGGGAGAGCCATCGCTGGTTATTGAGGATTCCGAACAGAAATTGCTAGAAGCACCGTGGAAGCGTGCTTTGGTGGAAAAATTCTCACGGAGAGGGCGTCCGTTAGAAAATTTGAGAAAAGATTTCAATCGCCTCCAATTCGAAGGAACTTTCAGGATGTATATAACAATGACATGCCGCGAGTCTAGCCATATATATATATATATATATATATATAAATAAGATCATAAGAAATTTTATATTCATCAACAAAAAAAAAATCTTCTAATCTAAGTTTCTTTAATGTTGTTGCCTTTCTTATCTTGGAGGCAATGCAGCAGTAAGGTTATAGTTCAGAATGTTACTAGTGCCCTAGAACCATTAGAATATATTGTGCATTTTATATATATTTTGAGTATGTCATTGGAATAGTATATATATATATATATATATATATGAAAGATCATAAGAAATTTTATATTCATCAACAAAAAACAAATCTTCTAATATAAGTTTCTTTAATGTTGTACTTTTCTTATCCTGGAGGCAATACAACACTAAGGTTATAGTTCAGAATGTTAGTAGTGCCCTATGACCATTAGCATATGTTGTGCGTTTTATATATATTTTGAGCATGTCAGTGAAATAGTTAATTTTGCTCTTGAACATCAAATATGTGATTTGATAGTAAAACTCATTAGCTTATGCAATTACTATTCTTATTGTCCCTAGTTTTATGTAATGTTATATACAATAAAATAAAACTAGTATGATGTTTGATTGATGATTATGTTTTACTGGTCATGTGTAATGGATACAAATAATATCATAGATACAATACATTGGGATATATTGTATCGGACGTGATCCGTTAGAGAAGTAATACTTCATAGTTCTTTAGTCATAAGTATTACTTCCTCAACACTATTTGGAATCCTTAGACCTTATGTCTCCTACGTTTTGACTCAGTCAGACGTTATTTTTAATTATGTATTTAATACGACTGATGATCGGATGTAGTGTCCTATCATGGCTTGAATGTGAGAGGCATTGTAAGGGATTTGTCCCTCTCTTATTAGAGAGAGATATCCATGGGCGCCTCGATAGGGAAGACAGTTTAAATGCATGGTCGTGCTCAAATGTATTTAATAAAGTGGTTATTAAATACCATTTTTTGGAACAGTCTACCTGGAGATCGAGCATAAATACAATTAAGCCTTATAAGGGTGACAACAACCATGCCTTATGCTTAATTTGGATATCGCGAGACAAAGGGATTAAATAGTGGATTGACATTAAGTTCCACTATACATTCATTTACTCTGGGTAGTCACAATGTCCTGCTAGGGACCGCTTGTGATTTATGAACACACACTACTACTAAGTGTGTGTTCATTTCCATTGTGATATGAACCTACATGGTCACACACATAGAAGAGTTAACGAGTTTTATGTCCAGATTCAATGAATCTAGAACGTGTCTGTGTCCATTGTTTATGACATTTAGTTTTCTGAGAATAATAAAAGATTATTATTCAAATTAGAGATTAATGATGGGCATTTTCAAATTAGAAAATAGAGAAGCTACCATAGCCAATTCAGACAATCGTAACATTGGCTCCAAAAGAATAATAAAAGGTAATCGATATTCCCGTTTCAGATTTTTAACTCAGGCTACCGACTCATCATTACCAATGCTTCTAACGTTCTAAATTAACAAATCCATAAAATTAGTATAAAATAGGGGTGTAGACATACCCATCAGAATGACCGATGGCCTTTTTTAGCGATTCTAGCTGATTTACGAATATACGCTGTTTTTTTCCTGACCTACTTGGTTTTAATGTGACTGGAGCAGAATGATGACTTTCAAAACTCAAATCCAAAGCAATGCTTGAAACTGGGATTTGGAGATTCACAGCAATGCTCAATAATTGAAGTGGTTGGCGTTCCTTTAGTAGAGCCAGACGAGTAGCTTGCTCGGCCCTCTCCCGGCCCAACCTTTCACCAATGTTTTTGGAGAAATAAACAAAATCACACCACCCTTCCCGTGATACAACCCAAGAAAGTAACTTCGGACCGACCCGTGATGCAGAGTATGCCCTGATCGTGGTTTTTCGCGGAAGACTGGTCGACCGGTTAGTCCTGGAATCTTCATGGCTTCGGTGGCTTGGGGCCGAAGTAACTTCATTCGCCATATTTCTTGGATAAACACGAACATCATCACATATATGAATCGGACCAGAATCCCCATTGTCATCCTCCTACGCATGGGTGTTCGCCTCATCCGTAACCTGAAATTCTACCAAGTCATTGAGAGTTCTTGTATGAGAAGGGTTCTTTGCCGGACCCGGTTGGCTCTGTTCAGACGCGGGTTCAAAAACCCGTAACCCGCATGCGCCTTTGTCACTCTCCAACCCGACTGGCGGCCCATCAGCTTGTACATGAACCCTAACCTCCTCTTCTACTGGTTTTGCCACATCCGTCACCAGCGTCACCCTAGATGTTCCGACAACCTTGCCGAATTTCAATGTCCATGGCTGCTCCATCTGCTTTCCCATAACTGGTTGCGATTTCTTGGTGACGTCAGCCAGCCCTGGTTTCTAACCCTCTACAATCCGTTGGTTGATGGCCAATTTTCCAACAATTCCAATAAAACCCTTTCCTCCCTCTCTTTCACTTTTCCAATAAAAAATATGTTGAGGGTAACAAAGATTTCCCTACAAAATCAATCAATATCTAAGATAAATAATAGAACTTGTTAACTGTTATACCTTGTTACAGAACTAACGAGAAACATAATATATAAGGAGAGAGATTATAAAACCTAGCTGTTTCACAATGAATAACAGTCGACATTCGTGCTTTTTGAACTCGTGAAGGATGAATAAAAAATAGTCATGGAGAATTTCATAATGAGAGAGAAAAACCCTTCATTCAAGATGTCTAATTATAAAAATGTTTTTTTTACGCCATGATGGGCGAAGCCCCATGAGCGGGGAGAGAGAACAACCCCATGAGCGGGGAGAGAGAGCACCCTAGATAAGGGAGATTAAATCATACCGCACGCCGGCAGAGGGCATCGAACCCACGACGTCGTGGGCAGGCGCCTGCCCCACTGTGCCACAACACCTTTGATAATTATAAAAAAGTTTAAGTGGCTATTTTTAAAAGGTCAACATAGACTTTGAGTAATTATTACAAACTTATTTCCCTAAAATATTAGTTCCAAGTTTCATATACTATGTTTTTCTAGTTTTGATAAGCTCGATCCTTATATATCGGGTTTCTCGTCAATTTTGAAACATTTTATAATAATCCACAAGTTCTATTGTTCATCTTAGATACTGATTTTGTAGGAAAAGCTTTGTTACCCTGAAAGTAGTGTTTCTTTTCGTCTGTCAACTAAGGCTCAAATGTTCCCCTTAGCTTCTCCATATCGACGAAGAGTGCATCCGCACTAAATTTCAACATAGTTTGACTCAAATTTCGCTGAACGGAAGTTGCCTAATTCATGTTCAGTAAAAAAAAATCACCTTTTTGTGGTTCACAATTTTTTTTGACCTATATCCTTGTTTCAAAAGAAACAAAATCAACCAAAATTATGAATAAATTAGTTATTAGAAAATAGAAGAGCCAACACAAACAGATATTTTCCTACAAAATCAATCAATATCTAAGATAAATAATATAACAATTGTGGACTATCATACCTTGTTTTAGAACTGACGATAAACATGATATATATATATATATATATATATATATATATATATATAAGGAGAGAGATTATAAAAACCTAGATGTTTCACAATGAATAACAGTCGACATTCGTGCTTTTTGAACTCGTGAAGGATGAATACTATATATTCATGGAGAATTCCATAATGAGAGAGAAGAACTCTTCTTACTAGATGTTTAATTATAAATATGTTTAAATGGCTATTTTAAAAGGTCATCAGAGATTTTGAGTAATTATTACAAACTTATTTCCGTAAATTATAAGTTTCATGTTTCATATACTATGTTTTTCTAGTTTTGATAATCTCTCTCCTTTTATATATTGATTTTCTCGTCAATTCTGAAACATGCTATAACAATCCACAAGCTCTATTGTTCATCTTAGATATTGATTTTGTAGGAAACTCTTTGTTACACTGACAGTAGATTTCAATTTGTTCCTCAATGTAGGCTCGAAGGTTCTCCTTAGCTTCTCCATATCGACGAAGAGTGCATCCACACTCAATTTTAACATAGTTTGAATAAAATTTTGTTGAACGGAAGATGCTTTGTTCATATTCTGAAATTAATTTACCGTTTTTTTGTTCACGAAAATTTTATACCTAAATCCTTGATTCAAAATCAACAAAAATTATGAATAATTTAGTTATTGGAAAATTGAAGAGCCAACATAACGAGAGGTTTCCTACAAAATCAAAGTCTAGGATTAAAAATGGAGATTATCAAAACTAGTTGTTTCACATTAAATAACGTGCGACATTCATGTTATTTGAACGCGTGCAGAATGAATAAAAAATAGTCATGGAGAATTCCCATAATCAGAGAAAATAACTCTTCTTGCCAGATTTCTAATTATAAAAAAGTTTAAGTGGCTATTTTCAAAAGGTCATTAGAGATTTTGATGAATTATTACAAACTTAATTTCTTAAAAGATACTCCCTCCATTCCTCAATGTAGGACGTTTGGGACACTTTGAAAAAATTAAGGAACTCAAACAAACAGTAATATTTCCACCATAATTCCAATAATACCCTTTCCTCTCTCTCTCTCTCTCTTTCACTTTTCCAATAAAAGATATGTTGAGGGTAACAAATATTTTTTATGAGGGACCATCCAAGGGGCTGGCCTACTCAAAGGATCCCTTAATCAACATTCAAGGTCCTATGACAAGAGCAGGGTTGAGGAAGACTCATCAAGGAATATCTATATTCATCTGTGAAGTCAAAGCTAGAGAGGAAGCCAAACTAAGCTTAGAAGATGATGTTCAAGTCAACCTCATAACTTTTCAAAGTGTTACAAACGGCCCAACTAAGCAAAGTGGCTAATTATATTTTCAGCTTTTATATTTACTATTTTTAAGTGTTTTAGGCCGTATAATGTTAGTGGTACTAGAATAAAGGACATGTTCCTCTATATAAAGGACAATTCGGCCAACTTATTATTTACGTTGGGTATATGATATTTGGTAAGGTTATTCTTTAGATACTTGTGAATTGAACTTCTATTCATATTTTCATTCTTGAGTTACTGTATCAACAAGTTAGTTTCACTTGTTGTGGTGTTTCAGCCCCCATTGATAATTAACCTACTTAGTGTTGCGTTGATTATATCCCCCCTTTGAAACTATTTTAATGAAGAGAAATATCTGATTCAACCTTTCGTTGTTGAATCTTGATACAATTTTTCAAGGTTCTTCATAAGTTGTTATCAGAGCTCTTTCTTGGTGTACCTTTACTGCTTTCTTGAAAATTTTCTTGTTTGCTTGGATAAAAAAATCGAAAAGGTCAAAAAAATAATTCAAGGCTGAGAGTGTTTTATGTAGTGAACATAAGCCAAAAGAAAACTTCTTGATCCCTAGTGCTTCGAGCCTCGTTTCAAGAATTGGCACAAGTTCACCCCTTTATTTCTTTGAGCTGTGAAATACAATCCAAAATCAAGAATCGATAGCGTTCGAGCCTCTATTCTTGATACTATTCGGCCAAGAAAAAGGGTAACCAAAAGTAAAAGAAACAAAGAAAAGATTCAAGAACAAGAAGCAAGAAGTATAAAGATTGAGATCTTTCTCTTCCTAAACACACAAGGATACCTAAAAAGTATCTTATGTTCTTAATTAGGTCTAGGATTTTCAAGATTACTCTATATTTCTTTTCTTTAAGCTATTTGCATAGGTCTATGATTTCTATTCCTTTATTTTTCATCTTTGTCTCAACGAAACAAATTTAGGAACCTTTAATTCATCTAGAGTTGAAGTTCTTTTACAATTATTGTTGGAATAAAGAGTGATTTTTTTTCTATCTAACAGTTTGGGTGTTTTTAGTAAATATGTCTCAACAGAAAGGAATTTCAAAGCAAGATGATAAACTCTTTCGGGAAGCCACACCACAAGTGTTTCGCCAAATTATGCAAAAGTTGGAGGAGGTAACCGAAAGATTGACTATTGTTGAAGCACAAAGACATCCAAATATACTTAGGAGAGGTAAAAAAGTTAAGACACAAGATTACCATCTTGAGGCCGAGCTTGATGAGATTGAGTCACATGAATCCAATGAGCCAAGGAGAGACAACATTCGGCCAAGGATGGATTTTATTCCACCTCAGTCGAGAGCAAGGCAACAATTTAGAGTTGAGGACAATGTTGCTTTTGAGCCGGGAAGGTGAGATAATTATCAAAGGTTTGACAATAATCTTGGTGCAATCAAGACCAAGATTCCCTCTTTTCAAGGTACGAATGATCCCGAATTATTTTTAAAATGGATTCGTAAATTTACCATGTTTTGTTACACCCCGTAACCAGGGTGATGACATGACAGTGTCTCACTGGTCGATGAGACACCAAAGCCTACGTTACAGAGTTGCTAAAAGGAAATTCATTATGCATTAAATCCAAGGTAATGGTTTAACAGCTGAAATCTAAATACACAACTGAAATGAATCTAGTTATTACATTATTAGGAAAAGTCTAAGCGTTCCAAAAATGAATAACTGAAATGAAACTAAGTGTTCTAAATGAAATAACTGAAAAGGAAATAAAATCTAGCAGCTAGGTAGATTATGATAACTCCTCGAATAGTCCCTCCCAGGTATCATCATCGTAAACAGAATCAACATTTACATCACCTGCACATTAAGAAAGCGGATGGACTGAGCTCCGGTGCTCACTAAGGACCTATAGTAATAAAGAAATACATAATAGAGTAAAGCAGAAATAGACTGAACAGATTCCCGTTTCCCAAAATACCCTTTTTGAAAATACACTTTTGCTACGACACAACTCAAGCCTTACGGAACTCAGAACGCAGGACATGACAGGACAATACAGTGCAGAGCAGAGCAGAACATAACATAACAGAACATAACAGAACATGACCTTCCGGTCGACCACACCCTCAGTCCGGTCGACCGGTGATATCTCAGAAGTACATAAACAGAAAACGGAGTCTCCGGTCGACCAGTACACAACCCGGTCGACCGAAGTGACCCGCGAACAAAGGGGTCGTCTGCGACTTGCGAAAATCAGAAAAACAAGTGCAAAACTTGTACACAAGTGTACTATCTTGTACCAAATCAAACCCAACCCAGATACAAGTTAAAATGACTCAATGCCAAGTATCAAATATGACCCAAACAAATGTTCGACTATACTTATCAAATCTGACACCCCATATCAGAATTCATGCCCTTAACATCCCATGCTACTCATGCACTACAAACCAATAGTTATGTCAGACAATCGAGTGTAAAATGAACAAGACCAAACAAGTGAAAAGCAACAGTTAAGCTAGACAACTATATTCTTCACGTTTAAGCACTCACACAACCGAACTTACAACAGGCACGTCTGCCATACAGTATTTACGATTACATAATTTGCTTAGAAATTACGAACATAGTTATCGATGTGACACTACAATCCCATAATCAAGCTCAATTGCCTAATCAGACCCATAATCACTGCTAACAGTCCCCCAAGTATTAACCCACAGAGTAAAGGACACACAGAAATCAGAATCCGACTGAATCTTTTCCTCGGATGGAGGCCAAAAATAAAGAATACGTCCATTGTGTCATCGCCCACACATGAGCTCCACAATTTACTGTTAGCATCTCTAACTTGTTTCTCCCGCTAGGGTTCGGGTCCACACATAGCCACACACAGAATTATCGCGAACTCACAGATTCTGACGATATCAAAAGTGGACGTATCCTGCTACAGATCTTTCATAGGCAAGAACTCGAATGGGGCGATGACTCGGTCGACCAATACCAAATCAATGACGACGAAAACCAAATAGACAAAGGACCAAGTAAGACGACAACCACTCAATAAAAATGAACGACCTAAGTACTGAACAAATAACAAGTTCAACAAGGACCCATTTAACATCTACGTTCAACTTCCACAATTCATAATTCACAATTTACAATTCACAATATTGTTAACCAACAATAGATGTAGTAATGATAGTTAAAAATAATTATAATTTCAGATTACATTATATGGAAGAATATATAATTTATTCGCAATCTTAACAATTCAGGCAATAATTCATACTCAAACAATCCCAAAAAAATTCTAAATCAATATTCAATATAGATATATAAATCCGGCAGAAACTAAATGAAAGAGTGGGTCCTTACCTTGTCGAACGGAAATTAAAGCAAGTAAAAAACACGAACCAGAATTTTCAGAAATTTGCCCCACCCCGGTGCGATATCTTTCCTCTCCGAACTCCGAATCGACTACCGTCTGCGCTCACTCGTACCTATCGTGAACGTCGTCGTTTTGATATATTGTACGTCGAAAACGGTAGAGAAACGCTCCTTCGCTGACCTTTCAAAATTCTCAGAAATCTCACAAAAACTCTCAAAACTCTCTGTTCTTCACGGCTAAAAGCCGTTTTATTCTTTCTGTTCTTTCTTAATGCACGTTTCCCAGAGAGCCCATGATCATTAATTCTATTTCCTTTTATTATTCTTTTATTTTATATATTCTAATCCCTTGTTCATGCTCCCTCCCAACTCTCACGGCTACGTTACTATGCTTTTTCTTATTTTCTTTTATTTTATTTTATTTCCTTACTCCTTAATTGTTTTAATTCCTTTATTATATTATATCTTATATAATTAATTCCTTATTTATTTAACGTAATTTTCTATATTTTTTTTTTATATTATGTTAACTTTCCTAATCCAAATAAAATTCCTTATTAAATCCAATTCTAATTCCACATCCAATTAAATCACTCATCGACGTGATTTATAACTACATCCCCTATTACGTTACGTGAGTGAAACGCCCCTCAACAAAACGTAGCTAAAATATAATGCGTAACATGGTTAAAAATTAAATGGATACAAATTCACATAATCGAGCAAAATAAATTCAAACCAACTTAACAAGTTGACGAAAATTAGTTACACGTAAGCAAAAGGTCCCGGGTATTATAGTTTTTTTCGTGCATAACTATTCGAAGGAGAAAAATGTTAAGTTGGCAGCCATGTAATTTTCGGATTATACTTCAATTTGGTGGGATAAAGAGGTGGATACAAGGAGAAGAGTTGGTCAACATCAAATTGATACTTGGGATGAGATGAAAGCGGTCATGAAGCGTAGATTTGTTCCCCAAAATTACACTAGGGAACTTTTCAATCGTTTGCAAAGATTGAAGCAAGGTACTAAATCGGTGGATGAGTATTACAAAGAGATGGAGATTTCCGTGATTAGAGCGGATATTCAAGAAGATAATGAGGCTACATAGACGCGGTTCTTGGCGGGTCTAAATGACAAAATTAGGTCAAAGGTAGAACGTGCTAACCTTGATAATCTTATTCAAATGGTTTATTATGCAGAGAAAATTGAGAGGCAACAAAAGGAGAAATGTTTAAGGACTTATTCGACAAAGCCAAGCCTAAACAAAGCAAAGGAGACTTTTGGAGCTGCCAAATCAGCCACCACATCAAGTGGGCCAGTCAAGACTTCTTCTACATCAAATTCATCCAATTCGAGGTTAAGTACCACTCCTAACCTTTTAAATGAGTGTTTTAAGTGTAAAGGAAATGGTCACTTTGCTAGGGACTGCCCAAATAGAAGTGTATTGATCATGCAAGATGATGGAACATGGGTAAGTGATGGAGAAGCCGAAGATGATATTTTGGATGAAGAAACCAAGCTTCTAGAAGAACAACCCGAGGAGGGAAATCAGCTTTTGGTGACTATGAAGCTTCTACATACTCAACCATTAGATGATGAACATCAACAAATGAGCAATCTCTTCCAAACAAAGTGCAATGCTAAAGGCAAGATTTGTTTACTTCTTATTGATAATGGAAGATATACTAATGTTTGTTGTCTTGATATGGTCACCGCTCTCTATTAACCTTGGAAAGCTCATCCAAATCCTTGTAAGCTTTCTTGGTTAAACAATAGTGGTGAAATCAAAGTGGATAAACAAGTTGAGATAGACTTAGGAATTGGGAGATTCAAAGATAAAGTGTTATGTGATGTGGTTCCAATGACTGCAAGTCACATTATTTTAGAAAGACCATGGCAATATTATAGGTGTGCGGATCATATTGGGAGGAAAAAAGTTTATCAAGTCGCCATGGATAAAGTAAGGTTTACATTGCATCCTTTAACACCAAATGCCGTAACTGAGGTTCATAAACAAATGACCGAGAATAGAGAGAAAAGAATGAGAGATGAGTTGCAAAAGAAGAGTGATTTCACCCTTGAGGTCAAAATGATGAAAAAGCTGAGCCAAATATGAGAAAAAAAAGGAAGTGCTCAAAAAGTGAGGAAAGAATGTTTATTTATAAACCCAGGAAAGGTAGATAGGGCTATTCGAGCAAAACAATCATTTGTTTTGCTAATTTTTAAAGGAGCCGAAAGGTCCTATTGTACTAACACTTTTGAGCTAACTTCTTCTTCTCTACCTAGTCTTGTTTGTGTTCTATTCAGGAATTCAATGATGATTTTCCCAAGGAGTGCCGAAAGGTCTACCTCCAATTAGGGGCATTGAACATCAAATCGACTTCATCCCAGGATCCATTCTTCCAAATAGACCATCTTATAGAGCAAATCCGGATGAAACACGTGAAATACCAAGGCAAGTAGATTTACTTCTTGAGAAGGAGCATGTAAGAGAATCTTTAAGTCATTGTGCTAGTCATGTTATATTAGTACCTAAAAAGGAAGGAACATTTAGATTATGTACGGATTGTCGAGCTATTAATAAGATAACTGTTAAATATAGGCACATGATACCTCGCTTAGATGATATGCTTGAAGAGTTAAATGGTGCACAAATATTTTCTAAAATTGATTTAACTCAAGGATATCACCAAATTAGAATGAAAGAAGAAGATGAATGGAAAACTGCATTTAAGACTAAATATGGATTATATGAATGGATTGTTATGCCTTTTGGTCTTACTAATGCACCTAGTACTTTCATGAGATTAATGAACTATATATTTCGGCATTGTTTTGGAAAGTTTGTTATACTTTATTTTGATGATATACTTGTTTATAGTAAAAGCTTTGAAGATCATGTTGAACATCTTAGGGTTGTTTTTACTATTTTAAAGGAACAAACTTTGTATGCTAAGCTTGAAAAGTGTGTCTTTTGCACTAATTGTATTAACTTTCTTGGATACATTGTGAGTTCTCAAGGTATTAGTGTTGATCCGGCCAAAATCAAAGCAATTATGGATTGGACGAAACCAACAAATGCAAGTCAAGTAAGATCATTCCATGGCTTAGCTAGTTTCTATAGACGTTTTTGTACGTGATTTTAGTACTATTGCTGCCCCTTTGAATGAAGTTGTGAAGAATGATACTTCTTTTTATTGGGATAAGCCGCAACAAGAGAGTTTTGACAAACTCAAAGCTTTACTTACTTCTTCCCTATTCTTGCTTTACCTAACTTTGATGTAACTTTTGAAATTGAATGTGATGCTTTAGGGATAGGTATTGGAGCTGTTTTGCAACAACAAAACAAACCTTTGGCATACTTTAGTGAGAAATTAAGTGGACCTACACTTAATTATCCAACTTATGACAAGGAGTTGTATGCAATTGTTAGAGCTTTGGAGACATGGTAACACTATTTGATTGCAAAAGAATTTGTGATACATATGGACCATGAATCCATCAAATACCTAAAAGGGCAAAGTAAGTTGAATAAAAGGCATGCTAAATGGGTTTCCTTTATTGATACTTTTCCCTACATCATCAAGTACATAAAAGGTAAGGAAAATATTGTAGTCATGATGGATTTAGCAATTACAATGTTTTCCTTGCCTTTTCTGGTAAGGAAAACATCGTAATTGCTAGATAAAACATTGTAGTCATGATGGATACTTTTCCCTACATCATCAACCTAGCAATTTAGCATACAGAAAAGGTAAGTAAAGTATACCTTCCATCCTCACCATGGATTGATGTTTCTATGGATTTTATCCTTAGATTACCGAGATCACAAAGAGAAAAACAAGTAATGCAAGACATGTAGCGGATTTCTTCGTGAAGGAGATCATTCGGCTACATGGAGTTCCAAAGACCATTGTGAGTGATAGAGATGTTAAATTCCTAAGTTACTTTTGGAAGACATTATAGAGTAAGTTGGGAAACAAATTGCTATTTTCTACATCAAGTCACCCACAAACTGATGGCCAAACCGAGGTAACCAATAGAACTTTAGGGGTTCTACTTAGAGAACTCATTCAAAAGAACTTAAAGAGGTGGGAAGATTGTTTACCTATTGCTGATTTTTCTTATAATAGGACTTTGCATTCTACTACTAATAATTCACCTTTTGAAGTTGTTTATGGATTTAACCCCTTAACCCCTTTAGATCTAACTCCTTTGCCTATTGATGAGTATTATAATGTAGAAGGTTATTCTAGGGCAGATTATATTCAAAAACTTCATCAACAAGTTCAAGATACAATTGCAAAGAGAAATGCTTCTTATGCAAGACATGTCAACAAAGGCTGCAAGCATATTTCTTTTGAAGTTGGAGATTGGGTTTGGTTGCATCTTAGGAAAGAAAGATTTCCTAATGAAAGAAAGTCTAAGTTACACCCAAGTTGAGATGGACCCTTTCAAGTTGTTGCAAAGATCAATGACAATGCTTACAAGATAGATTTGAAAGGTTAGTATGATGTAAGTTCTACTTTCAATGTTTTTGACTTGACCCCTTTTGATTTTGATTCAGATTATGATGATGATGATTCGAGGATGAATCATTTTCAAGGGGGAGGGGATGATGAGGGACCATCCAAGGGGCTACCCTACTCAACAGATCCTATAATCAACATTCAAGGTCCTATGACTAGAGTAAGGTTGAGGAAGACTCATCAAGGAATATATACATTCATCCGTGAAGTCAAAGCTAAAGAGAAAGCCAAGCTAAGCTTAGAAGATGATGTTCAAGTCAACCTAATAAATTTTCAAAGTGTTACAAACGGCCCAACTAAGCAAAGTGGCTAAAACAACATTTTAGGAACTTTGTACATTAAAGTCTACTCTAGACTTTAATTAGATTTTCAGCTTTTATATTTACTAATTTTAAGTGTTTTAGGCCGCATAATGTTAGTGGTACTAGAATAAAGGACATGTTGTCCAAGTGTTTAGTTAGTGTTTCTTTTATAGCAAGTTTGTTATGCTAGAGATTGAAGAGCCCTAATTAGAATAGGACTCTTCCTTTGTGGGTTCTTTTGAGCCGAATTGTTCCTCTATATAAAGGACAATCCGGCCAACTTATTATTTAATTTAGATATATGATATTTGGTAAGTTTATTCCTTAGATACTTGTGAATTGAACTTCTATTTAGATTTTCATTCATTCTTGAGTTACTGTATCAACAAGTTAGTTTCACTTGTTGTGGTGTTTCAGCCCCCATTGATAATTAACCTACTTAGTCTTGCGTTGATTATATCCCCCTTTGAAACTATTTCAATAAGATAAAGATCCGATTGAACCTTTTGTTGTTGAATCTTGATACAAGTTATCAGGCTTCTTCATCAATTTTCCTACAAAATCAATCAATATCTAAGATAAATAATAGAACTTGTGATCTGTTATACCTTGTTTCAGAACTGACGAGAAACATGATATATAAGGAGGGAGATTATAAAACCTAGTTGTTTCATAATGAATAACAGTCGACATTTGTGCTTTTTGAACTCGTGAAGGATGAATAAAAAAAATAGTCATGGAGAATTCCACAATGAGAGAGAATAACTCTTCTTGCTAGATGTCTAATTATAAAAATGTTTAAGTGGCTATTTTTAAAAGGTCATCAGGGACTTTGAGTAATTATTACAAACTTATTTCCCTAAAAGATAAGTTCCAAGTTTCAAAAAAAAAAGTTCCAAGTTTCATTTACTATGCTTTTCTAGTTTTGATAATCTCGATCCTTATATATCGAGTTTCTCGTCAATTCTGAAACATGCTATAACAATCCACAAGTTCTATTGTTCATCTTAGACATTGATTTTGTAGGAAAATCTTTATTACACTAATAACAGATTTCAATTCGTCCACCAACATAGGCTCGAAGGTTCGCCTTAGCTTCTCCATATTGATGAAGAGTCATCCACACACAATTTCAACATAGTTTGAATCAAATTTTGTTGAACGGAAGTTGCTTTATACTATCCTTGATTCAAAAGAAGAAAATCAACAAAAAATTATGAATAAATTAGTTTTTTGAAAATTGAAGAACCAACATAACGAGAGATTTTCCTAAAAAATCAATGTCTAAGATTAACAATAGAACTTGTGAATTGTTATAGCTTGTTTCAAGAACTGACGAGAAATCCGATTTGTAAGAATAGAGATTATCAAAACTAGATTTTTCACATTGAATAACGTGCAACATTCGTGCTATTTGAACGAGTGCAGGATGAATAAAAAAATAGTCATGGAAAATTTCCATAATGATAGAAAATAACTCTTCTTACTGGATGTCTTTTTGTAAAAAATGTTTAAGTGGCTATTTTTAAAAGGTCATCAGAGATTTTGAGGAATTATTACAAACTTAATTCCTTAAAAGATAAATTACAAGTTTCATATACTATGCTTTTCTAATTTTGATAATCTCAATCTTTATGTATCGGGGTTCTCGCCAATTCTTAAATATGCTATAACACTTCACAAGATCTATTGTTCATCTTAGATACCAATTTTATAGGAAAATCTTTGTTAAACTGACAGTAGCTTTTATATTGTGTCTATCAACTCAGGCTCGAAGGTTCCTCTTAGCTTATCCATATCAACGAAGAGTGCATCAGCACTCTATTTCAACATAGTTTGACTCAAATTTCACTAAACGGAAGTTGCCTAATTCATGTTCAGTAAACAAATCATCTTTTTGTGGTCACAAAAGTTTTCGGCCTATATCCTTGTTTCAAAAGAAAAAAAATCAACAAAAACTATGAATAAATTAGTTATTAAAAAATAGAAGAGCCAACACAACGAGGGATTTTCCTACAAAATGAATCAATATCTAAGATAAATAATAGAACTTGTAAACTGTTATACCTTGTTTTTAGAACTGATGAGAAACATGAGATATAAGAAGGGAGATTATAAAAATCTAGTTGTTTCCCAATGAATAATAGTCGACATTCGTGCTTTTTGAACTCGTGAAGGATGAATAAAAAATATTCATGGAGAATTCCATAATGAGAGAGAATAACTCTTCTTGCTAAATGTATAATTATAGAAATGTTTAAGTGGCTATTTTTAAAAGGTCATCAGAGACTTTGAGCAATTATTACAAACTTATTTCCCTAAAAGATAAGTTCCAAGTTTCATGTACTATTCTTTTCTAGTTTTTATAATCTCGATCCTTATATATTTGGTTTCTCGTCAATTCTGAAACATGCTATATCAATCCACATGTTCTATTGTTCATCTTAGATATTGATTTTGTAGAAAAATCTTTGTTACACTGACAGTTTTTTTCAATTTGTCCGTCAACTTAGGCTCGAAGATTCACCTTAGATTCTCCATATCGATGAAGAGTTCATCCACACTCAATTTCAACATAGTTTGAATCAAATTTTATTTAATGGAAGTTGCTTTGTTCATGCTCGTGGTTCCCGAATAATTTATACCTATATTCAAAAGAAACAAAATCAACAAAAAAAATTGAATAAATAAGTTATTGGAAAATTGAAGAGCCAACATAACAAGAGATTTTCCTACAAAATCACTGTCTAAGATTAACAATAGAACTTGTGAACTGTTATAACTTGTTCAAGAACTGACGAGAAACCCGATTTATAAGAATAGAGATTATCCGAACAAGTTTTTTAACATTGAATAATGTGCGACATTCGTGCTATTTGAACGCGTGTAGGATGAATAAAAAATAGTCATGGAGAATTCCTATAATGAGAGAAAATGACTCTTCTTGCTAGATGTCTAATTATAAAAATGTTTAAGTGGCTATTTTTAAAAGGTTATCAGAGATTTTGAGGAATTGTTACAAACTTAATTCCTTAAAAGATAAGTTCCAAGTTTCATATACTATGCTTTTCTAGTTTTGATAATCTCAATCTTTATGTATAGGGGTTCTTGTCAGTTCTGAAATATGTTATAACAATTAACAAGTTATATTGATCATCTTAGATACTAATTTTATAGGAAAATCTTCGTTACCTTGACAGTATTGTTTCTATTCGTCTGTCAACTCAAGCTTGAAGGTTCCCCTTAGCTTCTCCATATCAATGAAGAGTGCATCCGCACTTAATTTCAACATAGTTTGACTCAAAATTCGATGAACGAAAGTTGCCTAATTCATGTTCAGTAAACAAATCACGTTTTTGTGGTTCACAACAATTTTCGACTTATATCCTTGTTTCAAAAGAAACAAAATCAACAAAAATTATGAATAAATTAGTATTAAAAAATAGAAGAGCCAACACAACGAGTGATTTTCCTACAAAGTCAATCAATATCTAATATAAATAATAGAAACTTGTGAATTGTTATACCTTGTTTTTCGAATTGACGAGAAGCATGATACATAAGGAGATAGATTATAAAAACCTAGATGTTTCACAATGAATAACAGTCGACATTCGTGCTTTTCGAACTCGTGAAGGATTAATAAAAATATTCATGGGGAATTCCATAATGAGAGAGAAGAACTCTTCTGGCTAGATGTCTAATTATAAAGAAATTTAAGTGGCTTTTTTAAAAGGTCATCAGATATTTTGAGTAATTATTACAAACTTATTTCCCTAATGATAAGTTTCATGTTCCATATACTATGTTTTTCTACTTTTGATAACTCTCTCCTTATATATCGGGTTTCTCGTCAATTCTGAAACATGCTATAACAATTCACAAGTTCTATTGTTCATCTTAGATATTGATTTTGTAGGAAAATATTTGTTACACTGATAGTAGATTTCCATTCATCCATCAACTTAGGCTCGGTTCGCCTTAGCTTCTCCATATCGATGAAGAGTGAATATTGTTTTGTTAAAGTATCAACTAAATAAAAAGAAGGAGAGAAATATCCCGTGCATAGCACGGGTCATTAGACTAGTGTGTGTATATATATATATATATATATATTTTGTTTTAATAATCATTTTAGTGTTCGGCCTTAAGTTTATTCTTCCCCAATGGCCAGTTTTTCCTCGTAGGTTATGCCAAGCTTAGGAGAAATAGTGGTTTATTAGAACCATTTCCAAGATCAGGATCGACTTTGGCTTAGCCCACCTCTTCTTCTGTCTGACTTTTGTGTCTTACCTTGTCCCGACCTCTATTTTTGGCTGGTCCTTTGTTTTAGACCGATCATTGGAGTAGTAAACTTAGCCTTCCGGTAGAGTGTCCATCTTTAATGGCAAGGTATGGGCTTGTGAGTGAGCCTCATGGTAAGCCGAGGAACCCTCGATTGCATACCAACCACATTAGCCAGGGAAAGTTCATTCACTCACCGGACACCCTAGTTCTTGTCGATTTGCACCCGCATCAAACGAGATAAGAATGTCTTGCCCTGAGAAGTGAAGGGAGCCTACGTTGATCTATGAGACCTCGTTCCAAAGTTTTTTCCAAAAGAGCAATCACTTCATAGTGAAAACTGAAATATATATATATATATATATATATATATATATATATATATATATATATATATATATATATGTAGAACTTGTTTTCAGTTTCAACTTTCAACCAATCACAAACCTTCACAATCCCACGAGTAATTTTATGGAATTGGTTGAGATGATTTTTTATTTATTAAGTTAATGATATAGCTTGACATCTTTGACTTATTCAAATGAAATTGTTAATTTAAATATTTTAATGCTTTTTTATTTTTCCTATTCTATTTTATTCTTTTTCTCTTTTCAATACTATTAATGATGCCACATCGAAAGTTTATTAATTTTTTTTTAAATTTGACAATATTATTAATAAAGGGGTTGAGAATTATTTTTTATTGAATGAATTTGTTAAGTTGATTTTTAGTCCATTAAATTGAGTGACAAATCCAATTTGCTTTTCAATTTTTTCATTGAAATAGTCAAAGTTTTTTGTGAAAGAAAATTAGTTCACCAAGTAATTTAGTTTTATATTGAACCCGCAAGCGAACCTGCTCACTAAACGTTTTTCATCAAAAGAGTAAAAACTTTAAAAAAAATAACTTTGGTTGATCGAGCCATTATTTTTTAGAGTATTATTAATTTTATGGAATTTGCCCAATGAATATGAGAGGTGGACTTTATTTTCTTTTCAGATTGTTCAATTAAACAATATTTTCCAAGAAAAATTATCATCTCGGCCTTGAGGCGTCATTGAAAGAAATCCTTGAAAATTCATGGGTAACTTCAAGTGTCTTCCACGTATCATGAGCGATATCACTACCATTTACTCAGTTGTATTCGTTCGTTTTGGTGGAGAGCGCAACTCAATATGTTCATGGCTTAAAAATTCATGGTCAGTTTCTTGATCTCAAAATCATTGAATTCATGTTTTTCTTTTTCAACTCATGTGCCATTTTATTCCTTCATAGGAATGTAAGGTACATCATCTATCACACTCCATAGCTCAAAATTTATGGAGCAAATATAAATGCGAAAACGGTTTTTCCAACAATTATAATTAGTTTCGTCAAAGAAATGAGGACGGTTTGTAGAAGACCCCTCAAGATACGCAAAAGCGGAATGTCCAGCCATTTGATCTTTACTTCAAGGATGTTAATCCAAAAATAGAAGACAATACTCTGATACCAATTGAAAAACACTGGGGTGTAGGGCTTTTGTAAAATTTTAAAAATTTCTTCTAATGGAAGATAAAATGTGTAAACAAAAACAATAATGAAAGCTTGTAAAGAAGAAGATCAAAAGACAAGAGATTTAGAGTGGTTCGATTCACAAAGAATCTATGTCCAGTCGTCCACTACCTTGAAACACACTCAAGGATTTCAACACTTCACTAAGAAGTTCCCTTCACAACAAATTGCAAGGTGGGATCAACCTTTTACAACAAGTGGACAACTCACAAAGAGTTTTACTTGAACCACTTAAGTAGCCCACTAAGAACCTAACTCATAAAGAGTTTTCTTACAAATCTCACAAAGAGAAGAAACTCACAAAGAGTGTTTCGTAGCTCACAAAGAACTAATCTCACGAATGAGAGGGGAAAGGGGAATAACCAAATGGGTAGTGGGGTAGTGATTATTGGATAAAACAATTGGGATCAAATTTGGATCAAGAAGGCATAATGTCACATTAAATCCTAACAATCATTTTCATTTTATACTCTTTGATCCTTGTTTGATCCAATTTTTTTTATCCAACAATCATTATTGTAACCAAATATCACCTTGAAGTGATAGATTTGTTACAAGTGTAAAGCTAAATAAATTCTATAGCTTAAATGATTTTTAATCAAACTTGTTTAGCACATGAAATTGATTGCAAAGAGTAATAAATGATTCTTTGAATGAGAGTATATTGAATGCACTTAATGGAATGAATACTTTGCAAAATTTCAGTACTGAGGTTTAAGTAAGGGAGAGAAAATGGCTAGCATTTAATGCACCAACGACTAGAAAATTGCTAGAGTTTGGCACTACGGTCGACCGAACTTGGGTCCAGGTCATCCGGGGTGCTTCTGAGCTTATTTTGAAAAGGTTTTGTTTCGATCTAGGTCGACCTGGCCATATCTCTGTCAATCAGAGCATGATCTCCGTCGTTCGAACTGAATTGAGGTCGACCGAACCAAAATAGTCTTTGAGTGATTGAAACCATTTGAAAAGATTTAGTGATGTTGACACACCTTGGTCGACCTAACTCAAGGGTCGGCCGACCGACCTTCAACCGGTCTTCCGAAGTAATACTTCGGTCGATGAAGGTTAAGGATAAAAGTGGGTTTCCCACTATGTCTCAAATCAAATGTTATCTATCTCATGTATAAACTTAATATGACTCTTGAAACACTTTGAAAACCTTTTCAAAAACATTTTAACATGATTGATCTAAGGACAAAAAACAAGTTTTAAGGCATTTTAACATGAAAATATTTTTAGTGTATGCATGGCAAGAGTGAGCATTATCATTTGAGCTTTTCCTAAGGTAGATTACAAGATATAAAATATCTAATCTACCCTATCATAAACCTAAGTCTTCAAACACTTCTTGTAGGCATCTCTTGGATCTTCAATGTGTAAGTGTGTCATTTTCTTATGTGTGCTTTCTTGATAGACTTGGTACTTTACTTGCAATCTATCACATAAACAAATATTACATTAAATCTCATCAACGGTTTATTGTTCATCAAAATAGAAAATTTAGCCCTTAGGGTTTACAATAACTTTCAAGAAACCTTTTAATTTCATAACTGAAAAAAGTGTGTTGAAAACTATAAAAGAGAAGTTTTAGAAGCTACTAGCAATAGACACAAGATATATGTGGCTCACTCAGGTGTGTTTGTTTCCATAGAATTGGAGATTTGGAATTGGAATTGGTTTTCCAATTGCAATTTTCTTTTTTGGCTATCAACAAAATCATGGAATTGGAATTGGATTCTCAACAAAATTTTGGAATTGGAATTCCAATTCCAATTCTCTTGTTTAGCTATCAACACAATTTTGGAATTGGAATTCCAAATCCAATTCCAACCCCCTCAATTCCACAAAATCAATTCCATTTTATAATCAAAGAATTTGAAGTCCAATTCCACAAGATTTATTGTAGGTTATAAATATATCATACATACAAGTTATTTTCTCTCTCTCTCTCTCTCTATATATATATATATATATATATATATATATATATATATATATATATATATATATATATATATATATATATAATGACCAAAGTACCCTTATTGTAAAGTGACAAAACACCCATGGTACAAAATGAATAAAGTACTCTTAATTTAAAATAGCTAATGTTATTCGTTTAAATGAAAAAAATACCCTTTGTACGATGTCGAAAAATACCGTTAGTGCAAAATTACAAACACACCCTTAGCTCTTTTTTCCTTACATGATAATTATGCCTTATTCCCCTTTTTTTTGTTGATGTTATACTGCTTTCTAACATAATTTTCTCATATAGTCTTTTCATTATTGGATTTTATATTGTTATGTTTCTTACTTTCTATTGAGCGGTTTATTTATCTGGCTTCTTTCTTAATCAGAAGTTGAACTTCTAATCTAATTAACTTCATATTGTAGGGACTTCTGAAGATGCATGCAAATAAGGCTACCGAAATCAGCCGAAGAAGAAGAATAAAGGCGAGCCCCTCTCTTTGTTTTGTTTCTTTTATTGAGGACTTTATTCCATATCTTTCTTATTTGCACATGAAAAAAAATGAAATTACTATTCTTCTTTATGGCCTCTTTAGTGACAACGAACGCCATTGGAGGATTAAATGTTCGGCAGACAGGATGGTAAGTAACCATCTATCATGAACTTTGGAATACTGAATAATAAATCACTATTTGATAGACACAAATAAGTTTTGCATAGGCTATGATATCTATAACTTTTACTTCATATTATTAGACAAAAGCGTGATTATTTGAACTTGATAAATCTCATCCAATTATCAAAATAAAAGTAACGAAAACTGTCTTCCTTTATTATTGTTTGCATGAGATTGATAGAGAGAAAGAGGAGACTATATACATTGATAATGAAAGGATTCGAGATCTCTATTGCCGAGGAATTAAAGAGTATTAAAATAATCTATAGACTTTTTGCTTTTACTTCTCATTGAGAAAAAAATTTGCAATGTATTTTTAAGATCGAACATTTTATTTTAAATATGATGAATTTTGATTGTTCATTTTCTCTTATACGAAAGAAGTATATGTCAATATTTCTCTCTATTATTATCTTATAAATGGCTAATATACACACATGAACACCGGCAAAAACACCAATTTTGTCCTAAAAGATGTTTCTAAGGGCCGTTTAAGTCCTGAAAGAAAAATTTTGTCCTTTAAAATCCTAAATGTATTTACGTGCTGCAATTAAGGTCCTTCCGTCCAATTTTTTGTTAAGTCGACGTTAAATCAAAAAAGCGGTCAACCCCTCCACTTTATACCGAGGGGTATTTATGTAATTTCATTGTCGTCTTCTTCACACCCTCTCCATCTTCCTCCCCCCCCCAACCTTCCCCACCACCATTAACCCCTCAAAATCACTTTCCCGAAAATCACTTTCTCCCTCCTCGGTTTTCTATATTCTGCTGATGCATTCAATCCCATACCTCTCCACCAAACTTAATTTTTTACAGTATCATCAATCTGAAATCGAGATGTTTATAAGCACAGAATTCGATCTACCAAACTGAAATTGAGATTTTTTTTGCACAAAATTTGATATAGAAATCGAAATTAAGCTAGATTTTGTAGGAATTGGAGTTTTTGAGTGAGTGGATTAGGTAAAAAGGGCGCAATTATGGCGATGCGAGACCTTGTTAGCGGTGGTGCAGCCTGCCAGGTTCTTCTTCTTCATCAAACCCTCTCGGTCCCCAGAGTCTTCCTCCGTCCCCCCACCATTCCCCCACCACCACCACCTGCAACTTCCCCCCACGAATCCCCAGAATTTCACCATGAATCTGATGGATATGATAAGTTGATCAAGTGAGCAACCACAAATCCATTATATTCTCCAATTTCATCATTCCATATTCAATTCTATAGATATGTACATGTGAAGAGAAAGCAGATCTTGGAAATTAAGAATCATCTGGACAAACAATAACTTTTTCTCTTTACCCAGAAAACGTTTCAAGATTCCTAATTTATCACCCAAAAAAAAAAAATTTGAAACCCAAAAACACACACAAGCGCACACACACATCGAATCAAATTTTATTTTTCTTAAAGGCGAAAAGAGTAATTAAAAAGAAAAAAAAAAGATGGAACATATCGGCGCCGGTGTATGGAAAGCAAACAGGTTTTTGGAACCCATTAATGAGTTAAGGGAATTCATGAACTTCAATTTTTTAAGGTGAAAGTAACCATAGGAAATGGTGGTTGTTGCAGGTGACGGTGGTGGGGGAAGGGTGGGGATGGAGGAAGATGGAGGGGGTGTGAAGAAGACGACATTGAATTGACATAAATGCCCCTCGGTAAAAAATGGTGTGTTTGACCGCTTTTCTGATTTAACGTCGACTTAACAAAAAATTGGACGGAAGGACCTTAATTGCAGCACGTAAATACATTTAGGATTTTAAAGGACAAAATTTTTTCTTTCAGGACTTAAACGACTCTTAGAAACATCTTTTAGGACAAAATTGGTGTTTTTGCCCATGAACACCCATTTACACAAAAATTAAATATGTGCATCTAATACCTATAATAAAAAAAATTAACTAATTTTTTTTAAAAGTTAAAAGAGCATGGGATTAGTTCACTATATATACAGACTCATCACTTATCTTAATTGGCTAAATAGTGTATTATGTCCCTAAACTATTTTTATTTTGGTGACTAACGTCCTAAATCATTGTTTCATGTATTTTACTATCCCTAAATGATTTAGGTTTGGTATTCATCATCTTTCCGTTCAAAACATAACTGGCCAAGGGAAATTTGGGTAAAAATGTTAGTCAACTCCAAAACTATTAGGGGTATAATTGGTATTTGAATTTATAATAATCCCTCACCCCTCTCCTTGCACCATTGAGATATTGAAGACCCCATCTGCAAATTTGCAGAGAAAAGTCGCCACGTCGCTGCTGTTAAATTGTAGATTGGCCCGACCGGCCTGGCAGGCGCTGGAGAAAGCAAGCTATTGCTGCCATCCTCGATCTGAAACCTACAAAAAATCTCGGCCCCAAACTTGCAATTTTCGGAGACAAAAAATATCAATTTTCTTTTCCAAATTAGGACCTAACTCCGCAACCCACTCCATCCCCTTTGATGACCACCCCCCCAATAATTTGCAGAGCATCTAATCAAACCCCAATAGATTTCCATGATGACGATGATGATGAAAATACAAAGTTTTGTGAAAATTGGCAGAGCCCACGAGTTCTTGGGCTTCAATTTTTTTGGAGAAAAATTGGGTCATGGTGAATAGGGTATCAACATAGAGTGCAAGAAAAAACTGGGATTGGGAAAAGAGATTACCACTATTTTCAATTTTTTAAAAGATTATTGCACGTGTTGACTACCTAAAGCAGTCCACCTGCTGCAAGACCAAATGTACTCTTGTTAAATTGAATCATAAATCCATCAAGTGGTGTATGGGAATTGTTTTCAAACAACATGCTGTAATTTGTAAACCTTGATCGGTGGCTGCCGCTAACACAATAGGCAAATGAGGGCTGCATAAAAGATCACCATAAAAAGATTTCTCGGCGTCGTGGTTCCAGCCAATCTAGTACTGGTTTAAACCAATTAAGTCTGCCACCGAAAGTAAGGCTGCAATGGGAGCAATTTTGACCTCCGGTGAAGGGTGGTGGTCGGCAAAGGGGGACTGGATGAAGGGGGATGGGTAGAGTGGGCTGGGGTGGTGGTCAGCAAAGGCGGAGTGGGTTGAGGAGATGATGAAGGTTGGCTGCTTGATGGTGGTCGGCGAAGGGGAGGATGTGGGGTTGCGGAGAAAAAAGAAGATGAATGAGGGGTAGGAGTGGGGGTTAGGTATGTTTGGATAGGGGTAGAATATTTTAAATTTGAAGTTCCAATAATGCCCATCCAACTTTTCTTGTTGACCAGATCAAATTTTAAAATTCACGTTTGACTAACTTTGTTTTAAACTGAAGGATGATGAATACCAAACGTAAATTGTTTAGGGATGATAAAATACAGAAACAATAATTTAAGACGTTAGCCACCAAATAAAAATCGTTTAGGGACATAATACACTAATTAGCCATCTTAATTCCCCCCTCTCTCTCTCTCGTCTCCGAGCAAGTAGAAAACCCAACAAACCCTTACCTTAAATTAGAGCAGCTTCCTCTCTAAGCATTCTTCTCTAAGATCCAAAAGCGGAATCAATATTATGGGTTCAAAGAAATCCGACTTTTGCGACGGCGCTAGCCCTGGGTTCGTCTCTTTTCCCTTCCTTTCTCTATCTCTATTTTATTTTTAGGCTTTACATTTTTTGTAAAGTTTAGACCAAAAAAATTTGATGTTTTTGTTTCGATTTTCTTAAATATTGTTGCAGTAAAATCTTTATCGGAGGTTTAGCTAAAGATACTACTTTGGGTAAGTCGTCTTCATTTTTCTTCTCTGCTATTCTTCATGTGAATTTTGATTTGCAAGTCTTCATCTTACCGATTCAGTTGGGGAATGGTTTGTTTGACCGCTTACTGTCTCTGTTAAAAATTTGATTTAATAAGCCAAAACTGATGGCGGAGTTTGATTTAATGTCTTATGTAGATCAATTCGTGAAGTACTTTGGGAAGTATGGAGACATAACCGACTCAGTAATAATGAAGGATAGGCACACTGGAAGACCAAGGGGCTTTGGTTTCATTACTTATGCTGATCCAGTCGTTGTCGATACTGTTATTGCTGAAACCCACATTATCAACGGCAAACAAGTGAGTTTTTTTTTTTTTTTTTTTAATCAGTGCTAAACTCTTACCACTCCGTTTTTTCCTTGTGTGTATATGTTTTTATGTGGTGTGAGGAGATTTTGTTGTATTTGATAATTAATTTGTTATGGAAGAAGGATGATATTGCTTTTCTATAAGTAACTTTGGTAGAAGGAGAATATATGAACGAAAGCAAATAACTTGTGAATTAAGGTTCAAGGGGAACAAGTTTTGAATAGAATATATATTACTGCCTCCATTCCTAAATATAAGACTTTCATTACATTACATGTTGCGAAAATTAAGGAAGAAAAAACAAGATACTTTGTTAGTTAAAATACAAATATTATTCTATTAAATATGACTTGTATACCACTAATTTTATTTAAGAGAGTAATATTGATATTTTGATTAAAAAAAATATCAATATTTTTGCTTCATTAATTTTCGCAATATGTAATGAAAGCCTTATATTATATTAAGGAATGAGGTAGTACTATTTTAGACTGAAGCAATTTGAAGTTTTTTATTTTATAGTTAGCTATAGTTCACACTACGCATCCATAATTTATTTTTGTGTGAGCCATTGTTCATGTCCCACGATCATAACATTTATATGGCCATCCTCCTAGCTCGAAAAATCATTGTTACTGCATCGGCCCTCTATTAGAAAAAGCTCTTCTTCTTGGCTTGTATTGAGAATTGGAGATCGTTATGTTTAGCTCCTAAAATTTACATTTTATTTTTGCCAGGTTGAGATCAAAAGAACTATCCCGAAGGGATCTGCCGAATCCAAGGACTTCAAAACTAAGAAAATATTTGTTGGTGGTATACCAACTTCAGTTACTGCAGGTAAGATACAGCATACAAGAACTTTGTCCTTCCCCCCTGTTATTGGTTTTTGACAGTCTTTGTTCCTTTGAGAGAATTAATAATTTCTTTATTTGAAAACTTCCTGTTTTAGACGAGTTCAAGGGTTTCTTCTCAAAGTATGGGAAAGTGGTTGAACACGAGATCATACGAGATCATGTCACTAAACGCTCCCGAGGTTTTGGTTTTATTGTCTTTGACAATGACCAAGTTGTTGATACTATTCTGACTGATGGAAATATGATTGACATGGTGGGTACCCAGGTAAGTACCATCAAGTGGTTCCCTGTGATGTTAGGAGCACTTGCAGATCATTCTGCTATAGATAAACCAGCTAGCCGAACCTGCATTTTGAAAATTTTAAGTTCCAGAGAAACCCATTTAGTTACACAATTACAACCAAACATAGGCAGGAGACTTGACTAGTTCTATCTCGGAAGCTGATCTGCGGGTGGAATAATCTATGTTGACGTAGTTTTGTTTTTATGGTGCTTAGCTTTCAAACTAATTCTTTGTTGTAGGTTGAGATCAAGAAGGCAGAACCAAAGAAACCCTCAAACCCAGCACCTGCTCCTTATGGTAGTGAATCTAGGGGTCGTGATTATGGTGGCGATCGTTTCGGTGGATTTGGAAACTCCTATAGCAATTTTGACAGTGGCAGTTTTGGCCCTGGTCCCTATAGGTCATTTGGGGGTATGGGGGCTGGTAGGTTTGGAGATTACAGTGGATATGGCGGTGGAGGTGAATTTGGTGGTCGCTATGGAGACTTTGGTGGTAGTGATTACGTTGGTTACCGAGGAGAGGCCTCCCTTGGATACTCCAGTCGCTTTGGTTCTTATAGTGGTGGATATGGTGGGGGTTATAGCGGGAGTGGACTAGGTGGTTATGGTCGTGGAGGTGGTTATGGCAGTTATGCTGGAGCTGGCTCAGGTGCTGGCTATGATTCCGGCCCTAGTGCCGGTTATGGCAGTGCAGGAGGGATGTATGGAAGTAGGGCAGGCTATAGTGGTGGTGGTCGTTATCATCCTTATTCCAGGTAGACTTCTCCCTAAGCATTGCCTATAGGAATTGCAATCAGGTCCCTTGGTTTTTGCATCATCAGGTTCAGTGTTGGGTAGATATTGAGAGCACTAGCCAAATGACTATCTAGAAGAGCATCACCAGAGCGATAGCTTGCTCCAATGGACTAAGAACTAGATTTTGCAACTTTTGATCCTGGATCTGTTAAATTATCTTTTCTAATTAGACATTTTTCGTATCTGTTATGCATTGGTTAGAACCAACCCTCTTCATTTGGAGTTTATGTACTTGTAAGGAGTATGTTCTTAGATGCTCAGTCTTTTATATTCGGGTGTTAAATGGGTAAACTCTTAGATATATGTATTAGCAGGAAGATCGTAATATTATAGAATATCGTTAAGCATGTATGTAAACAAGTCCTTCAGGCCAGTAACCCTTCTCATGCACTGTGATATTGGTAAAATCGATTTAAGACTCATTGCTTTTAGATTTCAACAAGAG
Organism: Vinca minor; assembly: GCA_026122235.1. Classification (NCBI taxonomy): domain Eukaryota; kingdom Viridiplantae; phylum Streptophyta; class Magnoliopsida; order Gentianales; family Apocynaceae; genus Vinca; species Vinca minor. Next base: position 1,413,167 of record JAOCZM010000120.1, read on the forward strand.
GGATACGCGGCATGTGTTGGTGAACTAAGAATAATCTTAAGAAATGCATGTTAGAGAAAGGATCTATTGATGGACATAGTAAGATAATAGTGTGTTCTTGAATTGATTTTGTCTGTCCTGTTTTTTATGTCCCAAATGAAATAGATAGATTATACCAGATTAGCAACATCTTTTCCTTATTTGGTTTAATTTCATAGTGAAAAAACAATTTTTTTTTTTTTTTTTGAGGCCCGAAGGCGATTGCCCCCGAAGGGAAAGAGCGGAGAATACCCTAGATAGGGAGATTGTAGCATGCTCCAAGCCGGGGAGGGAACTTAGCCTCACAAGGAGGAGAATTTGTATTGCCCCATAAGGGGAGATACGGGAATCGACCACGGAACCTCCGCCCCGTGGCCGGGTAGCCTTACCAACAATGTTGAAAGCACTTAATGTCGTTTTTTTTTTTGCCATTAGTTTTAGTCCTGCTTTTGTTTTTGTCAAAATATGCTTCATTCTTTTACAGCTCTTTCCGGTAGTAATGCCTAACCATATCCTAACATGCATAAACGCCCTGTTTTGAGAGATTCTCTTTGGTTAGAAAATTTTATGGCACCTTATTCTCTCATTTTGCCTTTTTCCTTTCTCTAGTGGCGTGGGGTTGGGATACTGAGACAGAAGAGACACTCGGCTTGCATGATTTGCGTGTTGCAACAAATTTTTCATGCATTTCCAATATCACACTGTTATTGAATCTGCTAACCATTTGTTTTTGGAACTTGAATCTGGCTAGCATCTTGCCCTGGTGAAAATTACCCTTCTAACACGTATGACCATCCCAATTCCCATTGGATTACATCTTGGACCCACCATCTTGGTAAGTGGGTAGTACATTAATTTTGGTCAAAAAAAATGGTCTCTGAAATTAGTTTAGGGAAATGGATTGAATTATCAATTACACTTTAAATTGATCATCTAAGACCATCTTTTTCTTGCATCCTCCCCATGGGTTACTAGCTGTGATCTCCGATGAAATAATTATACTTGAAATCGATTTTTTTTGGATTTTCGAAGATTGGATTTTAGTTTACTTTTTATTATTGAAGATATGAGAAGACATTATAGTTGAAAATTCGTATCTGCAATTTTTTTAATTTTGACCGAAATAAGTGGCGGAGTTCATTTTCGCTACGGTATATTTTTCATGGCTAAATTCTGCAAAAATAATTATTTTGGCATAACATATAAAATTTCGAAATAGTTTGAAGCTGTTCTCTTTATTTATTTTTATTAGGATCTAAGGTTTTAGGTGGATAATAGTGTCCTAGATTTGTGTACCTTGAGGTATTAAAATGGTGGAAGGTGGCGGGAGGGGGGGGGGGGGGGGTGAAGATATGAGAAATTATAGTTTGAAAACTTGTATCAGGAAACATTGAAGTTAAGTAGAAGATGTTCTGTCAAGGCCCAGTGGGGCAAGCCTCTACCTGTGACCAAGAGGTCCCGAATTCGACACCTTCCCTGTACATGGGGCAATAAAATTCTCCTCCTGGTGAGGCAGAATTAAGGTTGCTTACAAAAAAAGAAAGAAAAAAAAAAGTAGAAGATGTTCTCGAGTCCAACTGGGTTACACCATAAATATTCAAAATGGTTGGTAGTGGCGAAACAAGAGAAGGTGGCACAGTGGTGGTGGTGGGTGGTGATACAGTAGGGAGGTGGCCGGTAAAAGGAAATGCGACACAGGAGGGAGGTGGTTGGTAAAAGGAAATGAAGGAGAAGGGTGTATAAGATGAAAAAAAAATTGAAATTGAGTACTATATTTCGAGTACCCGTATTCCTATATTTGTTTTTAGGGAGAGAAATGAAATTGGAGTCCCAAAATTATCCCTGAAAAATAAGTTGAATGTTAAATTCATGTCTAAATTGACGAGACTTTGATAGAAAATTGGATTGAAGATCTTTAATTGATGGTAGAAAATATGCATAGAATTTTAAAAGGTATAATTTAAACTCAAAATACGAAAATGACGAAATAGGAGAATCTGCGGATCCAATGTTTATTATATATTTTTCTCTTGTATGATTTGGTGTATTAGGAGAAAACGTTTGAGCTATATCCTTTGAAGAATACGAAACTCTTTTATTTTTCCCTACTTAAGAGGAAGATATTCTGTTATTTTTAATGTGAGTACTCAATATTCAACAAACAGGGCTGCATGTTTGAGAATGTATTGAATTTAGGGCTGGTTAAATTTTGCAAAAGCGTGAAGTAGAGCTCGAAATCAATTTTTTGTATTGAATTTCAAATTGAAGCACAATTCAAATTCAAATGTAAGCAGGTCATCAACTTTACTGTCCAATTTCTTTTAATGTAAATTTATTTATTTGGGTGAAAATGAAACTTATATACTAATCACGGTTGCAAAAATTACAAATTGAGAACCAAAGTTCTTCTTGCCACATCAGCAGCATGTGACAATTCCTATACAATATGTCTAATAATCTCTATTCTAGTCCAAAGTAGTGGCAACTCAAAATCCGGTACAAAGATTATTGAATCCCTCCACCACAAAGTATGCATACTCACCCGAAATAGCTTTTGCCATCGTTAATTTCTATTAATATTATTGTCCATCTATTCATCATTTCTGCCAAAGCTGAAAAATTCTCCTCGTCTCTCTCCCTTTGTATCAAACTTTTTTCAAGTTTTGCGAACTCGAGAACAATCCCAAACAGCATGGGGTGAAGTTTTAACCGCAAGTAAGGCAATCAAACTTGAGATTCTATGTATGATAAAAAAAAGGCGTGCAAAAATTGTAAGATCATAAATTCTACCTAATTTAAAAAATAAATACTAACTAATTACACTATTCTCTTAATTTTTCTAGATTAAATATAAAAAATTTTAGAATCTTATGATATTTGCTAGTATTAAATAAATATTTTAATCACATGAAATAGTTAAAGGAAATGAAATTATGTTATGTGTCTTAGAATTCTAAACTCAAATTCTCCTATCAAAATTCTTATGGAGAAAAACTTAAAAATTCTACTCGGGTCTCGAAGGCCTAAGAAGGGGGGGGGGGGGGGTGTGAATTGGATTTTTGTAAACTTTTAAACTTTCTTCCAAGTGAAGAGAAAATATGTAAACAAAACAAGTATGAAAGCTTGTAAAGAGAAGATCGAAGACAAATGATTTTGATGAGGATCCATCTATGAAACTAAAAGAGGTCATTCATCCAAATGACCAAGTTCTTAACTCATTCATGCCAAGTTTCCGAAGAAAGCCTAAGTTCCAAGTTCTTAAAGCATTTAATCTAAAGGTTCATGGGACAAAGAAACCTTCAAAGAATGCAAGACACAAATACCAAATCCATTTAATCTCGTTTGAAGGCAGAGTACACAATTGTAAGGAAAATGGTTAAAGGGCATTTTAGGAACTTTGTAAATTAAGGTCTATTCTATACTTTGATTAGATTTTCAGTTTTATGTTATTTATTATTAAGTGTTTTAGCCGCATTATGTTAGTGGTGCTAGAATAAAGGACATGTTGCCCATGTGTTTAGATAGTGTTTCTTTTATAGCAAGTTTTAGTTATCTAGGATTTGTAGAGTCCTAATTCACATAGGACTCTTATTTGTGGGTTCTTTTTGGATGAATTTCTACTTTATTTAAGAGGGAATTCGGCCAACTTATTAATTAGACTTGATATATTATATTTATATTTGTTAAGATTATTCTTTAGATACTTGTGAATTGAACTTCTATGCAGAACTTATTTTATTCTTGAGTTACTGTATCAACAAGCTAGTTTCACTTGTTGTGGTGTTTTAGCCCCCCATTGATAATTAACCTTCTTAGAGTTGCGTTGATTATATTCCCCTTTGAAACTATTTCAAGAAGAGAAAGATCCGTTCAACCCTTTTGTTGTTGAATCTTGATACAAGTTATCAAGATTCCTCATCAGTTGGTATCAGAGCACAAGGTTGGTATCTTTCTTGGTGTACCTTTACTGCTTTCTTGAAAATTTCTTGTTTGTTGGGATAAAAAAAAAAAAAAAAGAGCCAAAAAATTATACAAAGGCCGAGAGTATTATTTCATGTAGTCTATACATCAAGGAAAGATGAAAGATTTATGGATAATACGCTCTCAAGGGAACAATTCAAAAAGTTCATGAATCAATTGGATGAGATATCCGAAAGATTGACTCTTGTTGAAACACAAAGGCAGCAGTATGCACCTAGAAGAGGGCAACAAATTGATGAAGAAAAAGGCAACTTGATTATGATGGTAACATGTATGACTCTCAACATGTAACAAAATCAAGAAGAGCACATCAAAGGCACAAAGATGATCATTATCAAGAGAGCCCGAGATAAAGGGAACAATTTCAAAAGGTTTGATGATAATTGTGATTTTAATCCTATGAGGACGAGAATAGGAGAGAATTTTCAGAGATTTGACAACCCTATTGGTACAGTCAAGATCCCACATTTTGAAGGTACGAATGATACTGAATCTTTTTTTGAATGGATACATAAACTTGATCATATATTTTCTATTGATGATTATTCGGAGGGTAAAAAGGTAAACATGGCAGCCATGAGATTATATAGTTATGCACCAAAGAGGTGGGAACAAGAGAGTATACTTAGAAGAAGAGTGGGTCAACGACCTATTGATAGTTGGAATGATATGAAAGCTGATATGAAACGGAGTTTTGTTTCCCAACATTACATTAGGGAACATGTCAAACGTTTACAAATGCTTAAAGAAGGTACTAAATCAATAAATGAATATTATAGAGAGATGAAATTAGCCATGATTCGAGTTGATATTCAAGAAGATATGGAAGCTACTTTGAATCGATTCTTGGCGGGTTTAAATGAGGAAATAAGGTCAAAAGTGGAAAGAGTTCATCACATTGATCTTCGTGATATGGTGTATTACACGGGGCAAATTGAAAGACAAATCCAAGAGAAAAAGAGGGGTAAAGTCATCCAAGTTCCAATCTTGGAAAAGACCAAATCAACCCCCTTCTAATTCACCTTATTTGCCATAAACAATATGATATGGACTGCCCAAATAAATGTATGATGATACAATATGATGACAATTGGGTTGGTCAAGAAGAAAAAGAAACCGAGAGCAATCTAGCCAAAAAAAAGCATGATGAGTGATGTGTTGAAAGACAAGAGTGATCTTACACTTGCATTACAAGACTTAGAAGATTCAAGGAAGAATCTCTTTAAAGAAGGGGAGAATGATGAGGATCCATCCATGAAGCTAAAAGAGGTCATTCATCCAAATGACCAAGTTCTTAACTCATTAATGCCAAGTCCAAGTTCCCGAAGAAAGCCTAAGTTCCAAGTTCTTAAAGCATTTAATATAAAGGTTCATGGGGACAAAGAAACCTTCAAAGAATGCAAGACACAAAAATCAAATCCATTTAATCTCGTCTGAAGGCAAAATACACAATTGGAAGAAAAATGGTTAAAGGGCATGTTAGGAACTTTGTAAATTAAAGTATATTCTAGACTTTAATTAGATTTTCAGTTTTATGTTATTTATTATTAAGTGTTTTAGTTGCATTATGTTAGTGATGCTAGAATAAAGGACATGTTGTCCATGTGTTTAGATAGTGTTTCTTTTATAGCAAGTTTTAGTTCTCTAGTATTTGTAGAGTCCTAATTCACATAGGACTCTTATTTGTGGGTTCTTTTTGGACGAATTCCTACTCTATTTAAGAGGGAATACGGCCAACTTATTAATTAGACTTGATATATTATATTTGTTAAGGTTATTCCTTAGATACTTGTGAATTGAACTTCTATGTAGAACTTCATTCATTCTTGAGTTACTGTATCAACAAGCTAGTTTCACTTGTTGTGGTGTTTCAGCCCCCATTGATAACTAACCTTCTTAGAGTTGCGTTGATTATATTCCCCTTTGAAACTATTTCAAGAAGAGAAAGATCTGTCAACCCTTTTGTTGTTGAATCTTGATACAATTTATCAAAGTTCCTTATCAGATTTATAGTGGTTCGATTCACAAAAGATCTACGTCAACTACTTTGAGACTAACTCAATGTTTTCAACAACACATTAACTTTTCTTTATAACTTAATGAAGGTAGGATCAAACCTATATTGCACAAGGGGCTAACTCACAAAGAGTCGTACTCACAACTACCTCACAAGCCCACAAAGATCTTAACTCACAAAGAGAACAGACTCACTAAGAGCTTTCCTAACTCACAAAGAGCTAACCTCACAAAGTGAGGGTTGAAAATATAACCAAGATATCACCTTATTGTGATGGATTTGTTATAAGATTAACGACAAAACTTTGTAAACTCAAATTATTTTGGTCACTCTCGATTTGCACATCAAAGTGTAATAAATGAGTAATGAATGCTTACTTTGAAGAGAGGATATTGAATGCACTAAATATGTTAGTTGATTTGCAATAAATAAGCATTTACCATATATAGAGGGTATAAAATTGAGCTGCATTAAATACGATAACAACTAGTATCTACCATCTGATAGGACTCCGGTCGACCTAACCAATATCTCGGTTGATCGGATAGAGATCTCGATAGTCCGGAGTAGGACTAAGGTTGACCAGGTGAAATAATCGTTGGAGTTCAAAAGTATTTAAAAAGACTAAGGCAAGCAACTCACTTCGGTCGACCTAGTCAAGAGGTCGGTCGACCGACCTTCAACAGGTCATCCGAGATTTCGCTTAGGTCGACCTAGGTGAAGGTTCAAAGTGGTTTTTACACTAAGTCTCAAATAAAATACTATGTAACTCATGCAAAAATCATTTTGGCTTATGCAAACTTTTGAAATGCCTTTTCAAAAACAGTTTGACAAGGTTGATCTAAGGATAAAAACAAGATTTTGAAAGCACTAGGCATTTCATATGAAAACGTTTGCGTGCATTCAAAGTGTAAGGATGACATATGTCTTTGTAGATCCAATCTTGAATGACTTGGTACTTCCTTTGATATCTATCACATAAACAAATATAACGTTAAACCTCATCAACGTTTTATCGTTCATCAAAATAGAGAATTTAACTCTTAGAGCTTACAATCTCCTCCTTTTTTATTATGACAAACTTTGATGTAATGTGATAGTTAATGTAAATGAAACAAAAGGAAAGACACTACAAGAAAAATGATATTCTAAGGTCGATTTTAGGTCACTATTATCGATTGTGACCATTTTTTGAAGTCGTCACTTGCCGTCACAAATACCTCCGTCACTGATGAAATTGTGACGACATTTTGGGATTGGTCACAATTACTTAATGCTTCTGTGACTAAATTCTCGACACAAGAAACTTTACAATAAGTGACAAAAAAGAGGTCACAACAAATATAAATGTGTGACAATAGTTTTCACACAAAAAAGAAGTCAATTGTGACGAATTAAGTCGTCGCATATTTATATTTATAGTGACGACATCGTTGACACAAAAATATTTGTTAATAGTGGGCAAATGTTTGTCACACATACTACTCATATCAGTGACACCTACTTCGTAACTAATTATTTTGAAATAGTGTCGACAAAGTTTAGTCACAAAAAATGTAATTATTGTTACAAATATTTTGTCATTTGTATATTTATTACGACTGAGCGACCCATTCTTCCCCCACGCATGAGCCGAGCCGTCAAGTTAACACTTTTGAATAATGTAGAATAAAGTCTCTCCATTAGCCGCCAAGTCAAACCACCTTTGAATTATTTGAATAAAGTATCTCCATTCTCAAAGGGATGAGAATTAAACCCATGACCTCCAGTAAGTATTCGTACGCTGGGCTAGCTGATCATTTGTTAATTGTTGTTTCTCCTGTTATATTTATCATAATGGAGTTTTTTATTTTGAACCTTTACTTATATAAATTTTTCTTTGTTTTTTAATTTCCTTTTTTCACAAATCAAAATTAATACTCTCATTAAATTTTAAATAATTAAATGTAAATTTAATGTATTACTAAAAAAATATAAAAACTAAAATTATTTTCTAAATTATAGCATATATACCTGTATATTATACTCCTTTTTTTTTTTTACAAAAACAAAAAATATTTGTACTTTCACTCAGTTACCGTTGCAATGCCACTTTCCCTTTTTCGTTTTGAAAGAAATATACATTCAACGTGAGAGGAGAATAACGCTATAACTACATCATATACAAACTATATATTATAAAAAGAAAAAAAAATACTTTTTAGGACGAGACTTTTCGTGATAAAGACATTTTCCTAACCAAAAGTAATACCTATCGTGATGAAAATTTGTCTTAGTAACAATTGGTCAACATTTCGTGACGATGAAACTACTTTTTTGTGACAAAACTAGATTTTCTCAGAAAATGTCAATTTTCGTGACGAAGTTGTTTTTGTCAGAAAATGAGGACCTTTCGGGACGAAAATATCTTTGTCATGAAAACTTTCGTCCTAAAAAGTATTTTTTGTAGTGTATAGATGATAATAAGGATTTGGTGCGTGAACATAGTGTTGGAGTACATTTAATCTAAGGTGCGCCAATTCGATTGGGCCGAGCCGGGCCGGGATTGGATTGGGCCCTTAATCCCAACCCATTTGGATAAATCAATTCGATTGGGCCGTGCCGGGCTTCGGGCCGGGATTGGGCCCTTAATCGGGTTGGGCCGACCAATATGATTGGGCCGACCGACCCGTTTGGACCGACCTTATGGCTGGAATATTAGACATAATATTCAGCTCTTATTATGGTGGTTAAAGGGGTGGAGAAAGTGGAGGAGTGGTTTCCTCCATGATCTCCCACTTTCCCCATAATCTCTCCCCACTTTCTCTTGATAGACTAGGAAAATACTGATTTTCCGAATCATTCTAATCAAGTTTTTCTCCAGCTTTTGAAGCTTAGAGAGAAGAGTGAAAAGTGAGTTTTAGAGAGAAAAAGAAAAGATAGATTTCTAGACTTGTTTTCTAGCTTTTTGCTAATAGGAAAGAAGTTAGAAATCCTGTATCTTGTTCTTCTTAAAAGGTCTGAAATACATACTCCATTGAAGAGTGTCTTCAAAGCTTCTACAAGGCGTTGGCTAGCACCAAGCTGTAGAAGACCATCCCCGGAAGATCGAGTGGATCTTTGGGAGAGACGAGACTGCATTGTGGTGTTCCGTTCGTGACAACATACCGCTGAAAGCGTTTCAGCCATTCTAGCATCAATATAAGGTAAAACACTATCCCATAGTCGTAGGTTCTTACTCGTGAAAGATCCTGGTAGAGGCGGGTCAAGTTTTATTCCGCTGCGCACTTGTTTGTGACCCGGTTATTCCTCTAACAGTGGTATCAGAGCCACTCACGAGTACCCTATAGACTTAATGTGTTATAGTGTTTGTATATAGATTTTGAATCTATGTTATGCATGCCTTAGGATTGCTAGAAATGTTGTATATGTTTTATGACATGTTTTTCTCTCAAAATTTGTAATTTTTCTTCTCATTAAATCCCCTCGAATGTAACTCGAGGTTTCCTTAGAATTATGTAATATTCTAGATTAGGAGAAGGTACAGCTGAGATGATGAAGATTTGGAGGCAACCAACTGAAGGTCAAGACGGTGTAGAATATAATGTTTTTCTTTTCACACCCTTAGATTGACTTCACGGTTTTTCCATTGGCTTGGAAAAACCGAATAGGATATGGCGATTACTATTGCATTTTACATTTATGTATTGGATGCATATGTATATGAGCATAAAGCTATTTTATTTATGCTTTTACGGTGAGATTGTTAAAAACAAAACCCCTCAATTAAAATATTAATTAGTGCCTTCCTTAGTTTGGCCCTCGTCAAGGCCTAGATCGACATTAGTATGGGACATGCCAAAGGCTGTGCATACGTGTCTATCCAGGGTGAGGCGCGAAGGATAAGTTGTGATATCCGCCGGCTAAAACTTAGGGTCCTAATTAACTGGATTATCTCAATAAATGGATTGAGGATCTAGAGGCAAAAGAGTTGAGAAAAGTGTATAATGATACGCTTGAATAAATGTTATTCACTCAACTAACCAAGAATTACATAATTTGATGTAATTGGCAAACGTTGCCTACCTAAATAACTAAGTTTTGGGCAATCAACCAAAGCTGACTCAGAACGAGGTGAAATATGGATCTTGGCCCGCTAGAAAGTTAACGAACTTTCCGAGTTGATATTGAGGGTTATTCACTCGAAGAAAATAGTGGGAGAAATCACTGCGTTCTGTCCTTGAGAAGGAAAAATTAGAGGGAGTTAACTTCCTCGACTGGTTCAGGAACTTGAGAATCGTTCTCAAGCATGAAAGAAAGCTGTATGTTCTAGAACAGCCTCTTCCTGACACACCAGAGGCTCGTGCTACGGCCGTTGAAAGGACTGCTTATCAGAAGCATTGTAGTGATGCTTTAGATGTGTCTAGCCTCATGCTTGTCACCATGAACTCTGAGATTCAGAAGCAACATGAGGACATGGGGGCTTATGAGATGCTAGTTCAGTTGAAGCAACTATATCAGGGGCAAGCACGCCAGGAGGGATTCGATGTGTCGAAATCTCTTTTTCAGTGCAAAATGTCTGAAGGAATGCCAGTAGGAACTCACGTTCTTAAGATGATAGGTTATGTTCAGAACCTTGAAAAACTGGGATTTCCTTTGGGACAAGAGCTGTCGACTGATTTGATCTTGCAATCGTTGCCTGAATCATACAGTCATTTCATTCTAAATTATCATATGAATGAAATTGACAAGCCATTACCTGAATTGTTGAACATGCTGAGGACTGCCGAGAAGGAAATAGGCAAGTCTAAGCCCAACACCATATTGATGGTGCAAAAGGGCAAAGGCAAATGTTTTGCGAAACCCAAAGGCAAACCGAAAGGTAAGTCCAAGGGCAAGCAAACCAACTTCAACAATGCACTGAAGCCTAAGGGTGGTGTAGCCAAGGACTCTATCTGTCATCATTGTGGTGAGAAGGGTCACTGGAAAAGGAGCGCAAAAGCTATCTTGCGAGGAAAAGGTTTGGAAAAGGAGAAAGCAATTGTTGCTTCGGGCTCGGTATTTATGGTATAGATATTAATATGATTGATATCAATTTAAATACAACTACTTCTTGGGTATTTGATACCGGATGTGGTTCTCACATTTGTACTAATGTGCGGGACTGCAAAGGAGTAGAGAGTTGGCAAAGGGTGAAGTGGAACTACGAGTAGGCAACGGAGCACGTGTTGCAGCCCCTAGTCTGTAGGGACTTGTACTTTTACTTTGCCTTCGGGGCTTGTTTTGGAGTTTAGAAAAGCTGTTTCTATGTACCTAGTTTAATTAAAAATATTATTTCGGGTTTCTTGTTTGGACAAGAAAGGTTTTGAGATTTCGATCAAAAAACCAACGATTGTCGTTATTTCCGGATAATATGTTTTTATGCAAGCGCCTCTTTAATTAATGGTCTATATATTTTAGACCTTGATATGCCAATTTTAAACATAAATACCAAAAGGATTAAGACTAATGATTCTAATCCGACATACCTCCCGGCATTGTCGCTTAGGCCACATAAACGAAGACCGCATATCCAAACTCCATAAAGATGGGCTATTGGAATCATTTGACTTCGAGTCTTATGATCGATGCGAATCTTGTTTGTTGGGTAAGATGACGACATCACCTTTCACTAAGCTAGGTGAGAGAACCGATGCTTTATTAGGACTAATACATAGTGATGTATGTGGCCCCTTTTAATATACATGCGAGGGGTGGTTACCTCTACTTCATTACCTTTACCGATGACTTCGGTAGGGTATGGATATGTGTTCTTGATGAAACACAAATCCGAAGCATTTGCTAAGTTTAAAGAGTTTAAACTAGAAGTAGAAAACCAACTTAGCAAGAGTATTAAGGTTCTTCGATCCGATCGAGGAGGAGAATACTTGAGTCAAGAATTTCGTGACTATCTAAAGGCTTGTGGAATCGTTTCACAACTTTCTCCTCCGACTACTCCACAATGGAATGGTGTATCGAAAGGAGGAACAGAACCTTATTAGATATGGTTCGTTCGATGATGAGTCACACGAACCTGCCCAATTCCTTTTGGGGACACGCACTAGAGACAGCAGCTTTAACACTTAACCACGTTCCATCTAAATCAGTTGCAAAGACGCCATACGAGTTATGGGTCAGGGAAGCGTCCCGAGTTTTTCTTTCCTCAAGATTTGGGGGTCGTGAAGCGTTTGTGAAACGCTCAACTTCGATAAAGGCTGGCTCCAAAATCTGAAAAGTGCATATTTGTAGGTTATCCTAAGGAAACTAAAGGATACTACTTTTATATCCCTAACGAGAACAAAGTGTTTGTTGCTCGCACGGGATTCTTTCTAGAAAAAGAATTTGTTTCTAGAAACACAAGTGGGAGTAGCGTAGAACTTTCGAAGTTCCGGACTTTCAAACTAGCACTAATGATGAGATGGAAAATGAACAGACTCCACAAGTTGTTGTGCGGCGAGTGCCACAAACGATTGTGCGGCCGAGCACTGATTCAAGAAACACAAGAATTGCGTAGAGTGCGGTAGAGTTAGTCGTCCACCTCCGGGAAAAAATTGGATTTTTCATAACGAGAACATGGTGATGTTATGTTTGTGGATCACGATGAACCTTCAACCTACAAAGCAGGACAATTAATAGCCCGGATTCCCGAGAAATGGCTTGAGGCCATGAGATGCGAAATGGACTCCATGTATACAAACCAAGTTTGGATCTTGGTTGATCCACCTGAAGGGGTAACTCCCATAGGGTGCAAATGGGTTTTTAAGATTAAAACCGACATGGAAGGGAATGTACAAACGTACAAGGGGCGACTTGTCGCGAAAGGTTTCAAATAAATTCATGGTATTGACTATGACGAGACCTTTTCCCCTGTAGTTATTATTATATAACAACCCATGGTGTGTTTCTCATGTCGGGTCTGTCCAGTATAATGATTCTCTTATCATATATACCCATGTGACGATCCGATATCTTATATCAATCACTACACATACTAGTCTTACGCATTATTATTGTCCTCGAAGATTCCATAATAATGTTCGACTAGGGACGTTTCAGAATAGTATCTCATAACAATTATGAATACCATTCTAAGGACTCAAGCAAGCTTCTCGAAGCTGGAACATCCGATTTAATGATGCCGTCCGCGAGTTTGGCTTCATTAGAAATGAGGATGAGCCTTGTGTTTACAATAAGGTTAGTGGGAGCTCAATCGTATTCCTGGTTTTGTATGTAGATGACATACTACTCATTGGAAACGACATACAAACCTTAAAGTCTGTAAAGGCTTGGTTGAGTACGTGTTTCTCTATGAAAGACTTAGGCGATGCCGGCTATATTACAGGGAGTCAAGATCTATAGAGATAGATCCGGGAGACTCATTGGCCTAAGTCGAGTACATATATAGACAAGGTGCTAAAGCGGTTTAGCATGCAAGAGTCTAAGAAGGGACTTTGTCCTATGGCACATGGTACTCGTTACGTCGAACAAACGGTGTTCTAAAACGCCCTGCCGAATTAGAACGCATGAAAGAGATTCCTTATGCTTACGCCATAGGATCCATCATGTATGCCATGTTATGTACTCGCCCTGAATGTCTCGTTTGCCTTAAGCATTACGAGCGAGATACCCGATCTAATTACGGTGAACGTCCATCGGATCTCGGTCAAGAATATCCTCAAGTACTTGCGAAGGACTAAGGATACATTCTTGATTTATGGAGAAGTGGATGAGCTCGTTGTAAATGGTTACACCGATGCTAGTTTCCAAACCGACGAGAGATGATTTCCGATCGCAATCGGGATATGTGTTTAACTTGAATGGAGGTCTTTGTGGTGGCGCAGTTCAAAGCAATCAACCATCGCAGATTCTACGACAGAGGCCGAGTACATAGCAGCTTGTGAAGCAGCTAAGGAGGCATTTTGGATCAGGAAATTTATTTCCGACCTCGATGTGGTTCCTAGTATTGCGAACCCGATAGACCTCTATTGTAATAACAATGGGGCTATTTCCCAATCTAAGGAACCTAGATCTCACCAGAGGTCCAAACATGTACTACGGCGATTTCACCTAATCCGCGAGATTATAGAGAGAGGTGATGTGCATATATGTAGAGTAGACTCGGCAGACAATGTCGCCGATCCACTGACGAAGCCACTGTCGTAGCAGCAGCATGATCGTCACACTAGCTCCATGGGTATCCGATATCTGGAGGGCTGATCTTTAGAGACAGTCATTAGTATGCCCTAAAGACCATTTATTGTAATTTGGGTCTTTAGTGCAAGTGGGAGATTATTGTAATTGTACCGTATTTATGTAATTTTCATTTTGATGAATAAAAGGCATGAATTCCAGTATTATTCATTATGTTTATGCGTTCTTAACAACATAAATAAATAATATGTCCTTAGAATGGTATTCATAATTGTTATGGGATACTATTCTGAAACGTCCCTAGTCGAACATTATTATGGAATCTTTGAGGACAATAATAATGCGTAAGACTAGTATGTGTAGTGATTGATATAAGATATCGGATCGTCACATGGGTATATATGATTAGAGAATCATTATACTGGACAGACCCGACATGAGAAACACACCATGGGTTGTTATATAATAGTCAACGGTGTTTCTCAAATTTTTGACTGGGTTGTATATGAGATCCTTCGACTTGAGGTCTCACAAGAGTTCTTGCATGGCTAGTGTTATGCTTTGATAATGTTAAACGCTATCCAGTAACAGGGGTGAGCAATAAAGGCATTTATTGGGTATATCACGAATCTTGTTCGGGGATGAGTGGGATGCGAAAAGGATTTGTCCCTCCTATATAGCGGGAGCGATATCTTGGGCCCCTTGATGGAGTCTGACTAATTCATGGCCATGAACAAATGAATCAGTATAAGATATTGATGTTATTTGATTAGTCTACTCCCGAATCAAGAAACTAAAAGATTGGACAATACAAGTGTGACTTTTTCCATGACTTGTGTTCAATCTAGATATCAAGGACAAAAGGATTTAACTACAAATGTCAAATGTTGTGATTATGATAAATCACCAGATATTTATGAATTGGGGGTAATGATGCGTTGCTAGATACCTCTCATTACCTGTGACATATGATGTCACGGCCAACATCATGAATACCTCTTGAGTCGAACTCATAGATCAACTTGATTGGGCTTGTTGGAGTACATTTAATCTAAGGTGCGCCAATTCGATTGGGCCGGGCCGGGATTGGATTGGGCCCTTAATCGGGTTGGGCCGACCAACCCATTTGGATCAATCAATTCGATTGGGCCGTGCCGGGCTCCGGGCCGGGATTGGGCCCTTAATCGGGTTGGGCCGACCAATATGATTGGGCCGACCGGCCCATTTGGACCGACCTTATGGCTGGAATATTAGACATATTATTCAGCTCTTATTATGGTGGTTAAAGGGGTGGAGAAAGTGGAGGAGTGGTTTCCTCCATGATCTCCCACTTTCCCCATAATCTCTCCCCACTCTCTCTTGATAGACTAGGAAAATACTGATTTTCCTAATCATTCTAATCAAGTTTTTCTCCAGCTTTTGAAGCTTAGAGAGAAGAGTGAAAAGTGAGTTTTAGAGAGAAATAGATAAGATAGATTTCTAGACTTGTTTTCTAGCTTTTTGCTAATAGGAAAGAAGTTAGAAATCCTGTATCTTGTTCTTCTTAAAAGGTCTGAAATACATACTCCATTGAAGAGTGTCTTCAAAGCTTCTACAAGGCGTTGGCTAGCACCAAGCAGTAGAAGACCATCCCCGGAAGATCGAGTGGATACTGGGAGAGACGGAGCCTACATTATGGTGTTCCGTTCGTGACAACATACCGCTGAAAGCGTTTCAGCCATTCTAGCATCAATATAAGGTAAAACACTATCCCATAGTCGTAGGTTCTTACTCGTGAAAGATCCTGGTAGAGGCGGGTCAAGTTTTATTCCGCTGCGCACTTGTTTGTGACCCGGTTATTCCTCTAACACATAGATCTGATTTAGATGTAATAATCGTTGAAGGAAATCCGTTTACTATTGTTACAATGAGTAATGAAGGAAAAAATGAATTTGATTATGATGAAGACATTATTAATAATGCACTAGTAATACATTAATAATGAAAATTAACTGTGGAAAAGACTAATCGTCACAATTTGCGGTTGTAACAAATAAATAAGTCGTCACCACTGGTACAAAGAATAGTGACCATCCATGTTTTGTCACAATAAACCTCTTATTTGTGACCACATTCAGCTAACGCTAATTGTATGAACTTTAGTGTCACAAATTTTCATCACAGAAAGGCATAAGTAGAGTGACAAAACACTTTTTGTCACAATAAATTGGAATACTAGTGAGAAAAAGAATTTTTGTCACAACTAAGTTTCATCCCCGCAAAAAAGAATTGGTGCCAGAGCGCATATGCTATTAGTGACAAAACTTCAGTGATAAAAGAAATTATGACACTATTAATATAGTAATAGTGACAACGTACTTATGAAAGACTTTAAATCAACACCATTAACACTACAACCGTGACAAACATGTAAGCTGTCACAATTAGTACCTATACTAGTGACAATAAAATATTTTGTCACAATAAATCTTTTATTTGTGACAAAATGGTATTTGGTCACAAAACAACTGTCACTGATTATCTTCACTCTTGTAGTGAGATGATGTTTGAATGATCAAAGATAAGCACAATGTCATCTTTGGGCTTTTAAGATTTTAAAAGATAATAAACCGTAAGGAAAATAGAGATTCACTCAATGAATTCTCCCCTTGAGGTTGTGCTCATGTTATAAAGAGATAAACTGAAAGATAGAAGAATAAAGTTCATAGTTTTGGTTTGAGCAGAAGTAAAGTACTATGAGAAAATGATTTTGATACCTTTGCTTTCTTACTAAGTGATGAGCAGCATGGATTAACAGTTTGACCTTTGTCATCACTTGAAACTTTGCTCTTTGTTATCAAGCATCTTGGTTCTTCAATTTGGATGACATTTGAGCTTTAAGAATAACAAGTGCTAAGGAGTGTTTTTTATTTTCTTCTTTTGACACATCTCCTTTCAAATTCTTCATTCCTAATGGAATGATCAACCCCAATGCCATTTCTCTTTGAATCTTTATCATTGAAGCTTTATGGAAAATTCTTCCTCTTCCTTGAACAAGATTTATGATCTTTATTATCTCCGTCATAATTTGTATCTCTTTGAAGATCATCATCTTATGATTTCACCATCTCTTCCAAACTCTCATCCCGTGAAGGCTCAAGTTGTAGATTGTCCTTTAATCTCATTGAAGATTGACTTTTGAGTTCTTCTATATTACACTCTTTGATTATATCAAGGTTTGCTTGAGATGTGATTGAGATTTCTTCAATGTCTTCACATGATTTAGTCTCCAACTATTGACTTCCCATCTTTGGCTCTTGCACTTCAACTTTGCCTTGATAAGATACTTCTAGCATATTCCACATTGATTGAAAATCTTCACATTCATGAACTTTGTTGAGTGATTCTTCATTTAGAGCACAACAAAGAACATTCATGTCCTTGTAGTTGAGTGTCATCTTGGCGAAGTCCTCTTCATTGAATTCTCTTGTATAGTGATTGAAGGAACCTTACAGGGGGTGAAAAACATGTGGTCATAGATCCTCTTCATTGAATTCTCTTGTATAGTGATTGAAGGAACATATGGTCCTGTTTCTATAATACTCAACAAGGTAAAATCATTAGAAGACAAAAAGAAAAGAATGCGGTTACAGATCCTCCTAGAATGTAAATCAAATAACGGTGGTCTAGACGGGGAAGAGTCTGTAAGACATAAGGGCTAATGTGATCAATCTTGTTTTGATGATAACAAGACATTGAGAAGTTCTAATGTTTGTGTGAGCATGTGTTTCATTGATATGATATTATACTCACACCTACATTGATGGAAATGGTAAGTTAGCTCCTTGTGTACACAAAGTTATCATCATATACACAAAGGAAGTTACACTTTGCAAGACTCAAATGTCACAAGCTTGAAGTCAATCTACATGCCTTGGAAGGATTTGCAAAGTCAAGAAGAAGGAAGATCAACAAGTCAAGAGCTACTCAATCCAAATGAAGAATCAAGTGGTATGCTCCTTGACCTAGAAGAAGTGTGAAGTCCAATACTCTACAAGATCATTGCTATAGGAATTCATCACTTAAGAAGAAGGTTGATCAAAGGTCTCAAGTTCAAACTCAAAGAGGAACTCATCTTAAAGACTTGAAGATCAAGAAGAAGATTAGTCAAGAAAATATATAGGTATATCTCTTGTGACTAATCTTATTTTGATGAATGAAAGTTTATATTATGATGAAGCTCATACTCTTGCATGTTTTCAAAACCATATTTCATACTTTTATTTAATCTTTCAAAGGTTTTGCTAAACATCTTTTAAGCGCTGGTTAGTGCCTAAGATCTTTTAATTTTTTTAAATATCTTTCAAAAACACTTAGGCATGAGTTTGAGAACATTAGAAAGTTGATCAAGTGGAAACTGAAGTCCGGTCGACCGGGTCCTAGACCTCGAGCGACATGATGAAGTCCGGTACCGAAGTGTCTTTTGTACTTTATCACTTTTGAATGTTCCAAGACTCAAACGGCTATAAATATATTGGAAGACCTACTTCAGGTCGGTCGACCGACAAATTGCCCAGGTCGACCGGACTATTCATCACGGTCTACCGAGATCAAGACTGAAGCATTTGAACTTAACTTTGGAACTACTTCGGGCGACCAACTGCCTTGTCCGATCGACCGAATCTGTCTTGTTAAGGAAAAATTATAGTCGTTGTAACTCGATTTGCTTGCTATTTTTGGACCCTATAAATAGCCTTTTAGGCTGAATTTTGTTCTTTACTACTCAAGTCATTAGAGGGGGCCTTAGTTTAGATGTTTTAGACAAGCAAACCAAACACTTTCACAAGCTTAATTCTTCCAATCATTCATCAAAACATTTCTATTTGAAAAAGAGCTTCATCTACTTATTCTTTCACTCTCAAATATGAATTAGAGCTTCAATTATAATATTCAATCCTTCGGGGGATTTTTCTTTATTGAGCTTAAATGTAAAATCTCATTTGTTGAGATTATCTTTCTTTGTAATGGGTTGAGTGACAAGGCTTGTTTGTGAGAGTGGTGGATTTGGGCCTCCATTAGTTGGAGTGTATCTTTCTTGTAATCATAGGAACTAGAGTGAGTGGTAAACCCGAAATAGAAGTACGGTTGAATGTGTTCGTAAAACCTCCTCACTTGGTAGACTAGGTTAGAGAAAGAGTTCCCATGGGTAGAGGGTTTCATGTGTGCATAAAAGGACCATTAGTTGACCTTTCCCTTGGAAGGTTACATGAGTGTTTAAAAGACCATTTGTTGGTTTGTCCTTCCTTGTAAGCTCTCTCAAGACGAGCTAGCGGAATTTGCCAAAATCCTTAGGGTGTGTCCCAAGGTAGTAGATGTAGATCTTTGTGATCGAACCACTCTACATCCTTGTGTTTGATCTTCTAACTCTATATCTTTACTTTCAAGTTCTTACATTATACTTGTGCTTATACTCACATGAACTTGATTGTACGAGCATTATTTGTTTATTTGGAGTTAGATGAATTGCTTGTCATATCTTCTCTTGGCTTGGGCATAGGACTTGCATTTAGAGATCTTTATAGTTTTATATATCTCTTGCTAAATGCTTGTTCTCATGACTTGTGTGTTTGTTCTTACAAGCTTTGCATATAGAAATCTTGACCTAGATAATCCTTGATCATATTCATTGTCTTGTATTCCTATGTGTTGCATTCTACACACATAAGTCATCTAAGTGTTATTCTTTTAATTCACCTTATATGCTTAATGAACATAATTGTTGTTAAGGTGATCACTTAGGAAAAGAATTTGGTAGAAAAGTCAAAAAGTTTGAGAACCTTAGAGACCTTATTTACCCCCCTTCTAAGATTTTTCCCTTTAGGTATTTCAATTGGTATCAGAGCTTAGTCTCCCTTTTTTTGTTAGGATTAACACCCTAGGAGGATTTATGGCCATATGCTTTTCTGCCTATTCTATAGAAGACTATTTCCACCACATTGTGATGACTCCATCTTCCCTATGGGGCTAAATGTTTAAAACTCTCATTGTCTATTGATAATTTCACCTTGTTGAGCTTTATAGAAGCATGACCATATGTTCCTTCAATCAATAAACAAGGTGTCAATATGCCTAAAGACAAGAAGAGATCTCAAGGATGAGGAGGAGTTGTGCCACAAAGTTTCAAAAATAAATATTCAAAGAGAAGTGGCAGTGGGGCGGATGAAAGGAGATGTGTCAAAAGAAGAAATTCAAAAGCACTCCTTAGCACTTGGATTCTAAAAGCTCAAAGGCTAAATTCATAAGGAGAACCAAGATGCTTAAAGACAGAGAGCAAATCATCAAGTGATGAGAAGAGCCAAAATGTCAATCCATTATCCTCATCACTTGGTAAGAAAGCAAAGGTATCAAAATCACTTTATCTTTACACTTTAATTAATGTGTTTATGTGTTTTTGATATTTATGTTTATATGCTTGCTTCTATATATGTTGCATCTCACTTTCTTGAATTTCATATTCATATAGATAACCTTTATATGACTTGCATTTAATGATCTTTATATCTTTATATGTCTCTTGCTAAATGCTAGTCCTCATAACTTGTGTATTTGTTGTTACAAGCTTTACATATAAAAATCTTGACCTAGGCAATACTTGATCATATTCATTGTCTTGTATTCCTATGTGTTGCATTTACACACATAAGTCATCTAAGTGTTAATCCGTTAATTCACCTTATATGCTTAATGAACATAATTGTTGTTAAGGTGATCACTTAGGAAATAATTGTGGTAGAAAAGTTTAAATTATTTGAGAACCTTATTCACCTCCCTCTAAGGTTCTCCCCTTCAGATATTGCAAATGCCCTTCAGGTATTTCAAATGTAAAGAGCATATGAGAAGTTTTAACAAGTAGAGGCGTGGAGGAAGAAGATGAGCATGGGAGCCTAGAGACAGAAGAGGAGAAATGAGATTAGGGTTATAGGGGCTGAGGTGAGGAGAATAATTTATATATATATATATATATATATATATATATATATATATATATATATATATATATATATATATATATATAAAATGCACGGGGGCTAAGCAGGGGCGGGTAAAAAATGTCCGTGTTTAAACAGATTGGCATATTCTCTGTCCAAATCCGCCCCATTAGTGGACGGATCGGACCATTCCGCTGGTGCAGACCCATTTTAACAGCTCTAGTTACAACCCATTCTTGGTGCGACGCCACTCATGTTTTCTTTTGTAACTCCATTTCTCATTGCTCCTTTATTCTGCAACCCCTATTCTCACCACCTCTTCTTTCTTCTGCAATCCCAATCACTGGCATCACTTCTTCATTCTCCATCCTAATTCTCGTTACCCGTCTTCATTCTAAAACTTCCATCTTCCATCCTACTCCCGCCAACCCCCATCTACAACCCTCATCCCCAGTCACTAATATATAGAACTCCTTTAACTCGTCATTGTTTGCACTACAACCTCTTACGAGGTCCTTGTGTTTTTCCCTCTTCTTTTAGAAAATCATGTGACAATTTTGGAATTGTAACTAACAAATTAGGGACAGATGCCATTTGAATAATCATTTAACGACATTTAATTTTTTACTATTAGTTGACGATTAATGTATGAAAGAGGCCGTAGCCCAGTGGGGCAAACCTCGACTCGTGACCGACAGGTCCCGAGTTCGATACCCTCCCCATAAATGGGGCAAGCTTATATATGTCTCCCTTTCTAGGGCTTTCTCCTCCTCTTGTGAGGCAGTTCTCTCTCCCCCGCTTATAGAGCAATCGCCCATCGTGGCGTCAAAAAAAAAAGTTGACGATTAATGTACTAAAAATGATCAATTATAATATTATGGATTAAAGTACTTTTACCCATAATTTAAAGAGACTGAGGCGCGACTAATCCTTTTTAAAATGGTTTGAATTAAGTTCAACTCATCCTATATTTGGAGTTTTGGTATCACTACTTTTTAAATTGAGATGTTAAACCACTCAACGGTTAAAGTGTATTGAATACAACTCCTAATTAAGTTGTTAAACTCGCGATTCTACGTAGACTCGGTGGAGGGGTGAAAAATCGTAAACTCGTGAATCGTAAAAAAATCGTAAAATCGTACTGAAAAATTAAAATATATATTTTATATATAAATAACAATAATTAATATATAAATCATACCATATGGTCTAACAATATGCGAAAATTCATAAAACATAGTTTCACAAGTTTTTTTCAAAAGACAATAACGCAACAAAATTCACAAAATGCTATCCCTGAACATCACATTCCCTAATTTCCCACCTTGATACCTCTTACCTCACATTTCATCCATCGCTATATGCTATCCCAGAACATCCCATTCCAAAATAATGAAAACGAGTTTACCCTCTTCTAAATTAACCCCAGAACCTCCTCTTCATAGAAGAAAACTTCAACAACATCACCTGTCGAAATATCTCATAATGTCGAAATAAATTGTCGTTATCCGTGAACCATAGAATCCAGTCCTAAAAAAGAAGCATGCTTCAAAGGGAAAAGGGAAAGAAAATAAAGCAACATTTGAGGATGAAAAAGATATTGAAGAGGAAATCTTTTAAAAAAAAAAAAAAAAGGAAATCTCTGCTTTTGGTAGAATCCGTAGACTCGTACGATTCTACTCCGTTTCTACCAGATTGCGATTCTACTACCGATTCAACACGTTTTGCCTCCGTAGAATCGTACGATTCTACGTGTTGTCTCGCGATTTTAACAACAATGCTCCTAATACACTCTAATGTAAAATATTCACTTTTTGTCGTACGTCTTCTTTAACAAACACATATTTTTCTTCACGATTTTTTGGATACAATTCTCAAATAAAACCAATCCAAATTCATGATTTGACGAGAAAATACATCAACCTTACATTCCATAAGAGTATTATACTACTATAAGAGAAAAATGAAATTATTTAAAATAAAAAAAAAAAATATATATATATATATATATATATATATTATAGCCACTATTTTCTTATTTTTTCCAAAGGACACAGAAGAAAAATGACCAACAAACCCTAAAATTACTTGGAACTTGTTTCCTTGTTGGTTAGATTGTACTCCCTCCGTCCCAAATTATCTGTCTACTTTGTATTTTGAAAGAGAATTAAGGTTTCATCAAATTCTATAGTGGGATATGGTATAATATCAAACATGACCCTATTTAATATTACTCTCAATTTAATTCTACCTCCTCTTCTCTCTATGTTCTTTTCTCTCCAACATTTAATGTAAGGGGTAAGATTGTAAAACTATCATTAATGTGCCCTTTATTTAGAAATTTGACAGATAATTTGGGACGGAAGGAGTATTTAGATTGACCATATGAAAATCTTTATTTTAATTTTCATATTAATGAATTATTTGACCTAATCCGATATAACCTTTTAAAATTCTTGTCTGCACATTCTAGAATTTTCTTTGGTTTTGACATTGAAACTTAGATATACTTATTTATTATCAAATTTATCAAGTATATAGTGCTGAAATTTGCATACATTATAAAAAAGACATATATATTAGTCCACCCTTAGAAAAAAAAAAAACATACATTATTAATAAAAGTCTAAAACTCCAAGTTCCATACAAATACAATATGATTTGTGGACCAAAAATTTGCCAGAAACTCAAATTATTATTGAAAGCAAGAACAAGTATTATTGTACTTTGGTCACCACAACTTGAAAATCATCTCACATTCTTGATTTTGCAATCACAACACTTCCATCAGTAGCCATATCTGTTGCTCCTGGCCTTGTCCATGTCTTTGTGAACTGCTCTTCAGTCACCCCTGCAAATTAAATGAAATTAAATTGATTATCAAAATCTCAATATTCTTCTCTTTCATGACAAATTTTATAACCTAAAAAAAAAAAAAAAAACTTTTACCTTTACCCATAGCAGCAGTGGAGGTGATACCACCCTGGACAGCCCTGAGGACTCTATCATAGTAATTAGCACCAGACCATTTCTGATGAGCTAAGGTATCAACCCCATGGTTCCTTTCTTCTCTTTGTATTTTCTCAACATATGCTTGCATTCCTCTTCTAGCAAAATCTTTAGCAAATGTATCAACAATGAGGGCATCAGCGTGGAAACCGGCTAAGGTAATGAACTGCCAAACATATCCTAATTTCGCAATCTTTGGTATGAAATCTCTCATTTGCGCATCGCTCATTCCCGATGCATCCCAATTGAAAGAAGGAGAAAGATTGTAAGCCAACATGGTTTCAGGGCATTTGGACTTAACTCCGTTAGCAAAATTTGTGCATTCGAACATATCAGGACTTGAAGTTTCCATCCAAATCATATCAGCATGTGGAGCGAAAGCCCATCCACGAACAATCGCAGCCATTACTGAACCCGTAAACCTATAAAACCCTTCTCTAGTTCTTGGCAAATCCCAATCCCAAAACAGATTCTTTAGTCCCATTCTTTCAGCAATTTCTCGACCTTCTTCATTTGATAAGCATTTTTCGTAGCTAGAATGGTAATTCCACTCATCCAATCTCCTCTGTTTCTCCATTTCACTAATGTTCATTTCCTTGACTGCGTCGACAACACAATCAGAAAATGTTTTCAATTGAGCCATTTCTAACCAATTATCCTCAATGGCTCGAAGTTCCGGCCCAGTTTTCCCCGCCGCCATGGCTTGGGCTAAAATTGTTGCTAAACTTTTCCCCTTGAGAGCTGGATTTGTGACTCCCAAGATGAATTGATGGTCCCTAGTATCAACATTTGTTTGAATTAAGGTAGCTGCAACCGCGTCCGTTCGTGCAACTAAAATCGTATCTGTCCCCATAATATCAAACTGCAACCTAGCAGCAACAAGCCTATTAATATGTTCACTCACTGCAACAAGAACTTTTCCCGCCATATGGCCACATTTTTTGGTCACGGACGACTGATCCTCAATGTGGACCCCAGCGGCTCCACGTTCGACAAAAAGCTTACAGAGCTTGAGCGTAGCAGTGGCCCCACCGAATCCGGTGTCACCATCAGCAATGATGGGCTTAAGGTAATCAACATAGGGCGTACGGGATCTCTCTTCACGGCTAATGCTCATTCGGGCCTCACGTTGCTTCCGGTCATGATACTGTTGAGTGAAGAAGAGTTGTTCGACTTTGTTAGGAACGGTATCATAGGGATAGTCAGCGAGGTCAGGACCGGGCTCATTGGAGGATGTGTGGGTGGAAGAGCACTGCCAACCGGAGACATAAATGGTGTCCAAATGCTTAGCCATCATGGTGACTTGAACAGGGTCAAGAGCACCGAAAGTTCGTGAGGCTGTGCCATTGGCTTGGTGACTCTTGAGGGTTCTCCACAGCTTTTTCGCCAATTCGTTTGATGCATAGTTTTGCCTTAGGTTACCTCGAAGTGCAACGACGTCTCTAGCTGAATAGGGTCTCCGGGTTAGTTTGAACCTCTCAGAGTTCCACCATGCTTGCACATCTGCTACTTCACCTTCAAACCTTCCTTCTTCCTCCATTATCTACTCCAAAAAAAAACATTAATTATGAGTTCCCATAAGTGAACTGAGCAACCAGAAGAATACTAATTTATCAAAGTAGAATAGGGATAATTAGTTGTGAATTAATTTTTTTCCCTGAATTGTTACTTCTACTGCCATCAGTGTAGTTGCACCAGGTTCACTCAATCTTAGTACTGCTTTTGTAGGACTAACTCTACAGTTTCTTCATATTAATTGGGCGGAACCCATATATAATAAATTTCTCTCAATTTAAGTGAGGAATGTGGGCCGGTCATAAGATTAAATTTTCCGTTGCACCGGATCGAGGAAAGTGAGGGAGGTAGGGGAATAAACTGATTTTTTCTTTTTTCCATTTAATGTCTGGGTAAAGAGATTATTATACTTATACCCTTCTAATGCGTGGGTTCACCATATTAAAACCCGCCCCTCAATTTAGGCAAAAAATTCTCTGTCCCCGTGTGTGTTCCCAACCAATCACAATTCACCATGTGTATATATAATTGGAAAAAATAATTATATAGTAAATTCTGATTGGTTGAGGACATGAGTAGGGAAAGGAATGGGTACAGACGATTTTCACCCCTCAATTTATATACAACCCCACAATTGATATGGCATTTGTATTAAAAAAAAACAATGATACACGTTTTCGAGAAAAGGATGCTAAGAAAAAATTTATTTTTCTTAATTTCTCTGTGTATATAACTAAAATTTGTGAAATAACTGATAAATTCGCTAAAAAGAAGTAAAAATAATAAAAATAATTTCAAGCTAAAAAACAATTTAGGAGGGTGTATTCAATCGGGATTTTAAAATATTTTAATTGAATTTCAAAAGTGTATGAATTCTGCTAACTTTATGGATTGTTTTAACTCTATGCAGAGTCTACGCATATTCTATCAGATTTTATTAGATGATTTATCAGATTTATTAGATTTATCAGGATTTCTTTTGATTTTATAAATGTCTATAGATTATTTGAATAACACAAAAAATTAAAGAAAATACTGATTCAGTAGTGTATTATATATAGATCCAGCGGTGTTGAATTGCCAAAGTTAACATATGTTTATCAATCATTTTTTTTTAGGATTAAATCATTTTGTTAAAAATTTAAAAAGTTTGGTGATGGTTTATGATTTTTTTTAATCACGTAATTGCGGCTTTTATTTATGTATTTGTTCAAGGTATATATAATTACTTACTTGTATTTTTTTTCTTTGGCTTAATTAAGATATATTTTGTAATGAGTTTGTTTGAACTCTTTTTTTCCTTTGATTTTCTCTTTCAGGGAAATGAAATTCATGTTTGAAAAATAGAGATTTTTGGTTAAATAGAGAAGAAATTGTTTGCTTTCTTTAATTTCTATTTGAAGATAATTAAGAAAAAATTGTTTGGATATTATGACAATATATCTTGTTTTTTGGAATTAAACATTTCATATTGAGTTTTCTAACATTGTTAAAAAAAATCTCATTTTATTTTAGTTTGGATATTTCTTTATTTTTCTTATAATTTTAAAGAAATTAGATCACTAAAAAATTGTAATCAAAGACATTTAATTTTAATATTAATGAGAGAAAATAAAAAATTTGAGAGAGAACAAGAGATTTCACAATACACATCTAAGTTTAGGAAATCCATCCAAATCCTACATTTTATGAAATGTATGAGAATCTATAGAGTTTTGAATACCTCTAGATTTTAATGAACTTTTTAAAATCTAAATTGAATACCTCTAGATTTCATTGGACTTTTTAAAATCCAAATTGAATACCTATATACTTTAAAACTCCTTACAAATCCTATATAATTTGGATTGAATACACCCCTCTTAAATAGACTGTTGGATTCATGAAACTTATATCGTCCCTCTTTTTTACACGTGGGTGGCAAGACAATTGGATGCAAAATTCTAAGGTAGAGACATTTTTGTGGGACTAATCTGACAGTCTTCTTACATAAGTTTTGATAGGACTGTCAGCCCTCTCATATAAGTTAGGACGGTACCTACTATACATATAGGCCACGTTGTAACTTATGTGAGAATACTATTGGAACAATCCTACAAGTACGGTTCCATATCCAAGTGGCGCTACTTGAGGCATAAAATATAGACAAATGAAATGACATCAAAGAACGGTGAAAGATTGCTCTCTGAAACTCTAAAATAAATGTTTGATAGTAGGCATAAAGATGGAATCACCGTTTCATATTGGCTGTTCACATTTCTTTATTTGTTTGTCTCAAATTAATTATTCACTTTCTAAATAAAGTATGTATTATAGATAATTTTTCAATTTTACCCTTCTTCCAACTTCTCGATGAATATTCTTAGTTAATTAAAATGATCATTTTTCACCACATATTTAAGAGAATGTTGGGTGTTGGATGGGTGAAAATCCTCTGTCCGTCCGTGTATGTCCCCGTGTCCCTAACCAATCAGAATTTACTATATAAATATTTGTTTCAATTATATATACATATGGTGAATTGTGATTGGTTGGGACACAGGGACATACACGAACGGGGACAGATGATTTTTTGCCGTGTTAGATGTTGTATAAGAGGAAGGAGAGAAATACATAAATTTTAAATGTGAATAATAAAATTAATGATGGTATTTTAAATTTTTATTTATATTTTAGTATCAAAATCATCCAAACATTAATACTCTTACATTTGTCAAAGGACTCCGACGGAGTGAGTACTTGTTAGAAAAGATAATTCTCTAAGTGGAAGCTAAAATTTGTAACAATATCTATAAAAGTCGTGATATTGTACATTAAATTTTCTTGAGATGCGTTCTTCGTTTCCAAAATTCTTCCAGGAAATTAAAAAAAAGATGAAACGACCAAATTAATTAATAACCCAATTTCACATAAAAATGTCGGAACTAAAAAGGTATTTTAGAAACACATGCAATATGAAGAATTTGCATAAAACTCAAAAAGATTGATATAGAATCTATTACAAAGGAAGAGATCGTTGAAGAGAATGTAAAGAAATCATACCATTGAAGGTACCGAGAAAGATGCAGCCATGGCGTAAACTCCTTCTATTTATTATTTCTTTTACAAGTTTTCTGACTATACAATTTTCTGTTATGAGAAGTTCATGGGAATAGGCATAGCAAACCCAAGCCCTCCTATTTATAATGCTTATTAAAGACAAAAAAAAAAAGCAAAAAAAAAAAAAAAAAAGGATGGGCAAAAGGGATAAGAGGAAATTGCAAAACCCAAGAAAATTCTAAGTCGTTTTCCTTTTATCCTTATCACTTCATTGCCAATGTGATGAAGATGATAAAATGGTGATGACCTCATAATTGTTTAATGGACAGCTGCAGCTATATCAGGCTGCCTACCTAAGCGCTTCTACAAAGAACACTTCTAATATGGACCGGGTCCACTGGACCATGCGGTACAGATTTGATCACATCACTGTATTTTCTTCTCTCTCCTCATTCTGCAGGGATGTGGCCAAATCTGAACCACATGATCCACATGGACTCGGTCCATATCAGAATTTTCCATCTACAAAACCATTACTCCAATATTTGATTTTGTCACTTTTATTCTCACTTTTTTTTGTTTTTTTGTCTTCTTCCTTCTTCCATCTCTTAATTACCTCACTATTCATCAATTTCACTAACTACTTCTGTTTTTCTGTTTTTGTTATGGTTTTCTTGAATGTTTTTTTCCCCCCGAAAGATTCATTGGAATTCAAATTACATAATATGATGCAAAATGATGAATATATATAATGTCAAAGAGTTGGATTGTGTTCTTTTAATATGACATAGTTGTTAGGCCATAATATTTTCTCCTCTTATGTGGGTCTTGAAAAAAAGCCCAAGGCCCAAACTCAAAGTGATATAAAACCCTTGTCTTTCAGCTGGTCATATTATTCAATTTAAGAGAGAGAAGAGGCAGAGAGTTTGGAGAAAAAAAGGAGATTTTCGCAGCTGTATTTCTGCCTGCGCAGTTTTGGGATTTCTTTCGATCGGGCGGTCATTTATTCTCGGAATGGTCTCAAATTTTAACTGGAGATAGAATACTGATAGGGCTACATTCTGGACGGTGGAGATTGGATTTCTACACGCGAATTTCGAGTTATAGCTCTAAGAACAGTGCTATGTTTTCTGGGGTGATTTTTCTCTATTCTCATCTCTTTTGTGTAGTAGATGAAGTTTTAGCTTCATTGTTGGTTTGAGTTTACACATATTGGTGTAGATACTCTTTTGTAACCTCTCTTGATTTATAGTGAAGCTTTTGGAGTGGACCCGAAGGTCCCGTAGTTTTTACTCTTCGATTTGAAGAGGTTTTCCACGTAAAATTCTTGGTGTTGTGTTTGCTTGATTTATCTTTCATTTACTTGCTCCATTATTATTGTTCCGCTGCATTCACAACTGTCATCTAGGGGCTTTGAAATTATTGTTTGGTGTCCTACGTTTTTATTCAAGTTTGGGAGATATTTTGTCAAGTATATTTGATCTTGTTTGTTCGGTTGCTTGGACTATATTGTGGTTTCTCCCCAACAATAGTTAAACTATAGAACAATACTACGTCACATTTGGTACGTTGGAATTTAATGGAATAAAATATTTGTTCAGGCAAACCGCTCTCCACGTGTAATAAGTTTGGAATACTATTTCTATTAAGTGTTTAGAAGACAAAGACATAATGGAACGATGATTCCTCTTTTATATTTGGTAAATCTGTTTTTCAATGTCTTAATGGAATGAAATTATAATTTATATTAATAAGTCAACACTATCATAAAACTAATTTTTTTTTTTTTTGGATTAAAAAATAAAACAGAAACTACTACTTTAAAAAAATTATGAAATTATATATATGAAATTTTACCAAGAGAAATCATTTTTTTGTAACGAAGTACGAATAAATTGCAGTGTAATTTAAACATTATAATTAATAAAATGAAGTATATAATAGTCACTTAATATTGATTGACGATTCCAACTTCTCCTTTAAAGGTCATCCATAGGCTTTGATATGGAATGATCTTTCCCACTTCTTCTCGGTATGAGCATTCCTGTGAAAAGACCTTTTCAACTTCAATTTGGCCAACCAAACACCAAATAGAAAGAGAAGTTGAAAAAGTCACGTCATTCCATTTCAGTGTACCAAACATCCTCCTACAACAGTAGGCCGTAGTTGTTTAAAGTTGAGTCATATCACTTGAAGCGTAAAATAATATTGAAAATTTTCATATAAATAGGGGTTGATTTTACCTCAATTGATCTAATATTTATCAAATTTAATTATTTGATTTATCATTTTCAAAGATTTTCTTAATATTCACATTTATTTTTTGAAATTATAAGAATTTGATCATTGGTCTTCGTAATTATAAGTCACTCAGTCCCGATCACCAAATTATTACTTGGATGGCACATAAATAAATTTTGCTCAATGTTTTTATTGACAACTTGACTTGGACTTTGATTCCTGTCAACAATTGGTGAAATGTGTATATTTTAATTTCAACTTTCAAGTAGCCGAGAGATTTTATTTTTTTTATTTTTTAATGCAAAGTACCCGAGAGATTATGATCCCATTAGTGATGACGACATTTCATGGCGAAGGGTGAGAATAAAATAACCATATGGCTCTTCTAATCTGAGGAATCTGACTCGGCTACGGTCTTATACATAGTAAAGTTCAACATCTCCGATATATAATTTGGTTGTTGGATGAAATTTGACGGCAAGATACTTAGACATTAAAACTACACAAAACACCGAATCTCTCCTATCCCTCTAATTTCGATAAAAACCCCTTAAATGCCTTAATTACACTGCTCTCAAATCTCCATAAATTTCTCTCTTATCTTTAAATGTATTTTCCCAAAATTTCTCCCTATCTCCAAAAATTACGGCAATTCTTTAATGTCTCCATTAAATTTCTCCCCTATCTTTGAAGATAGTTTCCCAAAATTTCTCCATAGCTCAAAAACATTTCGGATTCCTTGTCACACCCTGTAACCCGGGTGATGACATGGCAGTGTCTCATTAGTCAATGAGACACCCAAGCTCAATAACAGAGTTACTAAAAGGTAATACGTCACTATATAATAATAAAAAAAGAGGTTCAAATGTATTACATAAGTAAAAGAAATACTTAAAGGAAATAAGTTCTACATAATATGAAATAAGACTAAGTGGTCACTACTAAATGTTTGACTATTACATAAGTAAGTTATGCAATCACTCTTCAGAAGGTCCCTCCCGAGCATCATCATAATAAGGCTCAGCACCATCATCACCTGCACATTAGAAAAATAAAATATTGTCACGAAGCCTAGTAAGAATCGAACACCTCTGGGATGAAGCACCATACTAGACACAAATAGTTTTTCCGCTTCCCAAAACCCTTTTGAAAGCACGATTTTGACACAATACATACATAGAACCACGGTACGACACTTTCAGAACACTGTACAAAATCCACAAGGCACTATCCTAGAAAAATGCACAAGATAGAACACAACACAGCTCATTGTGACCCTTTGGTCGACCCGGTCAACTGGTGGTCATCCAGGATCAAAACAGACAGAAAGACAGAAACTCTGGTCGACCACAACACACACACTCCGGTTGACCGTCAGGCGCGGACGAAGCCGCAAACGAACCATTCGTCTGCAGTATCGTCCGTAGCAAGGCAATAGCATTCATAATAGGTGCGGACAAATGGTAGGACGATCCCTTCGTCCGTAACCTACAAAAAACACTTTCTAAGGTACAAAACACATGTCAAAGTTCCATTTATGAAACTTAACATTTTCAATCCTAAAAGACTCATTTTAGACTCAAAACCAAGTAACAATTAAGACCGAAACAAGAACAAACAAGTCATGAATAACAATTAAGCTAAATAACCATATTCTTCATGTCTAAACACTTACACAACCGAATGCACGACAAGCACCATGCTCTGCCCATACGGTACACACGATTACACACTTTTCTTAGACACTACGAACATAGCTATCATTGTGACACGACTTCCCACAGTTTGAGCTCAATTATCTAGTTACGACTCTACAACAATAACTTTAATGGTCCTAGTTATAGTCGAAACTAGGATGGCCCAAGAAAGTGCATTACCTATATGGTAAAGATCTGTATCAACCTCTTGGTGAGAAATCGGAGGACATGAAAGACGACAAGTGGAAGTTGTTGGACAGGAAAGCGATGAGCGTCGTGTGTTTGTCTCTATCCAGAAACGTGGCGCTCAATACGGTCAAAGCAAAAACTACCAAGGAGATGTTGGAGACATTATCGGATATGTACGAGAAGCCACCAGCAGCAAACAAGGTTTTTCTGATGCGACATCTGTTTAACCTAAAGATGGCAGAAAGTACTGCGGTTTCCAATCATCTCAATGAGTTCAATATGATAATAGCTCAATTGAGCTCAGTTGAGATTGATTTCGATGATGAGGTACGAGCCTTAATTTTACTGTCTTCTCTACCAGAGAGTTGGGGCGGAACAGTTACTGCTGTTAGCGCTTCAGCATGGAAGGTGAAGCTTAGGTTTGACGAAGTCAGAGACCTGATTATGAGTAAAGAAAATAAATATCAACAATGTTCTTATAATGATTATGTTTGCACCTAAATCCTTCGACTTGAGATCACACAAGATTTTCTGCTTGGCTAATGGTATGCTTTGATGGTGTCAAACGTCGTCTGTAACTAGATGGGCTATAAAGGCATTTATTGGGTATATTTAAGAACCATGCCAAGATGAGGTGCGATAGATAGAGGATTTGTCCCTCTTATACAACATGAGTGATATCTTGGGCCCCTTGATTGAGTGAGACTAATGCATGGCCATGAACAAGTGAATTAATATGAGATATTAATGTCATTTGATTAGTCTACTCGGGAATCAAGAAACTGACTGATTGAACGGTACAAGTTTGACATACTCCGTGACTTGTGTTCATTCTAGATATCGAGGACAAAGAGATTAATGCAAAAGATCATATTCGTGGTTACTAGAATCACCGGGACTATTTGTGAATGGGGAGTAATGATGTAGTGCTAGATACCTCTCATTACTGTTGACAATTATTGTCACGACCAACATAGCAAATACCAAAAGAGTCACAAACTATAATCAACTGTATTGGGCTTGTTGGAGTTTACATTTGATATAGGTTCTCAATTGGATTGGGCATACATTTGGATTAGGCAAAAGACCTGGTCGACTGGGAGCTATCTCGGGTCGACCGAACTTATTGTCACTCCGGTCGGCCGAGAACCATTTATCCGGTTGACAGGACCAGTTGGACTTGGTCAAAACCGGCACATCTACATGTGTGAAGGAGTGTGTGTAAGGGGGTAGTGGGAGAGAATAGTGTGGAAGTGGGGTTAGTGGGTGATTCCACTAACACCACAAAATTGATGAAAAGTTCATCATTCTCTACACTTGAGAATTAAGGAATTACTCTCTATTCTCTCTACTTTCTTAGCCGAAAATCCAAGAAGCAAAAATCTAGGATTTTCTTTCTTTATTTTAACACACTCCCAAGAACAATCAAGAGAAGAAAATTTGATTTTCTTGTCTCTTAGATTTCCGTATTTCCTAAGTAGCCTATACTTTGTGGATTCCGGGAAAAGTGTTTTCTACCTTCGTAGTTATTAGACTAGCATCTGAAACACGGAGTAACACGCTTATATTTTTGGAAATATAATGTGAGATTTTTAGCTTTCATGGTTCTTTCGAGAATCGAAGCTTTTCAAAGTGGATTCTTTGATTAGTTCTTGAGTTATTGTATCAATAAGTTTAGTTTACGCTTATTGTGGTGTTTCAGCCTCCATTGATAATCAACCTTCTTGGAGTCGCGTTGATTATATTCCCCCGTAAACTGATTTTCGAGAAAGAGAAAGATCTGAAACCTTTTAGTGTCGAATCTTTATACTTGTTATCTCAGTTCTTCATCAACATGATGAGGAACCGAAATAACTTGTATCAAGATTCGACACTAAAAGGTTTAAAACGGATCTTTGTCTAACTTGAACTAGTTTCCAAGGGGAATATAATCAATGCAACTCTAAAGAAGGCTAATTATCTATGGGGGGCTGAAACCAAGGCAGTCAAACTCGTGATCCTATGTAGGATCGGAAGGGCATATGAGGATCGTAGAATCGTAACTCGGATTGTAGATCCTACTTAATTTAAAAAATTATTTGAAAATATATATGTACTCTTAGAAAAACATTTCAATCACAAATTTAAAGTGTCTTAAAGAAAAAAAGATAATCAAATACTCAAAGAAAATCATTCAAATTATTAATATCATGTACTAAAATTAAACATGTTTATTAAATTTAATTTGAAGTTAACAAAATTAAATAAAGGCAATGTAAAAATATTCTGTAAAATTAGCAATAACAAGAAGTGAGATATAATTTGAAAGCAAAGAATTTACCTGTTATTGAAACATGATTCAAATGGCGAAACTTCATTTTTATTGACTAAGTATTCATCAAAAAAGTCAATCGGAGTTAATTTAATTGGTAAAATGTGCGTAATTTCTATTTTTAATTAAGATTCAAATATCTCCTGAGATATATAAATTTGTATACATCTTAAAGTATCAGTTATTAGTATAAGAAATGATAAAAAAAAAAAAAAAAGAAAAAATATAAAGTGTTTCAAAAAAATTAGGTTTGAGTAGACTCGTAGGATCGGTAGGATCGTAACGATCCTACGCCGATCCTACCGAGTTTACTCCGATCCTACGTAAGATCTAACTCGAACGACCTCTTAAAACTCGTAGGATCGTACGATCCTACGAGTCAACTCGCGAGTTTGACTGCTATGGCTGAAACACCACAACAAGCAAAACTATCTTGTTGATATAGTAACTCAAGAATGAATGAATTATATAAGAAATTCAATTCACAAGTATCTAAGGAATAACCTTAACCAAAATATAATATATCTAACGTAAGTAATATGTTGGCCGAATTCTCTCTTAAATAGAGTGAAGAATTCGGCTCAATGAACCAACAAAGGAAGAGTCCTAATTTAATTAGGGCTCTTCAATCCTAACTTAAGTAAACTTGCTAACAACGAAACACTATCTAAGATAATGGACAACATGTCCTATTATTTAGCTAGCACTTATTCTACTCGGCCAACATGGCTAATAATAGTAAATAATAAAGCTGAAAATATAATTAAAGTCTAGAATTGACTTTAATGTACAAAATACTGAAATGCCCCTATCAGCCACTTTGCTTGTTTGGGCCGAATTGAATGTCTTGTAAACTTAAGAGTTGAACTTGAATATTATCTTCTAGATGTAATTTAGCTTCCTCTTTATCCTTCAACTCTTAGATCAATGTAGAAATCACTTGAGCCACTTTCCTTGCTCTTTGTCTTGTCATTGGACCTTGAATGTTTGATAAGGGATGCTTTGTGTAAGGCAGCCCCGTGGATGGTCCCGTATCAAGGTTGGTGTGTGGATACCAGTAGAGACAAGAGTCAGTTGACTGCTGTTGGTGATTCCTAGTAGCAGAATCCGGGCATCGTCGATTAGATCGACATAAAGGTATAATTCATTAACACAGGATTCTGGTTCTTTCTTGTGAGAAGATCCTCTAAAGGAACATAATCCCGCACTTTTATTTCCACTGCTTTTTGGGGATTACGAATTTTTCCTTCAGTTCGGTCAACCGGTATCATATCAATGCAAAAATATAGTGGTTGTGACTCGATTTGCTTGTGATTTTTTGCTCTTAGTGAGTTAGGTTAGCTCTTAGTGAGCTTCACTCTTTGTGAGTGTTGGTCCTCTTTGTGAGGTTGTCTTTTTATGAGATTGACTCTTAGTGAGCTTAGTTCTTTGTGAGCTAAACACGTTCTTTGTGAGTGGGTTCCCTTTATGAGACAAGTCCACTTTGTGAGGCAAGTGAGGTCCTTTGTGAGCTAGGCTCTTTGTGAAAAAGAGACGTGGTTGAGAGTAATACTTTTTGTGAGTTGTCCACTTATGTAAACGGTTGATCCACCTTGCGTTTGTTGTGAAGGGAAATCATAGTGAAGTTGCCAAAATCCTTAGGTGTGTCCTATTGTAGTGGATGTAGATCGTTGTGATCGAACCATTCTAAATCCCTGTTTGTTTTCTTTAACTCTATCTCTTTACATTCAAGTTCTTATATTACTCATTGTATCTATATTCCGCATGAACTTGATTGTATGAGCCTTATATGTTTATCTTTAGTTAAATGATTTGCTTGGCCTATCTTTGCTTGGCCTATCTTTGCTTGGCTTTGGTCATATGATTTATGGTGTCCAATCTTACAAGCTTTGCATATAAGACACTTAACTTGGACTTTCCTTGATCATATTCATAGTCTATTATTCCTATGTGTTGCATATAACACCTAAGTCATCTAAGTTGCCATAACATTTAATTCACCTTATATGCTTAATCAACATACTTGTTGTTTAGGTGATCACTTAGTCAAAGAAGTTTAAGAAAAGAGAAAAAGTTTTAGAACCTAATTCAGCCCTCCCCCCCCTCTTAGGTTCACTCCTATCGGGTATTTCATATTAATTTCTTAGTTCTCCTCTTTGTAACGTGTGCTCATTCTCCACCACAAGGTGTTGAGATGGTCCTCAAAAGAGGATAAATTATA
The DNA here is from genome assembly GCA_026122235.1 of Vinca minor. NCBI lineage: Eukaryota > Viridiplantae > Streptophyta > Magnoliopsida > Gentianales > Apocynaceae > Vinca > Vinca minor. The sequence continues at coordinate 1,450,542 of JAOCZM010000120.1, forward strand.
TGTTGGGTATCAATCATGTTGATTGGTATGTGTTGTTCCAACAAAAGAGGAGAAAATATATAGTCGAACAAGATATTTCTATTCATGTTGACCCTCAAACAATTGGTTTGAACCATAAGTTCAAAAGACGAAAAGTCAGGAATATTTTATGACCAAAATTCGGCTAGAGAAAACTCTATTATATTTAATGTCCATGAAGGACAATGTACCAATAATATTAAATTTGAGACATTGAAATGTGGTAATATTGTGGGTTCTAAAACGTCTCGCAAAAGGGGTAAAGATTTATAGATGGTCAAGTTGAGAAGATGAAAATTCTAGAAAACAAATTTCAAACATGAATATTATATTATTTCCAGAAGAAATCCAGGTACCTGAAAATTTGTGAGAATTATGAGATCTAAAATGATTGGTAATTGATGGAACCATGTACATAAAGTTTTGCAAAAGTCGACATTATTTATGCGCACAATAGAATCATGAGAATCTTTAATATAAAGTTTGTAGACTCAAAATTGAAAGTGTAGAGATGATTGGTCAAAATAGACCATTGAGTTCACCTTAAATTATGAAAAGCCTGTACGGAAAATTAATACACTTGAAGTGTAAATGTATTCCTTGAAAAAATTATACACCTGAAGTGTAATCCTAGAAAGAAATACATTGCAGGTACGGGAGATTGATGACGGGCTCCGCTACTACAGGTTCAGAACGAATCTTGAGGTTACTATCCCACTCATGCGGATTTTTTTGGGCCATGCACTCAATTTGCGGTCCTTCGAGGGCCGTTCCAAGTATGAGCGATTACCGATTTTTTTCCCATAATTGTGGTATGATCGATCATGTCTCTATCAACTTTCCTAATCTGACTCACGACGTCAGGCCATTTGGTCGGTATAGGTTCGAGTTTGACATCATGTTGAATGCTCCCAGAAACGTTCGCTCGGAGCCGGTGGAGACGCTGATGCTTGGGGAAGGTGAGTTGATGCCTGAAAATGGTAACCGTGAGTTAGTATTGTATGGTGAAAATGGTAACCCTAATATGACGATCCAACATCTTTCTACAAAGGACAATGACCATCTCTCAATACTTCTTGTAGTTCCTCCCCATCGCAAAAGGCGAAAACGAGTAATTATAAGCATCGTCCTCTGAGGTCCTTTATGATTAAAAGAGACAACTTTCCTTGATTTTTCTAGCCAGTCATGGCTACCCCTGATGACCATTATGTCCTACAAATGAGTCAAGTGTTAAGCAACTTTCGAACAAATTTGTTAGAATGGAGCTCGAGAATTGTGGGGGATTTGGAAAAAAAGATAAAAAATAAGCAAAAGGAATTGTAATCTATTCAAAAGCGACAGGGTCTTTCTAGTTATTATCTCTCCGAGGAACTGGTTATCTCTGGGGATTTAGAGAAAATCCAGGACCTTAGAGAAAGCTATTGGAAGGCGCAGTAGAGCATCTTGGATGCTGGAAGGGATATGAATACCTCTTACTTTCATAACAAAACTTCACAGCGTAAGGAAAAGAACTTTATAGAGGAAATTGTCGCCCCTAATGGAAGTCTTAAGGTTGATGAAGACGACATCGAGGAAGTGGCAATTGATTATTTTCAGTCCTTATTCTCAACTAAAATAGATGGCGCTAGTCTCGCGCCCAATGTAACAACCCGTCCCATAAGTAGGTAATTTATTAGGAGTCATTGGTATAATAGTAATTTCATATCTCAAAAAAAATTAAGGAAAAGAAAATACTTGGAGAATAAGTAAAAGTAGATAAGAAGGAAAATAAAATAATAAGAAAAAAATGAACCTGGTCCCCAAGTTTGAGTAGCCTCCACGGAGAAAAAAAATAATTAAATAAAATTATACTTGGGCAGCAAGAGTCTTGAGCTCCAAGAATTAAAAGGGGTTAATTTACATTTCCTATATAAAGGAGTAGCTACTGCAACCTTTCATCCTAAATCATTTTTAGTTCCTCTCATTTCCATTCCGTAGCAGAGAGCTCATATCTCTCTAGTTTTATTCAATCCTAGCCATTTCCATTTCCTTTGCTTCAATATATTGTATTTTTGCTTCTTGCGGACTTCATTGACATCCGAGAACAACACATCTCTATCAAATCCTACAATTTCATTAGGATGTTATGGTTTCTAAGGATTTGGATTATTTTGGATCAGATTGTTGGCATTTTTATTAGGTGAGTAGTCCTAACCTTTTTTACAAAATTATATATCCATATCGTGTGCTCATTAATTGTTCATTGCACTCATGGTCTGAATCCACTCATGACATGTACTGATTACATTTATTTGTCCTCATGAAATAGTTTTCTGAAATTGGGGCCTTATTGTTAATTTTTTGGAAATGAAATGTTTTACTGAACCTTAAACGAGATCTGTCCTGAGATTATTGACATGGCATTACGAAACTGCGAATATATTGAGTCGGGCCTAAATGAATATAATCGAAGGAACCGCGTGCTACACCAAAGGGTGGGAGCCACCTCCAGAATCCTGTCGATAAATGTCTAGATCGAGGCCCGTATGAAATGTGATTTAATGTTATTGGAATGCCATTGTCAATCTGATCTCGACAGTATTGAACAATTGTTCCAGAAATCAGGCCCCTTATTATAAGAGTATATATATGGTTTTCTCATTGTGCGAGCTATTTTTGATATAAAAGTATTTTTCCAAAGAAAATGATTTTTACAGACACTGACACCACTAGCACGACCTTCGGCTCACGTTTTCCAAAATGTTTCCCCCCTCCACAGGTATCTGAAGGTGTTGCAATATTTTGGTATTAGAGTGCGCAGCGAAAGCTTGAGATTAGAAATTTGTATATAGGGATTCTATTGTATTTATTGGATTTCATTGTAATCCCTTTTTACTTTATATTGTAAAAGATAAACCCAGTGTCGAGAGGCACGCGACAGTCCCGGCCCGAAAGGGTAGGGGTGTCACACCCAATCTGTTCACTAATCAGTTGGATAGCCGAGAGATCAGGATTTTAGAGCAATCGTTCACAAATATGGAAGTAGTCAATGCGCTTAAACAAGTGCACCCACATAAGGCCCCTGTCCCTGATGGTATGCATGTGTTGTTTCTGCATAAACTTTGGCATATTCTAGGTGACTCAGTCACTAGTATTGTCATACGAGTTTTAAATGATGGAGCTGATATCAATGCAATTAACTCTACTCATATAGGTCTGGTTCCAAAAATAAAGAAACTCAATTCAATGGTGCATTTTTGGCCTATAAGTCTTTGTAATATCATATATAAACTTATATCGAAAGTTCTCACTAACCACCTTAAACTAGTCATGAATTCTATTATTAATGAAGCTTAAATCGATTTCTTGAAGAGCAAGCTCATTACGGACAATATGATTGTCGGGTTTGTGGTGTTTCATAGTCTACAAACTGTCTGGCCAAATGGGTTACATCAGTTACCGCTGAAACTAGATATGAGTAAAGCTTTTAATAGAGTCGAATAGAATTATCTGGAAACTGTAACGGAATGCATGAATTTTCTGCCGACGTTTCTCTCCCTATTGATGAATTGCATTAGAACGGTTAACTATTCTATCCAGCTAAATGGAATTCCAACGAGGTCTTTCAAACCTTCTAGAGGCATCCAACAAGGTGGTCATCTTTCTCCCTTTCTCTTCCTCATTTGTACGACATGATTGTCCTCCTTAATTCGTGCATCTGAAGAGAGGGGTTCCCTCACTGGCTTTAAGTTTGGAAGCGGTGCTTCTGTCACGCATCCTCTTTTTGCAGACGACTCTTTTTTTCCTCACAAACAAACGAGTCTTGCTTAAAAGAGATCCTCACGACATACGAGGCATGTTCTGGACAAATGATCAATTATGATAAGCCCAATATGTTTTACAGTAAGGAGATTCCATCTGAGATTAAGGCCCTTGCCTTCTCCATTATAAAAATCCCTGAAGGGGATGGAAAAGGGAAATACCTAGGACTTTCATACATGACGGGAAGATAAAAAAAGGAAGCATTCTAGTTTGTCATTGACAAAGTTGGGAAGAAACTCAGCTGCTCGAAGGAGAAACCATTGACTGTTGTAGCATGAGTGGTGCTTGTTAAATCCGTCATTCAAGCTATTTCCCACATACGTTATGTCATGTTTTGTTCTTCCGCAGTATGACCCGAAAGTTCTTGTGGGGCGGTGATGAGAAAAATAAGAAACTCTGTTGGCGAGCTTGGTCTGAGCTATGCAACCATAAATCTCAAGGGGGTCTTGGCCTTAGGGACCTATCTGCCTTTAATCGAGCTTTGATGGCTAAGAAAGGTTGGCAGATTTTACGCCAACCAATCTCCCTTAGTACTAGGGTGCTGCGGGCTAAATACTTCCCATTGGATAAGTTACTAACTGTTCCGCTATAGGGTCAGGCTTATCTAGTTTGGCAAGTTATTCTAAAAGGGCAGGAGCTGCTTCAAGAAGGGTTGAAATGGCGGATTGGGGATGGCACATGTGATACCCGGGACCTTTTGATAGCATGTTTTATGTGCTTATGTATTTTATGTGTTATATATTATTATTTGGATTATTCTTAGGGGTGCACTAGCAAGGATATGAAGTTAGGTGACCTAAGTGTATAAGATGAACTTTATGTTAGTTAGAAGTTGCTTGATGCTTATTTTTGGAGGGAGGAAGTTAGAAGTGAAAGGGTGCCTTTTGAGATAAGTTTTATGGGGGATGAACCATTAGGATTGGTTGGCTATTTTGTAGATGTAACTTCTCAGAAATTTGGAGTTTTTGGTAGTCTATATATAGAGACATAAGAAGGAAGAGATGGAAAGGAAACATAAGAAAGAAGAAAAAAAAGAGAAAACAAGAATGCTGGAAAAGAGAAAACAAGAATGCTGGAAAATCTGGACAGCAAGTAAGAATACTTTTGCAGACATAGTAAAAGACCTCGGATCGTCCCCATATTTTACCCATAGATATTACACTCCCTAAACTAGATTTTGTCGAAGGAATTTTCATTCTAAGTTATGGATTAAGATATATCTTCATCGGAGTAGAAGGTTATGGAAGTTCGAGTAAAAATAGAGTGCTGATAATAGATCATCAAGTTGAAGTTGTAATCGAAGCCTGATCGACCCCATTTTTTTCCCTAAAGTTATAAGCCCTATAGAAGTGCATTCTGAACGATGGAGATTAAGTTTCAACGGTTCCATTAAGAGTTATTGCCTCAGGAAGTAGAGACTGCGAATCTGATTTCTGGTTTTCTATTCTTCATTTTGAGTTCCGATTAAGTATATCAAGTAAGAATCCTTCGCTCTTGTTTTTCAGTCCTAAAATGCATGAACTGATCTTTTATCAAGTTATAAATTGTATGAAAGATTTCACATGTTTTACTACATCAAAGTTGGATGAAGAACCGAATTATGTTTGCATCTTTTGCATGATGATACTTGATAATTCATGTGTTCTATACTTGGATATATAATTTCTTGTTCAGTGATATTACAAGTCTAGAAATGTTTTCACCTATTGTCTATGAAAGAAATTAAAGTATGATATGCTTATGTTACTAATGTGTATAAGAACCGTTTGTTGGAATATAAACGAGGTCACTAATGTGTATAAGAACCGTTTGTTGGAAGCTAAACGAGGTTACTAATGTGTATAAGAACCGTTTGTCTAGTACAAGCGAGGTTACTAATGTGTATAGGAACCGTTTGTCGAGTACAAGCGAGGTTACTAATGTGTAAAAGATTTAACGATATGTAAGGTCATTTCCTAAGTTTATGTGTATTGGAAGGCTACAAGTATGTCAAGTTATGTTAAGTACTCGGAGTACAATTTCTGATATGTATGTGATCAATTTGGTTAAGTATTGTTATGACATGTTATGTGTATGATTTGGTATTGTTTCTAAGTGTCAAAATAAGTATAAAAATAATGTTTTGGGTTGGGATTTCAGATTGTGCAGAAAATGACTTTTCCTTCACAAATTTTGCCTTGAAAATGTCCTCACTGGATCTCGGACGACCGGATCACAGTATCCTTCGTCCGACCAAACCGCTGGGACTATTTTGGATGAGGGAAAGAGGTAAATCAGTCGACTGTGCGTGATATCCCCTCGATTGGACTCAAGCGGTCGACCAACTCTATCAAGTAGGTCTGCCGGACTTTTTGTAAATGTTTCTGTCCTGATCTCGGACGACCCTATCGGTCGATCGACACATGTTTCCATCGTCCGAAGTTTTTTTACTTTGTTTAAACTCCTTTCAAGTTATGTCATGTACAAGTTATGCAACCTCTGAAGTACTATGTCATGTTTTCAAGTATTTCACAAATGATTTCAAGATGTTTTCAGGTTAAGACAAGTCAAGGGGTAATTTCAAATGTTTTGGGAAACAGGGAATGTGTTAAAGTCTCATTGGTCTTTTATCCCAAGGTTGATCAGTTCTTACTAAGCTAGTGTGGCTTACCCTATTATCTTTTCATGTTTTGCAGATGAGTATGATGAGGGTGCTGATGATGAGGCATAAGATGGGGTGCAAGACGAATAGTTGATGAATGGAAATTATGTAATAAGTAATGAATCTTTATAAGTTAATTGACAATTAATACAATAGAATAAGTTTGTAATTTCGTTGAAGTATTGATGACTTTATATTAAAGTTAAGTTTATTTTGTTATGTTTTGGCTTGTAAGATTATATTTTGTTAAAGGTTCTTTGTCTCATTAGTATATGAGGCATTGCCAAGTCACCTTCTGGTTACGGGGTGTTACAGCACATATGTTTGTTTTTTGGGCTATAAATGGCTAACTACCCTGCATAATTTTGAGCTCCAAACTCTGCGTAATATGCCGTTTTCCTAGAGCATAATGCCAGTATCTTATTTCATTGATTTCAAAAATAGTACTTGGAATTAGGAGCTTCTCCGATGCTATCTCTCTCCTTATGAGGTTGATGGGGTGCTTAAAGTTCCGTTGTGTAACACATGGCCGATGGATCAGCTCGTATGAGGTTATACAAAAAATGGACAATACAAGGTTAGGTCCGGGTACCATCTTAGGATGGAAGTTAACGAGGGTAAGCGAGAATCACCTTCAACCTCGATAGGCAACCCTATGAAATCATGGAGCAAGATTTGGCAGATGCCTGTTGCACCTAAGCTGCAGGTTTTACGTGGAAGATTTTCCAGTGCATTCTTTGACAATAAATCATGGAACAGGATTTGGCAGATGCATGTTGCACCTAAGCTGCAGGTTTTATGTGGAAGATTTTCCAGTGCATTCTTTGACAATAAATCATAGAGCAAGATTTGGCATATACCTGTTGCACCTAAGCTACACGTTTTATGTGGAAGATTTTCCAGTGCATTCTTTGACAATAAATCATGGAGCAAGATTTGGCATATACTTGTTGCACCTAAGCTGCAAGTTTTATGTGGAAGATTTTCCAGTGCATTCTTTGACAATAAAGAGGACGAAATACAATCGATTCCATTCCCAGAGAATTGAGAATGAAAGCCCGATCACCAGCACGAAAGAGGTTTGGGCTGCTAATAAAGAGGACTGTGAAGCCTTCCACGCATAGGTGATGACTGACCAGTAAAATTCCCTCAATTTCATATTGAGCTCCAAATATACGCTATTGGGATGGGATGGCTCCTACTAGCTCTCTCCCCTAAGAACCGTACGTGCGAGTTCTCCCGCATACGGCCTTTTTTGTTCTGATATTTTCTCCTCTATTTTTGTTTTGAGTGTTCTTTCTGGGGGCCAATTTTTCGGTCCCCGATTATAAGTTCTCGTTGACCAGAACCTATAGGAACCTGGCAAAAACCGTCTGGCGAAAACGCCGCAGGCGTGAAGCGTTGTAGGCTTGCGCCAATAACTCGACCCCTACCGTCTATAGGTAGTTTTAGACAAGTTTCTTTTGAAGTAGATACCTGAATGCCAAGTATGGCTTGAATAAAAAGAGAAACAATAACTAATTTAGGCCCCACTAGCTTGATATTATCTCATCGAATTAGTTCTTTTCGACCTTATTTCCAGTTACGTCAAGGGGATTATGAGTCTATTTTACATGCACTATTCACATGTCCTGCAGCCATGGAGGTGTGGAGCCAGACTACCTTCAGTATAGACACCATCATCTCCAATGATACCTTCATTTACTGTCTCAACCCTATTTTTTGGGAAGATGAGAAGGTTCTTGCTCCCTTCATTTATGCGGCATGGAATATCTGGTGCAACTGAAATGAATTTATTTTCGAAGGCAAGAGAAAATCGCCTGAAGAAGTAGCTAACATCGCTCTAATTTGTGCGGCATAATTTAGCAAAATATATGCTTCCTCTATAGGCCAAGACCAAGAGCTACATGTTTTTCCTAGTAACGACCATGTTGGGTACATGCTCAAAGGTAAAGCCAAGTTGTTCGCTTTTGACCACGAGAGTGCTGAACCAACCATAAGGGTTTTGGATAACGCGCCACCCAGGACAAGAGTTTGAAATCTCCCTGTTTATGTTTTGTTTAAACTGAATGTTGATGGCTCGTGGGTAAAAGGTAATGGTGGCACTGGAGCCATTTATCCTTAACAATGAAAGGGTTTTCATAGTTGTCTTTGTGAATCACCTTCATAATTCTCCCAACCCAGAACATGCGGGAAGCCCTGCCACTCCTCAAAGGGGTCAAATTTGACGTTGCCAAAGGATTTCAAGCATGCCTCATAGAGAGCGACTGTCAGACTCTGGTCAATCGAATTAACCATGAAGATGAAGATTTGTCCTGATAGGTCTCTTTGTTAGTCTTATTAAGAGTTTTCAAGGGGTTAGGCTAGCCCATATATCCTATATTCATAGGGCATATAATATTCTACTTATGTATTGGCAATATATATCATATGAGGTCTGAACTTCATCTTAATGGTTTGGTTTCTACTCCCTCCATTCCTAAATATAAGACTCTTTAGACAATTTGAGAAAATTAAGGAAGTTGTCATTTTCACCTAAACTTCCAATATTACCCCACCTTCCCTCTCTCTCACTAATACATCATAAAGAAAAGAAAGGAAAATGTTGAGGGTATAATTGAAATAAATTGTTGACAACTAATAAAAGAACCTTAAACGACAATTAATTTGGATACCTAGATATCTCCTAAACGACAATTAATAGGGAATGGAGGGAGTAATATTTATTAATTATGCCCGTTTTTTTGTTTAAAAATAATAATTCAAAACCCTCCCCAAGTCGTGTGTTCCCTTTCTCATTCTTTTCACCAAATATACAACAATTCACTCTCTCTCTCTCTCTCTCTCTCCTTTACATATATATTACATATACATTGTATATTATAAGAGTATATATTCATCACCCTGACAAAGATCACATATAGATACATTAAAATTTAATATAATTTGGGGGGGTTTGAAGAAAGAGTAGAGAATAGAAAATGAGCAGCAGAGGAGGAGCAGCAGCAGGCGGTGGCGGAAGTGGTAGGGTTTCAATACCTACCAATGTGAGGAAGACGATCCAAAACATAAAGGAGATCACCGGTAACCACAGTGAAGAAGACATATATGCAATGCTCAAAGAGTGTTCTATGGATCCCAACGAGACCACCAACAAGCTCCTCCTCCTAGGTCCTTTTTTTTTTTTCTTATTTGATCTCAATTTCACTCGTGATCCATCTATTTTGGGTATTTTTGTTTGTTTTCTTGGTTTTATTATTATTTTTTTTGTTGTTATTATTATTATTGGAGAGTTTTTTGCATGCTGAAAAAATCATTGGGAAAGTTTTATTTCTTATTTTGGGGGAAATTATTTATTGAGTTCCCAGGGGATGGTTATGGTTCATAGGTAGTAGTACTTGTCTGGGGGGATTTGGGAGTGTTAAGTTCATTTGGACTGTTTGTGGTTTATAAACTCATGTTGTCTCATTGTAAACCAATCTTCTTATTTACTACCTGTATCCCAAATTTAATTCTCACTTTTGTTAGTTTTAAGAAAGTCATTGATCTATATTGCCGTTAAATGACCCAAAAAAAATCATCTTGATATTACACATAATAATGTTGTTTTTGGTGACTTAATGAAGTAAGTGTAAGACTGAAAAAATATAAATGCTTTATTGGTTTGACTTTTATTGCAACAAAAGAAAGAAAGAAAAAAAAAAATGGTAAAGAAGCTTTAGAAGTGACAAGTAGTTTGGATTCTTTGGAATGGAGGTATTTGGCATGAAAGTTGGGTGTTTGTGTTGATAATTATTCCGTCAGTAAAAATTACATTTTGATTGACCGCAGTGCTATAGGTTGATCTTTCTTATCTTCATTTGTTTATGAATCTTCATTCAGAAACAAACTAGTTCGTTTTCTTGTTGTGCAGATACTTTTCATGAAGTAAAAAGGAAGCGTGACAGAAGAAAAGAGGTATGGTTATTTCAGGGTTAAATTTTTAATGTAAGATACTATAGTACCACTCTAAATATTACACACGAAAGTTTAGACACGATCATGAACTTTTGACTCTGACAAGAGGTTTTGCAAGTGGGAAGGCTGCTGGTAACTGGTAAATGTTGTGAGTTTATGCACAAGGGTCAGAAAAGCATGATTAGTATTTCAATCTTAGTAGTCCTTAGTGAGGGCTTTCTGGCATGGATTTAAATGCTCTCTGGGAGAAATATCTCTTACTTCATTTGCATAATAGACTGGGAATTCTTTTCTGTGCAACCTATGTTTTTGCCAACATGTATGAACCTTAGAGTTTCTTTAAGTCAGTGTTGTCAAATGGCGGCCATGGCGGTATGGTGTGGCGGATTCGGCGATCACCGCTATACGTAATGCGCGTTACGCTCTAATATGGCGGTGTCCGCTATTCACCGTTTCGCGGGCGTTATGGCGGTTACGTTATGGCGTTTAATGGCGGGCATAGCAGACAAAGAGGAATATTGGGCTTTTTTTTTTAAACGGGTTTGGGTTACTTTTTGGCTTCCCATGTGATTATTCCCCTTTTATATTATATTTACCTAATACCAACAAACAATCAACGTAATCAACCTTTATTTTCTTGTTGTCTCTGCAGTATCAGTGACGTTCCTTCTTCTCTCTCTGTCTTTTTTTTTTTTTTCATCCATCGTCCTTCTCTTTTTTTTTTCTCCATAACTGTTTGATTTTTTTCATATCTGGTTTCAATCTCTGATTTTTTTATCAAATGGTGATTTTTTAATATCTTATTTTTTTATCCTCTGTTTTTTCTCTCTTCTCTGTTTTTTTATTCTCTGTTTCCCATTTAAGACTCAAGGTTTTGATTGATGATTAAGGTTTTGCCATGTTCTGAGTCTCGTGTCTTGAATGACAGTCTGCTGCTCAAGATTGTGTCAAACTCAAGAAATTTAATGGCTTGGCTTGGCATGGCTTTTTTTGTTTTGTTTTGATTATCATTTTTTTTTATCGTATTGTGAGAGTTTTAAGTTATGCATTCTTGTTATGTTATGAGTTATGACTTACGAGATATCCTAGTTAATGGTTGGTTAATGACTTTTGAGTTAGTTGTTTGATTCATGTTGTTGTTTTTTCTTTTTATTTAAATTATGCAGTGTTTTATATATATTTTGCATTATTTTATTGTGTCCGGCATGTGTCCGCTATAAGTCGGTATAGCGGAAGCGTCCTCTATAACGTTATGGCATTTTTTGGCTTGCCGTCATGATCTGCCATCCGCGATTGACAACACTGCTTTAAGTTCACTCTAAACTCTTTCGCTTTCCTTTACTTGATGTAATAGCTTAGGTTAACTGTGTTCCCTTTCTTCCTTCCAATGCACCATGGGGAAAAACTAACGGTCACTGTAGTAGCCAAGATTTGCAATTTTCTTGAATAAGGATGACAACTCTCCCTAAAGAATTCTGTGATGTTGGGAATATTTAGTTATCTTATTGGCCCGAAGTGGTATATGTTTTTGTGTACTCCCTCCTTCCCATTTTAGTTGTCCCATTTTAATCGCTCCTCTACAATCCCAATAATACTTAATTAACATATCCATATTATCCCTTATTTATTTTTATAGCTTCAAGTTAGACTTAGGAAACATGTGTAATTCCAATGCAACACTCCCGGTAAATGCTATGTTACTCGGACTCTCCGTTTAGTCGTGCCGTACCGGTGTCGACAGGGTACGACGTTGGTATGGGTATGGGTACTTTGACATGGTCAACTGCGAATGAGTACTTTGACCAACTCTTGAAAGCTCATCGCCGCCATCGCTGGGACACCCATTGTTGTTGTCGCTGGATATCGAAGGTACGCCTATTGGAGATTGGAGTTTGGGCGGATGAAGGAGCTTGAACAAAATCCATGCAATAAGTGAAGGGAAGATGGAATACAGAGAGGTATAGGAGTCAAACAAGGCATCGAATTGGCTGGTGATTTGAATATGTACTAGCTGCGAATTTGTTAGGAGGAAGAGAAGAAATTAGTGTTACAGAGAGGGAAAGATGATGGGGGAGGGAATAATGGGAGACGATTGGATTTTTTTTAACTATTAATTAGCACATGGGGAGAGAATAATGGGAGACGGTTGAAATTTATTGTCGTATCCGTGTCCGAATTTGGGGAGTGTCCCCGTATCCTTTATTTTAGATGTTTAAGTACCCGACACCTAAATACATACCCGTATCCAACACCCGTACCCAAGTCCGAGTAACATAGAGTAAATGTGAGTATTTGAGTCGTTTACATTTATAATTACATGAATTTTAGCAAATTTTTTAATCTGTTTTTTTTTTTAATTAGGACAACTAAAATGGGATGGAGTGGGTATATATTTCCTTGTATACCTGTACTATTAGACTGACCTAATTCCTTTTCTGGTTTATTGTTTAATTATTCTGCCAACTAAACTAAGATGATAAGTGGATGTAAAACTGATGTGCTTTAGTCTCCTGCCGTCCTTTTCTTGCTTAGCCTATCTTTTGTTTCTGCAGAATATGAATAAGGAGCTGGCAGAGCCGAGGTGGAAAACCGGCATGCAAGGTCGAGGTAATAGAGGTGGCCGGGGAGCCTCTTCGTCACGTAACATTTCTCATGGTATATATTTATTTGTTCGTAGTTGGACCACTTGTCTTACTTGTTAGGCTTCTCTACATCATTGTAAAATAGGAAAAGCAACACGCAGGATTTTATCTTCCTCTACTTCATGAAGAATTATAAGCAGGCACACATCTTACTGCATGAAGTTTTTCACAACGCAATACCTTTTCTATAAATGGTACTCTTTGCTGGTCAAGAAATAGACGATTCTATAGTTTAAATGCTTACTAGTAGTTCTTGTTTACTAAATGAAATCTTGGATAGCTTTTTGACATGTTGAACGGATTTGTAGTATGGTTTTCCTATACCACATTGATGGTCTTGTTTGTTCCTTGTCAGATGCTGGTGGTGGAACTGGAAGGAACTTGGCTTCCGGAAAGGAGAATGGATCCAGTCAAGTTTTAGAAAAGAGTGTTAACATGCCTTCCTCGATTACCGCCCAGGAGACGAAGAGTAAAGAGGCGATATCTGCTGCAAGGTACCATGTCTTTTTAAGGCTCTGCTTCACATGGAATTCTAAAGTTCACAATATCCTATTCTTTCATTTCACCAAAAAGTTCTACATGATCCTTCAAAATCTCCCATTTGTTATCCAAACTTATTCTATTGTATATTGTCATAGTTTGGACAATTTCGTGGAAGGTTTAATCCTTGTCTATTCAAGAATGTGTTTTGCGGCCCCCAGTTCTGACCTTTGCTGAGATCCTTCTTTGAAATGGTTTGGTTGCCCTCCAAACTTGAAGAGTTTGTCCTGTAATAATTTTATTTTTCTTCGTTTTTCCAGAAGTTAGTCTTCAGTGTCTACGTGATGTTCCCTTTACTCTTGGGTTTATTTAGAATTTCTTTTATACCACGTCAAAATTGCTACCATTTAATAATTTATTTGCCTCTTCTTTCAGCTTCTCAGCTGCCATTGTCAACTCTCCTACCGTTGTAGCTTTGGGGAATATGGCTGTAACACCTGATTCGCAGGCATTTGCAGATTCTGATGCTGGAAAGCCTGAGGGGCTACTAGCACCTGTTGAATCAAAGAAAAACCCAGTTGTTGTTCCTAGGTCCGAGGATCAATCTAGGCAGCAGGGATCAGGTACCAGTAACTCGTTCATAGTGCACTCATCAGGAGCTTATTTCTCAGCTTCAGATCCTATACTGTTGCCGTCTCAAGATTCATGGCATCCTAATGCTGTGGGTACCATTAGACGTGAAGTGAGAAGCAAACATCACAATGTTTGGCAGATACCTTCAAACTCTGATAAGAACAAATCAATTACCGGTAAGGAATTTGTGCTCCCAATTTGTATTCGCATAGTAACTTACTATTCATGAGAAACTATATGCGATTACAGCTTGTTAATTTTTGCTCGTAAAACCTGGAACAGAAACTACAGATTCTGGGAGCTCCATTGTGCAAGGAAAGTTGTCAAGCAAGGTCCACATTGTGGGAAAGAATCATCATTTAGAGTCTTCACAAAGTGCACCTTCTGTCCATGCAAGTTCTTCTGTTAGTAGGCCCTCATCTAACTACAACAACAGGTCTCAAGTGATTGGCGCACAGAAAGGTAACTGCAATTTGCTACTTTAGTATTCACTTTGTGTTAATTTTGATGCTTAGTCAAACGGTGAATGGTTGCACTGTCTAAAACCATAATGCTGTTAACGTTTGTAGGAAACATAGCATGCAATTCCTGCAATGGGTAACCAACTATGTTTGGCCATGTTAAAACTGAACACTTTGGCAGTAGGAACTCATACTCTTTTGTATTAGTTAAAGATGCTTACTTGATTTCTTGAAAACCACTTGGAGGACTAAATAGAAAAAGGGAATAACATTAAATTAATACAAAATGCCCTAACTGTGTATTACATTCTAAATTGGCTAACAAAGTAACAATTATAAAAGAATTCAGAGTCTTGATTATTGGAAAATTTAGTGAATGTTGTCCTATAGATGAATGGGCAAATAGGAGAACAATGTATATCCAATAATAAACAATTACAGAAAATGAACTCACTGCATTTTTTTTTGACGTACAGCTATGACGCATATAAGCATAAGTGATACCTTGTTCATCAAATATTGTTATACTTGATCAGAAGTATGTGCTATGTGGTACGATAATATTGGAGAATTGTGCACTAAATTTCGAGTACATACAAAGTATGAATTGCAGTTTCGATACTATAATTTCTTGATACTGAGTAGAGGTAAATTGGGAATACCTTGGTTTAGATTTGCTAAACGAAGCAAATGGATGTGGGATTAGAAAGAGTGGCATGTTACATGTGATACATGAATTGATTACTAAGATTGGTGGTGCTAGCTTACTATGGATTATTGGATATGATCTCTTCTCTTTGGGTTGATATACGGTCTTTTATTAATCGTCTTAATATGCAATATAATCTGTTAGTGATATTTTAACTTTTCTTTAGGATTTTCCATCGAGAGTGGTGCTGTATGTGAAAAGAGAATGTATTAGAATGCTTGCATAGTTGAACTTATGTTCTTCTATTTTAGAGGCTAGAGTAATATTCCATGTTAAGATGTAAAACTGTTGTATGATTCAGAATGCATGCAAAAAAACAATTAATACCCAGTGCCTACCTGCCTGGCTGCTGCTTTACTTTCCCTGCCAGTAGAGGTGATTTGTGATTCGATCTGTGATTGATTGGTTCCAAAACCAAGTGCTAGTAGTCTGTTGAGGGCGAATGACGATAGAAGAGTATTAGTAGTTGACAGATGGTATAGACGAGTGTTGTTGGTTAGGATGCTTGGTTTTCTCTGGTGCAGCTGGGAAGATAGAATGCTAAACAAACTAAAGTGTTTCTTCGATGGGTTTCTGTTTTAGTTGTTATGAAACTAAAGGTTAATATTAGTCTTTAGCAATCCAAAAAGGAAACAAGCTACCGATTAGTGTTCGTCTCAGTTTAGTTAAAGCTATGTTGAACTAAGCTTACATAACAGGCTACTTTAGAGGCTGTATGGTGCATATGCTTCCATTTTCTGTGATGTGTTGAAGTCGCTCAGACATTGGGGTTGAATGAGGAAATGTTCCCTTGATTTTCTGTTTCATTTATTTGGCTTCAGATCAAGCAGATTCACTTCGCTTTGATAGGTATATTTATTAGTCCTGCACCTGAACATTATAATTGTATCATGTGTCACAAATTTATGCATCAAATTTGAATGGTGCTATCAGCACTTCTGCAATAGTAGGTTGTGCAGTTCTCATTGTGGTTGTTTGCTTTATGGAACAATATGAGATGCTGAAGGTCCATCTTTTGACCATTTTTCTGTTTTACGTAGTTGGCCCTAGCAAGGAGTGGAAACCAAAATCAACAAATCCTAAACCTTCCCAGGGGCCTGGGATGGCTGCTTCATCTGATGCTCCTTCAGTTGTAATTGAGGCTAATGCCCAATTGCAGCCAACATCAAATTCTCTCGACCCAAAGGAAGCTAATGTTGAACTGCAAGAGAAGTTAGAGGAATTGCATATTTCAGATGGTCAATATGTTATCATTCCCAATCACCTTCATGTTCCAGAAGCTGAAAAACTTGGGTTCTGTTTCGGAAGTTTTGATACTAGCTTTGGAATAAATACGAGCAATAACATTACTCCCAAGAGTGACCAGAGTATTTCTGAAACTACTGATGGAAATGAAGAAGCTGCAGGAAAGCATTTTTCAAGGTTTCTACCTACCCTGAGCTCTCTTTCTTTCTTCCCCATGAGATTTTAGGTTTTGATTTAGATAAATATTTCCTGCTTTGACATCTATATCTCGTTTCATGCTCTTGAGATAAGAGAAGAATTTGGATGACTATTGTTTTGAATTAGCAAAATATTTCCTTATGTTGTTTAACTATTTATCTTTTGTGGTGGCCTATGTTTTTGTTTGAGAATTGTTCTCATTTGGCTGATTTTGAGATAGAATGTGATGAATTTAGTACTCTCTTAAATAATTGTTCTCTCAGATACTTGCCAGTTAGAGCAATTACTCAACTCTTGAACTAGAGCCAGCAAGAATTATTATTATTATTTTAATATTTCCGGAGCGTTGTAGTCTTCTTGTACTCTTGAATTGTTAGCTGCCTTTACCTTCCAATTAGCTGGTTAATAGTTGGTAGGTTTGCTAAATACCAATTAGAATGCCAAAAATAATCTTAGTGAATTCCTATATTCTTAATAGCATTTGACAAGTATTCAGCTATGTTAAACCAAAATAATTGAGATGGAAAAAATCAAAACTGTTTTTGTCCAGTGATCTTTTGATATCTCTGAACCTTTTCATCTTCATTTCCTGTCTTTTCTTTTGATCCCTTGCTTCTGCAGGAACATTGGATTTTATTTTTGATAATTTTTTTTAAATCTTCTTTTCATCTCCTATCAACTTTTGAGCATTTTTTTCTTTCCTTTTTTGATGTGTTATGTTCTCATTTCAGAAAACCTTTACAATTACAGATCATGCGAAGCACAGGAATGTATTGAGTGTTGACTTACTGGGTTTGTAGTACCTTATAGAGTAATATATATTTTCTCTCTTCGAATTGAGATGTTTGGTTCATTGTATTAGCTATGTAGAATCTTGTGTTTCTTGAGCTGGTAGGATGGCACTTTTTTCTGGGTTTGGGATAGAAAGTTAAACTACACTACAAAACTTGCATCTGTTTCATCTTTCTTTAGCTAACTATTTTTTCTGTGCTCATCATTTGATTCAGCAACGAAAACGCATTTGTAACTGAAGAAGTAGATTATCCAGATAATAATCAATCAGCGTCATATGTTCCAGAGTTATCATCTAATGAAGATGGTGTCGCTTCCTCTACTGCCGCAGAGTATAATGAGCCCAAGCAAGAGACTGCTCCTAGAGACAATCAATATTCTGTTGCTCATACGTCTCCAGGTTACAGTTTTGGCTTTATGCCACAAATAATTGGCAATCAACTTGCACCTATTGAAGGCTCTGAATCTCAAGTTCGTGATGTTTCTCGCAATCAAACGTTTGTGGTATGTTTTCTTTTCTCTCCGCTTAATGAGTTTCTTTAGAATCTCCGAGTTATGAGTTTCTTTAGTGTTGACCTTTCTTAGAATGGAATTGTTCTCATTCTCATTTCAAATTGACTAGGTTGTTTTGACATTCATTTTGATCCTGTGTGGTTGTACAACTCCCAGTTTTGGTGTCAATGAGATGTTTTGACACTTTTATTTATTTGAAAACATAAATATCAACATTTCTCGGATTTTAGTTCTTTTCCTGTTTAACCAGAGAATTGTATATGCTGCTGCTCGCAGGTTCAACAACCACTTGATCCAACAAGTTACTATGCACAATTCTATAGATCTGGTGCAGATGGCGATGGTCGTATTTCACCCTTCCATTCAGCTGGGTTTGCAACCAAGTACAATGGAAATCTTTCGGTTGTATCTCCTCAGACTTCACAATCTGCACAGGAGGTATGAATAAATTGATCCTCAACGGCTTGCTTGTTCCTTCTGCTATTCCTCTTCATTTTTCCTTTTCTGCCTAGGGTTTTGGTCAAGGCAGTCAAACTCTAGATCCTACGTAGGATCGGAAGGGCATATAAGGATCGTAGGATCGTAAATCATATCGTAGATCCTACCTAGTTTAAAAAATTATTTAAAAATATACACATCCTAATAGAACATGTTAATCACAAATTCAAAATACCGAAGATTCAAATTTGAAGAAGCCCCAAGAAGCTGCAGAGTGTAGAATTTGAGTTGAGAAGAAGATAAAGAATTTTTTTACGGTCTTCGTTTAAAATAAAGCATCAGTTTTTTTAAAAAAAATTTAAAAAATAGGCCAGAAAGGGAAAATAGTTGACTCGTAAGATCCTACGATCCCGAGTTCGATCCCACGAGTTTACACCGATCCTACTTGATTACTGATCCTACGTAGGATCTAACTCGTATGACCCTTTAAAACTCGTAGGATCGTACAATCCTATGAGTCAACTCGCGAGTTTGCGTTTTGGTGTTCTTAAAGTGAATTTGTTTTTTTGGCAACTGATATTTGTAAACTTTGTCATAGTTTCTTTAATTTACTATATATTGTTACTATTGTTACTATTGTTGTTATTTTGCTGCTGCTGCTGCTGCTGCTGTTGTTGTTACTTGTTATTATTTTTAGTTGGTTCTATACATGAGAGGGGCTCTTGTATGTGCAACATGTTTGGGACTAGTGGAAGCAGTTGGTAGCCAGGAATTTGAGCTTACTGAGGCTGAACAAGATTCTTTAAGATCTATGTCTGCAATATGTAATGATGATTGTTCAAGTATTGGTTAACCAAATTGTTCAATTGTTTGTTTCCTACAAGACATAAATGTGTGATTTGGAGCCTTCACACTTAAAAAATTCTAGTAATCAAAACAGCAACAGTTACTAAAGTTTTTTCAAGAGGGTCTTAATGCACACCTTACCAACTATTTTACTCAATATGACTAAAATAACCTTTATTTAAATGGAAGCTTGGAAGCTTGTAAATTTCATTTGCATTTTATGTTGTTTTTTACAAGTTTCAACATCTTCATATTCTTAGGAAAGCTTTTGCAGATGTATGAGTTGATGCTATCGCGAATAACTAGGATTTCTTGTTAATTTGATTTAGGGTTTATGGAATGTCTTGACAGTAGTTTTTGCAGAATGTCTGGTGTAATGTCAATCAATCAATGCTTGTCTATGTTATAAAAGGTTGGGTGTTTCTCCCAATGGGATTAACTGCTAATCAATCATATTCATAAACATTACAAAACTTGCCAAAACCATAGAATGACAATGATAAAGAAGAATTGTATATCATGAACGGGGAAATAAAGAAGTTGATTCTTGCTGGAGTTGTTTCCATGCGCTTCCTAATTCTCATTTCACAAGATATACGATTAATCTGTCTCTCTACTTATGATTGATATTGTGGGCATAAGATTTGGGGGAAGTTCACAAATCCTATTACTTTGTTTGCTATTCATGATACAATTGTATTCTATCGTTTGGTAGGATTCAGAATATGCATGTCTATATAAAATGAGAAAAGATGTTAGGCATATCATATCAGTTGGCAATTAAGATATATCTTGGGACTTTATATTAGGTGGTATACGGTAGGATTTTCAGTGATGGTATGTTGCCGAAGGACTACCTGTACGTGCATAGACCATTTTCCTCTCTATAATTTTGCATGTAGAATGATGTGATAGAATCAGATGTTTCTGATCAGTTGGTCATGTATCATTCAATTCCAGGGCAGCCAATTGGGTTTGTCGACTGTTGCTCCTACACCAATTGCAACTCATGCTGGAGTTCTGCAAAACTCAATCGCTGCAACTCAGCAAACTCTTAATGTCTTTCGGCCGCCAACCGGTCTGCATCTTTCTCAGTATCCTACGAATTACATTCCATACGGTCCCTATTTCCCTCCATTTTTGTTTCAACCGCCAGCAATGCCCCAATTCTTGAGCAATGGCGCATTCCCTCAGCAACCACAGGGTGGCAGTGTATATCCACCAGCAGCAGCTGCCAAATATCCTCTCACACAATTCAAGCCTGGAACACACATGAATAGCTCGAGCCATATTGGACTGCCTGGTAGCTATGGGCCCTATGGCTCCTCATTGGGAACAGCAACAGGAAACTCAGCTTCCAATGAGGATCTCGCTGCATCTCATTTCAAAGAAAGTAATGCGTATGCAAGTGGTCAACAGGTTGGTGTATTCTTTAATCTTGGCAATCTAGATAATATGGAATTATCTTTATTGGACTCGAAGTTTTTGAATCAACTACACTGTCAAATTCTGATTTGCCAAGAAGTTTTATTCTGTGAATTTCTTAAATGTTTAGGGAAAATATGAAAGTTGAGAAAATATGACAAATTAGTCAAAATTTTACCTATTTAAATCTAGCATGTACAAGTGAATGTTACTAGCAAATCATTTAGTGGGAGTGCATGATAGAGGTTAAAAAATTACGAAGGATGGGGGTATTGAGCCTCAAACCTCCTAAAGATAGTTGAGACTGAACCACTTATATAATAAACTAGAATGCATGTACATATAGAACTAATCTAAGGCTCTATATGCAAATACATGTAAAAGAAACAAGAAACAAGACCCCTTGTTCTCTTAGGAAAAGAAACAAAAGCATCAGAAGGAAAATCATCGCTAATCAAGAAGCAGAATGTTTTCCAGAGCAGCAGCTACTTGACCCAAGATATGGACATAAGAGAATGTAGCGGAATGTCTTAGCAGTTCCTGAAGTTTGCAAAATAACCTTAGCCACCAGGTTGTTGATAAGTACTCCCTCCGTCCCAAATTAAATGTCCACATTTGACTTGCATAATAATTAATGAGATTAGTTTGACCATAAGTAAGTTACCATAATATCCTTGTTAATTAAAGATATTTATGGTAGGACCCATATGTTAGTGGAGCTTGCATCCCTTAAATATAGGATGTTAATTATGGGAGTTTAGGATAAGAAAATATATCCACTTCAAGAAAGTGAACATTCATTTTGGGACAAACTAAAATAGAAAGTGGACATTCACCACAGTAGGAATATTTGCTAAATAAAATTCTTGTGACCGACTTTATTTTGGTTAAGTGATTGTGGTTGGTTTTGTACATATTCTGGCGAAAATAGCCTTTTGTACAAGGCAATTGCCAAGGGGGTCTCAGAATTGGATGTTGGACTTCAATAATGTCTCTTGTGTGTCTGCATTACTTAGTTTTCAATTGTCGACTGCAAAAAACATTCTTTATATTTAAGGTTTATCGCTAGGGCAATTCAGCTTGACCCATATTCATATTACCATCTACCGAAACTGCGAGCAGCTTATGATGTAAATTTGTTAATGATGTGTCAAAAGTATCCTTCCTCTCCTATCTTAACATAATGTTCTAAAGTGACATTCATAATAAGAAACCCTAGTGTTATCCTTTTAACTCATCTTCTGCTGTCTGGTTTGTTACAGATTTACTGAATTTCTAAGACTCGGTTCATAAGATTTGAAGACTTAGACTACGTAATCGGCATTTAAAATTGTTGTTTGCGCTTTCCTTGGTTTCACATACATAAATTGCACCCCACCTAACTTTATAGATGATTTGCTGAGGACTTACACGAATGGATGAAGGTCCCAGGCAAGCTTGAGAGTTTATTGGGTTCCAGTAACTTACTGCATGAGCATGTGTCCATGTTTTCTTGCACTTCGCAGAAAACTGTCTAGCCAATTGAAACATAATTAGCTTCTGACATCTTGTTTTGTTTAATTTTTCAAGTGTGCATTCTTATGTGTATGGTTATATGTTCGAAATGGTCTTTCTGTTAGTACACTACGTACAGCGTACTCCGCCCAAGCTGTTTGAAGAATGTTGTATGTTTATGTTGTTTCTCAGAGTGAAGGTTCAGGCGTTTGGCTAGCACAATCTGGTCAAGATATGTCGGGCTTGCAGGCTAGTTCTTTTTACAATCTTCCTCAGGGTCAAATGGCTTTCAGCCCTGCACAACCTGGCCATGGTGGACCCTATCCCGGTGTCTATCACCCTGGACCAGTTAATGTTGCATCAATTCACCCACTATTGCAACAGTCTCAAGCCATTACCGGCCCTGTCAATATGGTAGGACCCACAGCAGGTGTCTACCAACAACCCCAACATCCCCAAATTAACTGGCCTGCTGGTAACTTCTGAAGAAGGAACTCTTTCTCTCTACTGTTGACAACAGAACAGCAAGTGCAAATCCCTGCCTTTTGGGGGGTTATTTGGAATGTCCCACAAGATTAACCATGAAGGAAAGCTTCCTAAACCTTTTGGATGGTCAGAGCTTAGGATTTCTCGAAAAGGAAGTCTGGAAGAATGTTTGAAAGTTGGTATTTCCGACTACTGAGATCGAGAATGCAAAAGGTGGCTCCTCATGTAATTGATTGTGACTCTTTAGCTAGGAAGGTAAATTGCAGGTTGTCATTTTTCCATTTTGGTATATGGTTGTCACCATTTTTGCATTCGCAATTGCAAGCCGTTGTACTAGAATGACCTCTGACAGTAAAAAAATAAAAAAAGAAGTAATTTTTCCTTTTCTTTCTTTGTTTTTCCAGTAAAAAAAGAAATCAAAATTTTTCTAGGGACTTTTATAGGTAATTGTAAGGTTTTCTGTTCTCTTGTAAAGTAAAATTTGTTAGCTAGGATGCAAATCTGTTGTAATTGGTGTTGGCAAAGGGAACTCAGCATTCAATTATATTTATTGGTAGATTATGTTTTAATTTAACTTCTGAAAGGTATAAATAAATCCATTATCAGTCTTGGTGCTTTAGCCCTTTATTTGTTTCAGTGGTGCATAATTTGGTCCTTCTATGTTGTACATATATATAATTTGGCCCTCTCAAAACTGGATTTGTTCCATTTACAAGGTTTGAGGTTGGAACACCTCCCAATAGTGGTTTTGTTGACCATCTAGGATTCTAGACGTTTCTGAGCTCAGTCAAACTTTATTTGTTTGACCTTGAATTTTTAAGTGTGTTTGAATTGAATTTTTATACCAGAGTTTTATGAAATTGATTCCATGTGTTGGGAATAGAGGTGGGAATTGGGATCAAATTAGAAAACTTCTCATCAATTCCCTTCGCAGTTTTGTTATTTGCAGTGTGAATCCGAATCGATGCAACATTGTGGCATGTAATGTAAGTTTTCCCTGTAACTCTATGAACTGCCTTGAGAATTCTAACCTCAGAAGAAACTTTTAAGGAAACCAAATATGTACATGTATTGGGATTGAGTTTTTTTATTTATTTGAGAATTATTGTATTTAGAATTGTAAAAGTGAAATAAATAAATAAATTTGTAGACCAGTGCTCAAATTCGCAGTTGGTGGTTTCAAATCCTTGTAAGCATCAAACGCGCAAAATCAATTATTGCATTAACAAAATTTGACGCTGGAAACGAGGACCTAAATAATATCTCCACAAGTTTTCCGAAAGTACTTTTTTTTTTCTTTTTTAAATTAATTTCCTTACCAAAAGATTTCATAGCTTGCAATCTTTTTTCTCACACGTTTTTGTTTATTTTTAATAGCCAAGATTCATACTCATTTCCTTATTCATATTTCTCATAGCTTCAACATCCACATATTTTTTTTTTCCAGATGAAAATTGCTCACACGTTTTTCTCTTCCTGGTTTCCTTAGACTAGTTTTTTTTAGTGACTCAATATGTAGAATATTTTATTCAATGCGCAAACACATATTTTGAATAAAATAATAATTTAGTGGGTGAGTGTCTGAAGTACAAATACAGAGATATCAAATCTCACACTCAAAGCCAAACAGAATACGTAGACAACTCTCCTATTTATATTGGAGTAAACCCTACTAGAATCTTGAAGATATTTAGGAAATATAAACTGACTAGTAAACTACCAAAGCAATCATAATACAATAAAACTAGTAATTACCAAAACTAAATATTATCCTAAATAATATTAAGCTTGATTTAATAATTCCAACACAACCTCCCGTAAATCAAGTTCGGCAATAAATCCGGTCCAATTCCATCACGAGCAAAAATCTCCATTGCAATTTCTTTTGCTGTGAATAATATTTTGTGTAACACCACTTTTGAATTAACTTTCCTCACCACACGAAGAAACGATAAAATACTGTACTTCTCAAATAACTTCATTGTTACCTCTTCCTTATCAAAGAACTCATTCATATTCACCCATTCATATTCAATCAAAAAATTACTTGAACCAAACCTGCTTATTTTGGACGAAATATATTTTTCTCCAACAATATCCTTGAATGGCTCGAATTCATAATTATGAAATTCATTATTTCTAATCTGAGGCAAAACTCCAATAAACATGAAAATATCATCATCTCCACATATTAAATACATATGTTCTTGACTTTGAGCAACAAAAACAATAAAAACTTTTTCATCCCTAAGATTAGCCCATTTTTCTTCATCTACCAATTCTCTATCAAAAAACTTACATTTTTTCTCGTAATAATCAGGCAAGCCAAAATCTATTCCAATAAAGTTTTCTTTATAACAATCTTTTTCATCGCTCTCATCCAAATTATGAAATTCCAAGCCATCAATCTCATTAACTATGTTTACAACAATTTGCTCATTACCCTTTTCATATTTCTCTCCCTCTTTCGACAATTCTTCTTTTTCTTTTTCTTCAAATAAATTTTCAGAATTAAGATTATCACAATTATCTATCAAATCAATAATCAGTGAAGAATCTTGATCAACCATTCATCATCAATTGTAGCACTCAACGAATAAGCTACATCAATATTATCTTGAGAGGAATCTATCAAAATAATATTTTCACAATCATCCAAATCAATTTTTTCTTTCAACTTAAATAAAGAACTACCAATTAAAGAAGAATCCTCCAAATCAAGATATTCAACTTCATCTTGAATTATTTTCTCAAAATAATTTTCTTCTTGAGGAGATAAAATTTTAATCTTCTCCTCATCAATAATAATTTTCTCATCAACTTGTTGAAATCTAAAACTTTCATCTTTTTCAATTTTCTCTTTTCCAACAATATTTGCAGAAGAAACCTTACCTCCATAAGTAGTCAGTAAATGAGACCAAATCACTTTTGCTGATTCAACATAGACAAATTGTCTTGCAACATCTAATGTTACCTTAGTACCGAGTTGGTGTCTTACAAAGACATTTTTCCACCGTTTCTTCTCCTTTTCATCAGTCAATTGGTTGTTGGAAGGAGGTTCTTCAAAACCTTCTTCTATAATATTCCAATCTTGAAGACTTTCAAAATAAATTTTCATATATTTTTGCCAAATATCAAAATTATTTTTGCCATCAAAGACAAAAACTGGACAAACACAAAAAGCCCGAGGATCCATCATATAACACATGCTCTGATACCAATT
Organism: Vinca minor; assembly: GCA_026122235.1. Classification (NCBI taxonomy): domain Eukaryota; kingdom Viridiplantae; phylum Streptophyta; class Magnoliopsida; order Gentianales; family Apocynaceae; genus Vinca; species Vinca minor. The sequence continues at coordinate 1,476,544 of JAOCZM010000120.1, forward strand.
GTAGAATTTTTAATAGCGATGCGGAAACAAATATTTTGAATAAAATAATTTGGTGGGTGATTGTTAAGAGCATGGTTGTCAAAATCGCGTACGATTTTACGATCCTAGGGGTATAAATCGAGTTAAATCGCATCAGAGTTGGATCGTAAAAGATCGTACGATCCAGATCGTACGATCCAATATTGTCTCTTTTCAAATTAAATTCTGGCCCGATAACATAATACAAATTTGTTTTAATATGAGAAATCCCTCTCTACTTTTTCTTTTGCTTGTGATTTAATTAGTTAGTGAATCATGAAATTACTAATTACAGATTTAATCATTTGTTATGGTTTTTACTGTAAAAAAAATTCTATAATACATTTGAGAAAATAAAATCTTCCTATTAATAATTGTTATAGGTGCAAGATTAATAAGAACTAAGGAAAACTAAGATGTCGGGAGCGTCCGGATCGGATAGTGGAAGTGTGGGCAATGATTCTAGCGCTGGAGGTGGTCAATTAAATCTCCGAAAAAAAGCAGTCGGGAATAGGAGCGATCCGGGGTAGAAGCATGAAAATATGGTTAAAAGACCTTATGAATTGTTGGTTTGCTTTTGAAGTTTATCACTTGTTAGTTTGTGTTTTAATTTCAACTTTTTAGTTCTATTAGTTTAAATTTATCATAAAATATTATTTTAATAATTTTTTCGGATCTTCCGATCCGTGCTACGATCCTCGTGTTTATGATTTTTGAGACCCCTTCCGTTCTGAGTCAAAATTATAATCTTGACAACCTTGGTTAAGAGTACAAACACAGAGATATAAAATCATCACAACAATACTACGGAGAGGAGCATACAATATTCTATGCATCAACTCTCAAATTCACAAGGATCAATAATCCTTACCACACCATAATGCTACTCCAGACCACACTCAAAGCCACACATAATACGTAGACAACTCTCCTATTTATATAGGAGTAAACCCTACTAGAATCTCAAAAATATCTAGGAAATATAAACTGAGTAGGAAACTACCAAAGCAATCCTAATACAATAAAACTAGTAATTACCAAAACTAAATATTATCCTAAATAATAATAAGCTTAATTTAATAATTCCAACACAATCCTTTGATATCTTTTTGGCCCATCAAAAAACACCCTCACCAGCGCTCTCCTCAAACTCTACACATGTCGTATTTCATTATTATGAAAAATCTTATCTGCACTTTTTGTGGAAAACAGAGTCATACCCATAATACGTGTTATCAGAAGCACGGTTTCCCGGCAAGCTATCGCAGCTAAGGGCGTCTTTCTCAGCCATCGGGGTATCAAGTTTCTATTTTCGGAAATGCTGCTGCTCAGGTTACTATCCTATTAAATGATGCAAATGCTTCCACTCCCATGGCGTTGCATGCTAATTTTCAACCGGCTGCTGCAAATCTTGATTCGACTCCAGGTAATAAGTTACATACTATGCAATAGATTATTGATTTCGGGGCATCTCATCATATTTCTTCATCTTTACATGTTTTCTCTGACTATCACGCACTTCCTTATACTCCTATTCGTTTGCCTAATGGTGATTTTACATTAGCCACCCATCAGGGTACAATTTGTTTAAATTCTCATCTAAAATTGACTAATGTGCTCTACGCTCCATCGTTTTCTTTTAATTTACTATCTTTAGGTCAACTTCTTCAGAATCCAAATCGTTTTGTCTTTTTCACTGCTAACTCTTGTTTCATTCAGGGTCTTATGAAGTAGAAGACAATTGAATCAGCTAAGCTTGATAATGCCTTTATATTTTGCATCCCTCTTCTTGTTTTCCCCCTCATTTGTTTCGAACATTACGAACATTACCACTATTTCTCCTATGAATAATGGTGCAATTTTCTCTGATGATATGTTATGGTATATTCGTTTGGGACATCTTTCTTTTCTTAGATTAAAATTAGCACAACAAATTGATTCCCATATTATTGCTAAGCATGCTGAATATTGCTCTATGTCCATTGGCTAAGCAAACAAAAACCCCTTTCCCTTAAGCAATTCTACTTCTAAAGCTTGTTTTGATTTAATTCATGTTGATATATGTGGGCCTTATAAAACTCACACTATTCATGGTCACCTATATTTTCTTACCACCGTGGATGATTTTAGCCACTTTACTTGGATTTTCTCATGAAAACGAAATCTGAAGCCCGACCCCTTATTAAACATTTTTTGTCAACTTATCTTTACACAATTTAACACAAATATTAAGACTATTCGTTCTGACAATGGCCCAGAATTTATCATACCCAATTTTTACAGTGAAAAAGGCATTATACACAAAAAAAACTTGTGTTGAAACCCCCAACAAAATAGGGTCGTCGAAAGAAAACATCGCCACATTTTAAATATAGCTAGCGCACTTAAGTTTCAATCTAACCTCCCATATGCTTACTGGGGTTACTTTGTCACTCATGATGTTCATCTCATAAACATTACTCCCACCCCTTTACTCTCCAATAAAACACCTCATGACATACTTTTTCAAAAAACACCCACATATAATCCACCTTCGTGTTTTTTGATGTCTTGCCTATGTTTCCACCGCTCAAAATTTGACTCTAGGAGCCGTCCTTCCATTTTTTTAGGTTATCCTACTCACATCAAAGGATACATCTTGTTAGATTTTCGTACATATTCCATTTTTACCTCGTCATGTCACATTGTTTGAACATATTTTCCCTCACCCACCTCCTTCTTCGGTTCCTCAAGATAAAATATCTTTACCCGTCCCCTCTTTTCAAGAGCTTTCTTTTCCCTCTTCTGATCCCGACCCTCCCTCACATCCATCACAATCTCCTCAACAAACACATCTTTTTCCTCCACAATCTCCTCTTCCCTCCCTTCCCCCACATCTACTTTGCCGCTCCACGAGAGTCTCTCATCGTCCATCTTACTTGATTGATTTTCATTGTTCAATGGCTCAAACATCTCTTCCCCCGAATAAACGTCTTACCACTCCTCATTCTTTAGATAAAGTTCATAATCATCACTCATTATCCCCGGGTCATACATCTTTTGCATTGTCTGTAACTTCTCACTTTGAGCCTCAGTCTTACAGCGAAACCGTTAAGCATGCAGAATGGAGACACGCAATGCAATTAAAAATTGATGCATTGGAAGCCAATCACACTTAGAAACTTGTTCCTCTTCCTGCCAATGTCAAACCTATTGGTTGCAAATGGGTATATCGGATCAAGTATCTTGCTAGTGGTATCATTGAGCGGCTTAAAGTCCGTTTGGTTGCAAAGGGTTTCAATCAACAAGCAGGTATTGATTATCTTGAGACTTTTTCTCCCCTGGCTAAAATGACAAATGTTCGCATCCTTATTTCCATTACTGCCGCACGTGGATGGTTTTTAGAGCAACTTGACATTAATAATGTATATCTATATGAGGACCTTCTTGAGGATGTATGCATGCAACCCCTCCTGGTTTTTCTACTCCTCCAGGTTATGTCTGCAAGCTCCAAAAATCTTTATATGGTCCTAAGCAGGCCGGTCGTCAGTGGAATAAGAAACTCACTAATGCTCTTTTTTTCGCAAGGTTTCTCTCAAGCTGTTAGTGATCCCAGCCTTTTATTCGTCGACAGGGCACATCCTTCACTGTCCTACTGGTCTATGTTGACGATGTTATTCTTTCTGGTAATGATTCTGTTGCCATCTCTTCCATCAAACATTTCCTTAATGAGACATTCAAAATCGAAGATCTTGGACCAATTAAATATTTTCTTGGTTTGGAAAATGCTCGCTCTTCCAAGGAGACAAATGTCTATCAGCGGAAATATTCTCTAGAACTACTTGAACAAAATGGATTTCTGGGTTGCAAATCGGCTATCACCCCAATGAATCCTTCATACCAATGGTCCAAGGATGATTCTCCGCCCATTTTTGACAATACCTTCTACCGCAGTCTCATTGGAAAACTTCGCTATCTCACTCATACACGGCCGGACATTTCTCATGCTGTCCAACAGTTATCTCAGTTTGTTGATCATCCAATTGAGCTTCATCTTAAAGCAGCTCACATAATTTTACGTTATCTCAAAGGTTCTCCTGCCAAATGCTTGTTTTTTCCCTCCACATTCGATCTTCTACTTAGCGCCTATTCCGACTCTGACTGGGCAGGTTGCTCCGACACTTGTCGTTCTACTACTGGGTTTTGTGTTTTTCTTGGGTCATCTTTATTATCTTGGAAGTCTAAACCTCAGCACACTGTCTCCCCTAGTTCTTCAAAGGCAGAATATCGCGCTTTTGCCACTACTACTTGTGAACTTCAATGGCTAAAATACCTTCTCCATGAACTTCTTATACCACATCCTCAAGCCATCCCTCTTTTTTGTGACAACAAGAGTGCCTTATAACTTGCCACCAATCCTGCCTTCCATGAGCGCACAAAACACATTGAGATTGATTGCCACATTGTTCGAGAAAAAATGTAAACTGGACTTGTCAAACCTTTACCTATCTCTTCACATTCTCAACTAGCCGACATTTTTACCAAGAGTCCTTGCTTCTCCCTGTTTTACATTTCTTATTCACTCTCTTGGCCTCCTTGATATTTTCTCTCCCAAGTCCAGTTTGAGGGAGCCTGTTACAAATATATCCTCCACACCAAATCCTAATCCATCTCCTAGTTAGTTTATTTGTAGTATATTATACTAGACTAGTTTGTAGTACAAATGTTAGTACAATTTATTTTGTATAAATACAATAGCAATGTACATTTTATATACATCAATACAAGGAAATATTTTCCCCAATTTACATCTTTTTATTCTTCATACTTTCTTAGAAAAAGAAGAAGAAAAGAAACAGGAAATACTCAAAACCTTTTTAGGTTAAACGACACCCCCCACACCCAAAAACAAAGGCCAAAAAATTAAATAACAAATAAAAGTCACTATATTTGTTTTGTTTTGTTTCATAATATAAAGTCTTTTTGTTTCCTTTGAAAATATTTGGATTTTACTAAATTTTAAGGAATAATTTCCTTAAAAGTTGCCTTGAGCATTTTTCATTCTTTAGTATGTGAATAAATTAATAATGATATAATAGAAAAAACAATATTTTTAACTTCCTTTATTTATGTGAAAATTGTCAAAAAAAAAAGAAAACCTTAGATTGTGAGATTAAGGATGTACAATGGAGGTCGTACAAATCATTAAACTTTCTTGGATTGGCAAATTGGTCATTATTGTCCCTAAACAATTTATAACTCAGAAGTAAGGTAACAAAACAATAATTCTGGACAATAAAATCCCTAAACAATTTACCATTGGTGAAGAAGAGAGATGGGTAGGGGTGCTTAATTGTTTTTCCCAAATTTCTTTTGATCCGTTAGTTTTTGAATGGAAGGATCTTACATACCAAATGAAAATTGTTTAGGGACAGTAATGTCCAGAATTATTGTTTTGGGACTTTATGTTTGCTTATAAATTGTTTAGGGACAAAATCCACCAATTTGTTAATTGTTTAACATAATGTACCAAAAATCCCCTTAACCTATTTTCGTTGACCTTATTTAATTTTTTATTTAACAGTTGACTAACATTTTTTTGGACGGAAGGACCTTATATAACAATGGTAAATTGTTTAGGGATTTTATTGTTCAGAATTATTATTTTTGAACCTTACGCCGGGCTATAAATTGTTTAGGGACAAAATTGACCAATTTGCCTTATAACATACGTAATGACATTACATACGTAATGACATATCTCCTTAATCTTTCTACCACATTACTGTCATGAAGTGGTTACACCAAAAGACTTTTTTTTTGTTTTCCATTTTTCCAGATGTGAACGTTTTTTATTTTATTTTAAGAGGAAAAAAACTAACAGTTTACTGACATACAACAAAGATCAAATAAAGATCACTACGGACAGGACCTGAAGCGATAACTAATCAGCAAGGAAAAAAAAAGGAAGAAGAAGAATCATTTGGTTTAGTTAGATCAATCAGCAAATATGAACACAATAGATTCATGTTTTTTCTAATTAATTTTTAAGGCCCGCCAATGAGCCATTTGTCTAGCGGCTAAGGCTGAGGCCTCATCATGTAGAGGTAAAAAGTTCGAATTCTCTCCCCATATCTTGAATCCTCCATTTTTTGTAATAGATAGTTACCCACCCCCAATAAATTTTAAAAAAAAATAAAAAAAATTAAGGCCATGAAGAAAACCTGGCTTTCTTTTATTGACTCTCCTCACAATGGAAAGAAATGCTTCGGTGTTATCTTCTGACGCAAAATATATTTTTAAACCTTAAAACAAATAATCATCTTAGTCGGCTATTACCCAGAAAATACAATTATAAAATATCTTAAAAAAATTCCTTAAATAATTAAAGTGTCTAAAATGCCGGCTCTTGTTTTCATCGATGGTCAAAATCCAAAATATTCTATAAAGATAATTTCCAGCCTAATTCTTACAAAACATCAAAGGCCGACATGCTTAAAAAACTTATGATTGCAGCAGCTACAAAGCCTAAAAACCTTTTTCATGCACAACCACTACAAGAGGAGGAGGAGGAGAGTTCATCAGCCTTGAGAATTATCCATGCCGGTGGGGTCGTCGAGCAATACTACATGGCGGTTCCGGCTGCCCGGATCATCGATAAGTACCCCTCTTTCACCCTAACCCGGCCTGATGTCTTTCGTAGGCCTTGGGACGCAGTGGTACGGCCCGATGAGATGCTCATTCCGGGCCAGAAGTACTTTGTTGTCCCACGTCGGACGGTTAAAAAGCTCAAGCGGAGAATCAAGAAACCAAGTGGGATAAACGATGCACTTTTTTTTAACTCGGTCGATGGTTCTTCTTCTGTGGAAATGGATTCATCTAAGAAGCAGAAGGATGATCAGTTTTCTAGTAGCACTTCTAAGAATGATAAAAAGTCAGGTATTATGATCAAGTCCAAGAACAAAACTAAGGTTCGTAATCGTCGTGTTCGATTCTTTGGCATTGACATAAAGAAAGATCAAGGTTCTGTTTCATCTGATGATCATAGCATGAAATCTGAAGTATGTGTAGAGAAAAGCCCGAATTCTCAGCCCAATGCACCAAAGAGGAGAGCCCAAAGAATAGTTCATTGGGAGCCATCATTGACTTCAATCCAGGAGTATGATGCAGCTAATGAATGATTTTATTTATTTATTTATTATAATACGACCCAAATTTGGATCTATGACCTCATATAAGAGATATTCCTAACCATCATAAACATCACCTTGTTAAATAATTTGAGTTAAAAAATTATGGTACATTTTTTTGTTGTACTCGGTAGACTAAATCAAAATTTTAAATATTTTTGAAGATTTCTTTGTTTGTAGAATTGGGTGGCTTCTTCACCTTTTGGAATAATTTTGCTTCCCAATTCAAAAGTCCAATATCTACCTGTGCTGGAATGATCAAATTGTTTCTTATGAAAAGGTTGAAGACAAATAATCAAATATACTTTTGTTCAATTAGATCTCCAATACATGTGTTCTCCGGGTCATTAAAACATGTGATCCTCATGGCTAAAATTGCAATACCTGGGGAATATTCACCATCCACCCCTTCCTTAAAATATAGGCTGAATGTGGGATGTATATGTCACAGCCTGAGTCTACGGTCTCGCATCGCGACACATGAGCCTGACACACCCGCGACCATCTATTTGACAATCGAACTCGCTATGTCAAAAGGACATTCCGTGATAACCATGGTTACATAAGCTAATGTTATATAACACTTCATATTTCCTTACTTATCACATATGAGATTTGGGGTTTACAATATATGAATGAGATAATCACTATTTATACCCCTCACATATGTTTCAAAAGCAACTGTTATCCTAAGAAATATATGGTGTCATAAATGTCCCCGACTATTTACGGGTGCCATTTATGCACAAAAATGGTGAAATCCGGCAAGAGGGGACGGCGAATCACATGTGCGGTCCACACAAACACATTTTGAGGGATATAATAGTCATGACAATTCGTTCATATGGGTTTATCCTACCCATTCAAATGACACGACCAATTACCTGGAAGGTTGTGATGACCCATAATGACCACCTGACCCGTAAGGTTTATCCTACGCATCCACAACTCAACATTTCCATTTGGAATCCACCATGGATAGACCTTCGGAGAAGGATAAATCTAGACGGAAACACAGAGATTCCGACCTCCACCACAACCGCCGCGATGAAGACCGTCACAGATCCTCCAATGTGCTGCGGAAAACTTTATATTCCACCACCAGAATGGGATTATACGAGGTTTTTAAACAGAAATAGTCTGATTCCCGTTCCGAAAATGGTCCGATCCCAGTTCCGAAAATTTTCCTTTAAGCAAGAAAATCGCCGCCGGATTACTCGCTGGCGGCGCCGAACCAGGCTAACGTGGCAATGGTACGTAAGCAATTATGCAAGCAGACGGTCGGCTACCAATCTCACGGAAGAGGAGGAATTATAAGAGTGTTTTAGATGCAATTACTAAAATTAATCGGTAAATAACTTAATGGCATTCCTTCAAGAATTGTGGCAAGAATTGATTTGGACAAGAAGGGGATCTTCTCCAAATCAGTACCATAAGGTGAATTAGAAGTGGGAGTACAATTGTGGGTTATTAGTAATTAGAGCTATGAATTTGAAGACTAGAAGGTGAATTTGAAGTGGGTTCTTGGATTCTTGGATAGTTGTTGCTGATTTTGATTTTCCAAGGGAAGTCTCAGATTTTGGAGTATTACTCAACTGGGGTTGGTTTTCTTGATTAATTTGATTGAAGAAACAAAGGAGGAAAAAAGGTGCAATGCTAAAAGGACTATTTTGCCCCTGTAATTTCGTAGGGCATAAATGTGTGTGCAAATGTGCTACGCTACCCCCTCTTGTTGGACTCAGCCAATTTTGGCATAAATGACACCCCGTAAATAATTGGGGACATTTATGACACCATATATTTCTGAGGGGTAACAATTAATTTTGAAACATATTTGAGGAGTATAAATAGTGATTATATCTATATGAATCTCATTTTTTTTTTACGCCCGTTGGGCGATTGCCCCCGATGGAGAGAGAGGGGAGAGTACCCTAGATCGGGAGATTGTAGCATTCCCCATGCCTGTGGAGGGAATTTAGCCTTATAAGGAGGAGAAATTATTTGCCCCACTTGGAGAGATATAGGAATCGAACACGGCTGACCCGTGTTCGGGTAGGCTTACCACATGGGTTACCCGATTCCCATCTATATGAATCTCATAAGTAATACATATTGATAAGGAAAGTTTCTAATTAACCGAATTATTATCTTTTTTATATCATTCATTGTCGCCATTAGAATATCATTCATCGTCGGCATTAACAGTGGAGACAATTATAGCATGAGTGTTATGCAACTGAACATTGTGAGAAAATAAATCTATAACATTTCTAACTATATCGTGGGCTGTCGAGTTGCCCATATGCCTTACAAATCCAATTGAACCATTAAGCGAGTTCAAAAGTAACTTAATGGAATGCACCATATGACCAAGAGAAGAAATGACGTCCTCATGACCGCATATGGAGTTCACCAAGCCTTGACAATCACTCTCAAGAATAAAACATGAATAATTAAGTCTTTGAACGATTCTAACTCCTTCAAAAGCCAATGCTTCAATGTGTTCTGGAGAAGGCGAGTCTGTTACCTGTTTTACCATTGCAATAACATATGTAAGCCCCTAGAGCTAATATGATCAATCTAATTTTGCTGATAACAAATCATTGGTAGTTTTAATATTTGTGTAAACATGTTCTTAATGGTAGGATCTTTACACTCAACACCAACATTAATGAAAATGACACGTTAGCTTTCTATGTACACCAAAAAGGTATCATTATGCTACATAGAAGAAGTTACACTTTGCAACTCCATGACACAAGCATGAAGTTCATACACAATTCCTTGGAAGCAATTGCAAAATCAAGAAGGAAGATCAAAGGGTTAAAAGCTACTCAATCCAACAAGAGAAGAATCAAGTGGTATGCTCCTTAACCAAGAAGAAGTGATGAAGTCCAATACTATACAACTCCAAAATTTCTATAGGTCTTCACCACTCAAAGAAGAGGTTGAACAAAGGTTTCAAGTCCAAGCACCAAGAAGAATTCAACTTGAAAACTTGGAGATCTTAGGAAGATTGGTCTTATGCTTATAGGAAATTCCTTGTAACTAATCTTACCTTTGATAATACTTGGATATAGAATGTTTAAATCTCACTCTTGCATGTTTTCAAAACCGCATGTTTTACTTTGTTTCAATATTTGAAAAGGTTTTTGAAAACTTAATTTAAGTGTTGGTTAATGCCCAAGACCTTTAAAATATTTTAAATATCTTTCAAAAACACTTGGGCATGAGTTTGAAAACATAGGGAATGTGACTGAGGTGAAAAAACACTTTTGGACTGAAGTCTAGTCTACCTAGGTCTAGCCTCGGATGCCTGTATGAAGTCCGGTCGACCGACATGTGTTGTCCGGTCGACCGAGATAGTTTTTGTCCTTAGTCAGATTTTGAATGTTCCAAAGCTCTAACAACTATATTCTCTCGGACGACCATGCTTTAGGTCGGTCGACCGAGACGAGTCAAGTGAGCTAAAATTGTAAAGTCTCCTTTGAAAGAGACTAGTTACCCTTTCTCTTTGTGAGAATTCACTCTTAGTGAGTTAGGGAAGCTCTTTGTGAGCTAAGTCCTCTTTGTGAGGCAAGTTTATCTCTTTGTGAGATTGGCACTTTGTGGGCTTAGTTTTTTGTGAACTAGACAAATGTTCTTTGTGAGCGGAGTCCTCTTTGTGAGGCAATTGTAAAAGGTTGATCCCACCTGACATTTGTTGTCAAGGGAGATTCTTAGTGAAGTGTTGAAATCCTTAGGTATGTCCTAAGGTAGTGGATGTAGATCTTTGTGATCGAACTGCTATAAATCTTTGTGTTAGTTTTCTTTTATATCTTACTCCTTTACTTTATAGTTCATGAATTGCTATATCTTGTTTATTTGATTACATGAACTTATTTATTTAAGAGTTTGAAAAATTAGCACATGCTTCCTCGCTTTATTTTATATGTTTGACTTTGGTCTTATGTTTTATAGTGTTTTCTCTTACAAACAATGCATATGGGATACTTGACTTATCACCTCAAAGATCATATTCATAAGTCTTGTTTTCTTATGTGTTGCATTTAATTTTTTTTTATTTTTATGAATCATGTGTGGCATTTAAACACTTAAGTCATCTAAGTTGCCTCTACATTTAACTCACCTTATATGCTTAATGAACATACTTGTTGTTAAGGTGATCACTTAAGGCAAAGAAGTTTAGAAAAGTTAAAAAGTTTTTTAACCTAATTTACCCCCTCTTAGGTTCAAACCCTATTGGGTATTTCAATTGATACCAGAGCCTAGTCTCTTTTTTTGTTGGACTTATATCATAGGAGGATACATGGCTCATAGCTTTTCTACTTCTACCATAGATGACCATTCTCCATCTAGATAAACTTTATCTGATGGCTTCAACTTGGCTAATTGGCAACGTATGTTTAAATGTTTTTTGTTATCTAATGACTCTACCTAGTTGAGAATTTTAGAAGAAGGTCCATATGTTCCTTCAATCTTTATACAAGGAGTAGAAGTGCAAAAGTTTAGGAAAGACTTCAATGAGGAAGATTGCAAAAATATGACATCTAACTTCCATGACATGAATGTACTATGTTGAGCACTTAATGAAGATGCCCTCAACAAAGTTAATGAATGTTAAGATGCCTATTCAATTTGGAAGCAGAAAAATGATCAGTTTTTTAGTAGCACTTCTAAGAATGATAAAAAGTGAGGCATTATGATCAAGTCCAAGAACAAAACTAAGGTTCGTAATTGTCGTGTTGGATTCTTTGGCATTGATATACAGAAAGATCAAGGTTCTGTTTCATCTGATGATCATAGCATGAAACCTGAAGTTAGTGTAGAGAAAAGCCCGAATTCTCAGCCCGATGCACCAAAGAGGAGAGCCCAAAGTATAGTTCATTGGGAGCCATCATTCACGGGTAGTTTTATCTTGGTTAGTGAGTAAGTTTAAAACTTATATTTAAACTTACATTTAGACCAATAAGTACAATACGCTTAGGCCAAAAATACCAATTCACAGGAAAGAGAATTAACTTTTTATCTTACTTGTATTGCATTTTTTTTATATGGATATAAGTTTTAAACTTACTCACTAACTAAGATAAAATTTCTCATCATTGACTTCAATCCAGGAGTATGATGCAGCTAATTAATGATTTTTTAATGCGACTCGAATTTGGAACCTATGACCTCATATAAGAAATATTTTTAATCAACTGAAATATCAACTTGTTAAATAATTTGAGTTAAAAAATTATGGTACATTTTTTTGTTGTACTCGGTAGACTAAATCAAATTCTAAATCTTTTTGAAGATTTCTTTGTTTGTAGAATTGGGTGGCTTTACCTTTTGGAATAATTTTGCTTGTGTTACATAAACTTCCATTTGAAATAATTTGAAACCTTTAAAGCAAGCAAAAGCCAACAACATTCTAGTAGATTCAAGTCTAGAAACCGTACTTCATTCTTCACGATCCTTGCTAGGTCCATTATTCACGATCCTCCATCATTGGTGCTTGAGAATACTCGTTATTGTAAGCCCTAAGGGCGAACAAACTCACTTTTTGATAATGGACAAACATTTGAAGTTGTGTCTAATGATTTCAATCTTTGTGATAGAATAATGGTTCTCATAATGGAAGCTCTAAGTACTTCAATCAAGCCATGATCAAGATTCAAAGTTATACTTAAAGGCGCATCTCGTCGAGATTGAAGATTGAAGACTTAGGTTTGGTTAGAATAAGCTTAGTCTCTATAGTCTTTATCTTATAAGCTCTAACACTACAAGAAAATAGGGAAACAGTGACGGCCGTTTCCGACTGTAATCGGTCGCTAAACTGAGTTTAGCGACCGAATGACGTGGTCGTGTATTTTTCGTCGCTAAGCAAATTACCGACCGAATACCGACGAAATATATAGCGACCGAATATTCGGTCGGTAAATAGCGACCGAATACCGACCGAATGGTCAACATTGATGACTTATGACTTTGACTTATTAACGACCGAATACCGACGGATAATTAGCAACGGAAAATAGGGTCACCATATACCGATCGAATACCGACCGAATGGTCAACATTCTTGACTTTTGACTTTGACTTGGTAACGACCGAATACCGACGGATATTTAGCAACGGAAAATAGGGTCACCATATACCGACCGAATAGTCAACATTGTTGACTTTTGACTTTGACTTGGTAACGACCGAATACCGACGGATAATTAGCAACGGAAAAGAGGGTCACCATATACCGACCGAATACCGACGGTCTGGTCAACATTGCTGACATTTGACTTGACCCAGGAACGACCGAATAGCGACGGATAATTAGCAGCGTGAAGGAGGGTCACCATATAGCGACCGAATACCGATGGTATTTACTGATCGCTAAATTGTTGCTATTTAAAAAAAATAAAAAATTGAATTTAATTAAATCCCTATTACGAACACAGCGACAATAGCGAGCAATAACCAAAATGCTCACAACCAAAATTCTCACAAACAAAATGCTCACAATCAATTCTCATTACATTAAATACTCACAATCAAAGTGCAAACTTCTTATTACAACACTCACAATCAAAGTGCACATTTTGAATAACAACACTCACAATCATAGTGTGCACCTTACATTACAACTCACAATCAAAGTGTACACATTACATTATAAAGCTCACATTCAAAGTGCACACTTTGAATTATCAAAACTCACAATCAAAGTGTGCACATTACATTGCAACACTCACGTTCAAAGTAATTTATTTCATTTATCAAAACTTACAATCAAAGTGTGCATTTCTCATAAACTCCTTGATGTCATTCATATGCATATCCTTGAAAATGCATGAGTTGCAATCTGCAAAATTTAAGAATCAAATTATTATGACAATAAAATTTCTATTTTGAATTATGTTAAAAAAGTTATACAATATGACAATTAATTTATTGTAATAAAGTACAAAAAAAAACAACAAATATGACTCACTTTCAATATGTGGAATTCCAAGAGAAGCGAGAAATCTTAATCATTCTAAATCATCATCGGTCATTAATTCATCCTCTTCTTGGGAATTGTCATCTCCAGACATAATTTCATCATCGTCATCGTCATCATCTTCATAACCACGGCTCGTCATCGGCCACAAGTACAACTTCAATTTCCCACGACCGGGTGTGCAAGTTGACCAACTCGGTAATAGTTGGATCAATGCGACTGGTCTCCTCCTCGCGTACTTCGATCCCGATCACGGTGCGGAACACCGAGAGCGTCAAATAGGCGTGGTTTGGAGCGACATACTGACCCAACCAATCAGCTACTAGATGATGTCTTACTACTCGGATAAGGTGTGTAGTAGACTTGTTGACATTGGGAAGCAAATACAAATGGATCGTAACCCTGGTAGGTTCTTTTCCTATGGATTTCTACAAGTTTATATTGAGGATGCACTCTTAAACCTCGATTTGGAGTAGAATCAAACCAGCCGCATTTGAAAAGAATAATTTTTTGGTCAGGTATTCCAGCAAGTTCAACCTCAATTACTTGCTTCAACTCACCGTAATAATCTCCTTAATATTACTAAAATAGACAAATATTTTTATATATCTTTAAAAACCTCGCTGTTTTATAAAAAACGGAATCCGGGAAAATATACCGACCGAATAGTGACCGCCCTGTTATTTTCGGTCGCATTATTTTTCCGGATTCCGTTTTTTATAATATAGCGGGATTTTTAAAGATATATAGAAACATTTTGTCTATTTTAGTTACTATTACTAAAATATGTATACACACACACACACACACACACACACACACACACATTAACTTGAATAGACAAACAATTAAAACTTATACTTATTCACAAAATACGATTGTATTACTTGATTGTATTATCAAAATACGATTGTCGTTTTGACACCGTTATCTGTTCCGTCGGTATTCGGTCGTTACCTTCCGTCGGTGTTCCGTCGTTAAAGTTGAATAACACGATGTCGTTTTAATTAATTTTAAACCTTAATTTTTTAAAAGAAATAAAACATCAAAACGACGTCGTTTTGACACCGTTATCTGTTCCGTCGGTATTTGGTCGTTACCTTCCGTCTGTGTTCCGTTGTTAAAGTTGAATAACACGATGTCGTTTTAATTAATTTTAAACCTTAATTTTTTAAAAGAAATAAAACATCAAAACGACGTCGTTTTGACACCGTTATCTGTTCCGTCGGTATTCAGTCGTTACATTCCGTCGTTACATTCCGTCGGTGTTCCGTCGTTAAAGTTGAATAACACGATGTCGTTTTAATTAATTTTAAATCTTAATTTTTTAAAAGAAATAAAACATCAAAACGACGTCGTTTTGACACCGTTATCTTTTCCGTCGGTATTCGGTCGTTGAATTCAGTCGGCAGTCCGTCGGTAAATTACAGAATATCGACGTCGGTTTAATTTGGTCAACGGGACCGATATGGACGGCGTAATAGCAACCGAATACCGACCGAATATTTTTCGGTTTCCTTGCGGTCGGTATTCCGTCGGTAAATTAGTTGCCGAATATTTCTGTCGCTAATTCCGGTCGCTATTTAACTGTTTTCTTGTAGTGTAACCAATGCTCTCATGAACATAAGCTTACTACACTCAAGTCTTGCATGCATCACAAACACGTTTTCAAAAGGCTAAGTTTCAAAATGATTCTCATTTGTGTTCATATCTCAAAAGCCTTTGATTTCAAAGTATAAGTCTTTTAAAACGGTTTTCTAAATGCTCTTACTTGTTACATATTGAGAAAACCTTTTAGACATCAATAGATTTCAAAACGTGTGAAAAATCAACATCTCTTAAAGCTCAGAAGGTCGGATCATCCGAGCTTTCCTCGGATCAACCGAGCAGAAACAAAGAGTTGGTTTGATGCACTTCGGTCGACCTATAGGCAAGTTCGGTCGACCTAAGGGTCAGGGTCGGTCGACCGACCTAGGTTAGGCTCAACCGAAGTGGTGCTTCGGTCATCCGAGGTCTCAGTTCGGTCAACCGAACTCTGCGAGAACTAGTCGTTATTTGACCATTGCAGAGTCGTTTTTCAGCCTATTTTGAAATGTATAAATACTCCAAAGCTATAGAATGACTCTAAGACTTGCACATACAATATAGATTGATTTCTTATCAAGTCTCAAACACTTTCAAAGAAAATGCACTTCATCTTATGATCTAAATCATTCTAAAGTGTTCTTTCAAAAGCAAGACAAAGAGTGTGCATCAAATGTTCTAAGAGCTTAACATTCTTGTACTTCAAAGGTATATATTTCTCACTTAGAAGAGTGAATTATCTTTCTCTTTAATCATCTTATTCCCTTTCTAAGTGATTGGGTTATTCTTGTATAAGTCCTACTTTGTGTGGGCAATTTACTCTTAGTGAGTTTTGTATTGTGGTTGTGTTGTAAAACTCTTAGTGAGTTAGCCACAAGTGTAAAAAGTCTTCTTAGTGAAGTTGTTAAAATCCTTGGGTGCGGCTCAAGGTAGTGGACGTAGATTCTGAGTGAATCGAACCACTATAAATCCTTTGTCTTGTTGTTGGGTTTAGTTTTGCTTTTGTTTATCTTGCACAAACTTACACTAGCATTGAATAGATTCGAAAAAGTTTGCAAGATCGATTAAAACCCAATTCACCCCCCCTCTTGTGTTTTACAGTTATCATGTTCAATGGGAGTACCTACATCATTATTATCCTTTCTTACAAGATAAATGTTAGTTTCATCAAAGGATACATGCACCGACTCTTTTATACATAGGGTTCGTAAGCCCTAAGGGCGAACAGACTCAGTTTTTGATAATGGACAAACATTTGATGTTGTGTCTAATGATCTCAATCTTTGTGATAGAATATCGGAAGTCATAATGGAAGATCTAAGTACTTCAATCAAGCCGTGATCAAGATTCAAAGTTATACTTAAAGGCGCATCTCGTCGAGATTGAAGATTGAAGACTTAGGTTTGGTTAGGATAGCTTTGTCTTTATAAGTCGTTATCTTATAAGCTCTAACCAATGCTCTTATGAACATAAACGTACAACACTCTAGTCTTGCATGCTCATAAACACGTTTTCAAAAGGCTAAGTTTCAAAAGGCTTCTTATATGTTTTCTTATCTTAAAAGCCTTTGATTTCAAAGTCTAAGTCCTTTAAAATGGTTTTCCAAATGTTCTTACTTGTTACCTTTTGGGAAAACCTTTTAGACTTCAAAAGATTTCAAAGCTAGTGAAAAATCAACATCTCTCAAGGCTCAAGAAAGTCGGATCAACCGAGCTTTCCTCGGATCGACCGAACCAAGACAGAGAGTTGAAGCCTTTGGAAAAAGGCCAAGTTCGGTCGACCTAATGGTGGGCTCGGTCGACCGAGTTCTTCTAAGGCTCAACCGAGGTCAAGTTCGGTCAACCGAACTTCTGCGATTACTAGCCGTTATATGACCGTTGCAGAGTCGTCTTTTTAGTATATTTTGAAATGTATATATACTCTAAAGCTGAGAATGACTCTAGGGCTTGCACATATCATATGCATTGATTTCTTATCAAGTCTCAAACACTTTCAAAGTAAATGCTCTTCATCTCTATGATCTAAATCATTCAAGAGTGATCTTTCTAAAGCAAGACAAAGAGTGTGCATCAAATGTTCTAAGAGCTTAATATTCTTGTACTTCAAAGGTATATATTTCTCACTTAGAAGAGTGAACAAACTTTCTCTTAAACCATCTCATTCCCTTTCTAAGTGATAGGGTTATTCTTGTATAAGTCCTACTTTGTGTGGGCAATTTACTCCTAGAGCGTTTTGTATTGGAAGTCCTACTTAGTGTGGGCAAGCTCTATTATTGAGTTGGTGTATTGTGGTTGATTTGTAAAACTCTTTAGTGAGTTATCCACAAGTGTAATATTCTTCTTAGTGAAGTTGTTGAAAATCCTTGGGTAAGGCTCAAGGTAGTGGATGTAGATTCTAAGTGAATCGAACCACTATAAATCCTTTGTCTTGTGGTTGGATTTAGTTTTGCTTTTATTCATCTTGCTTAAACTTACACTAGCCTTGCTTAGATTCGGAAAAGTTTACAAGTTTGATTAAAACCCAATTCACCCCCCCTCTTGTGTTTTACAGGTTCTTTTATTGAAAATTATGTAAGTCTTTTTGTAAGATGAATAGCCAAGGAATATGCCTTCATCCGATTTATTATAAAAATTGCCAAGGCTATCTTTAGTGTTGAGCACAAAACATTTGCAACAAAAAAAATTGAAGTATGAGATTGACGGGATATTTTCAAACATAAGTTCATATGGTGTTTTTCTAATAAATGCCATCAAGAGAACTTGGTTTATAATATAGCAAGCGGTGTTTACGGCTTTGGCCCCAAGTTTTTTTTTCTTAAAGAGTTTTCACAAAGTCTATAGACCTAGTCATTTCTTATAAAGTACAATTTTCCTTTCAACCACACCGTTTTGTTGAGGAGTTCTAGCGGCCGAACAACTGTGATGAATGCCATGTTCGTTACAAAAGTTTTCAAAACTTTGGTTATTGAATTCTCTTCCATTGTCTTTTCTAATGGATATCAACTTTAAATCAAGTGAGTTTTGAGCTTTCTTGAAAAGGTTGGAGAATTCTTCAAATTAATCATCTTTTTGAGTAAGAAATAGTACCCCAAGTAGATCTTGAAAAATGATCTACTATAACAAATGCATACCTCTTACCACCAAGACTAGTGGTCCTCATTCGTCCAAAAAAATTCTAAGTGAATAAGTTCAAGAGGTTTTGAAGAAGATACCATTTTCTTAGGTTTAAAAGATGTTTTAGTCTGTTTTTCAAAATGGCATGAATCACAAAGACATATTTTCTTAAATTTCACTTTTTGCAACCAACGTACAAGTTCTTGGCTCGATAATCTATTAAAGAGATCCATACTAAAACGACCAAGCCTATGGTGCAAAAGGAAAACATCATCATCATTCACATTCAACAAGTTAATGTCATAGGAAAGCAAATCGTCTAGTGATAGAACATAGAAATTACCAACACAATTTGCAACAAATATGACCCCATTAGTAGTAGAATCTAGAATATATAATGCATCTTTCCTAAAGGATACAACAAAGCCATTATCACATTGTTGACTAATGCTAAGCAAGTTGTATTTCAAAAGTTCAATAAGAAGTACTTGTCTATTGGGAGTTGAGGAACCTTTACCAACATTTCCAATACCAAGTATTCGTCCATTATTTTTGTCACCAAATGTGATGAATCCATCATTGATTTGTTTCATGTCTCTAATGAGAGTGGCATCTTCTGTCATGTGCCTTAAGCACCCACTATCAAGAAACCAATTTACTGGGATTGCCTTCTTGCCACGTTGAACCAATAAAGAAGGTAGAATAGTGACTTTTGGTACCCACATTTGCTTGGGTCATCGGGGGTTAGTTAAAACACGTTTAATACGCCAAATACTTTTAACATCATGTTCTACCTTATGTTTCACATAGAATCGTGTCACATATTGTGACCATGTCACAATATGTGCATCTTATATGACATATGCTATATGATGAAGTTCTATTTGCATAACTTTTGTATTTAGCAATTGAAGTGTTATGCACATAACCAAGACCATTTCTTTATTAGCATGTGGTTTATGTGGCATGCTAGATGAAGAAGTGTTGGCACAATGTAATGTATCAATACCCTTATGCACATACCCCAAACCACTCTTGTCGTGTGCAATATGTTGGGAACCAAGGAGTTGTTCCAAATTGTTTTTGCTATAGTTGAATTGTTTACAAGAGAAGTGAGTTCAACAACCTTTTTCTTTAAAGTATAATGATAAAAAAGCATTTTTATTTCATTTTATCAAGAATTTCCTTATGTTGTAAAGATGATGATCTTGCAGTAGTAATAAAAATTTCTTTTTCAGTTTTTAAAAAATCCAAAGATTCATTAAGACATTTGTTTTCACAAAACAAGTTTGAGTTATCATCAATTAAAGACTCAGTTTTTAGTTTCATATCTTTTTTTTTTTTTGTTTAACAATTTTCTTAAGTGGAGCATACATGTCACATAGCACATCACGAGGATCTTCCTCATCAAAATTATCTTCACAACTATTGTACCTCATCCTCAAGTGTCATGAAACAAATGTTGACATTTTCATTGCTTGATTGATTTTCTTTATCATTACTATCATCTTTGAATTGATGAATTTCTTCTTCTTTCCATCCTTGTTCTCTTTGTCTTTTACTTTGGGGCAATCCCCAATGAAGTGCTCCATGCTTCCACATTCATAACATCTCATGCCCATTAGGATATTTGGAAAATTTTCCTTTCTCTGCTTGAAATGACTTTTTGCCCTTTCCTGGATAGAATACTTTTCGCATTCTTCTCACCACCATAGCCATGATCTCATAATCTAGATCAACATCTTCATCATCACATGTTCTCTCCTCATGATCATTTTTATTTTCATTACCTTTGAGAGCATTTCCTTCTGGTGCTTTGTCACCATGTTTTAAGCTAGTTTGACGTTTAAGTTTCATCTCATTAGTGAGAAGAGAGCCAATAAGTTTTTTCGTTAGATAAGCCTTTAAATCATTAACATTTGCAATGGTTAAGGCTTTTGCTTCTAAAGCATTTGGAAGGGCATTGGGAATTTTCATATTTACTTCACCAATAGAGTATTTCTTTCCAAAGGCTTTTAGCCTATTGATAATGTTGGTGAATCTTGTGTTTATGTCACTAATGTTCTCATTTGATATCATTGAGAACAATTCATAATCCCTCACAAACATATCAAGCTTCGACTATTTTACTTGATTTGTACCCTCATGAGTAACTTCAAGAGTTTTTCACATGTCATGGGCCGTTCCGCTTACACGGTTGTACTATTTTGATGAAGAAACTTATGATATTCATTGCTAGGAAGTTCATGGTTCGAAAAACTCATGTTTTGCCTTTTCGACTCTAACACCATTCTCTTATTTCATAGGGACATAAAGTCCATCTTCAATCGCACTCCACAACTAAAAATTAAAGGAACAAGCATAGATACGAAAATGGTTCTTCCAACAATTGTAATATGTTCCATCAAAGAAAGGAGGTCAGTTTGTGGAGGACCCCTCTAAATAAGTAAGAGCTTAATGCCCAACCATAGATCTTTATTTTAAGGTGATTTTTTATTTTTTATTTTTTATTTTATTTTTTATTTTTTATTTTTTATTTTTTATTTTTTATTTTTTATTTTTTATTTTTTATGAAAGGCACCAGCGTGGTGTGGCGGTCCCCCGTTTATTAATATAGCCAAACTGGCGAAGGAGGGGGACTTAAACCAAACCTCCCAAAAGATGGATAAAATCCACCCCTTACATAAATGTTAGCAAATGAAAAAGTAGCCTCACGCATTTATAATATGCATAAGGGTGATACAGTGTAATCTATGCTAGTATGCAAAGCTATAAAATTCCGACAATGACCATTTTATTGGATGGTTCAGCCGAAAAAGTACAAAGGGAATGACCAATCCATGCACCTGCAACTAAAGAAGCCGGACATAAGGAGTTCCCAACTTGTCAAGATGAAGTAAACCTCTAATGTCTGCCGGCAGTAGAGACGGATCTCCAAAATGTTTGATCTCACAAAATGCACAAGCTAAGTTGGCTAAAGCATCCGCAACAGAGTTTGTCTCGTGATATATTTTAAGGTGATTAAACCAAAAAGAAGAAGAAAAAACTCTGATACCAAATGAAAAACCTAAGAGGAGTTGAATTGGGTTTTTGTAAACTTTTAAAACTTTCTTTTAAGTGAAGAGAAAAGAACTAAACAAAATAAAGAGTTGTAAGCTAGAAAGAGAAGATCAAATAGACAAGATTTATACTGGTTTGATTCACTAAGAATTTTCATCCATTACCTTGAGACTAACACAAGGATTTCAACACAACAATAACTTCCCTTTACAACTTAATGATTGTGGGATCAAACCAATATTACACAAGTGGCTAACTCATTAAGAGCTTTACACAACCACTTCACAAGCGCACAAAGAGCACAACTCACAAAGAGCTTACAATCTTACAAAGATAACAACTCACTATGAGCTTCTAACTCACAAAGAGCTAACTCACAAAGAGTGATGAGGGAAATGTTACACCAAACTAATCAAACTTTATGTGATGGATAGATAAAATTGTATAACTCAAACTTTCTAAACTCAAATGATAATGATCACACTTGTTTAGCACATGAAAGTGTATAAATAAGTGTTGAATTCTTCTTGATAAGAGTAGAACTTGAATGCCTTTAATTTCTTGGTTGATTTGCAATAAATCAACATTTGGAACTTATAAGAGGTTTAAAACCAAGTTGTATTTAATGCTTCAACGACTAGTATCTACAGCCTGATTGGACACTCCGGTCGACCGGCATAGGTATTAGGTCATACGGGGCTTGTCCGGAAAATTTAAGTGGCCTTCTGGATACATGTTGCTTACCTAAGAAGGGACCTCGGTTGACCGGATTCAAACCTCGACCGTCCGACCTAAGATCAAGGTCGACCAGACCAACTAGCCATTGGAGTTCAAGAACATTCAAAGTGACCAAGTGAAATGTCACACTTCGGTCGACCTTACCACACAAGTAGGTCGACCTAGGTGATGTTCACAAGTGGATTTTCCACTAAGTCTCAATTCAATTGAACTCTAAGTCGCCAAAACCTTTTGTGCTAAGAGAAAACCTTTGAAAACCAGTTTCAAACACATTTTAACTCTGTTAATCGAATGATCAAAACTAAGGTTTTCAATACGCAAGGAATTCCAAATGAAAATGTTTTTTGAGCATGCATGACAAGTGTGAGACATATAACTTGAGCTTAGATCCTAGGGTATTACAATATTTAGAAATTCTAATTTTCCCTAGTATATATCTAAGTCTTCAATGCTTCTTTATGTGATAGCATATGTTGAATCTTCATTGTGTAAGCATTGCCATATGACTTGTGGATTCATCTTGAAGATCTCAGTATTTCCATATGATCTATCACATTAACAAATAACGTTAGATCATCATCAATTTTTTGTCGTTTTATCAAAATAGAGAAAGTATCCCTTTAGAACATACATGTTAAATATATGTGGCCTTTCAAAAATCAGCATCATTGGATCATTATAATACACTTAAAACCTAAGAGGGGTGAATTGGGTTTTTGTAAACTTTTAAAATTTTCTTCCAAGTGAAGAGAAATGACCTAAAAAAGATAAAGAGTTGTAAGCTAGAAAGGGAAGATAAGAGACACAAGATTTATAGTTGTTCGATTGACTAAGAATCTACGTCCACTACCTTGAGACTAACCCAAGAATCTACGTCCACTATCTTGAAACTAACCCAAGAATCTAAGACCTTTACAACTTAATGACGTGGGATAAAATTAATATTACACAAGTTGCTAACACACTAAGAGTTTTAAACAACAACAACTTCACAAGCTCACAAAGAGCCCAACTCACAAAGAGTACAACTCACTAAGAGCTTCTAACTCACAAAGAGAGATGACATAAAGGTTTAATCACACTTTATGTGATTAATAGATACAAATTTATAACTCAAACTTTCTAAGCTCAAATGATAATGATCACACTTGCTTAGCACATAAAAGTGTAATAAATTAGTATTGAATGCTTGTAGAAAATAGTAGAACTTTAATGCACTTAATAGCTTGGTTGATTTGCAATAAATCAGCATTTGGTACGTATAGGAGGTTTAAAGTCGAGTTGCATTTAATGCTTCAATGGCTAGCATCTACCACCTGATTGGACAGTCCGGTCGACCGTCATAGATGTGAGGCCGTCTGAGGCTCGTCCAGACAGTTTAAGTGGTCTTCTGGATACATGCAATCGATCTAAATAAGAACCTCAGTCGACCTCATGTCTTGCTCGTCTGACCTAAGATCAAGGTCGATCGAATCAACTAGTCATAGTGACCAAGGGAAAACTTCACACTTAGGCCGACCTTACCACACAGGTCGGTCGAGCGACCTTTACCATGTCGGCCGAGCCTAAGTGCTGGTCACAAGTAGATTTTTCACTAAGTCTCTATTCAAATAAATTCTAACTCATGCCAAAACCTTTTGTGCTATAGGAAAACCTTTGAAAAACCTATTCAAACACATTTTAACTTTGTTGATCGAAGGATCAAAACTAAGGTTTTCAAAACATAAGGCATTATAAATGAAAGCGTTTTACATGTATGCATGACAAGTGTGAGACATATAACTTAAGCTTAGAACCCAGGGTTTTAAGAGATGTAGAAATTCTAATCTATTCTAGTATATACCAAACTATTCAACGGGATTTTTCATGTGATGGCATATCTTGAATCTTCATTGTGTAAGTATTGCCATATGACTTGTGGATTCATCATGAAGATCTTGGTACTTCCATATGATCTATCACATTGACAAATAATTTTAGATTATCATCAATTGTTTGTCATTTATCAAAATAGAGAAACTAGCCCGTAGGGCTTACAATCTCCCCATTTTTTATTACGACAAACTTTGATGTAATGTGATAGGATATATATATATATATATATATATATATATATATATATATATATATATTTTGATGAAAATTATCTTTACTATTGTCAGAATCATCATTACATATCCACGGATCCCTTACATAATCAAAACTACTAGAATCCGGGTCACAAAAAACCTCACAAGGAAGAGTAGAGAGGGGAATAACACCTATACATCCTGAAACTTTGGCCAACTTCGCAAGATTATGAGCCACAATATTACAATTCCTAAGAACCGAAAAAAACTTACAATAATGATTGTCAACTAGTTGACAACACTGTTCAATTACAGTCTTCCCTTGCCATTCCATAGCCTCCTTATTACCTTTGAGAGAGAATATCACATTTAAAGCATCCCCATCAAATATGGTGTAGTCTAGCTTCGAGGAAGAAGCTAATTTAATAGCTAAACGAGCACCAATAACCTCAGCCGTATAAACATCAGGTGCAAGACCAGTTTCAACCCAACATTCCACAAACCCACCATGTTCATCTCTAGATATAACCCCTCACCGTATAATTACCATCTGAATATGCCGCATCGAAATTTATTTTTTTCCAATTCGGTGGTGGTCGAGTCCAAGAGTTGAGAGCAAGCTTTGTCTTGTTCTTTTGATGTCTCCCAGTAGCCGCCAAAGTGTAATCTTTTGCAAGAAGGAGACAGTCTTCAAATAAGATATCCTAATTTTTTGGCCTTGTACCAAACAAAATTGAGTTCATTTCCTTCCAAACCTGTTCCATAACTACCACTGCAAAGGTAGTAAATAAAGCACTATCAGCATCCTGTAAGGGGAACATTATGAGAGGGTCATGGATACAATCAATCAACTTCACCAAACTCAAGTCATTAAGGTTACGAATTATAATATTCCAAGGGGATTTCCACTACAAAAGCATTGCCAAAGGACAATTAATAAACAGATGATGAAGAGAATCCACCCCATTGGTACTACCACAAACAAGACACGAAGTAGAGCCCACATCAAATAAAGTCGCAAGTCTAGTCTTGGAAGGTAAAATATCATTTATAATTCCAACAAAAGATGTTTATGCCTAGGATGAAGATGGGATTTCCACAATCTCTTCCAAGTAGACCTCGGGATAGCCACTGCACTAGTAGTCGCAAAAGAAGAAGAAAATCTATCTTGTTGGCTTACTCGATAAGCAGAGTGAATCGAGAATTCTCCTGACTTGGAGGGGGACCAAACAAGAAGATCGGGTTCCAAAACTGAAGGAATTTGAATACTAATACTAGACTTTGCCATATCATCAGAGAACAGACTGCAGATTAAATCCACTTTCCACTCATGAGTATTCGAGTCTACAAGATCAGAAACAAACCAAGGTGAAGAATCCAATTTTAAATAAGAAGGTGGCTTAAACTCCGGAATAGAGGGAATTCAAGGATCAATCCAAATTCCTAGTTCAGTGATATTACCTACCTTAAAGCAGGCACCTTTCAGCATATTATTTTTACTCTTCCATATCGCTTGCCATACCCAAGAATCTTGATCTTGAGCATGCAACAGATATTTCCCACCAAGATATTTAGAATGTAACAATTTAACCCAAAGCTTCTCTCTAGCATCACACATATTCCAGGCCAATTTCGTATTGAAAGCAAGGTTAATGTCACAAATTCTCCTAAACCCCAGCCCACCCACCTCTTTAGGTAAACAAATCGAGTCCCAACTTTTCAAGAAAAAATATCTAGAGTCCCCACTTTTAACTCCCCACCAAAATCTCCGATTGCACTTGTCAATATCATCACAAATAGAAATAGGCAATGAAACTGATTGCATAGCATAGGATGGACTAGATTGGAGCACAGATTTGATGAGTACATTTCTACCCGCTTGAGATATACATCTCATTTTCCAACCACTAAGCTTACTAGTAATCTTATCCATAATATCAATAAAAGTAGTTCTTTTACTAGTAGGCTTACTAAAAGGTAACCCGAGGTCCTTGATATGTTGATCACAAGGAGGCATATGAAGGATATCACAAATCGCATCTTAAAGGACCACAAACACATTTGAACTAAAATGTATACATGATTTGTCTCCACTTACCTCCTGCCCAGACCAACCATAGTAGATAGATAAGTATTTCTTAATATTCACAGCTTCTACAAGAGTAGCATGCCCATATGTCACAAGATCGTCCGCATACATAAGATGAGAAATCGTAGGACTGAACCTGCCAACCTTAATACCATGAATATCTCTCCTAAGATTTAGCAGAAGTGATAATTCTAGACAGAAGGTCAAAAAACAGTACAAAGAGAGCAAGAGACATAGGATCCCCCTGTCTAATACCTCTAGAAGCACTAATATTACCAAAAATATACCCATTTAACATAACAGAGTAGGAATCATTGGAGATACAAACATAAATGAGATGCATAAATTGATGAGAGAAACCATGATTCAACATAATCTGAGCAAGCACATCCCAATCCACTCTATCATACGCCTAGCCATATCAATCTTGATAGCCATCACACCATTTTTCCCTTTCTTATTCTTAATATAATGCATGATCTCTTGGTTAATAATTGAGTTCTCAGTTATAATCCTATCCGGGACAAAGGCAGATTGGGTAGGGGAGATAAGAGTAGATAAAAAAGGTCTAATCATATTTGCAAGGATCTTAACTATAATCTTATAGCGTACATTACACAAAGAAATCGGCCTAAAATGTTCCACTTTACTAGGCAGATTCTTTTTAGGTATAAGTGCTAAAAAAGTTTTATTAAAAGACTTCTCCAAAACACCATTATTAAATAAAAACTGAACAGATTTACACACATCATTCTTAAAGATGTTCCAAAAAGCCTTGTAGAAATCGATAGACATGCCATCCGGACTCGGGCTCTTAGAACTAGCCATAGAGAACACTACTTCGCTGATATCATTTCACTTGGAGCAACACATAGATCAAGATTAGCTTGTGAATCTACAGATAAAGGAATCAAGTCATCAAAAGATAGAGGAAAAGAAGGAGAGGAAGACAAAAACAGATTGATGTAGTATTGGTAAAAAAGGTTGCCAATCCTATACCAATCTGTTTCCCAGCTATCATCATCTTTCTGTAACTGATCAATCCAATTAAATATTCTTCTAATAGTAGTAGAGAGGTGAAAAAACCTAGTTTTTGCATCTCCCTCCTCAAAGCTAAAGATTCTCGATTTATCCTTCTAGAGATTCTCTTCTCTTCAAAGGTATTCAGCAAGTTCCTCCTGTTTTGCAGATTCAAGAGCAAGATTAGCAGAGCTCTGATCAAGAGTTTGGAGAACGTCAATATCATATTTGAGTTGCTTAATCGCAGAAGGGACATGACCAAAGGAAGATTTGATCCATTTTCTAAGCGCACCCCTAGTCCTCGTAAGTTTAATACCAAAGAACAGATGAGAAGGACCAGACAGAACACAATTCCACGCCCCCCTCAAATACCAAATTAGAAGCCGAATATCTAATCCACATAGACTCGAAACGAAAAGGCCTATGACCCAGATGATAAGTAGGGGAAGTATCACGTAAGATGGGATTATGAGCCGAATTAATAGCTTGAAGATGCAAAAACCTAGGTTTAGGAAACAAAGTTCTTCATTCACCAATCTCTCTTGAATGTTGGCATCACCAATCCTCTTATTGTTCCAAGTATATGGATTGCCAGTAAAACCACCATCGATCAGTCTCAATCCAAAAATTCCCCAAAACCTCCAGAGCTTGAAGAAGTAACAATTCTTCCCCTTTTTTTTCGATTGATTACAAACCGCAATGTAATCCCCAATGACAAGCCAAGGCCCAGAAAGAGCATCGACCTCCCGTTTAAGTTCGTCCCAAAAACTAAAACTATGCTTCTTTTTAGGAGGATCGTAAACACAAATCAAGTGCCACGACATTTCATTTGGCCTAGTCGCAATCAGAGCACTTATCATATATACAGATGAACCAACAGAATCATGCCACACCAAGGCTAACCCTCCAGCGAGACCAACAGACGGAGTAATAGAGAAGTTAGGGAATCCTAAGGAGATTAAAACAGAAGCAATTTTAGGGGAGGAGGAACATTTCAGTTCTTGTAAAAAAATGATGGAAGGTTTATAATTCCTAATAATATCCCGTATAGTAGTGGTCACTGAGGTACAGGCGATGCCTCGGTAATTCCACGATATAAGGATCATAAGGATTTCTAGTGCTAGCTAGAAATGTGAAGAAAAAAGACTTGAAGACCATCTTTAAAGACTTCTCTTTTGATAAAGTTAAAAGGAAGAACAAAAGGGAGAGAGTAAGAGATAGAAAATTCGATTTTCTAACTTGTTATCTTGTGTAATCTAACATCACAATGTTAAGGCATATAAGAGATAAATAATGGCTGGTAGTTTATTCCATAATAAACCACCATATCCAAACTACCAAACTCTTCCAACTGCCTAAGTCCCTTATACAGTTAATCCATAATCCAGTTCAACAGACCAGTTCAATTGATCGGTTCAATCAATCCGATATTGGCCGGCCATATCCAATTGACTGCCCAATACAATTGGAGCACCAATATCAAATGTTAACTCCAACAAACCCAATCCGATTCATCATAGAGTGCGGCCCATTAGGTATTTCCAATGTTGGTCATGACAACAATTATCAACAATAATGAGCGGTATCTAGCAACATGTCATTACTCCCAAATTACAAATATTATTGGTGATTTGACATAATTACATTTATGACCTTTTGGATATAATCAATTTGTCCTTGATATCTTGAGTGAACATAAGTCATGTAATATGTCATACTTGTATAGTTCAATGTTTATGTTTCTTGTTATATAAATAAATGTCAA
Organism: Vinca minor; assembly: GCA_026122235.1. Classification (NCBI taxonomy): domain Eukaryota; kingdom Viridiplantae; phylum Streptophyta; class Magnoliopsida; order Gentianales; family Apocynaceae; genus Vinca; species Vinca minor. Next base: position 1,506,154 of record JAOCZM010000120.1, read on the forward strand.
TTGTGTTTCTTACAATGATCGTGTTTATATGTATAATATTTTTTCTTATAATCTCACAAGATTTCTTGCATGGCTAGTGATGTGCTTTGATGGTGTCAAATGATGTTTGTAACTAGATGAGCTATAAAGGCATGTATTGAGCATGTTATGAACCATGTGTAGGATGAGGTGTGATTAAGAAATTAGAGACAGGTCAGTCAGGTATTATGATATCAATTATCATATATCCATGTGTTGATTAGATATCGAATATCAATCACTACACATAATATTCTCAACACATTATTATTATCCTTGTCATTGCATAATAATGTTCGACTAGGGACATTTGAGAATAGCATTATAACATTTTATAACAACTATTCTAGAGGACGTTATTATGAATAATACTAGTACACAAAAGTAATAAACATAATAATGGAATTTTGTCCCACTTGCACAAAAGTCCACAATCTGTTAATTCTCCTTTTAGTGCATACTATAGAACTATCTCTTCGACCAGTTCTAATGGTATCTAATACACATATTACAAGTATAATGATCATGTAATGCTATGTCAGCAATTTCTTCAGTAAGTCAGCGATGTTATTGAAGAGATTCATGGGCAGAAACTCGTTTTAAACCACCCATGAGTCCTCCCTTGAAGGATCCGCTCATACAAAATGAATATAAAAATACAAAGAAAAACTTACATTTCTTGGTTAAAGAATCTGATTCTTGAATGGAAGGGTTCTGTCTTTGGCTCTCGGCAGCAATCACCTTGAGTCTTCCCTTGCGGAATTACTCCCTACCGGTATCCACGCGACGAAACGATCAGCGAGTGCTAGTTCTTCTGATTTTCTGAGTTACGGGAATATAGAGAGAAAGGGTGGCAGAGAACAAGAAATCTGATTTCTTGGTATTTTGGTATTTTGTGCGACTCAAGCATTAGTTTCTAGGTTTCGGCCAAGAGAAGTTTATATAGGGTGTGAGAGTTTGTTCCAAGAACAACTCCCACGTCCTATCCTCTTCTTTTGGCAGTGGGAGTTTTAAACTCCCACGTCCCCTAGACTTCTGCTGGCAGTGGGAGTCTTTATCGGATAACAACTCCCACATAATCCCAGCTATACCGAAAATGCCCCCTTATCTCTAATTCGAATAATAACGTCTTATTATCCACAGAAAAATAAATGTCATATACAATTAACCTAGACACATTCTAGATCCATTGAATCTGGACATGAAGCTCGTTAGCTCGTCTATGTGTGTGACCCTGTAGGTTCATATCACAATGGCACTGAAAACACACTTACTAGTAGTGTGTGTTCATAAATCACAAGCGGTCCCTAGCAGGACATTGTGACTACCCAAAGTGAATGAATTTACGGTGGAACCTAATATCAATCCACTATTTAATCTCTTTGTCTCGTGATATCCTAATTAAGCATAAGGCATGGTAGTCGTCACCCTTATAAGGCTTAATTATATTTATGCTCGATCTCCAGGTAGACTCTTCCATCAAACAATATTTAATAACCACTTTATTAAATACGTTCTTTTAAATAGTCTTTCCCTATCGAGGGGCCTATGGATATCTCTCTCTAATAATAGATGGACAAATTCCTTACAATGCCTTTCACATTCAAGCCATGATAAGACACTACATCCGATCATCAGTCGTATTGATTACTAAATTAAAAGCAATGTACGACTGAGTCAAAATGTGGCTCCATTCATGCTAGAATCAATGGAGACATAAGGTCTAAGGATTCTAAAATAGTATTGAGGAAGTAATACTTATGACTAAGGACCATGAAGTATTACTTCTCTAACGGATCACGTCCGATACGATATATCTCAATATATTGCATCTATGATATGATTTGTACTCATTACACATGATTAGTAAAACATAATCATCAATCAAACATCATACTAGTTTTCTTTCATTGTAAAGTAGATTAAATAAAACTAGGGACAACTAGAATAGTAATTACATAAGCAAATGAGTTTTACTATCAAATCACGCATTTGATGTTTATAAGCAAAATTAACTATTCAGATGAAATGCTCAAAAAGATATAAAACGTACAACATATGCCAATGGTCCTAGGGCACTACTAACAGTTATCATATGTATGTACTTTTCAAATCTTTACATCACCTCTATCAGTAATCTCACGAATTATGTGATATCGTCAAAGTATATGTTTGGACCTCTTGTGAGATCTTGGTTCCTTTGATTGTGAAATGGCTCCATTGTTGTCACAATAGAGATCAATCGAACTCACAATGCTAGGTACCACATCAAACTCACTAATGAAATTTCGAAACCAAACCACCTCTTTAGCTGCTTCACTTGCAGCATATACTCGTCTTCTATTGTAGAATCATCAACTGATTCTTGCTTTTAACTCCTTCAGCTCACAGAACCTCCGTTTACGCAAAATACATAACCAAATTGTGATTGATAGTGATCATTATTAGTTTGGAAGATGGCATCGGTGTAGCCATTCACAATGAGTTCTTCCTAACCTCCGTAGATTAAGAATGTATTTTTAGTTCTTCGCAAGTGCTTAAGGATATTCTTAACATCTATCTTGTGATGCTCATCATAAGTAGACTGGTATATGCTCATTATACTCAAAGCATACGAGACATCCGGGCAAGTACACAACATGTTACACATGATTGATCCAATTGCAGAGCATATGGAACCTCCTTCATGCGTTCTTTTTTCTCAAGTGTCTTAGCACACTATTGGTTTGAAATAACTGTTCCACGTGTAAGATGACATAATCATTTCTTAGTCTCTTGTATGCTAAACCGATTTAGCACATTTTCTATATATATACTCTGACTTAAGCCAAGAAGTCTTCACGGTCTATCTCTATAGATCTTGACACCTAATATATAGCTGGCTTCGCCTAAGTATTTGATAGAGAATCATTACCCCAACAAAATGTTTACAGATTCTAAGTTTGGAATGTCATTCCCCATTAGTAGTATGTCATCTACATACAAAACCAGGAACACAGTAGAGTTCCATTAACTTTTGTGTAAACATAAGGTTCATCTTCATTTCTAATGAAACCAAATCATTAAAACGTTTATTCCAGCTTCTAGAAGCTTGTTTTAGTCCACAAAATACGCCGTTTTAGCTTGCTACTTTTCTGGCATTTTCAGGAGTGATAAAACCTTCAGGTTGTGTCATGTACACGTCATCTTCAAAGTTTCAATTAAGGAAAGATGTTTTGACATCCATTCTATAGATCTAATAATCATAGAATGCAGTTATTGCAAGCTAGATCCTTATGGATTTAAACATTGCTATTGGGGAAAAAGTTTCATCATAGTCGATACCATGAATTTATTTGAAACATTTCGTGACTAATCTCTCCTTATAGGTTTGTATTTTTTCAATCCATGTCAGTTTTAATCTTAAAAACCGACTTGCACCTTATGGGTTTTACCCCTTCAGGTGGATCAACCAAGATCCATACTTGGTTAGTATATATTGAATCCATTTCAGACCTCATGACTTCAAGCCATTTCTCATAATCAAGTTCAGTAATTGCTTGTTTATAGGTTGCAGGCTCATCATGATCAATAAATATAACATCACCATGTTCTATTATGAGAAATCCAAATTTCTCCGATGATCGTCAAGTTCTACTAGACCTATGCAATTCTTGTGTTTCTTTAACTGGCTCTTCTTGCACAGCTATTTGTGGAGCTGGTTCAATTTCCATCTTAACATCAGTGCTAGTGTGAGAGTTTTGAACTTCTATAAGTTTTGGACTTTTGTAAGTTCTACTTGACTCTTACTTGTCTTTCTGGAAATAAACTCTTTTATTCTAGAAAGACTCCCGTTCGAGCAACAAACACTTTGTTCTCGTTAGGAATATAGAAGTAGTACCCTTTAGTTTCATTAGGATACCCAACAAATGAGCACTTGATTGATTTAGGACTGAGCTTATCAAAAGCTTGATGTTTCACATATGCCTCGCAACCCCAAATATTCACGAAAGACATACTAGGACGTTTTCCAATTCATATCTCATACGGTGTTCTTTCAAGTGACTTTGATGGAACTTTAGTGTTATACATGTTGTTTCTAAGGCATGTCCGCATAAAGAGTTATGTAGGTTGGCATGACTCATCATAAATCGAACAATATCTAATAGTGTTCGATTTCTCTTTTCTGATACTCCATGCCATTGTGGTGTAGCAAGATGAGAGAGTTGTGAAACAGTTCCTATGATAGTAATGAAATGCTTGAATTAAGTATTCTCCCATCGATCAGATCGAAGTATTTTAATACTCTTGCCAAGTTGGTTTTCTACTGCATTCTTACACTTTTTGAACTTTTCAAAAGCTTCTGATTTGTGTTTCATAAGATACACATATCCATAATCATTGGTAAATGTAATGAAGTATAGATAACCACCTCTAACATGTATATTAAATGGTACACATACATCGCTATGTATTCCATAATAAACCACCAATTCCAAACTACCAACCTCTTCCAACTCCATAACTTCCTTATCCGGTTAATCCATAATCCGACTCAATTGATCGATTCAATCAATCCGATATTGGTCATCTCAATCCAATTGACTGCCCAATCCAATTGGAGCACCTATATCAAATGCTAACTCCAACAATCTAAGAATACGCTTAACGACAACTAAATACGATTCCTTAGGAGAAGATTGAAATCTTGCACAAAAGCATACGCCAACATAATATCAGGTTTACTAGTGATTAAGTAAAGTAAACTACCAATCATACATCTGTTAGTAGTTCCCTAGGACCATTAGCATATGTTGTACATTTTATATCTTTTTGAGCATTTCATCTGAATAGTTAATTTTACTTATGAATATCAAATGCGTGATTTGATAGTAAAACTCATCTGCTTATGTAATTACTATTCTAGTTGTCCCTAGTTTTATGTAATCTACTTTACAATGAAATAAAACTAGTATGATGTTTGATTGATGATTATGTTTTACTAATCATGTGTAATGAGTACAAATCATATCATAGATGCAATATATTGAGATATATCGTATCGGACGTGATCCGTTAGAGAAGTAATACTTCATGGTCATTAGTTATAAGTATTACTTCCTGAATACTATTTTAGAATCCTTTGACCTTATGTCTCCATTGATTCTAGCATGAATGGAGCCACGTTTTGACTCTGTCGTACGTTGCTTTTAATCGAGTAATCAATACGACTGATAATCGGATGTAGTGTCCTATCATGGCTTGAATGTGAGAGGCATTGTAAGGAATTTGTCCCTCTCTTATTAGAGAGAGATATCCATGGACCCCTAGATAGGGAAAAACTATTTAAATTCATGGCCGTGCTCAAATATATTTGATAAAATGGTTATCAAATACTATTTGTTGGAACAGTCTACCTGGAGATCGAGCATAAATACAATTAAGCTTAAAAAGGGTGATGACTACCATTCCTTATGCTTAATTAGGATATTGCGAGACAAAGGGATTAAATAGTGGATTGATATTAGGTTCCACCATAATTCATTCACTTTGGGTAGTCACAATGTCCTGCTAGGGACCGCTTGTGATTTTTCACACTACAACTAAGTGTGTTTTCATTGCCATTGTGATATGAACCTACAGGGTCACACACATGGACGAGTTAACGAGCTTCATGTCCAGATTCAATGAATCTAGAATGTGTCTAGGTTAATTGTATCTGACATTTATTTTCTGAGAATAATAAAGTTGTTATTATTTTGAATTAGAGAGAATGTGGGGTATTTTTGGTATTTGGTTTTAACTGGGATTACGTGGGAGTTATTATCTGATAAAGACTCCCACTACCAGTAGAAGTCTAGGGGATGTGGGAGTTGAAGACTCTCACTGCCAAAAGAGGTGGATAGGACGTGGGAGTTGTTCTTGAAACAAACTCTCACAACTTATATAAACCTTTCTTGGCCGAAACCCTAGTTTTAATGCTTGAGCCGCAATAAACCATTTTTTCTCTCGAAATCAGATTTATGGATTTCTGCCCTTCTCTTCTTTCTATATTCCCGAAACTCAGAAACGAAGAGCTAGCACTCGCTGCTCTTTTCGTCGCGTGGATACCGGTAGAAAGCGATTCTGCAAGGGAAGGTTTTTGGTGGCAGCAGCACTCATCTGAAAGACAACATCTTTAGCCGAAAAATGTAAGTAATTTTTCGCTGTTTTCGATTCGTTTTTGTATGAGCAGATCCTTCAGGGGAGGACTCATGGGTGTTTAGAACGAGCTTCTGCCCATGAATCCCTTCAATATCTATACTTGGATTCATCAATTTTCTTACCCTTCTCGTCATTGTCAAATGGGAATTTTTCTTTCCTTAGCATCATTCAACAAAATACCGTCTTGTTCTTACTACATCGGATGGATCACCTGTGATTTTCTCTTGTGAGTGACAATAGGTGTATTTTCATTCTCTAGATAGCTCATTGGTGGATGGATCATCGCTAAATTCTTCTTGAGGTGTCTCATGTTCTTCTTCTTCTATAGCACGATCCTCCCTCATTAATCCTGATGATGCTCCGTATTATTTTCAATGAGAGTACCTCCATCATCATCATCATCCCTTCTTTGCAAGATAAATGTTAGTTTCATCAAAGGATATATGCACCGACTCTTCTATACATAGAGTTCTTTTACTGTAAATTATGTAAGCCTTTTGTTGGATGAATAGCCAATGAATATACCTTTATCCGATTTCTTTTCAAACTTTCCAAGGCTATCTTTATTGTTGAGCACAAAATATTTGCAACCAAAACTTTGAAGTATGAGATTGACGGGATTTTTCCCAACATAAGTTCAAAATGTGTTTTTCTAATAAGTGGCCTCAAGAGAACTCGGTTCATAATATAGCAAGTGGTGTTTACGGCTTCAGCCCAAAACAATTTTGGTAAAGATTTTCCCAAAGCATAGACCTAGCCATTTCTTGTAAAGTACAAATTTTCCTTTCAACCACACCGTTTTGTTGAGGAGTTCTAGCGGCCGAAAATTGTGGTGAATGCCATTTTCATTATAAATGTTTTTAAAACTTTGGTTATTGAATTCTCTTCCACTGTCACTTCTAATGGATATCAATTTTAAATCAATTGAGTTTTGGACTTTCTTGAAAAAGTTGGAGAATTCTTCAAATGTATCGTCTTTTGAGAAAGAAATAGTCCCAAGTAAATCTTGAAAAATCATCTAATGTAACAAATGCATACCTTTTACTACCAACACTAGTGGTCCTCATTTGTCCAAAAAGGTCTATGTGAACAAGTTCAAGAGGTTTGGAAGAAGATACAATTTTCTTGGGTTTAAAAGATGTTTTAGTTTGTTTTCCAAATTGGCCACAAAGACGTCTTTTCTCAAATTTTACTTTTTGCAACCCACATACAAGTTTTTTTGGCTCAATAATCTATTAAGGAGATGCATACTATCATGACCAAGCCTACGGTGACAAAGAAAAGCATCATCATCATTCACATTCAAGAATTTAATCTCATAGGCAAGCACATGGTCTAGAGATAAAACATAAACATTACCATCACGATTAGCAACAAATAAAACCTCATTAGTTGTAGAATCGATAATAGAGCATGCGTCTTTTTTAAAGGAAACAACAAAGCCATTATCACAAAGTTGACTAATGCTAAGCAAGTTGTATTTCAAAAGTTCAATAAGAAGTACTTGACTAATAAGAGTAGAGGAACCTTTCCCAACATTTCCAATACCAATGTTCTTCCCTTCTTTTTTGTCACCAAATGTGACGAATCCATCGTTGATTGGTTTCATATCTCTAATTAGAATAGCATCTCCTGTCATGTGCCTTGAACACCCACTATCAAGAAACTATTGAACATATATAGAAGGTAGAATAGTGATTTTTGGTACCCACGTTTTCTTGAGTCATTAGGGGTTAGTTAAAAAACGTTTAATACGCCAAATAGTTTTTACGCCATGCTCTATCTTATGATGTTTCACATATCATCTTGTCACATTGTTACCATGTTTCCCACAATATTTGCACCTTATATGAGGCATTCTATATGATGAAGTTTTAGATGCAAAACTCTTGTATTTAGAAATTGAAGTGTTATGCACATAACCAAGACCTTTTCTATTATGAGCACATGGTTTATGTGGCATGCTAGATGTAGAATTGTTAGAACAATGTGATTTATCACTATTCTTGTTGTGTGCAATGTGTTGGGAACCAAGGAGTTATTCCAAATTGTTTTTGCTATAGTTGAATTTGTTTACAAGGGAAGTGAGGTCAACAACCTTTTTCTTTAAAGCATCATGATCGAAAAGCTTTTCCTCAAGAATCATCATTTTATCAAAAACTTTCTTATGTTGCAAAGATGATGATCTTATGATAGTAATAAGAACTTCTTTTTCAATCTTTAAACAATCCAAATATTCATTAAGACATTTGTTTTCACAAAAAACAATTTGAGTTATCATCAATTAAAGATTCAATTCTAAGTTTCATCTCCTTGTTTTGTTTAGCAATTTTCTTAACTTCAGCATAAATGTCACATAGCACATCGCGAGGATCTTCCCCATCACGATTATCTTCACAACTATATAAAGAAGAAGAAGAAGTTGATTGTACCTCATCCTCAAGTGACATGAAACAAATGATGGCATTTTCACTGCTTGGGTGATCTTCTTTATCATAACTATCATCTTCATCACAAGTGCCTATCTCTTATTCTCTTTGTTTTTAACTTTGGGGCAATCCCCAATGAAGTGCTCCCTATTTCCACACTCATAGCATCTAATACCATTAGGATTTTGAGAGAATTGTCATTTCTTGGCTTGAAATGGCTTTTTGCCCTCTCCTCAATAGAAAGCATTTCTCATTCTTCTCACCATCATAGTCATGATCACATCATCTAGATCAATATCTTCATCATCACTTGTTTTCTCTTCTTGATCATTTTTATTCACACTAAGTTGGAGAGCATTCGTTTTGGTTCTTTGTCACCATGTTACAATCTAGTTTGTCTCTTAAGTCAACTCATGAGTGAGAAGTGAACCAATAAGTTCTTCCATTGGACTAGCCTTTAAATCTTTCGCCTCTTCAATGGCTTAGGCTTTTTCTTCCAAAGCCTTTGGAAGGACATTGAGAATTTTCACATTGACTTCACTAATAAAGTATTTATTTCCATATGCCTTTAGCCCATTGAAAATGTTGGTGAATCTTGTGTTCATGTCACTAATGTTCTAATTGGATTTCATAAAGAACAGTTCATAATCCCTAACAAGCATATTGAGCTTAGACTCTTTTACTTGATTGGTACCCTCATGAGTAACTTCAAGTGTTTTACATAGTCGTATCACTTCCTCTTACACGGTTGTACTCATTTTGATGAAGAGCACAACTTATGATATTCATTGCTAGGAAGTTCATGGTCATCTTCTAAACTTCGTATTCGAAAAACTCATGTTTAGCCTTTTTCACTCTTAACACCATTATCTTCTTTCATATTGACATAAGGTACATCTTCAATCACACTCCACAACTCAAACTAATGGAACAAACATAGATACGAAATCGATTTTTCGTACAATTGTATTTTGTTCCATCAAAGAAAGGAGGTCGATTTGTGGAGGACCCCTCTAAATACCCAAGAATTGAATGCGCAACCTTAGAAAAACCTAAAAGGGGGGTGAATTGGGTTTTGTAAACTTTTAAAACTTTTTTCCAAATGAAGAAAAATGAGCTAAACAAAATAATAATTTGTAAGCTAGAAAGGGAAGATCAAAGCCACAAGATTTCTAGTGGTTCGATTCACTAAAATTTTATACCTTGAGACTAATCTAGGCGTTTCAACAATACACTAACTTCTCTTTACAACTTAATGATTGTTTGGTCAAACCAATATTACACAAGTTGCTAACTCACTAAGAATTTTACACAAAAAACCACTTCACATGCTCACAATGAGCTTACAAACTCACAAAGAGTACAACTCACTAAGATCTTCTAACTCACAATGAGAAAAATCAAAAAGAGAGATGAGGGAAAGGTTTAACAAAAAACAATCACACTTTATGTGATGGATAAATACAAATTTATGGCTCAAACTTTCTAAACTCAAATGACAATCATCACACTTGTTTAGCATATGAAAGTGTAATAAATGAGTACTAAATGCTTGTGGAAAATAGTAGAACTTGAATCCACTTAATAGTTTGGTTGGTTTGTAATACATCATAATATGGTAATTATATGAGGTTTAAAATTAAGCTGCGTTTAATGCTTCAACGGCTAGTATCTACCACATGATTGGACAGTTCGGTCGACCGACATAATTAACCTTGTTGGAATTTACATTTGATATTGGTTCTCCATTTGGATTGGGCCAACCAATACTTGATTGGTCAAACCGATCCGTTTGAACCGGATCAAACGGATCGGTTTGTTGAACCGGATCAAACGGATCGGTTTGTTGAACCAGAAAACCGGTCAAAACTGGACACGTGAGAGACATGTTAGGAGTTGTGTGTACAGGGGGTTATGGGAGATTTAAGAGCCGAAAGTGGAAAAGCGGGTTAATTAATTTTCACCCCACTACTTCATTTGCTCTTGTTATTATTATTCAATTGTTGAATTAATTCCCTCTACCTAATATACTATGGCTACCGATTTCTAGAGTAGAAAATCAGCCTAAAAACACAACTCCAAGTACATCAAAAGTTAGAAGAAAAATTAGACTTTTCGTTCTTCCTTTTTCCTGTTTTCTTGAACCTATATTCTTAATTCCTGAAGATTGTCTTCAACGTTGGGAGCTCTCTGAATAGAATTAGAGATGTCAATAACAAGTTTAAGTTGATCGTGTGGATACCGCTAGGGACAGGATTCGATAAAGAACGGTTGCTGTTGGTGATCCGTAGCAAACACAAAACAAAAGAAATCATGATAAATCATTATAATATAATCTATAAGAATCTACATAGAGTTAAACAATCAATAGACTCTACATAATCCATATACTTTTGAAAATCAGCTAAAATCTTTTAAAATTGAGATTGAATACACCCCTATAAGACTATAGTTTGGAATCAATAGTCTATGATGGGATTAAGCCCTAAGTAAAGATTTGAGTTGAATGCTCCAGGCCTAAGAAAGAAGTACTTGACTTTGGTACACGAAATAGCTATGTTGTCATATAGGCTCGTACCGAGGCCATGCATTGGCACGAGATCTTCGCACGGTCCAACATGTACAAATCTACTCGAACACACGGATCAAGTGCGTGAGAGCTACTCGATCGTACTGGGCTCAACGAATAGTCCACAAAAACACGGTGGCTAATCCGAAATGTAAGTTTGGGTTGTGGCACCTCGAACCGTACAAGGTATAGAAAAATCCTTTGGGAAATGCCCTCTATAAATAGTGGTCTTCCCACTTCTTTTACCCATGTTCTACTAGCTATAAAAAATTACACTAAATTCATTTGAAATGAAAATTTCGGAACCCCCATATAAAAGCAGCGGAAAGTAAAATGGGATTCCGTTCCTTTAGAAGATTTATTCACGAGAAAGAACCAGTACCTTGTGATAGGATTTATACCTTTTTTTTATCTGATCGAAATTGCCGGATTCTACTACATTGAATCACCAACGGCATCCTTCAGACTCCCATCTCTACCGGTATCCACACGATCAAACTTTAGCTTGTTCATTGAGCCTTTGGTGCTAGTCATGAGAGCTACGAACGTTGAAGACGATCTTCGAGAGCTTCGTTGATATATAAAGTGAAAAGTCAAAACCCGAAAATTTGAGACAAGAAAAACAGTTTTTCTTTCTTTTTTTGTGTTCATAAGAGTGTGTACTAGAGAGATAAAATTCAGAGAATTTTCTTTTCTTTGTTTTCGGCTAGGAAGGTGTAGAAGGGAATGGGAGTGAATTGTGTGTTTTGAAGAACATTTCATCAAGTGGTGTTAGTGGAACCACCTAATAACTTCACACTACTCCCTTAACATACACACACGCTTACACTAGAAATGTGTCGGTTTTGACCTGGTCCAACTGGTTCAGTCGACCTGAGAAATGGTTCTCAGCCGACCGGATTGACAAATATGTTCGGTCGACCCGGGACAGTTCTCAGTCGACCAAGTCTTATTTTTCCTAATCCAATTGAGCCATTTGTCTATCCAATGTTGGAGTTTACATTTGATATAGGTGTTCAATTAGATTGGGCAGGCTCAATTGGATTGGGCGTTCGATTGGATTGGGCAAAACCGGACCCGGTCGACCGAGAGTTGTCTCAGGTCGACCGAACCAGTATGTCACTCCAGTTGGCCGAGAACCATTTCTCCAGTCGACCGGACCAGTTGGACTATGTCAAAACTGGCACTTGTCTTGTGTGAAAGAGTGTGAGTATGTTTAGGAGGTAGTGGGGAGAGAAATGTGTGAGTGTGGAGTTAGTGGGTGGTTCCACTAACACCACTAGATGAAGTGTTCATCGAAACACAAAACAATCCTCTCCCACCATTCCATAATACACTAGCCAAAATATTGAGAGGAAAATTCGCTGATTTTTTTATCTCTAATATACACTCTCAAGAACATAAAAGAGAAAGAAAAACTATTTTTTCTTGTCTCTACATTCTGCTTTTTATTTCTATATAAAAAAAGCTCACGAAGATGGTCTTCAATGTTCGTTGCTTTCGTGACTAGCATCACAAGCACAATGAACAAGCTCAAGGTTGTTCGATCTGGATACTAAGGTTGTTCGATCTGGATACTGGTAGAGACAGGAGTCTGAAGGCTGCTGTTGGGATTTAAAGTAGCAGAATCCGGGCAATTTCGATCAATTCAAAAAGGTATAATTCCTATCACAAGGTACTAGTTCTTTCTCGTGAGTAGTTCCTTTAAAGGAACGGAATCCCATTTTATTTTCACTTCTTTTATGTGGGAATTCCTATTTTTTTCTTTCAAGTGGTATCAAAGCCTATCACGAGAACCCAATTACTTTGTTTATGTGTTATCATGCTTTTAGTAGACGGATAATACATGTCATATGATGTTATTTATCTTTGTACTGCCTCTGGGAAGTCGTTTAAGTGTTAAATGAATCCCGAAAAGAATTTTTTATTCGTGTTTTTTGCTATTTTCTGGCAAAACTTCAGTCGACCGGAAGAGGTTTGCGGCAGACCAAACATGTGCTCGAAATTTGTATTTTGCTACTGCTAGAATTAGGCCGACCGGTGAGCAATCATGTTCGACCGAGGCTAGTATGTTTTTCGGCAGGTCGATCAGAAATGTTATGGGTCGACCGAGGTGTTCTATTTTTACACTGTTTTGGTTACTGCCTTTTCGCGGTCGATCGGGGGTATGGCCTGGATCGACCGGAAAGAGGCAAGCAGTGTGTATTTGTTCTTTTAACATGATTGTCGTGTTATTTGAGCATGGTGAATGGTAATAGCCTTTGGCCTAGTGGGTTTTATTATAATACGTCATGTGTGTCGTGGCTTATCTATTCATTTATTGTTGTAAATTTAGTCTCGAATGTAACTCGAGATTTGTTTCAATTATGTAAAAGTATAGAATACGATTTTATATTTTTTCATATGTAACAAGTGATGAAGAAAGGCAAGGCGTAAAAGTATGGAATACGATTTTATATTTTTTCATATGTAACAAGTAATGAAGAAAGGCGTCCATAAGATGAAGGAAACCACAAGGAGGCGGAAGACAATAGATAGCTTCTATTGCTTTTCCACCTTTAGATTGACCTATGATTTTCCGTTGGCTCAGAAAATCCGTATATGACCTATTACTATGTCACGGTTTTATTTACTACTTTTGCATGAGATGCATGATGCATGATTTACAGCTTTTATAGCATGTTAATTCAGACATATAATCAGATTATACACCTTTTGGTAAGACAATTTAAAAATCGCTGAATTTTTAAATATTAAGTCTATTACCTTCCAAGCGGGGCCCTCGTCAAGGCCTAGATTGACAGTAGTGTGAACTTCCGAGTGGAATAAGTGCATGTCTATCCGGGTGAGGCGCGAAGGATAAGTTAGTGATATTCGTCGGTCAACCTTGGGTCATACTTAACTGGATTACCTGAATGGTTAAGAATCTGGAAGCAAAAGGGTTAAGATGTGCATTTATGTACTGAGGGAAATCGTTACCTACTTAACCAACCAAGAGTCACATAATTTATGTGATTAGCAATTGTTGCTTACTTAAAATGTCTTCTTGAGTATAGTAGCCAAAGCTTCCTTAACAATGATGAAATATGGATCTTGGCCCTACTAGAAAGTTTTGAAATTTCCGAATGAATACTTGAGGGTTATTCATTTGAAGAAAATGGTAGGAGAATAATTAAATAATGTCCTTTTAATGATCTTAAAATATGACAACTAAAATTTTGCAAACTTTTTTCTGTAGATATAATGGCAAATGAAATCGTTGCATCAAACTCTTTATCATTGCGATACGTCCTTGAGAAGGACAAACTTGAGGGAAGAAACTTCCTCGACTGATACAGGAACTTGAGAATCATTCTCAAGAACGAGAAAAAGTTGTATGTTCTAGATACTCGTATTCCTGATCCACCAGCCGTGGGGGCTTCGGCTGCTGAAAGAAATGCTTATCGTAAACACTTATATGATGCATTAGATGGGTCTAGCCTTATGTTAGTGACCATGACCTCTGAGCTTCAGAAGAAACATGAGGAAATTGGAGCTTTCGATATGATTAATCATCTAAAGAAACTCTTTCAGGGTCAAGCCTGTCAGGAGAGATTCGATGTGTCGAAGTCTCTATTTCAATGCAAAATGGTAGAGGGAACACTAGTCAGGACTCACGTTCTGGAGATGATAAGCTGCATTAAGAGCCTCGAAAAACTGGGATTTCCTCTTGGCCAAGAGCTATCCACTGACTTGATTCTGCAATCTTGCCTGAATCAATCAGTCATGTTGTATTATACTACAACATGAATGAGATAGACAAACCATCTCCCATAATTTTTTAATCTGTTGAGGACTGCCGAGAAGGAAATAGGCAAGTCCACGGCCATTTACATGGTCAACAACAAAAGGGGCAAGGGTTTTGGTTAGCCTAAAGGCAAGCCTTCGGGCAAACCTAGCCATTTTGAGAATGCACTAAAACCCAAGGGCGTTGTGGCTAAGGATCAAAATCGTTTCCATTGTGGACAGAAAAGACACTGGAAGAGAAACTGCCCTAGTTTTCTTGTTGGGAAAAAGCTTGGAAAGAGAGCAAATATTGCTTCGGGCTCAGGTATTTATGTTATTGAGATCAACTTGTCTACTGCTACTTCCTCATGGGTATTAGATATCGGATGTGGTTCTTACATTTGCATGAATGTGTAGGGACTACCAAGGAGTAGTGAGCTGACAAAAGGCGACGTGGACCTACGCGTTGGCAGTGGAGCTAGAGTTGCTGCATTAGCTGTAGGAACGTATAGTCTTAGTTTGCCTCCTGGAATTGTTCTTGATTTAGACAGTTGTCTTTATATACATACATTAACTAATAATATTATTTTGATCTCTTGTTTGGACAAGATGGGTTTTGATATTCATATTAAAAACCAACGAATGTCGTTATCGTTCAATGATATCTTTTATTGTAGTGCTACTTTGGTCAATGGTTTATACTTGTTAGATCTAGATTCACCGATTTATAACAAAAATACAAAGAGGATAAAGACTAAAGAGTCTAATCCAACATATCTCTAGCATTGTCGCTTAGGCGGTATAAACGAACACGGCATTTCGAAACTCCATAAAGATGGATTGTTGGAATCATTTGATTTTGAATCATATAATACATGTGAACCTCGTTTAATGAGTAAGATGACTGCTTCTCCTTTGACTAGAACAGGAGAACGAGCAAAGGATTTTTTTGAACTAATACATAGTGATGTATGTGGTCTATTCAATATCCATGCAATAGGTGGTTATCCATATGCCATTACTTTTATTGACGATTTTAGTCGTTTTGGATACTTGTTTCTTATGAAATACAAGTCCGAGGCCTTTAAAAAGTTCAAAGAGAACAATAATGAAGTAGAAAACAAGCTTGGCAAAAGTATTAAGATGCTTCGATCCGATCGAGATGGGGAATACTTAAGTAAAGTATTTCTTGACTATCTAAAGAGTTGTGGAATTGTTTCACAACTTTCTCCTCCAGCTACTCCTCAATTGAATGGTGTATCCAAAAGGATTAATCGAACTCTATTTGATATGGTTCGATCAATGATGAGTCACGCGAGCCTTCCAAACTTCTTTTGGGATTTTCTTTAGAAGTAGCAGCTTTAACACTAAACAGAGTTCCATCTAAATCTGTTGAAACACCACCATATCAGATATAAACTGGGAGACTTCCTAGTATGTCTATCTTAAAGATTTCGGGTTGTGAGGCATTTTTGAAATCTCCATCTTTTGACAAGCTCAGCCCAAAGTCGGTTAAGTGCACTTTGTGAAGTTCTAGGCACAAGTGACCAGGTGGAATTGGAACATTCTACACGAGCTGTTGTGGAGCCAGTTTCAGAAACACAAGAATTGCGTAGGTCTAGTTAAATTCGTAGATCACCAAAAAAAAATTATATTTCGTAACAGAACATGGAGATGTTATGTTTATTGATCTTCATGAACCTAAAACCTACAAACAAGCAATTACGAGTCCAGATTCTGGGAAATGGCTTGAGGCCATGAGATCCGAAATAGATTCCATGTACACTAACCAAGTATGGATCTTGGTATACGCGCTTGAGGGGATGACCCCAATAGGGTGCAAGTGGGTTTTCAAATTGAAAACTGACATGGAAGGAAATGTTCAAACGTACAAGGGGTGACTTGTCACGATAGGTTTTAAACAGATTCATGGTATTGACTATGATTAGACATTTTCCCCTGTAGTTATGTTCAAATCCATTCGTATCTTGCTTGCTATAGCTGCATACTACGATTATGAAACCGGGAAAATGGATGTCAAAACATATTTCCTTAACATAAACCTTGATGAGGATGTGTATATGATACAACTCGAATGATTTGTCGATCCAAATAATGCCCATAAAGTATGTAAGCTATTGAAGTCAATTTATGGACAAAAGCAAGCTTCTAGAAGCTAGAATTGACGTTTTGACGAAGTCGTACGCGAGTTCGATTTTATCAAGATTGTTGATGAACCTTGTGTGTATAAAAATTTAGTGGAAACTCGGTTGTATGTCCGGTTTTGTATGTAGATGACATACTACTCAAAGGGAATAACATTCCAACCTTTGAATTTGTAAAGGTCTGGTTGGGCAATGTTTCTCTATGAAGGGCTTAGGTGAAGCAAGCTCCATCCTAGGAGTCAAGATCTATAGACATAGATCATGTAGACTTCAAGGCTTAAGTCAGAGTATATATATATATATATATATATATATATATATATATATATATAGACAAAGTGCTAAATCGGTTTAAAATGCAAGAGTCCAAAAAGGGCATTTTTCCTATATCATTTGGTACAGTTCTTTCAAGACAACAGTGTGCTAAGACACTGGATAAGAAAGAACACATGAGTGAGATTTCATATGCTTCGGCAATTGGATCTATCATGTATGCCATGTTGTGTGCTCGCCAGATGTCTCGTATGCTTTGAGTATAATGAGCAGATACAAGTATACTTATGGTGAACCTCACTGGATAGCCATCAAGAACATCCTCAAGTACTTGGTGGAGAAGACGAGCTCATTGTAAGTGGTTACATTGATTCTAGTTTCCAAATCGATAGGGACGACTTTAGATCACAATCGGGTTATGTATTTTGCCTAAACGGCGGTGTTGTAAGATGGAGGAATTCAAAGAAAGCGACCCTTGTGGATTCTACAACTGAAGCCGAGTATTTAGCAACATCAGGAAGCCGTTTGGATCCAAAAGTTCATTGTTGAACTTGGTGTGGTGCCTAGTATTTCGAATGTGATTGATTATATTGTGACAATAGTGGAGCCATATCTCAATCAAATGAACCATGGTCTCTGATAACTCGTAAATTTATCTATATTTTCTTCTACTTTAATAGTAATTTTGAGCTTCAAAAAGTATTTTTACATATCGAGTTTTGAGCTTAGAATGGTATAATCCTCACTTTTTTGTGTTTGCACTTGTAGGGGGAAAATAGTCTTTTGAAAGGTAAAAGTGAACCGGACTTGCAGATTAAGAAAGAAGAAAGAAACTGTTGGAATTGGAAAGATGTCTTTATAGACTAGAAGAGAAGATATGACAGCTACTTTAAGAGATGTTGATGAGTTTTGGTTTATGGCAACTACTTTAAAGAATTTTGAAGAGTTGTATTTTATGTCAACTACTTTAAATGAGTGTGGAGAGTTTTGATCTATGTCAATTACCTTAAGCTAGGATATTTCTATTGCTATAAATACTCTTTACTAGTCTTAGGAAAAGATATTCAGTTATTATTAGATTATTCTAGATTTCAATTTTTCTCTAGAATTAACCCTCTTCTAGGGTTAATCTTTATAGTTCTTTTTATTTGCAAATTTCGTAGACAAGATTGAAGCTTTGATGATTGAAGTGATTTTGAAGATTGTTTTGATTTCAAGTTCAAGACTTTATTCGAATTCAGGGATGTTTTCTTATATTCTCTCTTCTAATTTGTTATTGAATTTATTCTCTAGTATGAACTAAATATTTATTCTAAGGTCATGATGTAGCTAGATTAATTTTATATATTATTCTTGTGATTTTGTTATTCAATAAGTGTTGTGGAATTAATTTCTTATTATTGTTCCTAATGCTTTTGTGTGATTAGCTACCACTCAAATTGTCTTTACATTAACTTAGAAGATTTGCGACAGCTGACCTTGTTAATTAGGTTAAATAATCTGAACATAAATTGCATGCAAGATAGACATATACTTGTATGGTTTGTGCGATCTTTATGATTTCATATGTTTAATGCATTTTTATGGGTTAAAATCAACATAGACATATAGTTGGTTTATTCATGAGAATAGGTTTGATAAGCCTTGGAAGAGGTTATTAGATATAATTGGAAATCGACTGATTAATGAAACTCACTCTAGAATAACATATTGTTAGGATAATATATTGGTTAATTTAGTGAATTCACGTGCCTTAGATCTTTCTTTTATCAAACTTCTTGTTCAAGTTATTTGTTTTATGTTAGTTAATTAGTTAATTTAGTTTAACTAAATCATCAACAACTATCGAATTTATTTTACTTGCTTTTGATCATTGTAGAATTATTTACTTAGGAATTAATTAATCATTATTCTCTGTGGGATCGACCTTGACTACTACAACATCGACCTAGTATACTTGCTAGTATAGATTTTGCGTATCAGTCTCACCAAAGGTCCAAACATATAATGCGACGGTATCACATGATTCTTGAGATCATTGATAGAGGAGAAGTGAAAATTTTGTACAATTGATATGGACGATAACATCTCCGACCCACTGACAAAGCCGCTGACACGTCAGCAACATGATCAACATACTTGTAGCATTGGTATTAGATACCAATATAACTGGTCTTAGAGATAGTTCTTATGTATAGTATACACTAAAAGATAATGTTGTTGTCTTTATTGTAAATGAGAGATTGTTGTATTTTCTTTCATGTGATGAAATATTAAAGCATGAATTCCATTATTAGTGTTTTATTTACGGTTGTGCAAATGTAATAAAACATAACAACGTCCTTAGATAGTTATGTAATTGTTACATTGAACTATTCAAAAATGTCCCTAGTCAATCATTATTATAGAATTTTGAGGACAACAATAATGTGTTGAGACTAGTATGTGTTGTGATTAAATATGGTGATATAAGTCAAACACATGGGTATTTGACACTGGACTGACCCGCTTATAAGAACAATTCAAGGATTGTTGTATAAATGTCAACAATATTCTTATAATGATTTTGTTTGTATATAAATCCTTCGACTTGGGATCACACAAGAATTCTTACATGGAAAATGGTATACTTTGATGGTTTCAAACGCCGTTTGTAACTAGATGGGCTATAAAGGCATTTGTTGGATGTATTTTTAAACCATGTGTAGGATGAGGTGTGATAGATAAAGGATTTGTCGACCGAACCGGTTTGTGACTCTGATCGGCCAAGAACCATTTCTCCGGTCGACCGGACAAGTTGGACAAAGTCAAAAACCGGCACATGTCTTGTGTGAGAGTGTGTGTGTATGTTTAGTGGGTAGCGGGGAGAGAAATGTGTGAGTGTGGAGTTAATTGGTGGTTCCACTAGCACCACTTGATGAAGTGTTCATCAAAACACACAAAAAAAATCCTCTCCCACCATTCCATAATACACAAGCAAAAAAATATTGAGAGCAAAAATATACACTATCAAGAACACAAAGGAGAAAGAAAAACTGTTTTTCTTGTCTCTACATTCTGCTTTTGATTTCTATATCAAAAAAGCTCACGAAGATCGTCTTCAACGTTCGTTAATTTCGTGACTAGCATCACAAGCACAACGAACAAGCTCAATGTTGGTCGGTGTGCATACCTGTAAAGACAGGAGTCTGAAGGCTGTCGTTGGTGATTTAAAGTTGCTGAATCCGGGCAATTTTGATCATATCGAAAAGGTATAATTCCTATCACAAGTACTAGTTCTTTCTCGTGAGTAGATCCTTTAAAGGAACGGAACCCCATTTTATTTTCGCTGCTTTTATGTGGGGATTCCGAATTTTTCCTTTCATCCAAATCCGAACAGATTTTTCATCTCCAATCCTCCACCGGAAGCCATCTGCTTGGCATACCCGTATAGATGGGAAAGTTTGTCACATCTTTGAGGTAGTACGTTTAAGAGCAGCAGTGAGCAAATCACCATTCGAATAGTACTTTTCTTTATAACCCCGGGCAAGAAAAAGAGTGAAAATTGCAAATTTCTTCAGTCTTGTGTACAAAGGACGGCCTTATTAAAATATGTAAGATCCTTTAAAAACTAAGCCCTCCCCCCCATCCCCCCCGCGTTGATTTTGGAAGGCTAGATGATCCCAAACCTTCTAATATATATGCCTTTTTACTGTCACCGCCCCGAGATTCAGAACAGTACAATTTTGTGAAGAAAAATCCATTTTCTGAAATTCCTAAGTCCCAACCCCAAAATGACTCATTTTATACTAAACCACTTAGCAAGCAAGACCCAAACAAGGACAAGCAAGCTAAACAACCATACTCTTCATATCTTAACATTTACACATCTGAATGCACTACAAGCATCATGCTTTGCTCATACAGAACACACGAACATACACATTGTTAGACATTACAATTATGGTTATTGCTATGACATACAATTCCCACGATTATGCTCAATTATCTATTCACGACTCAATAGAAAAATGGCAGAGGGAACACTAGTCGGAACTCACGTTCTAAAGATGATATGCTATATTGAGAGCCTATACAGACTGGGCCAAGAGCTATACACTGACTTGATTCTGCAATCGTTGCCTGAATCATTCAGTCAGGTTGTATTGAACTACAACATGAATAAGATAGACAAACCTCTACCAGAATTATTGAACCTGTTGAGGACTGTCGAGAAGGAAATAGGAAAGTCCAAGGCCATTTACATGGTCAACAACAACATGGGCATTGGTTTTGGTAAGCATAAAGGAAAGCCTTCGAAAAAACCTAAGGGCAAACCTAGCCATTCTGAGAAAGCATTGAAACCCAAGGGCGTTGTGGCTAAGGATGGAAATTATTTCCATTGTGGACAGAAAGGACACTGGAAGAGAAACTTCATAGTTGTCTTGCTGGGGGAAAACTTGGAAAGGAAGCAAATGTTGCTTCTGGCTCAGGTATTTATGTTATTGAGATCAACTTGTCTACTACTACTTCCTCATGGATATTAGATACCGGATATGGTTTTCACATTTGCATTAATGTGCAGGGACTATAAAGGAGTAGAGAGCTAGCAAAAGACGATGTGGACGTACGCGTAGGCAATGGAGCAAGAGTTGCTGCATTAGTTGTAGGAACATATGGTCTTAGGTTTTCTTCTGGAATTTTCTAGATTTAGACAGTTGTCTTTGTGTACCTACATTAACTACGAATATTATTTCAATCTCTTGTTTGGACAAGATGGGTTTTTATATTCATATTAAAAACCAACGAATGTCGTTATAGTTAAATGATATATTTTATTGTAGTGCTACTTTGATGAAAGGTTTATACTTGATAGATCTAGATTCACCGATTTATAACATAAATACAAAGAGGATAAAAACTAAAGTCTAATCCTACATACCTCTAGCATTGTCGCATAGGCTTTATAAACAAAAATCGCAATTCTAAACTCCATAAAGATGGATTGTTGGAATCATTTGATTTCGAATCATATGATACATGCGAACCATGTTTAATGGGTAAGATGACTACTCCTCCTTTTACTAGAACTGGAGAACAAGCAAAATATTTGTTGAAACTAATACATAGTGATGTATGCGGTTCATTCAATATCCATTCCAGAGGTGGTTATCTATATTTCATTACTTTTACTGACGATTTTAGTCGTTTTGGATACGTGTTTCTTATGAAATACAAGTCTGGGGCCTTTGAAAAGTTCAAAGAGTACAAGAATGAAGTAGAAAACTAGCTTGGCAAAAGGTATTAAGATGATTCAATCTGATCGAGGTGGGAATACTTAAGTCAATAATTTCATGACAATCTAAAAAGTTGTGGAATTGTTTCACAACTTTCTCCATTGGCTACTCCTCAATGCAATGGTGTATCCGAAAGGCAAAATCGAACGCTATTAGATACGATTCGATCTATGATGAGTCACACGAGCCTTCTAAACTCCTTTTGGGGATTTTCTTTAGAAGCGGCAGCTTTAACACTAAACAGAGTTCCATGTAAATCTGTTAAAACGACACCATATCAGAAATGGAATGGGCGGCGTCCTAGTATGTCTTTCTCAAAGCTTTGGGGTTGTGAGGCGTTTGTGAAATGTCCATCTTTGGACAAGCTTAGTCCAAAGTCAGTCAAGTACACCTTTGTAGGGTATCCTATGGGAACTAAATGGTACTACTTCTACATCCCGAACGAGAACAAAGTGTTTGTTGCTCGTAACGAAATTTTTCTAGAAGAGGAATTCCTTTCTAGGAAACCAAGTGGGAGCCACGTGGAACTTAATGAAGTTTCGGAGCTTGGTGAAATTCCAAGGGAAGTTTATGAAGTTCCAGGCACAAGTGACCAGGTGGAATTGGAACAAGACACACAAGCATTTATGGAGCCAGTTCAAAAAACGCAAGAATTGTGTAGGTCTAGTAGAGTTCGTAGAGCACCCGAAAAATTTGGATTTCTCGTAATAGAGCATGGAGATGTTATGTTTATTGATCATGATGAGCCTAAAACCTGCAAAGAAAAATTACTAGTCCAGATTCTGAAAAATGGCTTGAGGCCACTAGATCCTAAATGGATTTCATGTACACTAACCAAGTATAGGTCTTGGTAGATGCGCATTAGGGGTAAACACAATATGGAGCAAGTAGGTTTTCAAATTGAAAACTGACATGGAAGGGAATGTTCAAACGTACAAGGGGCGACTTGTTGCGGAAGGTTTTAAACAAATTCATGGTATTGACTATGATGAGACATTTTACCCTGTAGTTATGTTCAAATCCATTCGTATCTTGCTTACTATAGCTGCATACTACGATTATGAAATCTGACAAATGGATGTCAAAACAGCTTTCCTTAACGGAAACCTTGATGAGGACATGTATATGATACAGATCGAAGGATTTTTCGATCCAAATAATGCCAATAAAGTATGTAATCTATTAAAGTCAATTTATGGACTAAATCAAGCTTCTAGAAACTGGAATTGACGTTTTGACGAAGCTGTACGCGAGTTCGGTTTTATCAAGAATGTTGATGAACCTTGTGTTTATAAAAAGTTCAGTGGAAACTCGGTTGTATTCCTAGTTTTTTATGTAGATTACATACTACTCATAGGGAATAACATTCCAACATTGGTATTTGCAAAGGTCTGGTTGGGCAATATTTCTCTATGAAGGACTTAGGTTAAGCAAGCTTCATCTTAGGAGTCCAGATCTATAGAGATAGATCACGTAGACTTCTAGGCCTAGGTCAGAGTACATATATAGATAGAGTGCTAATTTGGTTTAGCATGCAAGAGTCCAAAAAGGGCATTTGTCCTTTATCACTTGGTACGATTCTTTCAAGACAACAGTGTGTTAAGACACTGGATGAGAAAGAACGCATGAGTGAGATTCCATATGCTTCGGCAATTGGATCTATCATGTATGACATGTTGTATACTCACACAGATGTCTTGTATGCTTTGAGTATAACGAGCAGATACCAGTCTACTTAAGGTGAATGTCACTGGATAGCCGTTAAGAACATCCTTAAGTACGTGTGATGACTAAGTACACGTTCTTAATCTATGGAGTGGAAGACGAGCTCATTTTAAATGGTTACACTTGTAAAACAAAAGAAGGGGGGGTGAATTGGGTTTTAACTAATCTTGTAAACTTTTCCGATTCTTAGCAATGCTAATGTAAGATTAAGCAAGATGAACAATAGCAAAGCAAAACCCAATAACAAGACAAAGGATTTAGAGTGGTTCGATTCACTTAGAATCTACATCCACTACCTTGAGCCGCACCCAAGGATTTCAAACAACTTCACTAAGAAGAATGTTTACAAATGTGGCTAACTCACTAAGAGTTTTACAACACAACCACACTACAAAGAAACTCACTAAGAGCTTGCCCACACAAAGTAGGACTTTACAATTTGCCCACACAAAGTAGGACTTTTACAAGAATTACCCAATCACTTAGAAAGGGAATTGAATGTTTAAATACAAAGATTGATCACTCTAATAAGTGAGAATGTATACATTTGAAGCACAAACAATTTCAGCTCTTTGAACATATGAAGTTCACTCTTTGTCTTGCTTTTGAAAGAACACCTTTGAATGATTTAGATCATGAAGTGTTTTTGCATTGAAGGTGTTTAGACTTGATAAGAAATAAATGTCAAATGTATTTTCAAGTCTTGGAATGATTCTCTAGCATTGGAGAATATATACATTTCAAAATAGGCTGAAAATCGAGTCTCCAACGGTCAAATAACGGCTAGTAAAAGCAGAGTTC
The DNA here is from genome assembly GCA_026122235.1 of Vinca minor. Lineage (NCBI taxonomy): Eukaryota > Viridiplantae > Streptophyta > Magnoliopsida > Gentianales > Apocynaceae > Vinca > Vinca minor. The sequence continues at coordinate 1,531,358 of JAOCZM010000120.1, forward strand.
GGTTGACCGAACTCTGAAGTTCGGATCCACTATGCCTAACCTCGGTTGACCGAGCATCACTTCGGTCGACCGAAGTTGCCCCTAGGTCGACCAACCCTCAACTTCAAACCTCTCAGTTTCTGGTCGGTTGATCCGACCTTGGCTCGGTTGACCGACCTTCCTGAGCATATTTTTCACACGTTTTGAAATCTTTTGAAGTCTTTTGAAGTCTAAAAGGTTTTCCTAAAAGGTAACAAGTAAGAACACTTGGAAAACCATTTTAAAGGACTTAGACTTAGAAAACAAAGGCTTTTGAAATACGAACACTTGTAAGGATCATTTTGAAACTACGCCTTTTGAAAACGTGTTTGTGTGCATGCAAGACTAGAGTGTAGAGCTTATGTTCATGAGAGCTTTGGTTAGAGATTTATAAGATAAATGACTAATGACGCCAAAGCTAAACTAACCAAAAACTAAGTCTTCAATCTTCAATCTTGATAGATGAGTCTTGAATGATATGACTTTGAATCTTGATCATGGCTTGACTGAAGTACTTAGAGCTTCCAATATATGTTCCGATATTCTATCACAAAGATATAAACATTAGACACAACATCAAGTGTTTGTCCATTATCAAAAACCGAGTTTGATCGCCCTTAGGGCTAACAACATTGATGCTAGTTTCCAAACCGATAGAGACGATTTGAGATCGCAATCAGGATGTGTCTTGCCAAAACTACAATTAAAGCCGAGTATATAGCTGCATTAGATGCTTCTTAGGAGATTTGGATCCGAAAGTTCATTTGATAAACTTGGTGTGTTATACCTAGCATTTTGAATGTCGAATGCGATTGATCTCCATTGTGACTGGAGCCATATATCAAAGGAACCACGGTCTCACCAAAGGTCCAAACATATACTGCGACGGTATCACCTGATCCGTGAGATCATTAATAGAGGAGATGTGAAGATTTGCAAAGTTCATACGGTTGATAACATCGTCGACCTACTGACAAAGCCGTTGACACGGGAGCCGCATGATCGCCATACTTGTAGCATAGGTATTAGATACCATGAGAACTGGTCTTAGAGATAGTTGTTGTATTTTCTTTCATGTGATGAAATAATAAGGCATGAATTTCATTATTAGTGTTTTAATTACGGATGTGCAAATGTAATAAAACATAATAACATCCTTAGATAGTTATGTAATTGTTACATTGAACTATTCTAACATGACCCAAGTCATCATTATTGTGGAATTTTGAGGACAACAATAATGTGTTGAGACTAGTATGTGTTGTGATTAAATATGGTGATATTAAGTCAAACACATGGTATTTGATACTGGACTGACTCGCTTATAAGAACATTTAATGGATTTTGTATAAATGTCAACTATGTTCTTATAATGATTTTGTTTGTATATGAATCCTTCGACTTGAGATCACACAAGATTTCCTACATAGCAAATGGTATACTTTGATGGTGTCAAACGCCGTCTGTAACTAGATGGACTATAAAGACATTTATTGGGTGTATGTATAAACCATGTGTAGGATGAGATGTGATAGATAGAGGATTTGTCTCTCATATACAACATGAGAGATATCTTGGACCCCTTGATGGAGTGAAACTAATTCATGGCCATGAACAAGTTAATTAATATGAGATATTAATGTCATTTGATTAGTCTACTCGGGAATCAAGAAACATATTGATTGAACTATACAAGTGTGACATTCTCCATGATTGTGTTCAATCTAGATATCAAGGACAAAGGGGTTAATACAAAAAGATTATATTTGTGATTACTTGAATCAACGGACTATTTGTGAATTGGGAGTAATGATGTGTTGCTAGATACTTCTAAATACCTAAAGGGTCGTATACTATATAATCAACTGGATTGGGCTTGTTGGAGTTTACATTTGATATATGTGCTCAATTAGATTGGGCGTTCGATTGGAATTGGTAAAATTGGACCCCGGTCGACCGAACTGGTTTGTCACTCCGGTCGACCGGACCAGTTGGACCAAGTCAAAACCGGTACATGTCTTGTGTGAGTGTGAGTGTGTGTGTGTGTGTGTGAGTGTGTTTGTGTAAGGGAGTAGTGGGGAAAGAAAAGTGGGGATGTGGAGTTAGTGGGTGATTCCACTAACACCACATGATGATGAAATGTTCATCATTCTCCACATTCATGTGATAGTTTCATTTCTCTCCTTTTTCTCTCTATTTTCTAGAAGAGCCAAAAGAGAAGAAAAAACTTGATTTTTTCTTTCTCTAAATACACACTCTCAAGAACACTTAAGAGGAGAAAATATGATTTTCTTATCTCTTTGATTTCCGGTCTTTCTTAGTAAACTATACTTTGTGGATTCAGAGGTTGGTGTGTGGATACTGGTAGAGAAGGGAGTCTGAAGGCTGCTGTTGGTAGTTCTAAGTAGCAAAATCCGAGCAATATCTATTAGATCGATAAAGGTATATTTCCTAACAGAAGGTATTGGTACTTTCTCGTGAGTAGATCCTTTAAAGGAACGTAATCCCAATTCACTTTCCGCTGCTTTTATCGGGGGATTACGAATATTTCCTTTCAGTAAGATCATTACTTGAAAGCTTAGAATCAAAAGCAGGCAAAAGAGGAATTCCAGAAATCCAAAATTATGCACACTTCCTAGAGAAATTACTTTCTGGACACACATAAGAATCTCAATCCATCGGCGCTTAGTTCTATATTTATCAATCCTCTTCGAAACGCACTAAAGACCGCTCAAATCTTACACGTTTTACCACTTGAATTTTTTAAATTACCAGCTCTCAAATTCCAGATTTTCTCTCTCTTTACTCTCTCTCTTTTCCCCCTCTTTCCTGTAAATGTTGTTCCCACATAAATTTCCAACCATAACCCCCATTATACTTTTCAAATTGTTACAAATAGATCCCATAACTTCCCAAGTTTGACACCCATGTCCCCCAACTCTCGAAACATGAAATCCAACCATTAATACAATTAGAACACATCATATAGCACATAACTCTATGATAAGATTCACAAATCACATAATCATGCAAAATTAAATACAAAAACGTAAGTAAAAAGTCTTGAGTATCAGATTCTTCCCCCTTACAGAAGTTTCTCCCCCAAAACATACTAACCTTGGTATCAAACAAATGAGGGTACTTTAACCGGGCTAGTTTCTCTAGTTCCCAAAGGGATTCTCGATCGGTATCGTCCTCCTCCCTCAAGACTTGATCATTTCTATCCACAATCTAAATTGGTACCGCAATATATGACAAATCCTCTCTAAGTTCCATTGGATCGACTTCCAAGACATAACTCGGGTAGGGAACATACCGCCTCAACAATGACACATGGAATACATTGTGTATTCATAACAGGGTTGGCGGTAATGCCAAACGATAGGCTAAGTCATCAAATATTTCCAAATTTCATAAAGACCAACGTACCTCGAGCTCAACTTCCCACTCTTTCCGAATATTATAACTCTCTTTGTTGGCGAAACCCGCAAATACACTTTATCCACAACTTGAAAATTACATTGGTCTTCGCTTACTTTCAGCCCAACTTTTCAGCCTATCTTGAGCTGCCTTAATTCGTTCCCGAATCAACGGTACATTTTCCATCATGACTTGAATCAGTTCTGGTCCGTTATTGTCTTCTCCTTGGTGTCATCCTGACAAACTGGTGACTGGCACTTTCTCCCATATAATGCCTAATAAGGCGACATACCGATACTTCCCTGGTAACTGTTGCTGTAGGTAAACTCGACTAAAGTCAAATGGTCCACCCAACTACCTTTGAAGTCCAACACACAAGCCCGTAACATGTCTTCTAAGGATTGAATTGTCCTTTATGACTGCCCATCGGTTTGAGGATGATCGACAGTACTTAAAGACAACTTCGTCCCCAGGCATCATTGAAACTCCTCCAAAACTGTGATACAAACCGAGTGTCCCGGTCTGACACAATACTTACCGAGACCCCGTGAAGGCGATTTCATCCATGTACATCTGCACTAGAGTGTCCATGATTGCTGTGATTTTCATGGGCAAGAAATAAGCTGATTTCGTGAGTCGATCTACAATAACCCAAATGGTATCTTTCCCCATTTTGTCCTTGGGCAAACCGACCACGAAGTCCATAGTTATGTGTTCCCATTTCCAAAAAAGAATCTCTAAAGGTTTGAGTAAACTGATGGGTCTTTGATGTTCTGCCTGTACTTGTTGCGAAACGAGACACTTCGCCACAAACAACTCGGCTATGCCATGTTTCATTCCTTTCCACCAAAAATTACCTTTAAGCCCATTATACACCATCGATGCCCCCCGGATGCACCGACAGACTAGAATTATGAGCCTCTTGCAAAACTTCCTGTCCTAGCCTCGAATTGGACGGTAACACACAATATGCCCCAAAATCCAAGACTGTTGTCTTCATGTATCTGAAATTTCGTTTCTGTCCTCCGATTGTGCCAACTCCCGTTCTTTACCCAAATCAAAATCTGATAACTGCGCTTCTTTAATCCGCTCCAAAAGAGCTGGTTGAGTTCCTAAGGATGTCAAGACGTTCCTGGAAGACTCAACGACTTTCATCTCCAACTTCTCGAACTCGGTAATTAACTCCCGCTAGATGCCCCTAATTCTTCCTACTCAAGGCATCATCCATTCGATTAGCTTTCCCGAGATTGTAGTTAATTGTGAGGTCATAATATTTCAACAACTCCAACCAGTGCCTTTGTCTCATGTAAGCTCATTTTATGTGAAAAGGTACTTAAGGCTTTGGTGGTCGGGGAAAATCTCACACGGTTCTCCATAAAAGTAATTCCTCCAAATTTTCAAGGCGAACACGACCGCTGTTAACTCCAAGTTATGTGTAGGATAGTTTTTCTCATAAGGTTTCAGTTGCCTAGAAGCATACGCTATAACCTTCCCGTTTTGAATCAACATGCAACATGCAACCCGATGCATCACTATAGATGGTGAAACCCATTGATTCTGTCGGTAAGGCCAATATCGGCGTTGTAGTCAACTTCTCCTTCAATTTCTGAAAAACAATTCTCACATTTCTTTCCCCATTTAATCTTAACCCGCTTTTGTGTCAAACGGGTCAAATGGGCAGCTATCTTAGAAAAGTCTTCAACAAATTTTCTGTAATAACCGGCCAATCCTAAAAGGCTTCTGATTTTTGCCACTGTATTTGTTGAAGGCCAATCAATTATCGCTTCAATCTTACTCGGGTCAACTTATACCCCTTCAGTAGAAACCGCATGCCCAAAAAACGTAACACTCTTCAACCACTTATCTTCTTATCTGACCCCTGAAATTCCACAACTTCCCAGTCCCCGGTCACAAACTGAATCTTTCTTTCCTGACAATCAACTAAGGCATGTTAGAGGAATAACCGGGTCTAAACAGATTATGCAGCGGAAATAAAATGACCCGCCTCTAATAGGATCTTTCACAAGTAAGAACCTTAGACTACGGGATAGTATTATACCTTTCGAAATGCAGAATCTGTCTGAAACGGTTTCAGTTGTCACGAACGGAACGGAACGCCACCAACGCAGGCTCCGCCTCTCCCGATATCCACTCGATCTTCCGTGGATGGTCTTCTACTGCTTGGTGCTAGCCAATGCCTCGTAGAAGTCTTCAAGACACTCTTCAAGATGGAGTATATATATGACCTTAAGAAGAACAAGAAACAGTTTTCTTACTTATTTTCTATTAGCCAAAGCTAGAAAAGAAGTCTTTAGAAAAGCTGTCTTTTCTTTCTATTCAAGTTCTCTTGAATGCTCTCACTTTTTCTCTCTATTCTAAGCTCTCAAAAAGCTGGAGAAAATGACTTAGAATGCCAGGAAAAATCAGCATTTTTCTTAGTCATTCAAAGGATAGAGGGGAGAGTGAAAGGGGGAAGTGGGAGATCATGGAGGAAACCACTCCTCCACATTCTCCACCACTTCAACCTCCTTTCTAAGAGATAAGAGCTGAAAATGTATATCCAATTTTCCAGCCATAAGGTCGGTACAAATGGGTTGGCCGGCCCAATCATATTGGTCGGCCCAGCCCGATTAAGGGCCCAATCCAATCCCGGCCCGGCCCGGCCCAATCGAATTGGCGCACCTTATATTAAATGTACTCCAACAAGCCCAATCCAGTTGATCTATGAGTGCGACCCAGGAGGTTTTTATGATTGTTGGCCGTGACATCATATGTCACAGGTAATGAGAGGTATCTAGCAACGCATCATTACCCCCAATTCATAAATATCTGGTGACTATCATAATCACACCATTTGACATTTGTATTTAAATCCTTTTGTCCTTGATATCTAGATTGAACACAAGTCATGGAAAAAGTCACACTTGTATTGTCCAATCTTTTAGTTTCTTGATTCGCGAGTAGACTAATCAAATGACATCAATATCATATACTTGATTCATTTGTTCATGGCCATGAATTAGTCGGGACTCCATCAAAGGGGGCCCAAGATATCGCCTCCCTGCTATATAGGAGGGACAAATCCTTTCGCATCCCATTCATCCCGAACAAGATTCGTGATATACCCAATAAATGCCTTTATTGCTCACCCTCGTTACGGATAGCGTTTAACATTATCAAAGCATAAAACTAGCCATGCAAGAACTCTTGTGAGACCTCAAGTCGAAGGATCTTATATACAACCCAGTCAAAAATTGAGAAACACCGTTGACTATTATATAACAACCCATGGTGTGTTTCTCATGTCGGGTCTGTCCAGTATAATGATTCTCTAATCATATATACCTATGTGACGATCCGATATCTTATATCAATCACTGCACATACTAGTCTTACGCATTATTATTGTCCTCGAAGATTCCATAATAATGTTCGACTATGGACGTTTCAGTATTCATAACATTTATGAATACCAAGTACATATTATTTATTTATGTTGTTAAGAACGCAGAAACATAATGAAATAATACTGGAATTTATGCCTTTTATTCATCAAAATGAAAATTACATAAATACGATACAATAATCTCCCACTTGCACAAAAAGACCCAAAATCATCTACTGATTGGTCTTTAAGGGCATACTAATGACTATCTCTAAAGATCAGCCGTCTAGATATCGGATAACCATGGAGCTAGTGTGACGATCATACTGCTGCTGCGACAATGGCTTCGTCAGTGGATCGGCAACATTGTCTGCCGAATCTACTCTACATATATGCACATCACCTCTCTCTATAATCTCGCGGATTAGGTGAAAACGCCGTAGTACATGTTTGGACCTCTGGTGAGATCTAGGTTCCCTAGATTGTGAAATAGCCCCATTGTTGTCACAATAGAGGTCTATCGGGTTCGCAATACTAGGAACCACATCGAGGTCGGAAATAAATTTCCTGATCCAAACTGCCTCCTTAGCTGCTTCACAAGCTACTATGTACTCGGCCTCTGTCGTAGAATCTGCGATGGTCGATTGCTTTGAACTGCGCCAGCTCACAGCACCTCCATTCAAGTTAAACACATATCCCGATTGCGATCGGAAATCATCTCTATCGGTTTGGAAACTAGCATCGGTGTAACCACTTACAACGAGCTCATCCGCCCCTCCATAAATAGAGAATGTATCCTTAGTCCTTCGTAAGTACTTGAGGATATTCTTGACTGAGATCCAGTGACGTTCACCGTAATTAGACTGGTATCTGCTCGTAAGGCTTAAGGCAAACGAGACATCTGGGCGAGTACATACCATGGCGTACATGATGGATCCTATGGCAGAAGCATAAGGGATCTCTTTCATGCGTTCTAATTCGGCAGGCGTTTTAGAACACTGTTTGTTCAATAGAACAGTACCACGTGCCATAGGACAAAGGCCCTTCTTAGACTCTTGCATGCTAAACCGCTTTAGCACCTTGTCTATATATGTACTCTGACTTAGGCCAATGAGTCTCCTGGATCTATCTCTATAGATCTTGACTCCCAGAATATAGCTGGCATCGTCTAAGTCTTTCATAGAGAAACACGTACTCAACCAAGCCTTGACAGACTTTAAGGTTGGTATGTCATCTACATACAAAACCAGGAATACGATTGAGCTCCCACTAACCTTCTTGTAAACACAAGGCTCATCCTCATTTCTAATGAAGCCAAACTCACGGAAGGCATCATTAAAACGGATGTTCCAGCTTCGAGAAGCCTGCTTGAGTCCATAAATGGATCTCTGAAGCTTACATATTTTCCAGCATTCTCTGGAGTGACAAACCTTCAGGCTGTGTCATATACACATCCTCTTCAAGTTTTCCATTAAGGAAAGTAGTTTTGACATCCATTTGCCAGATTTCATAGTCATAGTAAGCTGCAATAGCAAGCAAAATCCGAATGGACTTGAACATAACTACAGGGGAAAAGGTCTCGTCATAGTCAATACCATGAACTTGTTTGAAACCTTTCGCGACCAGTCACCCCTTGTATGTTTGTACATTCCCTTCCATGTCGTTTTTAATCTTAAAAACCCATTTGCACCCTATGGGAGTTACCCCTTCAGGTGGATCAACCAAGATCCAGACTTGGTTTGTGTACATGGAGTCCATTTCAGATCTCATGGCCTCAAGCCATTTCTCAGAATCTGGGCTATTAATTGCCTGTTTGTAGGTTGAAGGTTCATCGTGATCCACAAACATAACATCACCATAGAACGAACCATATCTAATAAGGTTATGTTCCAACTTTCAGATACACCATTCCATTGTGGAGTAGCTGGAGGAGAAAGTTGTGAAACGATTCCACAATCTTTTAGATAGTCACAGAATTCTTGACTCAAGTATTCTCCTCCTCGATCAGATCGAAGAACCTTAATACTATTGCCAAGTTGGTTTTCTACTTCTAGTTTAAACTCTTTAAACTTAGCAAATGCTTCGGATTTGTGTTTCATCAAGAACACATATCCATACCTACTGAAGTCATCAGTAAAGGTAATGAAGTAGAGGTAACCACCCCTTGCATGTATATTAAAAAGGCCACATACATCACTATGTATTAGTCCTAATAAAGCATAGGCTCTCTCACCTAGCTTAGTGAAAGGTGATGATGTCATCTTACCCAACAAACAAGATTCGCATCGATCATAAGACATGAAGTCAAATGATTCCAACAGCCCATCTTTATGGAGCTTGGATATGCGGTCTTCGTTTATGTGGCCTAAGCGACAATGCCAGAGGTATGTCAGATTAGAATCATTAGTCTTAATCCTTTTTGTATTTATATTTAAAATTGGCATATCAAGGTCTAAAATATATAGACCATTAATCAAAGAGGCGCTTGCATAAAAAATATTATCCAAAAATAACGACAATCGTTAGTTTTTGATTGAAATCTCAAAACCTTTCTTGTCCAAACAAGAAATTGAAATAATATTCTTAGTTAAACTTGGTACATAGAAACAATTTTCTAAATCCAAAACAAGCCCTGAAGGCAAAGTAAAAGTACAAGTCCCTACAGTTAGGGTTGCAACACGTGCTCCGTTGCCAACTCATAGTTCCACTTCACCCTTTGCCAACTCTCTACTCCTTTGCAGTCCCTGCACATTAGTACAAATGTGAGAACCACATCCGGTATCAAGTACCCAAGAAGTAGTTGTATTTAAATTAATATCAATCACATTAATATCAACAACATAAATACCTGAGCCCAAAGCAACATTTGCTTTCTCCTTTTCCAGCCTTTTCCCTGCAATATAGCTTTTGCAGTTCCTTTTCCAGTGACCCTTTTCACCACAGTGATGACAGATAGAGTCCTTGGCTACACCACCCTTAGTTTTTAGTGCATTGTTGAAAGTGGTTTGCTTGCCCTTAGACTTACCTTTCGGTTTGCCTTTGGATTTCACAAAACCTTTGTTTTTGCCCTTTTGCACCATCAGTATGGCGTTGGGCTTGGACTTGCCTATTTCCTTCTCGGCAGTCCTCAGCATGTTCAACAACTCAGGCAATGGCTTGTCAATTTCATTCATGTGATAATTCATAATGAACTGACTGAATGACTCAGGCAACGATTGCAAGATCAAATCAGTCGACAGCTCTTGCCCCAAAGGAAATCCCAGTTTTTCAAGGTTCTTAACATAACCTATCATCTTAAGAACGTGAGTTCCTACTGGCATTCCTTCAGACATTTTGCACTAAAAGAGAGATTTTGATACGTCGAATCTCTCCTGGCGTGCTTGTCCCTGATATAGTTGCTTCAGGTGAGCCAGCATCTCATAAGCCCCCATGTCCTCATGTTGCTTATGAAGCTCAAAGTTCATGGTGACAAGCATGAGGCTAGACACGTCTAAAGCATCACTACAATGCTTCTGATAAGCACTTCTATCAGCGGCCGAAGCGCGAGCCTCTGGTGTAGCAGGAATAGGCTGTTCTAGAACATACAGCTCTCTTTCATGCTTGAGAACGATTCTCAAGTTCCTGAACCAGTCGAGGAAGTTAACTCCCTCTAATTTTTCCTTCTCAAGGACAGAACGCAGTGATAGTGTTTGGTTTGAATTTGCCATTTTTCTACAACAAAATACATATGCAAAGTAAGTACCCAAAAAAAATCATTATTTGGTCTTTTATCTTTTTAATGATTTCTAACCCTCATTATCAACTCATAAAGTTCGTTAACTTTCTAATGGGCCAAGATCCATATTTCACCTCGTTCTGAGTCAGCTTTGGCTGATCGCCCAAAACTTAGTTATTTAGGTAGGCAACGTTTGCCAATTACATCAAATTATGTAATTCTTGGTTAGTTGAGTGAATAACATTTATTCAAGCGTATCATTATACACTTTTCTCAACTCTTTTGCCTCTAGATCCTCAGCACATTTATTGAGATAATCCAGTTAACTAGGACCCTAAGTTTTTTTTGCCTGCGGATATCACAAATTATCCTTCGCGCCTCACTCGGATAGACACGTATGTACAGCTTTGGCATGTCCCATACTAATGTCGATCTAGGCCTTGACGAGGGCTAAACTTAGGAAGGCTCTAATTAATATTTAATTGAGGGGTTTTGTTTTTAACAATCTCACCAGAAAAGCATAAATAAAACAGTTTATGCTTATATACATATGCATCCAATACATAAAATAAAAATGCAATAGTAATCGCCATATCCTATTCGGTTTTTCCAAGCCAATGGAAAAACCGTGAAGTCAATCTAAAGGTGTGAAAAGAAAACATTCTATTCTACACCGTCTTGACCTTCAGGTGTTTGTCTCCAAATCTTCATCACAGCTGTACCTTCTCCTAATCTAGAATTACATAATTCTAAAGAAACCTCGAGTTATATTCGAGGGGATTTGATGAGAAGAGAATTACAACTTTTGATAAAAATAGATAGGCACGATACGCAGATCGTATTTATGAAATAAACCAACAGGGTAAAAGCGATTACTATGCATCATGCTCAACTAACATAACAATTTATGGAAAAATGAGCAACCAGCAAAATGCATACTATTGCAAAGTACTGAGAGTACTCGGTTGACCGAACAGACATTGCGATCGACCGAACAAAGTACTGAGAGTACTCGGCTGACCGAACATACATTTCGGTCGACCGAACAGAGTACTCGGTTGACCGAAAAGACATCAGAGTACTGAGAGTACTCGGTTGACCGAAACTGGAAATTCGGTTGACCGAATTTCTCGACTCTCATACATACAAAATGATGCAAAAACATTTCTAGCAATCCTAAGGCATGCAAAATATAGATTCATAATCCATATTAAAATACTATAGCACATTAAGTCTATAGGGTACTCGTGAGTGGCTCTGATACCACTGTTAGAGGAATAACCGAGTCTAAACAGGTTATGCAGCGGAAATAAAATGACCCGCCTCTAATAGGATCTTTCACGAGTAAGAACCTTAGACTACGGGATAGTATTATACCTTTCGAAATGCAGAATCTGTCTGAAACGGTTTCAGTTGTCACGAACGGAACGCCGCCAACGCAGGCTCCGTCTCTCCCGATATCCACTCGATCTTCCGGGGATGGTCCTCTACTGCTTGGTGCTAGCCAACGCCTCGTAGAAGTCTTGAAGACACTCTTCAAAATGGAGTATATATATGACCTTACGAAGAACAAGAAACAGTTTTCTTACTTCTTTTCTATTAGTCAAAGCTAGAAAAGAAGTCTTTAGAAAAGCTGTCTTTTCTTTCTATTCAAGTTCTCTTGAATGCTCTCACTTTTTCTCTCTATTCTAAGCTCTCAAAAAGCTGGAGAAAATGACTTAGAATGCCAGGAAAAATCAGCATTTTTCTTAGTCATTCAAAGGATAGAGGGGAGAGTGAAAGGGGGAAGTGGGAAGTGGGAGATCATGGAGGAAACCACTCCTCCACATTCTCCACCACTTCAACCTCCTTTCTAAGAGATAAGAGCTGAAAATGTATATCCAATTTTCCAACCATAAGGTCGGTCCAAATGGGTTGGTCTGCCCAATCATATTGGTCGGCCCAGCCCGATTAAGGGCCCAATCCAATCTCGGCCCGGCCCAATCGAATTGGCGCACCTTAGATTAAATGTACTCCAACAGATGTGTGTATACCCAATTCATGCCCAGGGACTGCCGACTGCTCTGCGTATTGGCATCACCTAAGACTTTGTATTTGTACTTGTTACCTTATTTATTATGCTTTATGTGAGTTCTAGCATGGTGAATAGCATGGCCTACTACACCCCTCTTGCTTTACATTTATTGGGTTGTAATTTTATAATACGGCCTGCGAGTCATTTTTCAATGTTGTAAAATTGTAATTGCTTTCTTAGATTAGTTTTATCGCTTAATCATGAAGGCTGGGTATGCCCAAGCATTTATGTAACAAGACTGGAGAACGCTGGATCGAAGACACTATCCATGAGATGCGTATTGACTTAGATTGACCCTTGGCTCCCACAAGGCTCGTGGGAGTCATCATAGGATTAGGCCATGCTATCTCACGTTTACATTTATGTTTTGCATGTGATGCTTATTTTATGTCTTATGGGGGCTTAATTATTCATGCATCACATTAAATCGTTTTAATTAAGTCTTAAAATGCCTACCATATCCTGGGCACTTATTCAGATTGGATCATCATTTTGTCTGCTTTCCAAAGCAACGGATAAGTGGTTATCTAAGCAAAATAAGATGGGAAAATAGTGATTTCCATATACTTAGACATGGTTCGACTTAACTAGGCTACCAAAATAGTTTTGAGCCTAGGGCATAATATGGAAAATAGCCAGGACATGTAGATGTCATTCCCATGAGTTGATTTTACTTTAATTATGGGTGATAAGCCAAAGCTTACTTATAACTATCGTAAAATGGTATTCTCCACTATTTATCAAGTGTTGAAATTGTGGAAAGTTTTTTGCTAAAAAACTAATGAATTTACAAATAATTTTAATGTAGATAATGGCAACCAATACTTCACAGAATTCATTGCGATCCGTTCTTGAAAAAGAAAAACTGAGTGAGTCCAATTTCCTTGATTGGGCCAGCAACTTAAGGATTGTCCTTAAGCAGGAAAGAAAGCTATACGTTCTTGATATTAATATCAAAGTCAACCATCTGTAACTGAATAAGGTTCGCCTCTAGTACCTTCGAGTATATCTCTACCTCACACCCCTTATGAATCAAATTAGACTCTAACACTTTTCCACTAGGTACCATAACTCTATAGGTGTCCAAAGTGCAAGTAGTGGAGGTTTTAAATATGTTAGTGAACCTACAAGACACAAATGAGTGGGTAGCTCCACAATCAAAGAGCACATAAGCAGGTACGTAGTTGATGAGAATCGTACATGTCACCACATCAGAAGCGTTTCCCGCCTCTTGTTAAGTCAAAGCAAATACCCGTGCATTAGATTTAGGCCTGGTGTCACCAACATTTGGTACTTCCTTTGAAGTCTGACCCATAACCTGAATTGGAGTTGTACAATGATTAACCCGGTACCCCACATTTCCACATATGAAGCAAGCCCCAAAAATCCATTTGCACTCCCCGCAAGTGTCTTCTACCACATCTTTCACATGCCCCCGAAGTCTGAGAAGCATTTAGTGCCCCTACGGGTCCCTTAATTCTAAACAAGTTGGAACCGTCCTTACTCCCCAACTAAAAATGTTTGTTGGTCCTGATGTGGGAGCAAACATCTAATGGGCAGCCATAGGAATGGTGGTGTTAGGACGAGAATTATGTCCTAGTGTCATAGCTAAAAAATGTCTCTTCCTCTCATAATAGGTCCCCATGAACTCAGCCTCAATGCCAAGGCTTCTTTGGTACACGTCAATGTAAGTAGTAGGACGATACCCTAAAAGTCTTCCTTGAATACGGGACAACAACCTCCGCACAAATATTTGTGTTCTCATCTCTGGATCATGAATGATCGTTGTAGCATACTTCCCAAGGGTGTTAAACTTGCATGTATACTCAGAAAGGGTCATACCTTCCGTCTTCCTAAGGTCAAAGAACTGGTTTTGGCGTTCCAACCTGAATGTCTAGGGAAAAGATTGATCAAGGAACGCGTTTTTTAACCGAGCCCAATTGATAAGCTGGCCCCCGTATGCATAAATTGAGTCAACACCCTTCCACCATTCGGCGGCTTTAGCTGTTAGAAATTCCACGACCACATCGGTCTTGACATTCTCAAGTACTCTCATAATAGAAAAGTGATGATCAATCTCTTCCAACCATGTTTCAGCTTGATCTGGCCCCAAGTTACCATAAAAATAGGTCATCCTTATTTTATTCATTCGTTTGAAATAGACCCCTGGATCAACCTCAACCCTTTGAACTCTCTGAATTCCCACATTCTGATTATGTTGTTGCTATGTCCGAAGGACCTGAGCTAACATGGTTAAGGCAGCTGCTATCTCAGAAAGTTGCACATGCATTAACCGGTGGTGGTGGTGGACGTGTCACAAACTCAGCCCCAAACTCAGTCCCCTCATTCGGTACTTGTCGTGGTGGTGGTAGGAACTGTGGATGTTGTTGACTAGTATATCACACAAACTGTCGGCGGCCTCCCCTTGACGCTTGACGAGTAAATGACGCAATTGGCTTGTCAAAGTCATCACTTTTCTCTTGGTTGTGATCTATCTACCCCAAGAACAATCCAATGAATCAAGCATAAATGGAAAGTTTGCATAGCATGCTAACACATTAAGCATATAGTATAACATACTCAACAAGTTCATGGCATCATACATTAGTCACATAGTATGATATAACAAGTCAGCAATAGTATATAAATCGATAAATAAACATATACATCTTAATTCAGAGTCTCTACTCATCTCTCATCTTACAATATGTTCCATGTTTCCTAAATTCATTACATACTTAGTTTTAACTAGAACTTAGTGTCTAAGGTCTGACCTGCTCTGATTCCACTTATATTGCACCCCGTGTCAGGGTGATGACCTGGCAGTGTCTCATATACCAATGAGACACCGAACCCACATACAAAGGATATATAAAGGGAAATACTCCATTAAATAACTTAAAGGATTCAAATGTATTACATCGTGAAAGAAGTACTAAATTGTAAATAAGTGTTATAACATAATAAAAGTGCAAAGATACTAAGTGTTCTTTTTTTTTTTTTAACGCCCGAGGGCGGAACCCCAAAGGGGAGAGAACCAACCGCAAAGCGGAGAATAACACCTCATAAGAGGAGAAGAGTACCCTAGAAGGGAGACAATTAAAGCTTACCCCATGTTTGGTGAGGGTATCGAACCCGAGACCTCTCGGTCACGGGCCGGCCAATGCCCCACTGGGCTATTGGACCTTTGATGATACTAAGTGTTCACTGTTACATAAGTTCATTATGGAAGCACTCATCATAGTTCCCCTCCCATGTGTTATCATCATAACACATATCAGCTCCATCATCATCTGCTAGAAAAGTAAAGTAAAGTGATGAGCCGCGAAGCCCAGTAAGGATCAAACGACCCCTGGGATAGGAATGAAGTATTAGATAAGACACAAAAGTTTTTACGTTTATAATGAAAGTGTCTTTTTTAATTCTTATTTCTTATGCAAATCAAATTGTGAACATTCAATTTAGAACAAAGAAGTATAATTTAGTGGTCAGAAAATTCTCAGTTGATTGAATCATCCTTTTTTAAAACATATTTATTCTCTTGTATTATTTTCTCATCCAAATATTTTGCATAAATTTTCATTATTCAACATGTATGTCACATGTGTAATTTCTTCTTTCTTAAGGCAAACACCACGATTGCCCACAACAACTAGATTTCTGCCTAATTTTCTAACTATAATTATTTAATCCTGAAGTATTAATCAAATTCATAATAATCTTCTTTTAACTTATTCTATTCAATAGTAGTAATCATGTGACCTCTGAGTAATCTTGATTGATTTTGCATTGCTTGTTTATTTATGGTCTTATGCATGATTGCATAACTTCAAAACATTCTTATCCAATCCATGTTGCTTATAGTATAAGATATACATTCTTACAAACAACATTATCTTAAAACATAGCTCATTGGAGTTTGATATAATATGGGAAAAAAAGAATGGTTAATAACTTTGAAAAAACATCCCTATACATACATAAATAATTTTTACTTTTCTTTTTTTGTCAGTAAACTTTTATTTCAACTCTTTCCATATATAAATTTTTTTTGAACCATTATTTTTTGTTAAATTAGTGTAGAACTAATTATTTCCAGTCACTTTTGAACACGTGTTATATATATGTTTGTAAGTCTTAATGGTACTTTTGTCAATTTAAGTCATTAAAACTGGAGATACGTGCAGAACAAGTGATTAAAAGTGGCAGAAAACTACCATTTTCACATTAATTTGACAAAATTAGTGATTCGAAAACAGTTTAGGTACAAAAATAGCTAAAATAAAAATTTATTGATACAAAGAGAAAATAAAAAATTATTTATATAAATATAGGGAGTATTTCTCACTTTTACCTCCCTTGAAATTTGTTCGAACTACAAAAGATCCTTTAAATTTTGTAAGAACCCACATATCTTCAACCTTTTTCATAGTTTTTTTTTTGTTTTTTTATGCGAGGCTTTTCCATAGTTCAAAACATGAAAATCACATTTTCGTTAATCCTTTTATATATATAGGGTATTAAATTTAATTAAATAGTTATATTTGATGCTAAATTTACTTGGAAATAAATGTCGTCAAAGTTGAAACTTAACATAGTTGTTTTATCCGAATAAATGTATTTTGGGAGAAAATGTTTCACATGTCATTATTTTTTAGGGAAAAATGTTTTTGGCATCAACGGATTCTGAAATCCGTCTCTGATAAAAGACGGACGTGACTTTCATCAAAGACGGATTCCAGAATCCGTTGATGCCACAAAAAAAAATTCCCTAAAAAACAATGACATGCGAAATCCTTTCTCCCAAAACATAATCATTCTGATAATAAACAAAAAAAAAACTCCCTATTGGCAGGTGATATTATGGAAAACAAACTCCCAAAACACAGCAGACTTTGAAACTTTCGTCCTCTTCTTTAGCAAATTAAGACCGTTGTACTTTAAAGAGGACAACTTAATAGTATGGAAAAGATGGCTACAACCTGAATATGTAGATTTGGAAGTTTGCAGAACTTGATGCCATAAAATTTACAACATGGAGACCATGAACTGGTGGTTAAAAATTTGTTGATTCAACTCCCAATTGATTTTGTTACACAGATTTTTACAGATACCCAAGAGTAAATAACCAAAATAATATGAAGTCCATGAACACCTTAGTTATTGTATGGCCTCTTTGAGTTCCATGGAAGAGCAAATTTGTGAATCTATCCCTTCTTAGGCATGGCAGCAAGCCTGGTATACATCCTTGCCATTGACTGGTAACCTCTGAGATCTCCAGAACGAAGAAGATTACCTGATCAAGACGAAACGTAATGGATGTGCACCAATGAGAACAACAAAATTATCGGAAAGCAATTGTTAGTACAGAGGAGAACTACGAGAGGTCGAGGCGGACAAAAGGGAGAGTGGGTTCATTTTGAGATTTAAAGGGAAAAATTGTAAGCACCTAGAATAAAGTTAAATTTAGTATTCTGCACGCAGTATGGGATAGAATACCTGTGGCCAAATTTACATTCGATTTTAAAAAATCATGTCAGAAACACAAAAGACAAAGCCGAATTTTCCAAAGAGTAATGCTTTTCGGCTACGCAAAATTGGCTAAAAACCCAAATAAAACACTATTCACCCATATTGGTATGAAGGATTTCAAGGTGTTTTTACCATATTACCCCCAATTTCGTCAATCATTTGGCTAAGTGCTTAGCTCCCTCACACTACCTTTTTCCAAATTAGTAAAGGCATTTCAGCAATATTCAAGATCTTATGTTTCTTCTCATTTATGCAGTAAGAAAGTCCAATGAGAACTTGTAATAGTCGTTCTGATCTTTCCTAATATTATTCATTTTCTCCTGAAAACGGAAAATATATCAAAAATTAAAAGTAAATTGTAGAATTCACCAGATTTTCCTCCCGAATCTTCCACCCCACCCCCCACCCCAAAAAAAAAGAGGAAAAAGGAAATCCTATGCTACAATTTCAGAACTTTACATACAACCATCGATGCAGTATCAGCAGACAAACATCATGTAGCAAAGGAGAGACAAACTTCAAAGTTTTTGTATGTCATTATGTGTTCATGGAAAATGGCAAACAACCATTTGCATACCTTTCAATTTACCATGCAACGTGTAAATGGGGTTAAAAGTTAGTTCCAATTTCACAATAGATTACACCCTTTTCTCATGGCCGAAGTAGCAAGTACGGAGGAAAATAGATCAAAGATTTAAAACATGTTCATGTCTTATACAGGTTAAAATATAGAGTAGTATACTCATGCTGATGATACCTGAATCACAATTTAGTGGGCTATCAGGTTCTGGATGAGCCATTAGAGCAATTATAGCCCTACAAACAGATTGAAGTGTCCAAGCTGGGCTCCAAGCATTCTTCAAGATATCAAGGCAAATCTCCCCTGTCTGAGGAGAAGGGATGAACAAAATTAATAAGAATTTATAATTAAGTTATTATTATCCAGCTATAATTCCCAGTGCAATCTCATCCTCCCCCCAAAATAAAGGGACAAATTCTGGACCAAGTTCAATAATTGGCAATCATCTGTCAATTGAAGCCGACAAAGACTCCATCAGGATACCAGCTTTATTAATATTAGCTGGAAATCCATATCAGTGTTCAGATGGTGTGATTTGCAGACAAACTGACAAGCATTACTTTCAAAATATTCAACACAAACAATATTAAAGCTCGTCATGCAGTCTTTGGGAAGTAAAACACATGCAATAGACCATCATGAAAAGAGGCATACCTTAAAATGAACATTAGGGTGAAATATTTTGGTCAAGAACCTCACTTGAGGTGGTTGCAAAGGATATTGTTCTGGAACAGAAAATGCTAGCTGGAAAACCCCACCCTCAAAAGGAGTTTCTGATGGCCCCTACATCATCCACAGACAACATAGTCAGTACTATACCTAAAAAACATAACTTTTAACAATATCTTACAACCTTTCGGATGAAAATCGTCTGTCCTCGTGTATATCTCTATTCCAGTCCCCAACCAATCAGAATTCGCTATGTGAACATTTCTTCCAATTATATATACACATGGCGAATTGTGATTGGTTGGGTACAGGAATGGGGACATACACAGGGACAGGTGATTTTTTGCCCAACCTTTCACAAAGGCACAACCCCCCCCCCACTCTTGCTCCAATCTGAAGAAAGAACATAAAAAGAATGAAGTATTTTCTCGAAAAGGAAAATATTTACTTTAATAAGAGCAGTCCATTTAAATATGTTGGTGTCATCACAAACTAGTTGAATATCAGGATCAGCTGTTTTTTCCCTCTGTACTTCTTTGTACTCCTTAAAAAGCCTTGCTCTTGATGCCTACTCACAACATTTTCCACAAGGAAGAAGAAAAACAAGTTTTTTTAGAAACTTCAACGTTATTCCAGATAATTTAGCAGGAACAACTGAATTAAAAAAAAAAAATTTACAATCCCTAAAATCTATCTATTGTCCATTTCTTTCTATAAACTGATATCTTCAGAACAATATTGTTGGGGTTTCCAATATATAAATGAAACATAAATCTATTTTAATAAAAAGGCAAACCTGCATCTTTGTTATGAGGTTGAGCAAGAAGCAAGAGATGATTGGATTACTGCATATGGTGAGAAAGATCAATCAAAAAACCCAAAAATAGATTTTTCAAAGTAGCAGGATTTATAATACAAAATTAAACAACAGAAACAACCAAACCAATTCCATTTCTTTTAATTCTATGACTAACATTTCTATTCTAACAAAGGAAAAGAAATCAGAAATAGAGTCGAGGTAATTAAGAATAATTCAAATAAAGTGACACGATTGCTATTTCTTTTTCCGATCCACAAAATATACAGAAACAAAAATGATATGCATAAACCAATGTGAATATTTTACTCGTATAGGTGTTCATAATAGTGGTAAATAGAAGAGTAGGAACAAATATTACTATAAAGATCCTACAAAAAATTCGAGGATACCTAAATTTTAATGGTAGTAAAAGAATTTTATTCGGTGGCGGAGATGATAGTAGACGTTGACGATATAGATAGCAGAAGTCACCGGAATGTAGGCCTCAATTTACAAAATCGACCCCTGTTCCTCTTTCATTTCCTCTTTCTTTCTTTTAAAAAAAAAAAAAAAAGGAAAATGACTTCCTGGTCCTTAACCTATTTCAAAAGACACACTATGGTCCTACATGTTGTTTTACTTTCTGTAAGGCCCTAGAACAATTTTCGTGTATCTTATGTATTAGCCTAAGGGCAAAGTGAACAATCTTGTTTTGATAATAACAAACCATTGATAGATCTAATGTTTGTGTGAGCATGTTTTTAATGATAGGATTCTTAGCACTCACACCAACATTGATGAAAATGATAAGTTAGTACCTTGTGTACGCTAAAGGTATCATCATACACACAAGGAAGCTACACTTTGCAAGACTTCATAGCACAAGCATAAAGTCAATCTGTATGCTATGGAAGTACTTGCAAAGTCATGAAGAAGGAAGATCAACATGTCAAGAGCTACTCAAGCCAACAAGAGTAGAATCAAGTGGTGTACTCCTTGACCAGAAAGAAGTGTGAAGTCCAATATGAAGAAACCCAAGAGGGGGGGTGAATTGGGTTTTAACTAATCTTGGCAACTTTTTCGAATCTTTGCAATGCTTGTGTAAGTTAGAGCAAGATGAATAAAAGCTAAAGCAAAACCCAATAACAAGACAAAGGATTTATAGTGGTTCGACTCACTTAGAATCTACATCCACTACCTTGAGCCGCACCCAAGGATTTTCAATAACTTCACTAAGAAGAATGCCCACACAAAGTAGGACTTTACACTAGTGGCTAACTCACAAAGAGTTTTACAACACAACCACTATACAAAGAAACTCACTAAGAGCTTGCCCACACAAAGTAGGACTTTTACAATTGCCCACACTAAGTAGGACTTATAACCCTATCACTAAGAAAGGGAATGAGAAGGTTTAAGTACAAAGTTTGATCACTCTTCTAAGTGAAAGATATACCTTTGAAGCACAAACAATTTTGCTCTTTGAACATATGAAGTTCACTCTTTGTCTTGCATTTGAAATAACACCTTTGAATGCTTTAGATCATGGCAATGAAGTGCATTTTCTTTGTTGGTGTTTTGGCTTGATGAGAAATCAATGAGAATATGTTTTGCAAGCCTTGGAATGTTTCTCTAGCTTTGGAGTATTTATACATTTCAAATTTGGCTGAAAATCGAGTCTCCAACGGTCAAAAAACGGCTAGTAGAAACAGAGTTCGGTTGACCGAAACAAGTCTCGGATGACCGAACTTGAGCAACTCGGTTGACCGACCAAAAACTCGGTCGACCGAACCATCATCTCGGTCGACCGACCCAAGCTTAGGTCGACCGAACTTTGACAGAACAACTCTCAGTAAATCCTTCGGTTGATCCGAGGCAAAACTCGGTTGACCGACTTTCCGGACTATCAAAGATGATTTTTAAACACTTGTTTTCAAGTCTAATGAAGTCTAAAAGGTTTTCCCAAAAGGTAACACATAAGAACACTTGGAAAACTTTTCTAAAAGACTTAACTATGAAATCAAAGGCTTTTTGTATAAGAACACATGTAAAGATCATTTCGAAACTTAAGCCTTTTGAAAACGTGTTTATGAAAACATGTATGCAAGACTAGAGTGAAGAGCTTATGTTCATTTGAGCATTGGTTAGAGCTTAATGATAAAGACCAATAAAGACAAAGCTAATCTAACCAACCTAAGTCTTCAATCTTCAATCTTGAAAGATAAGCCTTGAATAGTATGTCTTTGAATCTTGAACATGGCTTGATTGAAGTACTTAGAGCTTCCATATTGAGTTCCAATATTCTATCACATAGATGAAAACATTAGACACAATATCAAGTGTTTGTCCATTATCAAAAACCGAGTTCGATCGCCCTTAGGGCTAACAATCTCCCCCTTTTTTATTATGGCAAACTTCGATGTAATTAGATAGGATATGGACAATTTAAAGTACAAGGAAGCATGGCAAAAGGATATAAGAACAAATAAGCGTAAAGCTAAGTGCTTATAAGATAAACCAAGATAGAACGAGAAACATAAGCACTAGCATGTTAAGTTCTTATGCCATATTCATTAGGGACTCTTTGAAGAGCCCTATTTCCCAACCAACCTCCTTGCCTCCTTCCTTCCATAAAATAGCATTCTTGTGTGTAATATACATACCTTAGTTTACACAAGAAGCTAACTTACCATTTTCATCAATGTCGATGTGAGTGCTAAGGATCCTATTACAAAGAACATGCTCACACAAACATTAGAACTAACAATGGTTTGTTATCATCAAAACAACATAGAATATTTTGCCCTTCGGGCTAACACAATACAGTACAACTCAAGATTGTTATAGGACTTCATCACTCCAAGAAGATGTTGATCAAAGGCTTCAAGTCCAAGCTCCAAAAAGATATCCAACTTGAAGGCGTGAAGACCTTAGGAAGATTAGTCTATTCTTATAGGTAATACTTTGTGACTAATCTTTCCTTGAGAATACTAGGATATAGATGTTTATAGCTCAACTATGCATGTTTTTAAAACCTCATGTTTTACATTGTTCAATTCCTTGAAAAGGTTTTTGAAAAATTTGTTAAGTGTTGGTCAATGCCTAAGCACTTTAAATTGTGTTTTATATCTTTACAAAACACTTAGGCATGTGCTTGAGAACATTAGGAACTTGACTTAGTGGAAAACCCACTTTAGGACTACAGTCCGGTCGACCTAGACTTAGCCTCGGAAGACCAGAGTAGTCCGGTCCACCGAGGTTGTTTTTTCCTTAGTCGGATTTTGAATGTTTCAATGCTCCAACGATTATATTTTCTCGGACTACCTTGTTATATGTAGGTCGACCGAATTGTTCTTCAGAATACCTGACTCCATCTTGCGGTCGACCGAGATGAAGACAAAGAGCCTTTAATCTGTACTTTGAGGCACCTCGGTCGACCTACTGTCTATTACCGGTCGACCGAAGCTGTCCAATCAAGGCCAAAATTATAGTCGTTGTGACCAAATTTTCTTGTATATTCTTGCCCTATATAAAGTTTCTAAATCTGAATTTCATAACCAATCAAGCCATAAGAAAGCGTAGACTATAGACTTCATAAAAACACAAGCAAACACTTTTGTGCTTCATTTTGCAAATCATTCAAAGGCATATTTGAGTTGAGCTTAAACTTCATCTATCCTTTTATTCTCAAGAGTTATTAGAGCTTCATTTGTAAATCCATTCCAATAGGGAATTATTTGTATGAGATCTTAAATTGTAAAGTCTCCTTTGAAAGAGACTAATTACCTTTTCTCATTTGTTGAGAACTAGTTCTTTGTGAACTAGTAAAAAGCTCGTTGTGAGCTTCACTCTTAGTGAGTGTTTACAAGTCCTATTTTTTAGGCAAAAGTCCTCTTTGTGAGGCAAGTAATCACATTGGTGAGATTGGATCTTTGTGAGCTTAACACTCTTTGTGAGTGTAATCTTCTTTGTGAAGCACAAGTCCTCATTTGTTGGGGCAACTGTAAAAGGTAGAACCCACCTTGCATGTATTGTAAAGGGTATCCATTAGTGGGTGTTGAAATCCTTAGGTTTGTCCTAAGGTAGTGGTTGTAGATTCTTTGTGAATCAAACCACTATAAATATTTGTGTTAGTTTTCTTTATCCTTACTCCTTTACTTTATAGTTCATGAATTGTTACAACTTGTTTACTTGTCTACATGAACTGTTTGCTTAGGATAGAAAATAATACATGCTTCCTTGCTTTATACAACTGCTTCATTTAGTCATCTAAGTTGCCTTGAACATAACTGAATCACCTTATGTGCTTAAACAACATACTTGTTGTTAAGGTGGTCACTTAGGCAAAGAAGTTTTTAGAAAAACTTAAAAAGTATTTAAGAACCTAATTCACCCCCTTCCTCTTAGGTTCAATACCCTCAACAGGGTCTTTCAATTGGTATCAGAGTCTAGTCTCCTTTTTATTGGACTTACATCCTAGGAGGATCCATGACTCATAACTTTTCATACTTAGATGACCAGTCACCTCTATTTGAAGGCTCCAACTTTGTTAGTTGGCAATGTGGTTTAAATTATTTTTGTCTTCTAATGACGTTTCCTCGTTGAGCATTATAGAAGAAGGTCCTTTTATTCCTTTAATCTACATACAAGGTGTCATGGTGCCAAAGTTTAGAAAAGACTACAATAAAGAAGACTTCAAGAAGATGAACTTCAAAGCCTTAAATGCTCTTTGTTGTGCATTAAATGAAGAAGCACTCAACAAAGTGCATGAATGTGAAGATGCTCATTCCATGATGAATATGCTTGAAGCATCATACACAGGAGAAGTTGAAGTGAAAGAGCGAAATGTGGCAAATCTAGATTTAGGGACTCAATCTTGTGAAGGTATAGAGGACATCTCAATCACACTTCAAGAAAATCTTGATTCAACCTAGAAGTGTGATAAAGGATAAAACAATGATCAATCCTCAATGAGCTCAAAAGAAATACAAATTGAGCCTTCACAAGATGAGAAATAAGAGGAAGAGGAAGCACAAGATGATGATCTTCACATGTACATAAACTATGATTGAGACAATGAAGATTATTCATCTTGCAAGAGGAAGAGAAAACGATTGCCACTAAGCTTCAAAGAAAGAAATTCAAAGAGAAGTGGCTTAAAGTTTGAATACTTTAAATGGAGATGTGCAAAGAGAAAGAAATCACAAACACTCCATAGCACTTGGATTCCTCAAAGTTATATGGCAACTACACTCAAGGAACCAAGATGCACAACCAAAAGTGATGATCAAGACTTCAATGATAATCCACAATCATCATCACTTGGTAAGAAAGCAAAGGTATTGAATTCACCTTCTCTCAACTCTTTAATTGATATTAAGAATAAATTGAGAAGTGATTTTGATTTGTATGCTTTCAATTTTATTGACATTGCATCCCTCCCTTTAAATGATCATATTCGTATAGATAACTTGAAGCATGAACTTAAATTTTTATACTTCAATTGCTAAGTTATCTAGTAGATGCAATGTCACAAACTTGGACGATTTTTGTTCCTACTTGCACATCATGTCGATCTAGGAATCATTATTGTTGCTTTAATATTGAAAATGTTGATTCATGTGCACACACTTGCCACTTGAGAACTAACATTGTCAATAAAGGACCTGGCCAAAAGGTACCTAGCATTTCTCAAGTTTCACTTGTATGATCCAAAAGATCTAACTCTCATGATGAAGAGAGGAACATCAAGGAATGGCAAAGAAAAGCAAAAACTCCAAGAAAGGAGTTGTGTGCCTAGGACAACATGGTTGTGGAGAATTAGGAACATCAATGCAATCATCAAAGATGACGCCACAAACCACAAGGAGATTTCTTCTAATGCAACCAATGCAATAATGAAAAGAAGAAGCAATCAAAGGACAAGCTCCTCCCAAAGAAGAAAGGGTCAAGATCAAGTCTAAACACTATGCCTCATTGGTCTCATTGATGAAGATCAAAATGAACTTCAAAGTCTTAAATCTATAGGCAATGAGGTACAATGCTCAAATCCTTCCCTTGATCTTGACTATGATAATGGTGAGGATCTTTATGTGTTTTTAAATGATTTATATGATGAATTGAAAAGATTGACTCAGAAGAATAAGATCACTCATAATGAACTTGGATGCTCTCTAAATGAAAGATCTAAAAGGAAAGTAGAATATGATATTCTTCTTACCTCTTTTCACATCATAGAAAATGAAAAAGAGAATGTGCTTTCATCGATAACTACTATGTCTCTTGAAAACCAAGAGTTGCTTGACAAGGTGCAAATTGTAGAAGCTAAACTTGTTGAACATGATATCTTAGGGCACAAATTTGATGTATTAACTGCTTATGTGAATAATTGTACATGTACTAGAGATATCCTTGGTAATATGCTTGTTGCTCCATATGCTCATCTTGCTAATAATTTCTTAGAGCAAAAGCACACACAAAAGCTTGCACACTCTACTTCTTATGATGTTAGAATTTCATATACCACTATGCTAAATGTTAATTACTCATATTGTGGTATATGTGGTCACCATGCTACTCATTGCATCAATAAGAAAAAGATTCAAAGAGGTGCAAAGTCATAAGAAAATGGGTACCAAAATTGTATGTTATTGCAGGAAACATGGGTATTCCGGCCGACCGAACAAGGCAACGGTCGACCGCAGATATGATCAAAATGCTTCAGCCAAAGACAGTATATCCCGGTCATCCTCAACAGACTCACGGTCTACCGAAGCTAAAGGCTTATCAGTAACAGAGTATCCCGGTCGACAAACACCATCCCCGGTTGTCCGAAATCGAGACAAAAAGAAATTCAAATTTTAATTGGATAAGGGCGGCCGGTCGGAAAAGACCTCCGGTTGACCGAACAGTCGCGATACAATAGTTTTAACTAGGGTTTCACTTTAAACTTTTTAAATTCTAAACTTTCCCTCTTCCAAACTCTCAAAACCCTTCACCAAAATCCTCAATGATCAAAGCCTATACTATCACAAACTCTAATGCCTTTCACAATTCTTAAATTCATAACAAGTTGAGGACGAATTTAAGTAAAAATCCTTCTTCCAAAGACCAATCCAAAGAAAATCCTTTGAAGAAGAAACCTTCCACCAAAAGACCTTTAAAAAAATCTATAACCATTGCGGATTCAAGTGAGCCCGCTCCAAAGAGAACTAATACAAAGATAGTGGACGATAAGGGTAAATGGAAATCAAAGAAGATCAACCACTCCGACGATGAAACGGAGTCCGGTGATGATTTTCCAATTCCTTCTCCAAGATTCCAAGATTCCAAGGTGAATCCTCCTCCTACATTATCAAGAAGGTAAATTCTCGTTTTTATTCCAAAGAAGTTAGACATATTTATGAGAATTTAGTTAAAGAAATGAGGGGTATAATGGGTACACTATGGAGAGTGATATATACCATGGGGCTCTACAAGAGGTAGTAGAATACTTCATAGATATGAGATGAGTTCCTCTTTTCTCTCACAAATGTGAAATTTACCCATTGAATTTGGAGCTAGCCTTAGAGAACTTCAAGGGTAGGAAACCTAGAATTTAGCTTCTCGGAGGCAATGTTATGTGAAATACTTTGAGTTAGATTTGAGATGGATTTAATTAGGTATTTCAACAATTCTGGGTATGTGCCGAGTGATGAAGACTTAGATATTGAAATGTTCAAGACTTATTACAACATCTATGGACTTTTCAATAAGTCTAAATAAAGAGAGACAAACAAATTGAACGAATATGATCGCATACTACATCACATGGTGTCAAATGTGTTAGTAGTGCCCTTAGTCATAAGTATTACTTCCTCAATATTATTTGGAATCCTTAGACCTTATGTCTCCATCGTTTCCAGCATGAATGGAGCTACGTTTTGACTTAGTCGGGCGTTACTTTTAATCGAGTAATTAAAATGATTGATGATCGAATGTAGTATCCAATCATGGTTTGAATGTGAGAGATATTGTAAGGGTTTTTCCCTCTCTTATTAGAGAGAGGTATCCATGGGCCCCTCGATAGGGAAGACTGTTTAAATGCATGGCCGTGCTCAAATGTATTTAATAAAGTGGTTATTAATTATTATTTGTTGGAACAGTCTACCTGGAGATCGAGCACAAATACAAATACCTGGTAGTTGTCACCATTTATGCCCCTTAAGTAACTTTGAAAGACAAGTTATGACCCTTAATTTTTTTAGGTGTCATTTATGCACCTAAGAATTTACGAGGTGCTATTACTGGACAAAATGGGGGCAATTCGGCAACCTGTTGCAACACACACCATTCAATTTTTTTAATTAAAAGAAAAAAAAAAAGAAAATTTTCTTCTTCTTTTTTTTTTTTTTTTCTTCTTCTTCACCAAACACATATTTGGAATAGCCAAACCAGAACCACCCATATCAATACTCCCGTGAACAAGACCACCACCTTCTCAGCCTTCCCCTTCCCCCCCCCCCCACAATTCCTCCGCATCCCTCTGCGTTCTCCGACCACTATTCCTCCGCCTCCGCCTCCATCTGCGTTCTCCGGTTTGACTCAAGAAAATCCCCCCAAAACCACTTTCCAATGGTGGAATTTCCGAAATTCCCCCCAAAACCAGCCCATTGTTGCAAAAGATCTATCAACAATTGGTGGATAGCAACAATTTCATTATTATTGGCTTCCTTTCTCCATTGTTTGTTTATGCAATTATATATTTTGATGATGGAATTGAAGATAATTTGAGGAGAGAGATAGAGATTTAGGGATGGGATTGTGGGGGATTGAAGGAGGCGGAGAGAAAGGGGGAAATGAGGTTTTTAAAAAAAAATTAGAAAAAATGCATCACCCTTACCCTTCTTCTCAGGGGTATTAACAAAATCCATTGAACACCATGATTATTAATAAACCCAGCTCCGCCGCTTCCTCCGCCTCCGCCGCAGCCTCATCATCTGCTCAGCCGACCACGTGCAGAAACTGCGGAATAGAAGAGAAGCGGCTAATCCACAATATCTGGTACAGCGAGATGGGGTTGTATCTGTTAGTCCTTTTGTTACGAATATAAAATTAAACAGAACTAAAATATAAACAGAAATGATTTCGGATTTAATCCTGGACGAGGCAGTAGTTAAACCAATTGCCCTTAAACTCTATTTGCTCGCCTATTTGCTTCAGGCCTACAAGAGCAACGAGTTCCCAAGGTACAACGCCCATACACTCTGCTTACCAGAAGCTTAGTAGCAGAACTTCGAACCTTTCTGTGTCAGAACTCTCTTAACTAGTATGTATGGAATGCAGAAATGTAGAAGGGAGAATTATTTCGTAGCAGTGAATTATGAGAGGGGAGACTGCCTTTTATAGCAGTCGGAACTGCAAGGTAGCCCTCACTCCCTCACCTCGTAGTGGAGAACGTGGGTAACTCCCACTTCCCGTAGTGGGGTAATGTGGCAGTTCTCAAAACTGTTGGAGAAACCGTGGAAGGACTATTCTGCAATTACACATAAGTTATGTGACTCATTTGCAGTTACTCAATACTTTAGGGACTATTACGGTAATTTTGTCCAAAAAGATATTACTGCCTTCCCGGCAGGGACACGCGCGACGCGAAGCGACGAGGCGAGGCGATGCGAGGCGAGGCGTGGCGTGGCGAGTCGAGACGAGACAGACGGACGGACGGCGCGCGAGGGGTACCCCCTTACCCACTTGTTTAATATCACTAGTCTAGCTAGTGCTTATAAACAAGTTTTAATCGATTCTCACAACCGATGTGGGATATACCATCACACCTCCATCCATAACCTCTCCACTTTAACCAAATTTTTCATTCACACCGAGAATTAGTTTCCTCACGTGTTATATATCATCACGAAGCTTGCGCAACCCACTACGCGATGAATTCAAAACACTTTAAAACTAAGCGGTGGAACACACAATTAAATTTGATCAAATTAGTCCACTTAATTAATTAATTCTCCAACAATCCCCCACATGAATGATATTTGGTAGGAATGATGCACGTGTATCCTAAAATGCAATTTCGAGAGTTCAACGAGAAATCGCTGCTTCGGGATAGGTGGTTGTGAACCTTGAACCTTCCCTAGTGAAATACCATCGGGTACACTTGCTAACCAGTGGACGCGATGCCTTGAACTGTTCAGCTTTTTATGTGTACCAAGACAATGATACTCACACAACGCTTTTCTCTACACAATTAGCTCGGTTCTTTCGTTGTTGTCCATTTCGGCCCTGGACTGCCTTGGAAATATTCATTGAATGCTCTAGAGATTTAGCCCTCAAGTAATCTCATAGAAGTGGCCCCTTCACATTCAATATAGGTGATCTCTTATTAGAAGTATCCTGACATACTCCACGTATTACGTATAAGGATCATTAAAAGTTTAATACTTATCCTTCGATGGACAGGTCTATCACTCTTTCATCACAGGAATGGGCTGGGAATTCTTTTCCCGAGTGCTTTGTTCGATTGCCCCCACAATTCGGTTTTCCCGTTGAACCTGCAAATTGGGTTTTCCAATTCATGTTGGGTTGCCATCATGAGTGGTAATCAATTTCACGGGCTTCAACCCCATTCCCCTGGATGAACTCTCTACTAAGTCTCTTGTTAGACCTTTCGTTAAAGGGTCCGCTATGTTTTCTTTGGATCTTTCAAAATCCAAAGCAATAACGCCGGTTTTTAACAGAGTTCTAACGGATTTGTGTCTTCGACGTATATGTCTAGACTTCCCATTATACACGTTGTTTGTAGCTCTTCCAATAGCTGATAAGCTATCACAATGTAAGCTTATTGATTGCATTGGTTTTGAATACATTGGAACGTCCTCCAAAAAACTACGTAGCCAATCAGCCTCTGCTGCTGCTATATCCAAAGCTATGAATTCCGATTCCATAGTTGATCTTGCAATGCAGGTTTGTTTGCATGATTTCCAAGAAACCGCTGCACCTCCCATCACAAAAATGTATCCACTAGTGGACTTTATATTTTTGGAGTCTGAAATCCAATTCGCATCAGTGTACCCTTCAAGTACAGCTGGATATCTCGTATAATGTAACCCATAGTCAGCAGTGTATCGTAGATATCTAAGCACTCTAACTAATGCTTTCCAGTGCTCGTGACTGGGATTACTTGTATACCTCGCCAGTCTGTTGACTGAATTTGCTATGTCTGGTCTAGTACAATCCATGAGGTACATTATACTCCCAATGATTCTAGAATACTCCAATTGTCGCACACCTTCTCCGCGATTTTTGCAGAGATTTGAAACCACTTCCATAGGTGTTCTAGCAATTACATCACTTCCTTTATCAAATTTGTCTAGAATCTTCTCAACGTAGTGTCTTTGAGAAAGTGAATATCCATCTCATTGCCTTGGATACCTTCATCCCAAGAATTAAATCAAGCAGGGTCCCATGTCCTTCATATCAAGTTTTACGACAACATTTTCTTGGTAGTCTTGATGTTATCTTTGTTACCAATGATTAACATGTCATCCACGTATAGACATACTATTACGTAGTTATCTTTGTTTCCTTTCACGTAGACACACTTGTCACACTGATTTATTTGAAATCCATTCAAAAGCATTATGCTATCGAATTTCTCATGCCATTGTTTAGGGGCTTGCTTTAATCCATATAAGGATTTAACAAGTCTGCACACCAAGTGCTCTTTACCTGGAACCACATACCCTTCAGGTTGTTCCATGTAAATCTCCTCTTCCAGCTCTCCATTGAGAAAAGCTGTTTTTACATCCATTTGATGGATTTCCAAGTCAAACAAAGCTGCAAAAGCTATGATTAACCTGATTGATGTTTTCCTCGACACAGGAGCATACGTGTCGAAATAATCCACACCATGAGTTTGTCTAAAACCCTTTATTACAAGTCTTGCCTTGTATCTATCTATCGTACCATCTGGTCTAATTTTCCTTTTGAAAATCCACTTGTGGCCTAACGCTTTTGAGCCTGTTGGAAGTTCCACAAGTTCCCATGTATGATTTTGAAGTATTGAATTTATTTCACTATCAATAGCTTCTTTCCAGAGGTCAAGCATCAGAACAAGACATTGCTTCTTTATAAGTCAAAGGGTCTTCTTCTACCAGATAAGTTAGAAAATCTGGACCAAACGATTTTTCAATTCTAGCTCTCTTGCTACGCCTAGGCTCTTCAACTTCTTCTTCAAGATCTTCTTCCCCCACATTTCTCACATCCCGATTGACTTTTGGGTCTAATCCAGAGCGATCAATATAAGGAAAAATTCCCTCAAAGAAAGAAGCATCCCTAGCCTCGATTATTGTATTTTCATGCACTTCGTAGTTATCCGATTTGTGCACTAAGAATCAGTATGCACTCACTGTCTTGAGCATACCCTATAAACACGCAATCTACCGTTTTAGGACCTATCCTAGTCCGCTTAGGAGGAGGAATCGGAACCTTTGCTAGACATCCCCATACCTTTATAAATTTATAAGAAGGTACGTGTCCTTTCCACAATTCATAAGGTGTTTTGTCTAGCCTTTTATGCGGTAGTCTGTTTAAGATATGATTTGCGGAAAGCAAAGCTTCCCCCCACAAATTCTGGGGTGAACCAGAACTAATTAACATGGCATTCATCATTTCTTTTAATGTTCTGTTTTTGCGCTCCGCAATTCCATTTTGTTCTGGAGTATATGGAGCAGTTGTTTCATGTATAATGCCACTTTCTGCACACAATTGAGCGAATGGATATTCATATTCTCCACCTCTGTCGCTCCTTAACCTTTTTATTTTCTTACCATGTTGGTTTTCAACTTCATTCTTATAATGAACAAACATGTTTATTGCTTCATCTTTACTTCCCATTAAGTAGACATAGCAAAATCTCGTGCAATCATCGATAAAAGTAATAAAATACTTCTTACCGCCTCTTGATTGTACATACTTTAGATCACATACATCGGTGTGTATTAAATCTAAAGGTTCCGAACTTCTCTCAATTGATCGGAAAGATGACTTAGATAACTTTGCTTCTACACAAGTCTCACACTTGTAGTTTTTATCAACATTAAATTTTGGCAATAGGTTTAATGAAATTAATTTTTGTATACTTTTAATATTCACATGACCTAATCTATCATGCCATAAATTAAAAGACTCAGCCAAATAAGCAACTTGTTTAAATTCATTAGCCTATTGGGCAACATTCTTTCCAAACTGAGCTAGTAGAAGCCTCGACTACATTCACGCCCGTAGGCTCGGGCTCTCGGGAGTACAAATCATTACATTAACTTTAAACGGACTATCACCTAAGTACCCATTTCCTACATACATTCCATTCTTTGTCACAATAAATTTGTTTGCCTCAAACATAAGCCCTGAATCCTTTATTGTTTAGCACAATCCCGTAAAATGAGATTCCTTCGAATGTCAGGCACATGGAGCACTTCAGTGAGAGTCAGCTCCTTCCCAGAAGTCATCTTTAGGACAATACTGCCATTTCCTTCAACTTTGGAGAATGTAGAGTTCCCCATGTAGCATACTTCATCCTTAACAGTTTCATACGTTTTGAACATCCATTTATTGATACAAATATGGCGAGTGGCCCCCGTGTCCACAAACCATTCCTTTGGATTTCCCCTATCATATTCACCTCTCGAAATAACAAAGAACTAGGTGCATGTCCTCCATTCCGGAGTTCGACCTACCGGCCTCCCGATATATGAGCTTGGCCATCCCTTTTGGTACTTGTTCTTGTTCCCATTCCCATTGAACCTCTTGTTCTTGTTATAGTTATTAGTTTGACCGTCTACACGACTTCGACAGTCCTTTGCTTTGTGGTTTTGTTTACCACATACGAAGCAGCTTCCCGTGAACCTCTTGTTGGAGTTCGATGCCTTTGAATCAGCCAGCGCTTTTCTTTCCAGCGACTTCGACAACATTTGCCTTTGAAATGTAAGTATAAGGCCTCTTTGTTGCCTTCCTCACATCCCTGCTCAATTCTCAATTTCAAAATTAGATCCTCAAGTGTCATTTCCTTCTTTTTATGCTTAAGGTAGTGCTTGAAGTCATCCCAAGAAGGGGGTAATTTCTCAATCATCAACGCCACCTGCAGCGAGTCGTTGATTCCCATGCCCTCAGCGGCAAGATCGTGATAAATCTTCTGCAGCTCTTCACTCGCTCGAGGACGATTTTCCATCGACCATTTTAAAGTCGTGGAAGCGAGCAAGAATGAACTTCTTAGCACTCGCATCATCTACTGTATATTTCTTAGTTAGTGATTCCCACAATTCTTTTGCACTATCCTTTTGATAGTAAATTTGGTACAATGAATCATCTAAACTAGTAAGAATAGTATGACGACACATATAAGCATTACTAATCCAAGCATTATAAGCTATTACAGATTGAGGATCGATTTATCCTCCACAGGGAGTGTCCTCTTTACGTAGCGAATTAAATTCAGCGTAGTAAGATAGAACATCATCTTTTCCTTCCACATTTTGAAATTGCAACCCCCTTTAAACTTCTCGGGTTGTGCAAACTGTCCAAACTGAATAGGACGAGAAGCCATTGGAGGCACAAAAGCAGACAACTTAGACATAGCAACCTCAATACCGCTTGTCTGACCAGCATTCAGATTAACTCCGTTTGCCGAGTCTCGGTTGAAAGGAATAGCCTGGCTCAAGATTTCGATGAGCGTTTGAATCATTTGTAGCCATTTTTGTTTCTCTATATATTGCAAAACAAACAGTTAGTAGAAATATAAAACAAAACCAGAAAGGAAATTAAACTGAATATGTAATCTGATTTTCCAGTACTGTTGTTTACGTTTCTGTTTTAATTTATTAAATCAGTACAGAAGAAAAAAAATAGAGTTTAAGATTGTTAGTCCTTCTGTTACGAATATAAAATTAAACAGAACTAAAATATAAACAGAAATGATTTCGGATTTAATCCTGGACGAGGCAGTAGTTAAACAAATTGCCCTTAAACTCTATTTGCTCGCCTATTTGCTTCGAGGCCTACAAAAGCAACGAGTTCCCAAGGTACAACGCCCATACACTCGCTTACCAGAAGCTTAGTAGCAGAACTCGAACCTTTCTGTGTCAGAACTCTCTTAACTAGTATGTATGGAATGCAGAAATGTAGAAGGGAGAATTATTTCGTAGCGAGTGAATTATGAGAGTGAGACTCGCTTTTATAGCGATCGGAGCTGCAAGGTAGCCCTCTCTCCCTCACCTCGTAGTGGAGAACGTGGGTAACTCCCACTTCCCGTAGTGGGGTAATGTGGCAATTCTCAAAACTGTGACTCAATTGCAGTTACTCAATACTTTAGGGACTATTACGGTAATTTTGTCCAAAAAGATATTACTGCCTTCCCGGCAGGGACACGCGCGACGAGGCGTGGTGTGGCGTGGCGTGGCTAGGCGAGACGAGACAGACGGACGGACGGCGCGCGAGGGGTACCCCCTTACCCACTTGTTTAATATCACTAGTCTAGCTAGTGCTTATAAACAAGTTTTAATCGATTCTCACAACCGATGTGGGATATACCATCACACCTCCATCCATAACCTCTCCACTTTAACCAAATTTTTCATTCACACCGAGAATTAGTTTCCTCACGTGTTATATATCATCACGAAGCTTGCGCAACCCACTACGCGATGAATTCAAAACACTTTAAAACTAAGCGGTGGAACACACAATTAAATTTGATCAAATTAGTCCACTTAATTAATTAATTCTCCAACAGTATCTTATCGTGGAATTGGGCTTGAAGAATGGCTATGTACCTTCATTTTTGCTTGATTTTTGAATCCCTAAACTAAAAAAAATAAAAATAAAAAAATAAAAAAAAGATAAATTACCAATTATCATTTCAACCGATCAATGGAAGAGGAAATTGAGTGAAGAATATGAACGACGCATGTAAGGGAGATTGCAAAGGGCATTGGAATACATCTGGGTTTTGCAGATTGTTGAGCTTGGTGTTGGTTTATCAAAAAGATGGGATGTGGTGGGTGATTTTTGAGGGTTTAAACTGAAATTTAGAAATGGGTTTTGTGGGTTTATTGGGTCATGGATCGGTTTATAATTCGGGTATGAATATGGGTTTGAGTCAACCCATTTTGATGATTTTTATGTCCCGATTTTACCCCTGGTCTTTCACACATGTATGCAGCACGTGTGCTACGTCACCTTCCCTCGTCGGATTCCGCCCATATTGGCTATTTATAACACCTCGCAAATTCTCAGGAGTATTAATGGCACCTAAAAAAATTAAGGGTCATAACTTGCCTTTCAAAGTTACTTAATGAGCATAAATGGTGATTTTCTCATATATATGCGTGTGTATACTTGAGAGAAACCAAATTCTTATCGGATTATACATCAAGTCAATAATTCTCAGACGCCCATATAAAAAAGAAAACACTTATTTAGTTTGGATTTATTTTCAAAATAAAAGGACTACAGAACTGAATGAGCCATTAGTTGATGGCTCATCCAATTAGAAAGTGTCAGTCTCTAGTGACACTGTAAGATTGGTTGGCTCAACTGAATAGGACCCATAAAAACTTGAAATACTACTAACAACAAGCTCTTTCCATCTGTGTGAACCTCTGTAGTCCAACCTAAATTGTTAATTTTTTATTTCAAAATAAATTTATTAAGAATGAAAAAATTATCAAATAAGTTAGCACTTATTAAATATCATGGCGACTAACCCCACCCCCTATATATTTATCTTCACACACACACCCCCACCCCATTACCAACACAAAAATCTTCTCTCTCTCTCTCTCTCTCTCGTAATTCTCTCCCAACATTTCAAGAGAATTTTTCCACTGCCGAAAGTTGCTGCACCACCACCGGAACAGTCGCTGCTTCCAGTCGCCGGAGCCCGCCGAAAAAATTTGGAGACCGTCATCTTGTTGCCGTCATTACCCTCGTCAACTTACTCTCTTGGTAAAACGTCAAAAAAAAAAAATCACAAATCAACACAATGTGAGTTTTTCTTTTACATTTTTGAATTTATACTTGGAAAATAGATAGATCTAACTAATTATCACAAAACAGTCACAATAAAAATTAGTTTGTGATAAATGTTAAAAACTTTACTTTAAAATAGACTAGATTCAAACTTATTTTGCACAAAAATGACAAAAACTGGCCTGAAAATTCAAATTGTTGTTTTGGCTGGCAGCACGCGTGCTGATTTGCTGTCGTGTGTTATACACCTCGGGTGTTGACGTCAGCACACGGTCAACCATTTGACCGCGTGCTGACGTGTACGCGACCAATTTTTGATTTTTTGAATTTTTGCAGAAAATCTTATACAATTTTTTAGGGGTATTGCAACAAAAATTAAGTGCAATAAAATTGCCAAGTATTTTCTTTGTATTTAGCTTTTAACATTTAGGGTATGTTAACCCATCAAAATTTTAAAAAATTACAAGTCTAAACAAATTACAATTCTTAAAAAATTAAAAGTCTTAATACAAAGTGTCATATAAACTATTACAAAATAAATGTTACAAAAAAACAACAATCAACATCCATATACTCGGTCTAATTTTTCTCACTCGGTCAATATGACTTTCAATGAATCATACCAACTTTTTGCCACTGTACTTGCATAATGTATCCAAGAAGGATGCACTGGGGGAAATGGACAATTACGTTCCATTTGATCTTGTTATATGTAAAAAGTTGTATTAGTCATTGACAAATAAACACAAATATTTAGTAAATCAAGTGATAAAAGTTAAAACAACATACCGACAGAAAGTGGCGTCGAGATGGTATACAGGCGATGGTAATTTCCCGAGCTGGTGATGACAAGTTATTTTTGAGTGGAAAGAATGTGTGCGAAGTTCCCCGACAAAAGCATACAAATATAGCCTAAAAAATCGTAGCAATAATCCAACCCATGTCTTGAATGTCCATCCAGTAATCTGGTGTGTAGGGGGATGGAATCCACCATGAAAGTTTCCTCTGAATTTAAGGTAAAACATTTTCCCCACCGACTGCAAGCTGATACCGATAGTTCAAATCAAGACCTCTTTCTGTAAGACTTTTATGCAGTAATAATCTGACAAATATGTATAGATCTTGATCATTCCACACTTGATGAGCTACTGATCGATAACCACAATGACCGTCATATTTCACGTTCAAACATCCAGTCATAAATGGCAGGGCTAATGTGGGAAACTCTGTTGGCCAAATGAAGATAAATTCAGATCTAATATCATCAATTACAATACCCTGCCCTGATAAGCTATCAGGAGTCCCCCTACCTGACCCCCGTCATTAAGAGCCACTGAAAGATCTTCCTGCCCGAGCCTGAGATGTTTTCTTAAAGGTTTTTGCCCTGTTCTCGATTTGTACTCACACTAAGATGGTCCCCGCCTTGTAGAGGATCCTTTTGATCATTTCGACCTACCTTTGGTAACCACAATCGGTGGCTCTGCTAAGAGTGTCTCGTCGGAGTAAATTATTTTTGCAAACTTAGCTTTATACTGTCTGGTCTGTTCAGGATCTCTGGTAGAAATTCCATTATACATGTCCATAAGCCCCTTTACATGATCATCGGTAAATCGCCAAACATATGATGTTTAAGAGGAGTATCAACTGAGAGAGAACTCAAAAAATGGTGCAGATCCATAACTCGTACTTTACCCCTCTTCTTCCCTAATATGGCTTGTAGTTCACATGCACATGAAATTTCATAAATTGGTCTACTAGTGCAATCACATTCATCCCCTATCTTTTTATACTCTTTCATCAGAATGTCTTTTCCCCAATAACTAACCCTACCTTGCAACCTCCTCAGCAAAATGTTGTCTATTAAATGTTTGTCCCAAATACAAGAATATTTCATTTCCGCTGTAAGTTTATCAATTTGATTTACAATCATAGCGTGTATCCTCACCCAAACATATACAAAAACCGCAACAGATGTTCTCAAATAACTCTTAAACGCGGAGTGTGAACTCTCAACTCAGTTTGTGGTATTTGTACCGAAGTGAAGATACTTGTTCATCCATACCGGAACAACCATTTCCTTGTAGCTATCAATCCAAGTCTTTCTAAATATCGAATCAAATCGAAACCTTTTTCCGATTTATAAGAATTTAAAATATCTGACTATTTCTTATAATACTCATCTTCTGTTTTTGCATAAGCCAGAGACCCCAAGTGGTTTGAGAGAATTTTGTACCATCTTCTAGTCCAAGAACTGAACAAGCATTCTTGTTTACACACTTCCCAATGTGTCTCCTACACAACATGTGATTGGCTTCGTGAAATACCTCCTGACTTGCATTAACAAGTTGCATATCTTTGTCCGTTACAACAACATTGGGGACTCATTTGGGGATCAAATAATCCCCTAATCATAGAAAGTGGCCAAGCAAACTTATATTTTTTCTCTTGACGCAAGAATGCATATGCAATAATGAAATTCTAATCGGGGCAAGTAAAACCAATCACAGCAAGTAGAGGCATTTTATATCTTTAATTATTTAAATCGGTAAATTTACAATATCCTAAACAATATAATAATTTTAAATGACAGTAAGTTTTTAAATAATTTCAAAAATACATACCTGTTGATCTTTCAGGTGCTGTCCATAAGGATAACATAGGGAAAAACCTTGGCAATTCTTATGGAGTCCGGATGAGCAAATACTAAGTCGCTGACGTATTGCTGAGATTCATTTACACTCGCCCCGTCATTCCCACTATTTACATAACAACGACACCCCACAACATAGCTTGTTTTCAATAAGACGATACATCAAATCTTGTAATTCAGTCATATATTTCCTATCAAGTCTCTTGATCTTTGCCCGAGCATTATATATTGTAGACTTGACGCCATAAAAAATAGGATTTTCCATTCTCAGTGTGTTAAATATGTCATTGGCCCTAACGTTACACTTAGTCAACTGCTCAACCAACTTAACATGGTCGTTTTTCAACCGACGTGCCCCTGCATGACCAAACTGATGATTTCTCAATAAGTGGTTGTGCTTGCCTTTCCTTACCTCGAAATTCCATGACCCAATTTTAGTCTTTTTTTTCCTACTAACTTACATTGGCAATCTATCTTCTTAGTCCTCCTTGTATGGTTAGATTTCCTCCCTTCACCTCCCTTACCAACAGGTGCCCCAACGTACGTACCAAAACGCTCACACTGTAATTGCACTTGGGTACATTATATTCTTGTCCCTATCTTGAGCGAACAATCACAACATAAACTTTATGTTGTATCCTGTGTTTTTTCACCCAATCCACTAAACTTTCTTTGGATTCAAAATTATAATCATCATAGGGACTAAATATTTCCCCCGTATCATGCCAATCTTCCTCATTATCAGGAAATTCTTCAAGGTCACTGTCGGGTCAGTATGAAATTTGAACCTACAATAAATACAAAACAAAATATCAACAAAATAAATTTAAACTGTAGAAATTAATTATTTTTAGCCATTGGGAAAAATATTGAAAAAAACACGAGACTGTTTTTCCACCGAATGCAAATGGATACGCGGCTATGGTAGACACCGCATGTTGACGTGTACACGGACATGTTATCTGGCGCTTTACCACGGCCTCTTCCTCTATAAGAGAAATTTCCTCTACCTCTTGCCTGCATGGCTACAAATTGAATAGAATTATTCATTTAAATATTCTCTAGTTAAAAAATCCGGCAGATGATTATCTTCACCTTTTTTATAAATAATATCAAGGATTAATGATGAAGAATACCAAGCATTTCTGGAGTTTAAAAGACAAAAAGAATATAATACCTCTTCAAGTTCTTCTATAGCCCCTTATTTTGCTCGTATTGTAGAAGAAAGCAAAACAGAAAGAAGAATGTATGATTAAAAATCATGAGGAAAGGGTTATATTTTTATTAAATGATGATGATCAGAAATGGGCAAATCAGCATTGGGTACTTTTTAAAAGGTATCTTAGTACATACAGTTATACTGTGAAAATATTCAAAACCCAACATTATTATGAAGTCATTCTTTCTAATAATGGATGTGAATTTAAACATTTCACCAGTGGTAATATAAAGGAAATTTATAATTTCTCTAAAATAGTTATTAAGAGGATTATATCCATTGAGGATGGGAACTTCTCCCTTTAGAGAAAAGAATTATTGTCATCAAAAAACACAAATTTAGCGTAATTGTTGGGATTATATCCAGGCATTTGATAAGGCTTTCTTATATGAAAATGAAAAGAAAAGTCATACTTGGTTTATAAAAATTTGTGGCGAGATTTATAATCAGCCTTTTACCAAATTGGTTAATCAAATGGTGGCAATTTTATGGAACAACAGAAAACATTCTTCCTTTACTTCTTAAAGAATCCTATAGTGAATGGGAACAGGTGACCCCTCATCTTCCTCAAAGGATATCTGCCAGACCTATTCCTGGAATTACCCAGAAGCATTTTTTCATAGAATTTTCTATTCCTTTGATATGGAAGAATGCGCCAATTGTCAGTTATACTGAAGAGAATTTGTTGTGTCTCAAAAGATGTTCTTATACAAGATTTTGGGATACTATGATGAGAGAAGATCCTAAGACAAAACAATTAAATTGTTTGGATACAATTAATTTCTTAAAGGAAAAGATTGAGGAATATAGTGAATTAAAAATTGATGAACAAATGAAGCTTAAAGCATCTCGAATTTAGGATTCTAATATGGAAATCAGCATTAATAAACAAGATTTAGTGTCAATGACCAATGTTGAAATAATTGAAAAAATATATAAAGAATTTGGAAAGAGATCTTGTTATGAAGGGAATAAATGAAAGTGATAAAATTTCACAAAAAAATGATACTTCAATGGCCTCAAACATCCAAAATCCATTTGAAAGTTTAAATAATCTTGAAGATGCTCAAGACCCCAATGATGTTCAACCAGAGATGGAAGATATTATAGCTGGTGTCAGGGATTCTATCAGAGAGATTTTTAGGCAAAAGAAAGACCGAAGATAATTAAATTATTAAGTCTAGACTAGATAATATCTCCATCAAATCTGTCTGCTGCTTTAATAAAGCTAACAGTAAAAATACTGTTGTAATAGTATAGTAAAAAAATTATCGATGTTTGAAGTCCGCAAAATGTCTATATAAGCGGCATTATGTTAAGTTAGGAGGTACGCTTTGATTTACTCTCTTTCTATCTTTGTAAAACGCTCCCCCTTCTATCTAAATAAAGTCCGAAGAAGTTTGTGTATATTTGATCTTGAAGAAGCTTTAACTTGTAAGTTCTTTTATCTTTCTGCATTTTATTTTATTTTTTTATTTTTAAATTTTAAATTTTTATATTAAGGATGAGTCTAATAGGCTAAATTCTTTATGTTGAATTATGTCTGAACTAATGAATTACTTGTTAAAAAAAAAGGCATGGTAAAGTGGTTTTGATGATGTCAATAGGTCCATAGCCTAGTGGGGTTATGGTATGCACACGATCGTGAGGTCGAGGGCTCGACACCTCTCCCCTACATGGGGCAAATAAATACTCCCTTCATAAGGCGGTTCTCTTCCTCTGGTGAGGCTAAAAAAAAGAGTAGTTTTGATGATAAACTGGCTGGGGATATTTT
Source organism: Vinca minor (assembly GCA_026122235.1). Classification (NCBI taxonomy): domain Eukaryota; kingdom Viridiplantae; phylum Streptophyta; class Magnoliopsida; order Gentianales; family Apocynaceae; genus Vinca; species Vinca minor. Next base: position 1,574,209 of record JAOCZM010000120.1, read on the forward strand.
TTATGAAATCTGAGACCGAACTACTATTTAGCCCGCTGAAGCCGTTGAATAGGTGTTAAGGGTGTTTGTGTAGTGGTTGTTGGTTTCTGGAAAATATTTCTATGAAGGATTATTTATCATGTAAAATGAAATGTGAAGTTGTGGAGACCCTTGCAAAAGTATCCATTGAGATAAACTGGGGGTTACTCAACTAATGTTTCCAGACTTACTACTCTGTAATATCCAATATTCAAGAAGTTGGAGATCCTGTTTCGTTATGGTATCAAAGCCAAGTTGTTAATTAATAGATTATTAATAATAAGTAATTAATCTAGGAAAGATGTAATTCAACATAGATTACTTTGATCCTTTATGCATAAGCATGTTATGGTTAAAATATCTACTGTTAAAAATAGTAGAAATACTAAGTATGATATACCTCAAAATTTAGATTTGTTAAATAAATGGACTATTCCAAAAGTTAGTCCTAGGAATATATATCAATTAGGAACTTTTGAGAAATTAGGTTTAAAACAAGTAATAAAAACTACTGAGGAATCAATTTCACTAAATAATGATGAAATATTTATTCAGCTTTTGAGTTGACATGATATAACTCCTTATAGGGCTTCTCATAAATTTCTTCATAGTGGATTAGTTCAGGTTGCTTTTAAACCTTTAACTTTAGAACGTTTACCAGAAATCTTTATAGCAGCTTTAAGAGATGGTAGAAATTTAAATTGGAAACAATCTATCATGGGTGTTATAAAATCCAGTTTTGCCCATGGTCCGGTATATTTTGAAGTTTATCTTAATTTACAGCTTTCATTAACTGATGTTAATATACTTGATTCTTTAACATTAAATGTTAAAACGCATGGTTATAATTATGCTCATGGTTCTGAAGTTATTTGTGTTTGTTATAGAATTTATTACAAACCTCTGTATACTTTGAACCCTCATTGTAATTTGGTAAATAAACCAAATAATGAAACAATTCTAATAGAAACTAATTTTAGTAGATCGGATATTACTACAAGAAGAATGGGAAGAAATTACTTTTCCTGAAAATTGGACTATTGAGAGAGCTATGCCTCCTCAACCAATTATTCAATCTAATTTGTTAGATGTGATACAGACTCCTGAGGGATCTGTTACTTTAAGTTTTGATAATAATCATAACAAAATATTAGGAAATTCTTCTAGATTATCAAGATCTAGTTCTGTACGTTCATATATTTCCCCATTAGATTATTTGGTAGATATTCCTTCTATTCATAGAACATCCACCTCTCAAATAAGAGAAGAAAAACAAGATGATTCATCAAATGAGTCTAGAATAAATGAATTGCATATGCACAAAGATAATATTACAAAAGGACATTCTAATAAAAAGAATATAGAGACTATGTTTGAGATGAGTTATAGTTTTGGTAATGGATAGTAAACCCATTATTGATTTTAGTCCTGGTTCTGAAGCTAGGCAAAAAATTAAAGCATAATTTAATTTATCCAGATGGGAACCATTTAAAACATGATTTTTTTGAAAATTTTGATAAAAATCGGCAAGAATCATTTCAGAATGAGTTTTATGATTATTCTATTTTAAAGAATACTATTATTCCATTTATTCCTTGGTTTATGTCTACCTATGTAGCCCATTATATTTCTGTTTTTGATAAATATATATATATATATATATATATATATATATATATATATATATATATAAATTAATAAACGGTCAAACATTGAAGGATGTTTATCCTCCTTCACATCCTTTAAAAAATGAAAATTGAAGCTTTCTACATATCAGTTCTTTACATAACAAAGTAGATAATGTTATTTCTCTTATGAATAATACTGTTAATAAGACAGTTGAATCTAATATTCCAATTCATGTTGCCTCTGCAAGTATTCAAACTCTTCCTGAAATTAAAGATTTTAAATTAAAATCAATCTCGGAATGGGAAAAAATGTTGGATGAAATTTTTTCAAAGTTAAGTATTAATACACTTGATGATGATTTTATAAAAACATTGCATGAAAATTATGATTCTAAATAGGTTATTCATGATCAGGTTAATAAACTTAAAAAATGGGCTTATAAACCCACACAAAGATTATTTTATTATAATAGACCTTCTCATATTGATGTTTTACATGAGCAACAAGACAGTCAAATGAATAATAGTTATAGTGGTAAACATATTTACGAATGGAATATTGATGGTTATACTGATAAACAGATTTATAATCAGATCCATAGAATGTTAATGTATTCCACTATTTGCAAGAGTGCGGGTAATACTGATAAAAACGTAACTAAAATGATGACAGCTGGTTTTACTGGTCAACTTAAAGTTTGGTGGGATAATTATTTATCTTTGGAAAATCGTAATGCGATTATCTCTACTGTTAAACAGAAAAATAATGAGATAATAGAAAATTCTGTTTATACTCTGGTCATAAATATTGTTGAACATTTCACAGGTCGTTATTTTGAAAATAGTGAAAACATTAGAACTTTATTACAAAATCTTAGGTGTAAAACACTTACAGATTTTCTTTGTTATAAAGATACTTTTTTAAGTAGAGTTATGGAACTCCCTAAGAGTAATAGTTCTCATTGGAAGTCTAAATTTATTGACGGTCTTCCTCACTTATTTGCTGAAAGGGTTAGAAAGGCTCTTAGAGGAGTTGGTCACTCTATCCCTTATAATGATTATACTTATGGTAAGTTAATAGGAACTTGTACACAGGAAGGGTTGAAAATGTGTAATGAAATTAAATTAAATCAACAATTGAAACGCCAAAATCTGGTGGAAAGAAAACAATTAGGTGAATTTTGTAGTCAAATTGGTATGGCGTTACCTTCTACTCATAAAAAGAAGAAAACTACAAAACCTGATTTTCTTAAATATAGGAAAAAGAGAAGATTTTCGAAGAAAAAATCTGATAGAAAAATTGAAGGGATTCATGGGCAGAAACTCGTTCTAAACAACCATGAGTCCTCCCCCCGAAAGATCCGCTCATACAAAAACGAATCGAAAGTAGACGAAAAACTTACATTTTTTCGGTTAAAGATTCTGTCTTTGGGCTCTTAGCATCAATCACCTTTTCAAACAAACAACGATTTCTACCTCTTCGTTTTTTCTGAGTTTCGGGAATTTAGAGAGAAAGGGAGAGCGAAAACAAGAAATCTGATTTCTAGGTTTCTGGTATTTTTTTGCGGCTCAAGCATTAGTCACTAGGGTTTCAGTTAAGAGAAGGCTATATAGGGTGTGAGAGGTTGTATCAAACACAACTCCCGCGTCCTTACCACCTCTCCTGGCAGTGAGAGTCTTTAACTCCCACGTCCCCTAGACTTCTGCTAGTAGTGGGAGTCTTTATCGGATAATAACTCCCACGTAATCCCAACTATAACTAAATACCAAAATGCTCCTCCTTAATCTCTAATTCAAATAATAACGTTTTATTATTCTCAGAGAAACAAATGTTAGATACAATGAACCTAGACACATTCTAGATTCATTGAATCTGGACATGAAGCTCATTAACTCATCTATGCGTGTGACCCTGTAGGTTCATATCACAATGGCAATGAAAACACACTTAGTAGCAGTATGTGTTCATAAATCACAAGCGGTCCCTAGTAGGACATTGTCCATGGATATCTCTCTCTAATAATAGAGAGGGACAAATCCCTAACAATGCCTCTCACATTCAAGCCATGATAGGACACCACATCCGATCATCAGTCGTATTGATTTACTCGATTAAAAGTAACGTCCGACTGAGTCAAAATGTGGCACCATTCATGCTAGAATCAATGGATACATAAGGTCTAAGGATTCCAAAGTCCACACTTGGTTATCGTACATGGATTGCATCTCAGACTTCATAGCTTCTAGCTACTTATCTGACTCAGAACTACGAATTGCCTCTTTGCAGGTAGTGGGTTCATCTTGATCAATCTGTTCAATATGATGATCATCAGTCACGAGAAATCCATATCTCTCAGGCTGTTAATGTATTCGACTTGACCTCCTTGGGCCTTGTGTCAAAGATTGAAGCTCAGTATCAGCACGTGAGCTTGCTTGAAGTTCCAAAGTTGGTTCAGATGTTGTTTGGGGATCTTGAATTTCCTCAACATGGATCTTACTCCCACTATGCTCTTTGGAAATAAATTCCCTTTCAAGGAATAAACCATTTCGAGCAAAAAACACTTTGTTCTCTGATGAAAGATTGAAGTAATATCCTTTAGTTTCTTTAGGATATCCCACAAACAAACGCTTGTCAGATTTAGGGGCGCGTTTATCAGATAACAAGCATTTTACATACGCCTCGCATCCCCAAAATTTGAAAAATGACAAACTAGGTCGTTTCCCAGTCCATATCTCATATGGAGTTTTCTGAACCGCTTTCGAAGGAACTCTATTCAATATGAGTGCAGCAGTTTCTAGGGTGTAGCCCCAAAAGGAAATTGGAAGACTTGTTTGACTCATCATAGATCGAACCATATCTAGTAAGGTGTGATTCCTCCGTTCCGATACACCATTCCATTGTGGTGTGCCAGGAGGAGTTAATTGTGAAACAATTCCACAACCCCTAAGATGTTCGTCAAACTCTTGGTTAAGGTATTCGCCACCTCGATCTGATTGAAGTATCTTAATACTTTTACCAAGTTGATTTTGTACTTCATTTTGAAAATCTTTGAATCTTCCAAAAGATTCTGATTTATGTTTCATTAGATAGACGTAGCCATATCTACTGAAATCATCTGTGAATGTGATGAAGTACTGAAAACCTCCTCTAGCACTTGTGTTTATTGGTCCACATACATCTATATGTATGAGGCGCAACAAATCAGAAGCTCTCTCACTTTGTCCAGTAAAGGGAGCTTTAGTCATTTTGCCCAACAAGCATGAATCACATGTCTCATAAGACTCTAAGTCAAATGATGTCAAAATTCCATCTTGATGGAGTTTTGATATGCGTTTCTCATTTATGTGACCCAAACGACAGTGCCAAAAGTAGGTTTGGTTTAAGTCATTTGATTTAAACCTCTTTGTATTAATGTTATAGATGGGCCTTTTAATGGATTCATCGAGGTTAAGTATATAAAGCACATTCATCAAAGAGGCATCTCCATAGAAGATACGATCTTTATGAAAGGTGCAAATTTTATTCATAATATTTATTTCAAACCCTTCAATATCCAAACAAGAAACTGAAATAATATTCCTACTCAAAGTTGGAACATAAAGACAATTATTCAGTTCTATAATAAGGCCATTTGGAAAAACTAAATTAAATGTCTCTGTAGCTACAACAACAACTTTTGCTCCATTTGCTACTCTCATGTCTACTTCTCCTTTTGGCAGTGATCTATTCCTTTTGAATCACTGCACATTTGCACAAATGTGAGATCCACAACCGGTATCTAATACCCATGAAGTAGGAGCAGACATGTTAATTTCAATAACATAAATACCTGGAGAGACAGTCAAATTGGCTTTTCCCTTTTTCTTTTCTTCCAAGTAGAGTTTGCAGTTCCGTTTCCAATGACCTGGTTCATTGCAATGGAAGCAAACTCCTTCCTTTGGTGCGTTGGCCTTGGGTTTGGGCTTGTTATTGCCTTTGCCCTTCTTGTCCATGGGCTTTCCTTTCTTTTTGAAATTCCCCTTTTGAACCATTAAGACTTCAGGGGTCTTCTTAATGTTTAGTTCAGGCTGCTTAAGCATCCCGTGTATCTCATGTATAGACTTTTCCATGGCATGCATGTTGAAGTTCATCACAAACTAGTCATACTCCAGTGGGAGTGAGCCCAAGATCATATCTGTGGCCATGTCATGACCTACGGGAGCCCCAAGTTTCTCAAGTTGGTCAATATAGCCCTTCATCTTAAGAACATGTGCACTTACAGAGGTGCCAGGGGCCATCTTGCAACTATTCAACACCTTAGTGGTGAGGAATCTTTCTTGACGGGCTTGCTCTTGGAACATTTCCTTGAGCAGGACCATCATCTAGAAAGCCTCAACCCCTTCAAACTGTTTTTGAATTTCAGAGCTCATGGTGACTAACATGAGACAAGTCACGTCGTTAGAATCGTCACAATTCTTCTTCCAAGCATCTTTCTCAGCTCTAGGGGCGTTGTTTGTAGGTTGTCAGGAATATCCGTATCAAGAACGTACAACTTTCTTTCCTGCTTAAGGACAATCCTTAAGTTGCGAGCCCAATCAAGGAAATTGGACCCACTCAGTTTTTCCTTCTCAAGGACGGATCGCAATGAATTGTGTGAAGTGTTGGTTGCCATTATCTACATTAAATTATTTGCAAAGTTATTAGTTTTTGAGCAAAAAACCTTTCCACAATTTCAACACTTGATAAATAGTGGAAAATACCATTTTACGATAGTTATAAGTAAACTTTGGCTTATCCCCATAATTAAAGTAAAATCAACTCATGGGAATGACATCTACATGTCCCGACTATTACTCCCATATTATGCCCTAGGCCCAAAACAATTTTGATAGCTTAGCTAAGTTGAACCATGTCTAAGCCTATGGAAATCACTAATTTCCCATTTCCTTTTGCTTAGATAACCACTTATATGTTTCTTTGGCAAGCAGACAAAATGATGATCCAAGCTCAATGAGTACTTAGAATATGGTAGGCATTTTAAGACTTAGTTAAAACATTCAGTTTGAATAAGCTGTTTAAGACAATAATACAAGCATCTCATACAATATATAAAGCATAAAAGTAAACGTGAGATAGCATGGCCTAATCCTATGATGACTCCCACGAGCCTTGTGGGAGCCAATGGTCAATCTAAGTCAATATCCATCTCATGGATAAAGTCTTCGATTCAGCGTCCTCCAGTCTGTTAGATAATTGCATGGGCATACCCAGCCTTCAATGTAAAGAAACAAAACTAATCTAAGAAAGCAATTACAATTTTACAACATTAAAAACAATTTGCAGGCCGTATTGTAAAATTACAACCCAATAAATGTAAAACAAGAGGGGTATAGTAGGCCATGCTAAAACTCACATAAAGCATAATGAAATAAAATAAGTACATATACAAAGTCTTAGGTCAGCGGAACGCAGACGGCGGAGGGATTCATGGGCAGAAACTCGTTTTAAACATCCATGAGTCCTCTCCCGAAGGATCCGCTCATACAAAAACGAATCGAAAGCAGACGAAAAACTTACATTTTTTCGGTTAAAGATTCTGTCTTTGGGCTCTTAGCAGCAATCACCTTGAGTCCTCCCTTGCGGAATTACTCCCTACCGGTATCCATGCGACGAAACGAACAGCGATTGCTAGCTCTTCATTTTTCTGAGTTTCGGGAATTTAGAGAGAAAGGGAGAGCGAAAACAAGAAATCTGACTTCTAGGTTTCTGGTATTTTTTTGCGGCTCAAGCATTAGTCACTAGGGTTTCGGTTAAGCGAAGGTTATATAGGGTGTGAGAAGTTGTTTCAAACACAACTCCCATGTCCTTACCACCTCTCCTGGCAGTGGGAGTCTTTAACTCCCACGTCCCCTAGACTTCTGCTGGTAGTGGGAGTCTTTATCGGATAATAACTCCCACGTAATCCCAGCTATAACTAAATACCAAAATGCCCCTCCTTAATCTTTAATTCAAATAATAATATTTTATTATTCTCAGAGAAACAAATGTCAGATACAATGAACCTAGACACATTCTAGATTCATTGAATCTGGACATGAAGCTCGTTAACTCGTCTATGCGTGTGACCCTGTAGGTTAATATCACAATGGCAATGAAAACACACTTAGTAGCAGTATGTGTTCATAAATCACAAGCGGTCCCTAGCATGACATTGTGACTACCCAAAGTGAATGAATTTACGGTGGAAACTAATATCAATCCACTATTTAATCCCTTTGTCTCGCGATATCCTAATTAAGCATAAGGCATGGTAGTCGTCACCCTTATAAAGCTTAATTGTGTTTACGCTTGATCTCCAGGTAGATTGTTCCAACAAATAGTATTTAATAACTACTTTATCAAATATATTTGAGCACGGCCATACATTTAGACAGTCTTCCCTATCGAGGGGTCCATGGATATCTCTCTCTAATAATAGAGAGTGACAAATCCCTTACAATGCCTCTCACATTCAAGCCATGATAGGACACTACATCCGATCATCAGTCGTATTGATTACTCGATTAAAAGTAACGTCCGACTGAGTCAAAATGTGGCTTCATTCATGCTAGAACCAATGGAGACATAAGGTCTAAGGATTCCAAAATAGTATTGAGGAAGTAATACTTATGACTAAGGACCATGAAGTATTACTTCTCTAACGGATCACGTCCAATACAATGTATCCCAATATATTGCATCTATGATATGATTTGTATCCATTACACATGATTAGTAAAACATAATCATCAATCATACATCATACTAGTTTAATTTTATTGTAAAGAACATTACATAAAACTAGGGACAACTAGAATAGTAATTGCATAAGCTAATGAGTTTTACTATCAAATCACACATTTGATGTTCAAAAGCAAAATTAACTATTCAAAGACATGCTCAAAAGATATAAACATATGCTAATGGTCCTAGGGCACTACTAACAAAAATAACAAAGAATAAAACTTTTGATAATAAGAATAAACTAATAGTTTGTCATAAATGTAATAAGGTTGGTCATATAGCAAAAAATTGTTGGACCAAAAAGAAGATTAATAGTCTTGATATAGATGAAAATCTTAAAGATAAATTGTTTAAGTTACTTTTAACCTCTGATGAGTCAGAAGTCGAATCATATTCGGAATCTTCTAGTGATTGTGAGTCAAGTAAGCTTAAAGCTATGGATAATGATTCAGTTATAACTGATTCTAGTGATTCAGAATGTGAACCTTGTCTGATAGGCAAACCTTGTATTAAAAATACTGAGAATGATGAATTTTATAAAATTCTTTCACAATTTCAAGATATGGAAATTAATGTTTTGGATAGTAATAATTGGGTAGAATTACTAAAAGTAATTAAAGAACCTGAATTAAGATCAAAATTAATAGACCAAATAGGAAATACTCCTAGTACTTCAACGAGTACTTCAGAAGATATTAGTAAAGATATTGTTTTATAAGGAACCTTATACTATGTCCGAAGTTTATAAACTCCTTAATGTTAGAGAAGTTAGTAAAAATCCTACTTCTTTAAAAGATATTATGATTGAAGTAGAAAATCTTAAATCAACGATTAAGTTTTAAAAAAACAAAATTAAAGATTTTGATAATAGAATTTCAAAATTAGAAAATGGTTCTAAAGAAATCAGAAAAGATAAAGAAAAAGAAGTTACTTCTTTGCAGGATGAAAATTTGGCTAAATTTCAAAATGATAATTTCTCAAAAATGGTATGTAAAAATTACTCTTTAATTGATAATCGTTTTTCTAAAGAATTTACTGCATTAGTTGATAGCGGTGCAGATTTAAATGTAATACAAGAGGGTTTAATACCTACTAGGTATTTTGAAAAAACTACTCATGCATTATCTCTTGTTGGAGGTCAAAAACTTGATATAAGTTATAAGCTTCTTAAAGCTTCCATTTGTGTGGAAACAAAATGTATTCCTTTAAGTTTTTTATTAGTTAAAAACATTTCAAATCAAGTTATAATTGGTACTCCTTTTATTCTTAAGATATATCCTTTCACTAGAGTAGCTAAGGATGATATTATTGGTACATATGAAGGTGAATTTATTACCTTTAATTTTGTTACAAAACCTTTTACGAAGACATTGCATGGTATTTATGATAATTTGAAGAATAAAGAAAATCAATTAAATTTTCTTAAAAGTGAAATTAATATATTAACTATTGAGGAAAAGCTTCAAAATCCTAAATTACAGGATAAAATAAAAATTATTATAAATCAATTTGGGTTAGAAATTTGTAGTGATCATCCCAATGCTTTTTGGGACAGGAAAAAACATAATCTAGATTTACCATATGAAATTGATTTTAATGAGGATAATATTCCTATTAAGGTTAGACCTTGTCAAATGAATTCAGAATATTTAGAATTGTGTAAAAAAGAAATTTCTTCTTTATTTGAGAAAAAAATTATAAGTCCTTCTCAATCTCCGTGGTCTTGTACTGCATTCTATGTTAATAAACATTCTGAACAGGAACGTGGTGTTCCTAGGTTAGTTATTAACTATAAACCTTTAAATAAATTGTTAAAATGGATTAGGCATCCTATTCCTAATAAAAATGATTTATTAGACATATTATATGACTCTGTAATATTTTCAAAGTTTGATTTAAAATCAGGCTATTGGCAAATTCAAATTAATAGATTTGATAGATATAAACTGCTTTTAATGTTCCCTTTGGACATTATGAATGAGATGTTATGCCTTTTGGCTTAAAAAATGCTCCTTCTGAATTTCAAAAAATTATGAATGATATTTTTATTCATTATAGTGAATTTATAATTGTCTATATTGATGATATCTTAATATTTTCTAAGACAATTGAAATGCATTTTAAACATTTAGACATCTTTAAAAGGTGCATTATTGCTAATGGTTTGGTTATCTAAACCAAAAATGTCCTTATTCCAAACCAAGATTAGATTCTTATGACATAATATTAAAAATGGTAATATTATTCCCATCAATAGAAGTATAGAATTTGGTTCTAAATTTCCTAATGAAATTATTGATAAAACTCAGTTACAGAGATTTTTAGGGAGTTTAAATTATATTTCTCCTTATTATAAGAATCTTGCTCAAGATACTACTATTTTATATGATAGGTTAAAAAAAATCCTAAAACTTGGTCTATAGATCATACTAATGCTGTTAGAAAGATTAAAAGTAAAGTTATTACTTTACCTTGTCTAATGTTAGCTAATCAACATTGGGATAAAATTATTGAAACTGATGCCTCTGATATAGGTTATGGAGGTATTTTAAAACAAATTGATCCCCTCTAATAAACAAGAATATCTTGTTAGATTTTATTCTGGAAAATGGATAAAGCCCGGAAAAATTATGCAACTGTTGCTAAATGTGTTTTAAAATTTCAAGATGATTTATATAATAAAAAATTTATTATTAAAACTGATTGCAAATCTGCTAAGTTTATGTTTCTTAAAATTTTTAAACATGATGTTTCTAAACAGATGTTTGCAAGGTGGCAAGCACATTTAGCCCCTTTTGATTTTGATATTATTCATAAAAAAGGTGAAGATAATCATTTGCCGGATTTTTTAACTAGAGAATATTTAAATGAATAATTCTATTCAATTTGTAGCCATGCAGGCAAGAGGTAGAGGAAATTCCTCTTATAGAGGAAAAGGTCGTGGCAAAGCGCCAGATAATATCTTGGTTCAACACGGAAATAAGAAGCTTATAGCTTCCAATATATCAGGGATTAATGATGAAGAATACCAAGCATTTCTGGAGTTTAAAAGACAAAAGAAAGGTAATACCTCTTCAAGTTCTTCTATAGCCCCTTATTTTGCTCGTATTGTAGAAGAAAGCTAACAGAAAGAAAAATGTATGATTAAAAATCATGAGGAAATGATTATATTTTTATTAAATGATGATGATTAGAAATGAGCAAATCAGTCTTGGATACTTTTTGAAAGGTATCTTAGTACATACGGTTATACTGTAGGAACATTCAAAACCCAACATTATTATGAAGTCATACTTTCTAATAATGGGTGTGAATTTCAACATTTCACCAGTGGTAATATAAAGGAAATTTATAATTTCTGTAAAATAGTTATTACGAGGATTATATCCATTGAGGAATGGGAAATTTCTCCCTTTAGAGAATAGAATTATTATCATCAGAATACACAAATTTAGTGTAATTATTGGGATTATATCCAGGCATTTGATAAGGCTTTCTTGTATGAAAATGAAAAGAAAAGTCATACTTGGTTTATAAAAATTTGTGGCGAGATTTATAATCAACCTTTACCAAATTGGTTAATCAAATGGTGGCAATTTTATGGAACAACAGAAGACATTCTTCCTTTACTTCTTAAAAGAATTCTATAGTCAATGGGAACAGGCGACCCCTCATCTTCCTCAAAGGATATCTGCCAGACCTATTCCTGAAATTACCCAGATGCATTTTTTCATAGAATTTTCTATTCCTTGGATATGGAAGAATGCGCCAATTGTTAGTTATACTGAAGAGAATTTGTTGTGTCTCAAAAGATGTTCTTATACAAGATTTTGGGATACTATGATGAGAAAAGATCCTAAGAAAAAACAATTAAATTGTTTGGATACAATTAATTTCTTAAAGGAAAAGATTGAGGAATATAGTGAATTAAAAATTGATGAACAAATGAAGCTTAAAGCATCTCGAATTTAGGATTCTAATATGGAAATCAGCATTAATAAACAAGATTTAGTGTCAATGACCAATGTTGAAATAATTGAAAAAATATATAAAGAATTTGGAAAGAGATCTTGTTATGAAGGGAATAAATGAAAGTGATAAAATTTCACAAAAAAATGATACTTCAATGGCCTCAAACATCCAAAATCCATTTGAAAGTTTAAATAATCTTGAAGATGCTCAAGACCCCAATGATGTTCAACCAGAGATGGAAGATATTATAGCTGGTGTCAGGGATTCTATCAGAGAAAGATTTTTAGGCAAAAGGAAGACCGAAGATAATTAAATTATTAAGTCTAGACTAGATAATATCTCCATCAAATCTGTCTGCTGCTTTAATAAAGCTAACAGTAAAAATACTGTTGTAATAGTATAGTAAAAAATTTATAGATGTTTGAAGTCCGCAAAATGTCTATATAAGCGGCATTATGTTAAGTTAGGAGGTACGCTTTGATTTACTCTCTTTCTATCTTTGTAAAACGCTCCCCCTTCTATCTAAATAAAGTCCGAAGAAGTTTGTGTATATTTGATCTTGAAGAAGCTTTAACTTGTAAGTTCTTTTATCTTTCTGCAATTTTTTTTTTATTTATTTATTTTTAAATTTTAATTTTTTATATTAAGGATGAGCCTAATAGGCTAAATTCTTTATGCTAAATTTGATTAACCAATTTGGTAAAGGCTGATTATAAATCTTGCCACAAATTTTTATAAACCAAGTATGACTTTTCTTTTCGTTTTCATATAAGAAAACCTTATCAATGCATGGATATAATCCCAATAATTACACTTAATTTGTGTATTCGGATGATAGTATTTCTTTTCTCTAAAGGGAGAAATTCCCCATTCCTCAATGGATATAATCCTCTTAATAACTATTTTAGAGAAATTAAAATTTCCTTTGTATTACCACTTTTTTTTTCCTTAGAAAATCTTCTCTTTTTCCTATATTTAGGAAAATCAGGTTTTGTAGTTTTCTTCTTTTTATGAGTAGAAGGTAACTCTATACCAAATTTACTACAAAATTCATATAATTGTTTTCTTTCCACCAGATTTTGGCGTTTCAATTGTTGATTTAATTTCATTTCATTACACAGGTTCAACCTTCCTGTGTACAAGTTCCTATTAACTTACCATAAGTATAATCATTATAAGGGATAGAGTGGCCAACTCCTCTAAGAGCCTTTCTATTTCAACAAATAAGTGAGGAAGACCATCAATAAATTTAAACTTCCAATGATAACTATTACTCTCAGGGAGTTCCATAAATCTACTTAAAAACATATCTTTATACCAACGAAAATCTGTAAGTGTTTTACACCTAAGATTTTGTAATAAAGTTCTAATGTTTTCACTATTATCAAAATAATGACCAGTGAAATGTTCAACAATATTTATGACTAGAGTATAAACAGAATTTTCTATTATCTCATTATTTTCCTGTTTAACAGTAGACATAATCGTATTACGATTTTCCAAAGATAAATAATTATCCCACCAACCTTTAAGTTGACCAATAAAACCAGCTGTCATCATTTTAGCTATGTTTTTATCAGTATTACCCGTACTCTTGCAAATAGTGGAATACTTTAACATTCTATGGATCTGATTATAAATCTGTTTATCAGTATAACCATCAATATTCCATTCGTAAATATGTTTACCACTATAACTATTATTCATTTGACTGTCTTGTTCCTCATGTAAAACATCAATAGGAGAAGGTCTATTATAATAAAACAATTTTTGTGTGGGTTTATAAGCCCATTTTTCAAGTTTATTAACATGATCATGAATAACGTGTTTAGAATCATAATTTTCGTGCAATGCTTTTATAAAATCATCATCAAGTGTATTAATACTTAACTTTGAAATTTTTTCATCTAACATTTTTTCCCATTCCGAGATTGATTTTAATTTTAAATCTTTAATTTCAGGAGGAGGTTGAATACTTGCAGAGGCAACATGAATTGGAATATTAGATTCAACTGTCTTATTAACAGTATTATTCATAAGAGAAATAACATTATCTACTTTGTTATGTAAAGAACTGATATGTTCTCCTAATACTTGTAAAAACAAATTAGCATAATTTTGTTGTTCTATAAGAAGATTTATTTGTTTACATGTAACAGTTAAAGTATCACTTTTCAAATAGTTTTGAAAGAGTAAAAAAGCTACAATTTTCAATTTTAAAAGGTTGTGAAGGAGGATGAACATCCTTCAATGTTTGACCATTTATTAATTTATAATTTCTATCTAAAACAGAAATATAATGGGCTACATAGGTAGACATAAACCAAGGAATAAATGGAATAATAGTATTCTTTAAAATACAATAATCATAAAACTCATTCAACAATGGTTCTTGCTGATTTTTATCAAAATTTTCAAAACCCCATGTTTTAAATGGTTCCCATCTAGATAAATTACATTATGTTTTAATTTTTTTCCTACCTTCAGAACCAGGACTAAAATCAATAATGGGTTTACTATCCATTACTAAAAGTATAACTCATCTCAGACATAATCTCTACATTCTTTTTATTAGAATGTCCTTTTATAATATTATCTTTGTGCATATGTAATTCATTTATTATAGACTCATTTGATGAATCATCTTGTTTTTCTTCTCTTATTTGAGAGGTGGATGTTCTATGAGTAGAAGAAATATCTACCAAATAATCTAATGGGGAAATATATGAATGTACAGAACTAGATCATGATAATCTAGAAGAATTTCCTAATATTCTGTTATAATTATTATCAAAACTTAAAGTAACAGATCCCTCAGGAGTCTGTATCACATCTAACAAATTAGATTGAATAATTGGTTGAGGAGTTATAGCTCTCTCAATAGTCCAATTTTCAGGAAAAGTAATTTCTTCCCATTTAATAGATCTTCTTGTAGTAATACACGATCTACTAAAATTAGTTTCTATTAGAATGGTTTCATTATTTTATTTGGTTTATTTACCAACTTACAATGAGGGTTCAAAGTATACAGGGGTTTGTAATAAATTCTATAACAAACACAAATAACTTCAGGACCATGAGTATAATTATAACCATGCGTTTTAACATTTAATGTTAAAGAATCAAGTATATTAACATCAGTTAATGAAAGCTGTAAATTAGGATAAACATCAAAATATATCGGACCATGGATCAAACTGGATTTTATAACATCCACAATAGATTGTGTATATATATATATATATTTAACATTCGGGTCAATTCAAATCTAATGCTAGATTTTACCCGTATTTTATTTCGAGGAGACTTATGAGTATTTACGTTGAAATGTGAACGAAAATCCAGTTATATATTTTTATTTGAATTCTGAACTTTAAAAAATATTATGATTATGCACTGTATTCTAATTCGTAAAATTATCTATGGATTGTAGTATAATTATGGTGAAGTAATCTGATATGTAAGATGGTTAAATTAACATGCATATTTTAATCATGCATGATAGAAAGAAAAAATGAGGATAATTGAGCTTTCTGAAACATTTTTTTATCGAATTCGTATCCGAATTCAAATGGACGGATCTCATAACACATATCATATATCCGTTCGGATCCGTATTCAAGTTAGGTAGAAAAAATAAAAAAAAACGAATTTGAATCCGAAATATACATTTATGTATCCATTTGTAGGCCTAACGGTATATATACCGATACGTAGGCTATGAAGCAGACAAGAAGGAATTATTACATAATCCCCAGGCCAGGAGAGAGAGAAAGTATGAGAGAGAAAAAAATGGAGGACGAAGAGCTGCAGCAGACGACGGAGCCTCCGCAGTCTCAGCCGCAGGTGGAGAGCAAGGAAATGGAGGCGGTGGTGGAGAGGCTTGTGATGAGTGGAGATTTGGAACTGCAAATTGAAGCAGCTAAAGGCATCAGAAAACTCGTGAGGAAATCCAAATCTTCAACTAAGACTCGGTCTCGGTTGGGCGGCGCTGGAGTCATTTCGCCTCTCATCTCAATGCTTCACCTTCCTTCTGCTCGTGAACCTGCCCTTCTTGCCCTGCTCAATCTCGCTGCCCGCGACGAAAGGTCTTTTCTATTTCTCTCTAGCCCAAGTCATTCATTTATTCATTTATTAAAGCTGTTGAAAGGAATTCAGTGATAAACGGATATTCTGTTGTTGAAAATTTCCATTTTACTAATGATTATTTCGTGACAGCTTTTGTTGGAAGAAACTTTTATCTTAGAGGTTATTTTTGTTCAATATGCATCCTATGGCTATCTGTTTGTGAAAATGACTAAAGTCATTTTGTTAGCATTTAAGTGCAGTGAAACTTAAAATGTCTTCCATGCTTTATATTTGGAATCTACTCTTGGAGATCTGATAGTATGCCGGGGGAAAATCTTTCGGGTGCTAACACTTCTGTAAATATAATTTATACTCTGTAAATAGAAATATGATGCACATACTTTACTTTTTGGCCAAATGCTTGTGTTGTTTAGTTAAGCTCTCCAAATCATGGCGTATGAATATATTCCTGGTTTCACGTTTTAAAAGTTGATTATTCTGAAAATCATGGACAAAGAGTCCGTTAAGATGGCGCTCTTAATGCATGATGCCTTCAACTTAAAGCAAAATTTTAGTTTATATAGTACGCTGAACTTTAATTTGCAGAGTATACAGTAAGACGATCTCTTATAAGCTATGATAGGAAAACTATATACTTATATCTTCAGTCTAACATATGGGACAAATTTGGTGTGCCAAATTTGCGTGTAATATGTTAATTGAAGGATAAAAATGACATCAGATTATTTGTTAATAGAAATGTTAGCTGTGATCTGTTGACATGATTATGATGCAAAATCTTGTCGCAATTAAGCTGGTCTACAGTGAGAATTTCTATATGATTAATTTAAGGACCTTTTGGCCAAACAGATCATGTAGGTCGTGCAAGGAATTAACCTGATCAATTTAAGTCGACTATGTTGGCCAATCAAATTAATTGGTAATGGCGCTACAAGAAAAATAATTGTTGGCCCTGTTGACCAAAATACGAGGCCAATTACACGACATTGACAAATTATTGCCACTATAGCTGTCAATGCTTATAAATATTAGGCGCTCGTTCTCTGCAAGCTCTGATAAATGTATGACTTCAAAATGGGAATTATGTAGCCTGTGTATAATTCGACTGGTAACTGATGAAGAAATAAAGAAAAGATGAAGGCTTATTGAAGTTTTAATGCAACTGGCACTAAAGATTGTGAACGGTTGCCAATCTTGAGAAAGTAGAAGTAATGACTAGTTTAGCATTTCTTACAAGTTTGTTAGCTTGTTAACTGAAGGATTTAGAGAAATATATCCAATATTAACATTTGTTCGGATGGTTGATTTAAACTGCAAAAGAATACGAGAATTAAGTTTCCATCTTTGATCTTATTTAATTGATATAGACTTCCAAGTTTCCTGATTTGAAGTCTGGTTCATTATCCTGTTCCTTTAAACATGATAAAGTTGAAGTCTGGCATAATGAGTAAAAGGAAAATCATTTCTTAAATCGACTGAGTTCCCATTTCTTGAATTTAAAAACCATGGCATTTAAAGCTAAACCCCTGAGTTCCCATTGAATACCAGTTTACTTTTCCTAATGTTTTCTTCTGAGATTGCTTGTTGTCTATGATTCTTGGTAAAAATATAGGTAACTACCAAATTAATTCAGTCCTAAAAGAGGAAGTGAGGATAAACTCTGAACCCTAATGCATTTTCTATTTTTACTTTTTTTTTAAAAAAGTTCTCTTATGTGTTTTTCCTTGCCGAAACTAGTTTATATACTTTTGGAGACATGGCATTAATGCAAAATATCAGGACTTATGTAGTGTATATGGAGATGGTATGATCTTCAGTGTTAGTTATGTTACAATCACACCATATTTCCCTTGCTTGCGAAGTTTTTATCCAATAGAATTACAACTCAGATGTCATAGTAGTGGATATATTTATGGGAAATTTAGGATTAGCTTATTCCAAACTCCAAATAGGTGTAATTTTGATTTGCATCTGATAATGTATACTTCAAAAGAGAAAATAATTGTGTTAGGAGGGAGGACGATAGAATAATTTTTGTCAAAACAATAAATAGCCTTGCAAACCCGGAGACATTTAGTAAGTATCGATCATACTCGAACTAGGAAGAGCTCTCTAATTGACTTAATGAACCATTGAAGACTAGCTCTATAAATGTAAACTGGAGCTGCCTTACTTTTATGAAACCGTCCGAGAGAGAGAGAGAGAGAGATGTTTGGAATCCTGAATCTCCTCCATACCCTACATATATAGTATATACACTGAATATGCATGCACGTGTAACAATGCAACTTTTGTCCCTGTGTTCAATACAATTAACCAATTGGTTGTCTTATGTTGATAGGGCAACCTTTCTCATTACTGTATTTTCATAAGTTACTACATATATCATTTGGTCTTTTTGTTTTTCCTTCTGAGATTCTCTCAGTGATTGCAAATGTTAACTTCAATTCTCAAGTTTATTCACCAACTGATGTTGGAAGCAAATAGAGGAAATGGGATCTCTTTAAGTTTAGCCGTAAGTTCTGTTCCTGTCGTGTATTCATTATCTTAATGTGCTATTTAATATTGTCAGTAAATACTACTTGAGGGCTGGCTTATACCTTAGTAGTCCTATGCATCAATTACTTATTTGATGGTATCTTTGAGTAGAAGACAGCATTTAAAGGGGATAGTTTTTAGTTTTTTAAATTCTTCATCTTCATATTCAATGTCTTGAAACAGCACATCGTAAATCTTGCTGATCACAATCATAGATCATACTTGTTGGCCACATAATAAGCATTTGGATACGTACTTGTGGACTTGGTTATTCTCTTTTCCCAAGTTAATTGTTTTCAATGCAAGTAGCTTGTTTCTTAATTTTTTTTCTTCCATATATGCATTATCAGAAATAAGATAAAGATCGTTACATCTGGTGCCATTCCCCCTCTTGTGGACCTCCTTAAGCTTCAAACTGGCAATTTAAGAGAATTAGCAACTGCTGCTATTTTAACGTTATCATCTGCTCCCGCGAACAAGATAACTATAGCAGCTTCTGGAGCAGCACCTCTTTTGGTGCAGATACTCAGCTCCGGAAGTGTTCAAGGAAGAGTTGACGCTGTCACTGCTCTCTACTATCTCTCTACTTGCAAAGAAGAAACGAAGCTAATTCTTGATGCTCAAGCAGTTCCTGCCCTAATTATCCTCCTCAAGGAATGTAAGAAATACTCAAAGTTTGCCGAGAAAACTACAGCTCTGCTTGAGATCCTTTCAAGTTCGGAAGAGGGAAGGAGAGCAATCACAAATACGCACAGTGCAATATTAACTCTAGTAGAGACAGTTGAAGATGGATCTCTCATTAGCACGGAACATGC
The DNA here is from genome assembly GCA_026122235.1 of Vinca minor. Taxonomy (NCBI): domain Eukaryota; kingdom Viridiplantae; phylum Streptophyta; class Magnoliopsida; order Gentianales; family Apocynaceae; genus Vinca; species Vinca minor. The sequence continues at coordinate 1,594,032 of JAOCZM010000120.1, forward strand.
AGTTGGAGCTTTGTTGACCCTGTGCCAGAGCTCCCGAGATAAATACAGGGAGCTCATTCTTAATGAAGGTGCCATACCGGGGCTTCTGAGGCTGACTGCAGAGGGTACACTTGAAGCTCAGGAAAGAGCTAGGACACTTCTGGACTTGCTTCGGGAAACTCCTGCAGAGAAGAGGATATCATCCTCTTCTGTATTTGAGAGAATAGTATATGATTTTGGTAAACAAGTAGATGGAACCGATAAAGCTGCTGGAACGGCAAAGAGATTGTTACAGGACATGGTTCATAGAAGCATGGAGGTTAGCATGAGTCGTATTCAGATAAGGGCTTCATTTTGCACCCCCTCAGAGGTTTCATCTGTATGAGAAATGGATTTATTCAAAGATACTGCTCGACTTAACGGGAAATTTACCATAAGGCATACATTTTGTCCTTCTAAAGCTTATGTCCTTCAGCCATACATTTTGTCCCGCTAAAGCTTATATCCTTTTTTTCCACATACAATCATCCGAGGAAGTGAAACTGTATAGAGTTAACCTACTGAATTAGACCGTGGAAGCTGCTGGTACGCCAAGGTCCCACCAGTTGATTTTCACGACCACGCTGGGGTGTACATCTTATAACTTTAATCATGTATATACGGAAATTTGCTTACTCTGTAAATGATCTCTTCACTTCCAGTTCCAGATGTAACAAAGAAGAGCATTGCTATATGAAACGGTGGTGTTTTTACAGTCCCTAAACGGTGGTGTAACAAAGAAGAGCATTGCTTACTCTGTAAATGATCTCTTCACTTCCAATGATTCCGATGAACTTTCAGTAAAAAAACAGTCACGGTACACGCGACTCCGGCATTAAGGACAAAAATGTTATATTTTCTCGTACTCTTCAACTATCATCTTCAATAAAACCCCTAGGATTTTCCCCATTTTACTGCCCAAAATCATACAAATGCTCAATTATTAATCCATCATCTTCTTCTTCCCCCATCATTTTCTCACCAGAATCACCCCTATCCATTTTCTTGGATAAGCTGCAACAGAACACAAGAACCTTCATAGCTAGGGCTGTCAATGGGATCCAAAGACCCAAATCTAGACTCACATTTACTAGACTCAAATCAGATATAAGACAATATTTTTTAGATCCAGTCCTATATGGATTTGGGTCCAACACAAAAAAAAAAAAACTAATATGAATCTTATAAGATCCATATTGGACCCAATAGACTCAAGAGATCCAACAAACCCACAAGAGATCCATATTGGCCCCTCATGCCCTCACATTCCACCATTCTTAAAACTCTGTCTTCTTGTTAGAGTTGGCAAAGAAGAAAGAAGAAGGGGAATATTCGATATATGGTTAATCTAAAAAAAATATATATATTATTTGGGCTAATAAAAAAAAATCTGGGCTAATTTTTATTTTTTATTTTTTAAAAAAGAGCTAGGCTCACATTGGGCTTGTTTTTATGCCTTTTGTTCAAATATGATTTTTTTTTTTTGCGTTTATTTGGAGAAAAAATATATTATTTTATATAGAGGTGTGCATTCGATATATGGTTTGGTTTTCCGAAACAAAATTTCGGTATTCGATTCGCTTTTATAATATTTTATGAAAAATAAATTGAATCAAAATTATATGAAAACTAAATACCGAAATTATATGGAAATCAAATATCGAATACCGAAATTTATGTCACCATTCATTATTTTTAATTTTTAATTTAAAAAAAAAAACTAACATTTTACAAGTTTTTATTGACGAAACAAAAAATGAAAATCAGACTAAAATTTTTATTTTTTTTTTAAAAACAAAATCCCCCACTTTTGTTTAACAAAAAAAAAAGTCAAAAAGCCTAATACATTTTTAAATTAATATAAAAAACAAATCAAAATTACCTTCTTTTTTTTATCGAAAAAGAATGGAGAAGAAAACGTGATTTCCTTTTCTTTTTTTTTTATGCAAAACATATTTCATTTTAAATCTCCAGATCATAATGAACGTACAAGGCTTGAGTGAAATTGCCATGATCACTTTTTAGGATTTGTTTATGGGTAGACCCAGACCCATTGAGACTCAATATAGTTGGCCCTGGGGCACTTAATTAAAAAATGTCTATACTCAATATAGTAAGACTTGGATTCAAATTTTTTTATAGTGAGTTTGGGCCTGAATCCTAAATTATGGATCCAATAGACCCAATTGACAGCCTTATTCATAGCCATGGTTGTGGCAGTCATTTCCCTTCTTTCTCTAACCCCTACAATAATTTCACCAGCGCTTCAGAGTCCTTTTAAGGTATTATGGTTCCAATTCAATTTTTTATTTTAAAAATTTTAATCTTTTCTTTATTCAATGAAAGCCCACAAGCCCCAATATCATAGTTCTTGCTCATTGTTCATGTTACATGACTTACAGGGAAGTATGAAAACTTTTGTTGTAAAACCCAAGTTTAGTTTTTCAATTTGTGTAGACCTTGCATATAGAGTTCAAAATTTTGTATTTTTCTAAAATTTAATATTTTCTTTGCTCTATGGAAACCCAAAACCCCATTATCATAATTTTGTCTCATTGTTCATGTTTCGAGAATTACATGAAAGTGTGAAACTTTTAAAGGCAAATCCATGTTCAACTTTTCAATTTGGTGTAAAACTTGCCCATAGAAGTTCTAGCAAGTAAAGAGCCCCATTCGTTGTGTTGAACCAAGATTCTGCAGTTTCTTCTTCAATTTGAGCTGCTTCTGAACCCTCAAATGGGGGGTTTGGGTTGATTCTTGGATGTTTTAATGGTTCTTGAAGCCCTTGAGCTAGATGAAGACATTTTCCCCACAATAATTTGATACTCAAATTGGGTAATGTTTTTAGGAAAGGCAGTCAAACTCGAGTTTCTACGTAGGATCGGAAGGGTGTAGAAGGATCGTAGTATCGTAACTCGGATAGTAGATCCTACCTAATTTAAAAAAATGTTAATTAATTCAGTACTCTCCTAATTTTTCTAGATGAAATTTAAAAAATTTCAGAATCTTATGGTATTTGTTAGTATTAAAGAAACAAGTTTAATTTCCACTCTAAATTGTTTGTATGCCCAGAGTCCTTTGTATGCCCAGGACCACCCCAAGATCAAAGAAACAAGTTTAATTTTCACTCTAAATTGTTGTGGGACCACCCTAAATTTCAATCCTAAAGTGTCTAATATGCAACGAAATTTGTAGGTTCCCCCTAAATTGTTGTGGGACCACCATAAATTTCAATTCTGGATCCGCCCCTGGATGATGGGAGATATCATGTGTTGATGGTATTCTGCAGCTTCTGGTGGAATGGGCTATCCAAGAGGAGAAGAAGAACGACAGTGGTAACTAATGTTGGAAGTAGCTACTTGGAGACTCAATAACTTTGTGTCTACTAAATATTAGCTTGAAACAACAATTGAATTTGGTTCTGTGAATGACAAAGAGTGACTATGACTTTGTTAGAAGCCAAATATGTGGTGGGAATCCATAGTTAATTAGCTTGGAAGTTAGTGTTTCAAAATGTGAGAACTGATGTTTAAACATGAATCACACATCGTACTATTATGGAACTCTAATATTCTTTTGGATATTAAATAAGCTTATTATTTTTTACACGCAATATCTGTACTAGCAAGTGTACTAGGTCAAAGTTGTAGTAGTCAAGGTCGATCCCACTGAGAATACTGATTAATTAATTCCTAAGTAACTAATTTTACAATGATCAAAAGCAAGTAATATAAATCCAATGATTGATGGTGATTTAATTAAACTAAATTAACTAACTAAAAAGAAAACAAATCACTTAAACAAGAAGTTTGATATGATGAAAGTCTAAGGCACATGAATTCACTAAATTAATCAATATATTATCCTAACAATATGTTATTCTAGAGTAATTTTTATTAATCGATCGATTTCCAATTATATCTAATATCCTCTTTCAAAGCCTATTAAACCTTTTCTCATGAATAAAACAACAATATTTCTATGTTCATTAAAACCCATAAAAATGCATTAAACACATGAAATCATAAAGACCGCACAAACCATACAAGTATATGTCTATCTTGCAGGAAATTTATGTTCAGATTATTTAACCTAATTAACAAGGTCAGCTGTTGCAAATCTTCCAAATTAAAGACAATTTGAGTTGTAACTAATCACACCAAAGCATTAAGAATAATAATAAGAAATTAATTCCACAACAGCTATTGAATAACAATATCACAAGAATAATATATCAAATTAATGTAGCTACATCATGGCCTTAGAATAAATATTTAGCTCATACTAGTGAAGAAATTCAATAACAAATTAAAAAAAGATAATATAAGAAAACATCCATGTATTCGAATAAAGTATCGAACTTGAAATCAAAACAATCTCCAAGAGTACTTCAACCATGAAAGCTTCAATCTTATCTACAAAATTTGTAAATAAAAGAACTCTAAAGATTAACTCTAGAAGAGGGTTAATTCTAGAGAAAAACTAATAACCTAGAAAATTTTCAAATAATGACTGAATTCCTTTCCTAAAACTATTAAAGGGTATTTATAATAATAGAAACCTACTAGCTTAAGGAAATTGATAAAATATCTTTAAAGTAACTGATATAGATCAAAACTCTTCACAAATCTTTAAAGTAGTTGTTATAAACCAAAACTCATCAACATCATTTAAAGTAGCTGTCATATATTCTCTTCTAGTCTGTAATGACATATTTTCAATTCCATCAGCTTCTTTCTTCTTTCTAATTCTGCAAGTTCGGTTCACTTGTACCATTCAAAAGACTATTTTGCCCATATAAATGCAAACATAGAGAAGTGAGGATTATATCATTCTAAGCTTAAAACTCAACATGTAAATACTTTTTTAAGCTCAAAATTACTATTAAAGTAGAAGAAAATATAGATAAAATTTTGAGTTAAAAGAATTACTTTATTCCTCCTTTAAATCTATATATTCAGAGTCAAGAGTTGTTTTGTGTATTGGATAACCATAAATCGAATCAACAACAAAATAAGTGTCATCTTAAAAGGTCTCAAAGTCTAATTCAAAATACAAGTTCTATCACACGTATATAGTCACATATAATCATTCAAAACGGTTTTTTTTTTCCAGAGGCACAAGTCAAATATTGGAAATCCTTGAGAGGAATGCTTAAAGTTGTTAAAATTAGCCTATCTACAAATCATTTTTTTACTTTTTCTTTTTACGATGTTTTTGATTATTTTTTATTAAATGCAAAACTACTAAAAATATCAAATAAATATAAAAAAAACAAATAAAATAAAGGGAAATGCTTGTTAGCTAAGTCCAATTAGCTAAAAATTGACTAAATTGGGTCAAAATTGGTCAACGGACAAAAATACCCCTAGAGTACTCTTTTAAAAAAAGTGGAAAAACAAAAAGTGCTCCAAAGAGTCAAAAATAGAGCCACAAAAGTAAAAAAAATCAGCCCAAAATCGATACCACTTTCGAAGCTTTGTCAGGGCATTAAAGTTGGAATGCGGCTATGGTGTGAAATATTAAATATTTTACACCGTGCAAATCAAATGATGTTCTTCGGATCAAACATTTAACGGATGAGATTATTTGGATGATATATTTAAAAAATTAACTTCTGCAATTTTAAATGATCTCAATCGTCAAATTCGTGATCCGACAGTCACTATTTGTTTCGCACAGTAAAGAATATACCGGGTTGCAAAAAATTGAAGAAAGAAACACATAAAGAGAAGTGTTAGCCCTAAGGGCGATCAAACTCGGTTTTTGATAATGGACAAACACTTGATGTTGTGTCTAATGTTTATATCTTTGTGATAGAATATCGGAACTAATATTGGAAGCTCTAAGTACTTCAATCAAGCCATGATCAAGATTCAAAGTCATATCATTCAAGGCTCATCTATCAAGATTGAAGATTGAAGACTTAGGTTTGGTTAGATTAGCTTTGTCATTATAAGTCGTTATCTTATATAGCTCTAACCAAAGCTCTCATGAACATAAGCTCTACACTCTAGTCTTGCATGCACACAAACAAGTTTTCAAAAGGCTTAGTTTTCGAAATGATTCTTAAATGTGTTCGTATCTTAAAAGCCTTTGTTTTCTAAGTCTAAGTCCTTTAAAATGGTTTTCCAAGTGTTCTTACTTGTTACCTTTTAGGAAAACCTTTTAGACTTCAAAAGATTTCAAAAGATTTCAAAATGTGTGAAAAATCATACTCTGGAAGTTCGGTCAACAGAGCTCAAGCTCGGATCAACCGAGCAGAAACTGAGAGCAAAACAGACCAAGGTCGGTCGACCTTTCCCTACCTCGGTCGACCGAGGTCCTCAAGAGTGGATCCGAAGTCAAGTTCGGTCAACCGAACTCTGTTTTGTACTAGCCGTTATTTGACCGTTGGAGAGTCGTTTTTCAGCCAAATTTTGAAATGTATATATACTCCAAAGCTTTAGAATGACTCTAACACTTGGAGAGGCTTGCAAAACATATTCTCATTGATTTCTCATCAAGCCAAAACACCTACAAAGAAAATGCTCTTCATTGCCATGATCTAAATCATTCAAAGGTGTTATTTCAAATGCAAGACAAAGAGTGAACTTCATATGTTCAAGAGCTGAAATTGTTTGTGCTTCAAAGGTATATATTCTCACTTAGAAGAGTGAACAACTTTGTACTTAACCTATCTCATTCCCTTTCTTAGTGATAGGGTTATTTGTTTAAGTCCTACTTAGTGTGGGCAATTGTAAAAGTCCTACTTTGTGTGGGCAAGCTCTTTGTGAGTTTTGAGTTGTGGTTGTGTTGTAAAACTCTTAGTGAGTTAGCCACAAGTGTAAACATTCTTCTTAGTGAAGTTGTTTAAAATCCTTGGGTGCGGCTCAAGGTAGTGGATGTAGATTCTGAGTGAGTCGAACCACTATAAATCCTTTGTCTTGTTATTGGGTTTTACTTTGCATTTGCTCATCTTGCACAAACTTACACTTGCATTGCAAAGCTTCGAAAAAGTTTACAAGATTAGTTAAAACCCAATTCACCCCCCCCCCCTCTTGGGTTTCCTCAATGTGATTGTGACCATTGATGAAGAACTCGTCAACGGTCCGGATTATTCTCTAGGGTTAATCTGGATCGCTGATGTGGCAAAAAAATATCACTTTTAACAACCCTAAGTCCACATATTATACAAATTTACATACCCTAAGTCCCTATAAAAATATTATTTGCAACTATAAGTACATAAATTATATTACTTTTAGGTCCCTAATGTTATAAAAATTTAAAAATTAAACTCTCATAGATGATAACAATTTATCTCCGGCGGAAGTGCTGCTTTTCAGGCTTATTCGAAATTGGGTTTTTGATGTTACTATCTATTCCCCAAATGGAGTGGAGAAAAGAATGGGAGATCCTTCGAAGAGAAATAAAATAGAATTTGAACCTTCATCTCTACGTCCTAGTCAATGCAATCTAAGAAAAGGGGGTGATTCAGGTACGTATGTTTTGCGAGCCTCTTTAATTTAGATAGCTTTTTAATGGTTTAGATATTTTTTTTATGAAATTTATGAGATAAGGTGTAAGAGGGGAGAGAAATATGAGAGATCACAGGGAGAAAGGTAAAGAAGCTAGAACTTCTAAACGTACAAAACGAGGCAATTCAAAATATAGTGATGATTTGTGTACGTATGGTTTAAAAGAGTTTATAGTCTTCATATTATTCCTATCTCACCATTGAAAATGTTTTTTATTGTCTTTTCGAATTACTATTCATGAGTTAAGGCTCAAAGGACCTCATTATTGCATGATTCCTTTCAAATTAATTTCTTAGTAGAGGTCTACTCAAAATTCTGACTAAAATAGAATTATTCATTTATATCTTTACTATTATATTATCATCTTTTAAAAAGAGATATTCATATATGTTTTGATATATCAATGTTATGAACACTTATAATTGCTGCAAATTCACAAGAGGACATGTTACAAAATACTACTTTCAAGGTTAGTTAGTATATGGCTAGATTTGTTCACATTTGTAGGTCACTTATAAACACCACGACCTTCTCACATATACTACTTTAATTTCCAATCATACAATTGTTAGTCACTACTGAGTATTCAACTACATTTATTATTTTTAGTGAATTTCATGTATTCAAAATTCATATTTGTATAGGTTTATGAGCTACTACTTGGAGAAAATATTTAACCTTATATTCCAGTTACTTATATAATTATCTAAATTTTTGTTTATAGAATAACATATTAATAATACCAGTATATTTAGAAAGTCAATGAGAGTATAGTTTGTTCCATTGCTTTAATATTCTATATGTCGTGAATTTCTTAACCTATTAAATGTTCTAACTTAGACATATTAATCCTTATGTTTCACAATATAAGAAGTATTAGATAATGAAGTACAAGTTGTTTCCTTTAAGATGCATTCCGCATTTCTTGGATCTGCAACTAAGTTAAAATGATAAATGAAAATTAGATTAGATTTGCTACATAATTTTATATATTGTTTGCCATATATATCTCGTCTTTATTAGACGTATTTTCGACATTTGGTATTTCTAATTTTATAACCTTTTCATTCCTAAAAGATTGAAATTGATAGAAAAAATGGATAAATATGCTATAAGGTTAGACCTTATTCAAGATGCTATTTCAAGTTGCGAAAGTGGTAAGATATGAGGGTTGCCATCTAGTAGGTTACAAGGTTGATCCTTTTTATTAGTATTTTGTAAATTATATAACCGCAAAATTAAATGATATTACAAGGGACGAACTGAGGCCAGTGGGATGTAATATACATCCCGAAGTTCTTTTTAAGTTACTTTATAAATACTGACTTTCTATGTTTTCTATTCAAAGCTTCTTGGCAATTTAGTACATGATCATGTACCCATGATTAAGTACATGATCTTGACTTCCAAGATTATGCCTCTATCCTAATACTGTAACAAATATATTGTCCAATGGCTAACATTTCCCTGAGCTAGAACTCCTAGCCTTGGAAACACGTTAGCCAAATTCTATATAATCATTGTAGGTCACACATCTAGGGAATGCATTCAACCCAATGTTTTCTTTTTCCTTAACCTTTCTTTCACATGCTAAAATCCCATGGTTCATTTGTACAAGTCAAGAACAAATATTATTTTATGCCCTCATAGGGGTGACTAGCCTTGCACACTGCAAGCCCTTTCCGTAGAACAAGAACACCGATAACATTCATGGTAACTCATTCGAATTACTCATTCCGGAAATAACTTTTCAAGAATACCTTTTGATAAATCTACAAAAATACATTTTTGAAAACTAATTGTAGTATTCAAAAAAAAAAACATTTCACATTGAATGAACAGTTTGGAAAACATATTACTAAGTAAAGTTCAACGATTTTCAGAGGAACTCATCTAAGCAATGTGTTGTTTGTATCTATTTCAGAAATTTTACCTGATTAAAAGTTTATTATGAAAGCTTAAAAATATTTATTAACGGTCCCTTCTAAACCATATAAAACACTTGGGATGTCTAATTTTCCTCAAGGGCAATCTATGCTTCAAAGGTATATTTGTAATTTCTTTAAAATACGAGAACTGAAATGAAAATATCTCTAACTTGACAACAATATTTTCACTCCATATTTTATGTTCATGAGTTGTTTATAACTCCAAAATTAACTTAAAAGAATCAGAGAAGTTGGATCTACTTAATAGTGTCTTAAAAATTTAGAAAGTTCAAGGGCTAATATATAATTTTACCTTAAATGTTTTTTTTGAATTCTCTAAACATATAGAAAATTATTCAAGAAATTAATTTTTAATTGGATTTCCTAATGATTATGTAATTAGATAATAAATATATTTGAAAACAATGTTGAACCAATGTATTATAAAAGGAATGCAGTGTATAAGTATTCTTAAAAGGAAACGGATTTCCAAAACAATTTGAACAAAATGTTTAATATTTTAAATGGAATAGAATTATTTTTTATATCCATATACAATAAAAGCTGAATTGACTAGTTGCTCCATCCTCTAATAAGGTTTAAGAGTCTACTTACATATTAGCCTTTTTAGGAATGACTTCCTCCCCATACTATATTAGTAATATAAAATTTTCACTCAACATACATTAAAAAGAAAAAAATAAACAAAGGAATGAAAAGGAAATGAATGCAAGCTTGAATGGAGTGTGAATATTGTCCAATAAGTGCTGACAATTTTGCACCATATTATGACGCTAGAAACTTTATGAGTTCCTAGTTTGTATCGGCAAATACACTCTAAAAACATGTCTCTTAACACTACAAGAAAACTGTGTAACAGGGACGGACATTTCCGTCGCTAAACTCAGTTTAGCGACCGATTAACGACCGAATAACGTGGTCGTGTATTTTTCGTCGCTAAGCAAATTACCGACCGAATATTCGGTCGCAAACTACCGACCAAATACCGACCGTATGGCAACATTGTTGACTTTTGACTTTGACTATTTAACGACCGAATACCGAGGGAAATTATAGCGACCGAATATTCGGTCGCAAACTACTACCGACCGAAAGGTGAATACTGTTGACTTTTGACTTTGACTATTTAACAACCGAATACCGACCGAACGTCTAGCGACCGAATATGTGGTCGCAATTTACCGACCAAAAGGTGAACATTGTTGAATTTTGACTTTGACCGAATATTTGGTCGTAACTTTTTGACGGATTACCGACCGAACGGTCAACAATGTTGACTTTAAATTTGACTTATTCGGTCACTAATCAATCGCTAATTTAATTTTTTTTAAATAAAAAAAAATAACGCCAATTTTAAAAGCCCCATTCCACCAAAATTATTATTGAAACAAAAAACTACCAATGCACATCAATCAAACCAAAACAAATTTTACAAATAATAACACACTACCACAACTAAAGCTTGCTGAAAATAGAGGCAAATGTATGGTTCATGTGATTGAAACTGAAGACAAATTATGTTAATTAGGACTAAGTAGGCAGTTCAGAAGAAGAACATGACAAGATTGTGGGATTTCTTCAAGCATTCGGGTGGCTTGCGGAATGGAATACATCACACTTGCGCAAATATTTCATCTGGAGTGCTACACAGAAATGAATACGACCAGATGGATTTTATGGCATGTTGCCCTATTTAGAAGCAACTAAAATAAAAAAAGTTGCAAACATTCTCCTCAGATTCATAAGTTAGTCTGTACAAACAATACTTATAAAAGTAAACAATACTTACTGAAAACAAACAATGCTTATAAAGGTAGAGAGAATTAAAAGTCAAAACAGGTAATCAGGTGGAAGACAGCAGTAACAAGAAACTTCCTACACATTCCACTAACATCTATTCACTGAGTAGAAAATCTCCTGCTCATTTTCCCTACTTCATTTATCTGTTTCTTTCAGTAAATGAGACAGGTATGACATCTCGTAATCATATTCTCCAACTCTTTACCTCCTTTGAACTTCTGACATAGGGAGCAGAGTAGCTCTGCCATAGCAAGTAAACACTTGACCATCGCGCCAAGCACTACCTTCCATAAAAGCACATAATTCAGGATAATCAACCACATCAAATCATGCCGCCACATATTCATATCAAGTTCACTGTATTTCACGGGGGAATATAATAGCATTGAACCTTACCTGGATTGTTATGAGGTCTTCCTTGGTGAATGGTTCATCTGTGAGAAGCTCTTTCAGTACTTTGTTTTGAGTTTTAATTCTATAATAGCCTAGGCAAAAGTTACAAATGAACAAAGTTTATAATGGATAATTTAGGTGATAAGAGCACTTGAAATTACAAATGGAAAATTACCTCATAACAGAAGACATTCCCAGTAGTCTTCACAGCAACTATGTGAGTAAACTCTGTAAAAACCTTATTCAATACTGGGCAATGAAATTCACCTGCATATTAGTGAAGACAATTCACGAAGAATTAATCCTTGGAAACTTATACGGTTTTAGATAACCAAAAAAATCAAAGTTGAAATTGAGCTTTTGGAATCTACGTGCTTCTTTGCTACATTCAGCTAATTAAATAGAGAAACATAAATTAAATACAGCAATTAAGAGATGGTACAATAGATATCTCAACTAATATCTTGGATAATATGATCCTAAAGCAGGAAATGTAGCCTCCATGAATACATGCAGTATTCTTTTTATGCAAATAGCAACGGGGTGTTACACGAATTGACTATTCAGAATTACAAGCCTCAGACTCAGACAACAAAATTTTGAGTTGCAAGCTTTTATGTTTTGCAGCTTATTGCGGTTTTTAAAAGGATATTAATTCCTTCACAAAAATTAGATTTTAGGACTTTCACTGGATATCAATTCCCTTCTGCTAAACAATTTTAGAGTAACTGAGCCTAAATTATCTGCATCTATTTAGTTCCTCTTCCTACACAAATTAGAAAAATTAAATGACAACGTAATTCAAGAGCGACACCTGTATTGAGGAAATAACTTGTCCAAACAGGAGAATAGCAGCATTGCACCAGTTGACATCTAATAATTATGAAGTGAAAATAACAACAGAAGATCCAAACAAATAACTAGGGAAAAGGCAATAATTGAAACAAACCTGACTAAAGTCAATTCATTCCATGTTATTTTTTCATCTCCCTCTATGTCCAGCTATGCGGCTGAGCACTAATGGTCTCCTCTAGTGCATCAGATAGACTACCACAGATTGTTTTCTCTGATTCGCATCCTAATTTTAATGCCCTTAAAGTGAATTAGTTTTAATGTTATCACATCATTTAAAAGAGTAATATTGATATTTTGATTAAAAAACAACACAATTACCCACCCATACTAAATAGTAATTGTAATTATTCGAAAAACGAATGGAATTAAGTAAATTAAATAATAATTGAATAAGACCTGAGGAGCTTCCATAGGATAATGCTCAGGAAAATCAACCTGAAGCTGGTAAATCTCACCGGCATACAAAGTCCCCGGCGCACCGTTCAACTCAATTACCCACCCATACTCCATTTTTTTCCAAAAAAAAAAAATAAACAATAAATATCACAATTAGTCAGTTCGATAAATAAACAAATCCTCAGATGGAGAAAAAGGTAAAACCTTTGCAAATTATCAGTAACTTTGTGCTTAAATCCAGATGGTGGATTCACTTGCCACTCCACCAGCTCTTTCTGTAGCCGATTGCATGCGATCTTGCTCAATGCCTATTATTTTCATTATAATTAAATTTAATCAAAACACAAAAAAATATAAAATCCCTCTAATTAAAAAAAAAACAATAAAAAAGAAGAGAATGTAGAAGTTTAATTAGAAAATACCTTGCGAGAAGAAGGGGAAGGAGTGGCCATGGCGATTTTCTGAGAATGATGTTTTCCCTGCAGAAGAAGAAGAAGAAAAAGTCTAATTGTACCTTGCAGAAGAAGAAGAAGAAGGGTGTGTTTGACTTTTTGTTGACGAATTCGGTCATTAATTAGCGACGAAATAGCGACCAATTCAATTAAAAAATTAAAAATTAAGAAATCGACATCGTTTAGAATGCGAATACGAACTAATATGAATATTCTAGTAATTATTTTTATTAATTAGAATTTATTAAAATTTTAACTTCATCACTTAATGGTTAACGTAAATGCACACACAAACGTACGTATTACTTGAATTGTTCTGCTTCGAGTCTATATATATGTATTTTGTGAATAAGTATAATTATTACTATGACTTTTCATATATATATATATATATATATATATATATATATATATATATATATATATATATATATATATATAAGTAATAGTATCTAAAATAGGCAAAATGTTTCCATCTCTTAAAAAGAACCCCCGCTATTTTTTAGAAAGACGATTTATGAATAGCGACCGACTTGCGACCGATTTGACGAATTCGGTCGCTATTCTGTCGTTAATTAGCGATGGAATAGCAACCGAATCAGTTAAAAAATTAAAAATCAAGAAATCAACATCGTTCAGAATGCGAATACGAACTAATATGAATATTCTAGTAATTATTTGTTTATTAATTAGAATTTATTAAAAGATTTACTCCATCACTTAATGGTTAACGTAAATGCACACACAAATGTATTACTTGAATTGTTCTGCTTCGAGTATATATATGTATTTTGTGAATAAATATAAGTTTTAATTGTTTGAATATTCAAGTTAATCTGTGTGTGTGTGTGTATTAGTAATAGTAACTAAAATAGGTAAAATGTTTCTATATATCCTTAAAAACCCCGCTATTTTATAAAAACCAAAATCCGAGAAAATAATAGCGACCGAATAGCGATGGCCTTGGCAAGTTCGGTCGCCCCTTAGCTTAATAGCGACCGAATAGCGACGGACCTCGCTAAAAAAATTATAAATCCAAAAACCGACATCGTTCAGAATGCGAGTACGAACTAATATGAATATTTTAGTAATTATTTGTTTATTAATAATCAATTATTAAAATTTTAACTCCATCACTTAATGATTCACGTAAATGCACACACAAATGTATTACTTAAATTGTTCTGCTTCGAGTATATATAGGTATTTTGTGAACAAGTATAAGTTTTAATTGTTTGAATATTCAAGTTAATGTGTGTGTGTGTGTGTGTGTGTGTGTGTGTGTGTGTGTGTATATATATATATAGGCAAAATGTTTCTATATATCCTTAAAAACCCTGCTATTTTATAAAAACGGAATCCGGGAAAATAATAGCGACCGAATAGTGACGGAATTTGCCAAGGCGGTCGCTATTTGGTCGCCCAACCCTAACCCTAATTCCGTCGCTACTCGGTCGTTATTCTGTCGGTATATTTTCCGTCGGTAAACCGTCGTTAATTTCTGTCGGTAGTCGATCGCTATATACATAAAACGACGTCGTTTTGTGTCTTTCATTTATTACTATACAAATATACACCGTTATGTATTCCGTCGGTATTCGGTCGTTAACTTCCGTCGGTATACGGTCGTTATATATTCTGTCGGTAAACGGTCGTTAATATTCGTCGGTTGTTAATGGTGAACAAAACGACGTCATTTCAATTTGGTCAACGGGACCAATGTGGGCGACGGAGGGACGACGGAATAACGACCGTTTCGTTTTCGCTTTCTAGTCGGTTGGTATTCGGTCGTTAAATTTGTGACCTAAAATTTCGGTCGCTATTTAACTGTTTTCTTGTAGTGTAATCTCATTCAACCCTTATACTCACCACAAAAAGTTCTCGCACTAAAGGTTCGTCTCTCTCTCTCTCCCTCTATCTACCTATGATAAATGTCCTTGCATTCATCTCCTTTCAATATCTTTTTTCATACAAAAAAGAACTGGTTTGTATTTCATTTTCGACTTCAAATTGTTCTTAACTAAGCATCGATCAATTTAAAAAGTTTGTATATTCATCTGACGTGATTGGAAAAGATTAATTAAATCGTAAGTGTTTGGAAATATTTATTAAAAAAATTTGATATGATTTTTGATCCATTCAAAAGGGTAAATGTTCTAATTCGAGTTTGATTTTTGTTGATGTTTCTTTGTCTATTTGCTTGATTTTTTTTCCATCGGTTTCTTATCTCTCTCTCTCTCTGGCAGAAATAAAATTCATCTACTCAAGATATATGAACATGTCTAAAGACTTTCATAAGCCTAGTTTCCGCAAGATCTTCATTCATAACATTAACTATCATGCTGTGGTAAGTTCTAATCCTTTGTTTCAAGACTTCAATTGCACAATTGTTCATTTTTGCATTTCATTCTTATTTCTTGTATTTCTTATATTATTAATCTCCCAATTCAATCTAAAATGGCAACAAAGAAAGCATAAATAATTTCCGAACTTTATTAATTTATTTTTATAAAACCAACCGAGGTTCGAAACTAAGAAAATTAATCTCAATCCTCTGTTTAAACACAAACAAAAATATATTTACATCAAAAGAAAATTTTTAATTGTTTTTTTTTTTTTGTTTTTGAATATTGTACAGAATGTAAATAATTGGTTCGATATATTTAAAAAAAATTCATGCAAGGTTTAGTTTCTTTAATTAAATATTACGTTCTTGATAGATGTAGAGCTACTAAAAGAGTTATTACCACAGCCCTAGAATATTAAATTTGTTCTTGAGGGAAAAATATTTATAAACAAGGATTATTCTGATCCATATTGGAAAAAGTATAATTTTTATGCGCAAATGGAAACATAATCTAATAGGATTTGTTCAATTACTTTTTTGTTGCCTGCTTTAAATTAAGTATTTTATGTAGTAGTTACAATAACAAGTGGAATTGTTTTTTCTATAAAAAAAGAATGATAATTAGATTGAGATAGAATGAAAAAAAAAATACAAAGAGGGCCAACGATTTGAAATAATAAGAAACTACTAAGGTCTATTGTAAGACTAATATCTAGATGTCATATTTTATTCAACAGGAAACTTCTTATTTTATTTACCCAACCGGACAAAACTAAAAATTATCCAAATCATCTTCATGTTGAAATTCAGTTGAAATTTTGAGTATCGTAATATTTAGGTGTATATGTGACATATATTATAAAAAATATTCACAAGATTCCAGTTTCACAAACTTTTAAGTATAAATGAAGATTCATAAAACTGTAACGTTCACTAACACTTCTTTCTATATTGTAGCGAATTCCGACTGATTTTCAGCACCAACTAGGGGAAGAGGTGCCTTATAATGCAACTCTAACAGTATCTTCAGGGAGTCTTGGTTGGTCAAAGTAGTCAAAGACAAGAATGGAATATCTTTACAAGATGGTTGGAAGAATTTTTGAGATGATAACAATTTATCTCCGACGGAAGTGCTGTTTTTCAGGCTTATTCGAAATTGGGTTTTTGATGTTACTATCTATTCCCCAAATGGAGTGGATAGAAGAATGGGAGATCCTTCGAAGAGAAATAATATAGAATTTGAACCTTCATATCTACGTCCTAGTCAAAGCAATTTAAGAAAAGAGGGTGATTCAAGTACGTATGTTTTACAAGCCTCTTTAATTTAGATACCTTTTTATCTTTTTCAATGGTTTAGATATTTTTCTTATGAAATGTGTGAAATTTATGGGATAAGGTGTAAGAGGGGAGAGAAATATGAGAGATCATAGGGAGAAAGGTAAAGAAGCTGGACCTTCCAAACGTACAAAACGAGGTAATCCAAAATATAGTGATGATTTTGGTACGTATGGTTTAGAAGAGTTTATAGTTTTCATATTATTCCTTTCTCACCATTGAAAATGTTTTTATTGTCTTTTCGAATTACTGTTGATGAGTTAAGGCTCAAATGACCTCATTATTGCATGGTTCCTTTCAGATTAATTTCTTATTAGAGGTCTATTAAAAATTCTGACTACAATAGAATCATTCATTTATATCTTTACTATTATATTGTTATCTTTTAAACATAGTTATTCAGATATGTTTTGATATATCCATGTTATGAACACTTATAATCGCTTCACAAGAGGACATGTTACGAAATACTCCTTCCATGGTTAGTATATGACTAGATTTGTTCAAATTTGTAGGTCACTTATAAGCACCACGACCTTCTCAAATATACTACATTAATTTCCAATCATACAATTATTAGTCACTAATGAGTATTCAACTACTTATATTATTTTTAGTGAATTTCATGTATTAAAAATTCATATTTGTATAGGTTTATGAGCTACTACTTGGAGAAAATATTTAACCTTATATTTCAGTTACATATAGAATTTTCTAAATTTTTGTTTATGGAATAACATATTAATAATACTAGTACTAATATTTAGAAAGTCAATGAGAGTATAGTTTATTCCATTGCTTTAATATTCTATATGTCGTGAATTTCTTAATCTATTAAATGTTCTAACTTAGACATTTTAATCCTTATGTTTCACAATATAAGAAGTATTAGATAATGAAGTACAACTTGTTTCCTTTATGATGCATTACGCCCTTCTTGGATCTAACAATATATATATATATATATATATATATACACACATATATATTCTTTAAACTTTAAAGCATCGTACTATTTTTTATTATCTAAATAGAGCATTGTACTATTGATTCCATTTTAACTGGTACTTATTTTACTTAGGTAATGAAGCAAACAATATTGGTAAAGCTTGCTGGAAAGACAAAAATATCGCAAAACGTTTTCTCCAATTATGCATAGAGGCGGCAACAAAATCAGGTAGTAGCAACTTAAAAGATGTGCCACTGGATGACAATAGGTTGGCATTGCAGATGGAAGAAGGTATTGTTATTACCGTTAAACAATTAAGGAATTGGTGGAATAATGAGAAAGTGAGATATAAGATACGGGCCGAGGTAGTTTCTGCTGCTGGGAATACTCATTATGACTCAAGAGAAAATAAAACCAATTGGAGCAAGAAGCAATGGGAAGATTATTTAAAGGTATGCATGTTCAAATATATTTATGATTCAATTGTGATATTATTGTATGGTGAGATTTTAAGCACTTCTATTTCTTCCATTTTTGTAGGGGCACCCAGAAGCAGCTCAATTTTTTAACCAATCACTGGAATACCCAATTGAGATGATGATGTTATTTGAAGATTAGAAGCAAGATATGTGTTGGGGTTTTGGCAAGTAAGGTTGTTGTATAATGATATCAAATCTGAAACTAAGTTAAAATAATAAACAAAAAGTAGATTAGATTTGCTACATAATTTTATATATTGTTTGCCATATATATCTCATCTTTATTAGACGTATTTTCGACATTTGGTATTTCTAATTTTAGAACCTTTTCATTCCTAAACGATTGAAATTGATAGAAAAAATGGATAAATATACTATAAGGTTAGACCTTATTCAAGATGCTCTTTCAAGTTGCGAAAGTGGTAAGATATGAGGGTTGCCATCTAGTAGTTTACAAGGTTGATCCTTTTTATTAGTATTTTGTAAATTATATAACCGCAAAATTGAATGATATTACAAGGGACGAACTGAGGCCAGTGGGATGTAATATACATCCCGAAGTTCTTTTTAAGTTACTTTATAAATACTGACTTTCTATGTTTTCTATTCAAAGCTTCTTGGCAATTTAGTACATGATCATGTACCCATGATTAAGTACATGATCTTGACTTCCAAGATTATGCCTCTATCCTAATACCGTGACAAATATATTGTCCAATGGCTAACATTTCCCTGAGCTAGAACTCCTATCCTTGGAGACACGTTAGCCAAATTCTATATAATCATTGTAGGTCACACGTCTAGGGAATGCATTCAACCCAATGTTTTCTTTTTCCTTAACCTTTCTTTCACATGCTAAAATCCCATGGTTCATTTGTACAAGTCAAGAACAAATGTTAATTTATGCCCTCATAGGGGTGACTAGCCTCGCACACTGCAAGCCCCTTCCGTATAACTAGAACACCGATAACATTCTTGGCAAGTCATTCGAATTACCTATTCCGGAAATAACTTTTCAAGAATACCTTTTGATAAATCTATAAAAATACATTTTTGAAAACTAATTGTAGTATTCAAGAAAAACATTTCACATTGAATGAACAGTTTGGAAAACATATTACTAAGTAAAGTTCAACGATTTTCAGAGGAATTCATCTAAGCAATGTTTTGTTTGTATCTATTTCAGAAATTTTACCTGAATAAAAATTTATTATGAAAGCTTAAAAATATTTATTAATGGTCCCTTCTAAACCATATAAAACACTTGGGATGTCCAATTTTCCTCAAGGGAAATCTGTGCTTCAAAGGTATATTTGTAATTTCTTTAAAATACGAGGACTGAAAGGGAAAATGACCTGAATGGTCCTCAAAGTATTTACCAATACAAGATAAGGTCCCTAAAGTATTTCGACTTCCCATAAGGTCCTGAAACAATTTACACAGCTTTTAAGTAATCCTACCACCACTTTGGACGGTGGTTTCCGGCCAAGCATCATCAGGCCCAGGGGCAAAATCGTCCCAAAAAACCAGACTTGCTGAAACTTCTCAAAACCTTAATTAAGTATTCAAACTGAACCAAATAACAGAAATCAGAGAGTAATTAACAAAGTCAACAAAGAAAAAGCTCCTCAAAAGAACACAAAAATTAAACCCATTATTCCAAAACCCAAAACTCCAAATTACACAAACTTTTCCCAAACTCATCAGCCAAATCTGGAGCAGAAACAACAGTATAGGCAGCAAATTATCAAATTGATCAAAACCCATTTATTAATTCATGATTTCTTTCTCAAAAACCAAATCAATCAAAACCCACAACTCCAAATTACACAATTTTTTCCCAAAAACCCATTACCCAAATCTGAAGCAGAAAAACAATAGGTGCAACAAATCATCAAATTAGCCGAAACCCGTTTGTAATAGCTTTAAAGATGCGGAATACATTTTTGGGACAATTTTGCCCTTGGGCCTGATGATGCTTGGCCGGAAACCACCGTCCAAAGTGGTGGTAGGATTACTTAAAAGCTGCGTAAATAGTTTCAGGACCTTATGGGAAGTCAAAATACTTTGGGGACCTTAGCTTGTATTGGTAAATACTTTGAGGACCATTCAGGTCATTTTCCCGGACTGAAATGAAAATATCTCTAACTTGACAACAATATTTTCACTCCATATTTTATGTTCATGAGTTGTTTATAACTCCAAAATTAATTTAAAAGAATCATAGAAGTTGGATCTACTTAATAGTGTCTTAAAAATTTAGAAAGTTCAAGGGCTAATATATAATTTTACCTTAAATGTTTTTTGAATTCTCTGAACATATAGAAAATTATTAAAGAAATTAATTTTTAATTGGATTTCCTAATGATTACGTAATTAGATAATAAATATATTTGAAAACAATGTTGAACCAATGTATTATAAAAGGAAAAAAATATTTTGCAGTGTATAAGTATTCTTAAAAGGAAAAGGATTTCCAAAACAATTTGAGCAAAATATTTAATATTTTAAATGGAATAGTATTATTTTTTATATCTATATACAACAAAAGTTGAATTGACTAGTTGCTCCATCCTCCAATAAGGTTTAAGAGTCTACTTACATATTAGCCTTTTTAGGAATGACTTACTCTCCCATACTATATTAGTAGTATAAAATTTTCACTCAACATACATTAAAAGGAAAAAAATAAACAAAAGAAAGAAAAGGAAATGAATGCTAGCTTGACTTGAGTGTGAATATTGTCTAATAAGTGCTGACAATTTTGCACCATATTGTGACGCTAGAAACTTTATGAGTTCCTAGTTTGTATCGGCAAATACACTCTAAAAACATGTCTCTTAATCTCATTCAACCCTTATACTCACCACAAAAAGTTTTCTCAGTAAAGGTTCGTCTCTCTCTCTCTCTCTCTCTCTCTCTATATATATATATATATATATACAAACTTTTTAAATTGATCGATTCTTAATTAAGAATAATTTGAAGTCGAAAATGAAATACAAACCAGTGCTTTTTTGTATGAAAAAAGATATTGAAAGGAGATGAATGCAAGGACATTTATTATATATATATATATATATATATATATATATATATATATATATATATATATATCGATTCTTAATTAAGAATAATTTGAAGTCGAAAATGAAATACAAACCAGTGCTTTTTTGCATGAAAAAAAGATATTGAAAGGAGATGAATGCAAGGACATTTATTATATATATAATAAATGTATTATATATATAATAAATGTCCTTGCATTCATCTCCTTTCAATATCTTTTTTCATGCAAAAAAGCACTGGTTTGTATTTCATTTTCGACTTCAAATTATTCTTAATTAAGAATCGATCAATTTAAAAAGTTTGTATATCCATATGACGTGATTGGAAAAGATTCATCAAATCGTAAGTGTTGGGAAATATTTATTAAAAAAGTTTGATATGATTTTTTATCCATTCAAAAGGGTATGTGTTCTAATTCGAGTTTGATTTTTATTGATGTTTCTTTGTCTATTTGCTTGATTTGTTTTCCATCGGTTTCTTATCTCTCTCTCTTTCTCTCTGGAAGAAATAAAATTCATCTACTCAAGATATATGAACATGTCTAAAGACTTTCATAAGCCTAGTTTCCGCAAGATCTTCACTCATAACATTAACTGTCATGCTGTGGTAAGTTCTAATAATTTGTTTCAAGACTTCAATTGCACAATTGTTCATTTTTGCATTTCATTCTTATTTCTTGTATTTCTTATATTATTAATCTCCCAATTCAATCTAAAATGGCAACAAAGAAAGCATAAATAATTTCCGAACTTTATTAATTTATTTTTATAAAACCAACCGAGGTTCGAAACTAAGAAAATTAATCTCAATCCTCTGTTTAAACACAAACAAAAATATATTTACATCATAAGAAAATTTTTAAATTTTTTTTTTTTGGTTTTTGAATATTGTACAGAATGTAAATAATTGGTTCGATATATTTAAAAAAAATTCATGCAAGGTTTAGTTTCTTTCATTAAATATTACGTTCTTGATAGATGTAGAGCAACTAAAAGAGTTATAACCACAGCCCTAGAATATTAAATTTATTCTTGAGGGAAAAATATTTATAAACAAGCATTATTCTGATCCATATTGGAAATAGTATAATTTTTGAGGAAACCCAAGAGGGGGGGGGGGGTGAATTGGGTTTTAACTAATCTTGTAAACTTTTTCGAAGCTTTGCAATGCAAGTGTAAGTTTGTGCAAGATGAGCAAATGCAAAGTAAAACCCAATAACAAGACAAAGGATTTATAGTGGTTCGACTCACTCAGAATCTACATCCACTACCTTGAGCCGCACCCAAGGATTTTAAACAACTTCACTAAGAAGAATGTTTACACTTGTGGCTAACTCACTAAGAGTTTTACAACACAACCACAACTCAAAACTCACAAAGAGCTTGCCCACACAAAGTAGGACTTTTACAATTACCTACACTAAGTAGGACTTAAACAAATAACCCTATCACTAAGAAAGAATTAAGAATGTTTAAAGAACAAGGTTGTTCACTCTTCTAAGTGAAAGATATACCTTTGAAGCACAAACAATTTCAGCTCTTAGAACATATGAAGTTCACTCTTTGTCTTGCATTTGAAATAACACCTTTGAGTGATTTAGATCATGGCAATGAAGTGCATTTTCTTTGTAGGTGTTTTGGCTTGATGAGAAATCAATGAGAATATGTTTTGCAAGCCTTTCAAAGTGTTGGAGTCATTCTAAAGCTTTGGAGTATATATACATTTCAAATTATGGCTGAAAAACGACTCTTTAACGGTAAAAAAACGGCTAGTTCAAGACAGAGTTCGGTTGACCGAAATCAACTTCGGATCCACTATGCCTTACCTCGGTTGACCGAGCATCACTTCGGTCGACCGAAGTTGCCCCTAGGTCGACCGACCCTCAACTTCAAACCTCTCAGTATCTGGTCGGTTGATCCGACCTTGGCTCGGTTGACCGACCTTCCTGAGCATATTTTTCACACGTTTGAAATCTTTTGAAGTCTAAAAGGTTTTCCTAAAAGGTAACAAGTAAGAACACTTGGAAAACCATTTTAAAGGACTTAGACTTAGAAAACAAAGGCTTTTAAGATATGAACACATTTAAGAATCCTTCTAAAAACTTAGCCTTTTGAAAACGTGTTTGTGTGCATGCAAGACTAGAGTGTAGAGCTTATGTTCATGAGAGCTTTGGTTAGAGCTTTATAAGATAACGACTAATAACGGCAAAGCTAATCTAACCAAACCTAAGTCTTCAATCTTCAATCTTGAAAGATAAGCCTTGAATAATACGACTTTGAATCTTGATCATGGCTTGATTGAAGTACTTAGAGCTTCCAATATTAGTTCCGATATTCTATCACAAAGATATAAACATTAGACACAAAATCAAGTGTTTGTCCATTATCAAAAACCGAGTTTGATCGCCCTTTGGGCTAACAATTTTTATGCGCAAATGGAAACATACTCTAATAGGATTTGTTCAATTACTTTTTTGTTGCCTGCTTTAAATTAAGTATTTTGTGTAGTAGTTACAATAATAAGTGGATTTGTTTTTTCTATAAAAAAAGAATGATAATTAGATTAAGATATTGAACGAAAAAAAAATTACAAAGAGGGCCAACGATTTGAAATAATAAGAAACTACTAAGGTCTATTGTAAGACTAATATCTAGGTGTCATATTTTGTTCAACTGGAAAATTCTTATTATATTTACGCGACCGGACAAAACTAAAATTATCCAAATCATCTTCATGTTGAAATTCAGTTGAAATTTTAAGTATCGTAATATTTAGGTGTATATGTGACATATATTATGAAAAATATTCACAAGATTCCGGTTTCACAAACTCTTAAGTATAAATGAAGATTCATAAAACCGTAACGTTCACTAACACTTCTTTCAGTTTTAATTTTATTTTGTTCATTTTCCCTTTTAGGCCCTTAATGGAATTGTCGGTTCTTTTGCTCTTAGTCATTCGTACCACACGCCTGTTGTAATCCATTTCATTGGTGAAAAGAGGAAATTTTACATTTTATTTTTTTTCGCTCTAGAACACTTGTTGGGCTTTTGGCTATTGTCGTGGTCTCTCTACCATTTGTTGAGAAGCAATGTGTTTTCTTGTTTAATTCTTGCTATCATATCACCATCCACGGTGATCTCCACCTTGTTGACCATTAATGACGGATTGTCGAAATTGGCCTACCTATTATTCCATTTTTTATCCACACTATAGCTACTTCCAGCTCCTCGGTTTGTTCGACCAATGTCTATTCACGAATTGCAATCTCTCTTTCAAATGAATCAACTTTCGTTGCCAATCCTTGATTCTTACTCTTTGTTTTACCATTCAGTTTAATCACCTGGTTCCCCATCTCCTGCATTTGTAGCCTTTCTTTATCTATCATGATCCCCGTCATCATCCAAGTAGTTCTTAGTGTTAATTGGTGCTAATTGATATCCTTGTCATCATGCTTCTTTTCATCAAATCCATAAATTGAGTTGCTAACATTCTCATCCCCTCTTTCATAATAATCATCTTCGTAATCAGTCTTGGAATCATCCCAGATTAAAGAAGTATGATTTATCATCATTGTCCTATCTTTCTCACTGAGTTTTAATATGGATAGTGGTTCCTTAGATGCTAAGGCCAAAAATTGTTTGCTCAATTTTTTCTGGCAAAGAGCACATAATCTTATGCACCAATTTTTCACTAGAATATTTTTCATCCAGTGAAAATAATGATTTCCAATATCTCTCAGCTTGTTATTGTTTCATTCTCACCCATCCTGACGATCAGGGATTCAATGGTCCAACCATTCAGAGAGGAAAACTATTTGGGAGTTGGAAGAAGAAATCCGTTGAAGTATCCTCATCTTCTCAGAGACTAGGTTTAGCAAGTTTCAGGGACAAAACTTTTGTAAGGGGGAAGAATGTAATAAAAGTAACTTTTGCTTACGTGTTATTTGGCGTGTAATAAATTTTTCCATGACTAAGTGCATTTGCGTAATTTATTTCGTACGATTATGTGACTACGTGTCCATTTGTTTTAAAAACATGTTACGTGTTATTTTGTGTACGCTTTATTGAGGGCATTCCGCACACATATTATAGTTGGAGATTTAATTTTGATTTACTTAGATGATTAATTTAATTAGATGACTGATGGAATTGAATTAGAAATTTGATTAGATGTGGGACAGTACAATAATTAACAATTAAATGAAAGGAATTAAATAATAAATGAAATGAAAATAGGGGAATAAAAATAAAAGGAAAACAACAAAATAAAAGGAGGAGTTTCGCTGGGGTGAGGGAAAAGAAAATTAAAAAAGGGGAAACAATCATTGGGCAATCATTAGGGTTCTTGGAAAGCGTGCAGAGAAACAAAATAAGAAAGGAAAATGATTTGTTACTAGAATTATTGGATAAGAATTGGATAAAATTCAAATTAATACTATTCACCCCTACTGGTATAACACAATTCACCAAATTTTTGGGTTTTATCCAATTCCTATCCAATAATTCTAGTAGCCTAGCAAGGTCCAATAAGAAATGAGGGCACGTGCCGCACAACAAGAACAAGAAGAATAATTTTGAGAACGTGTATTCTGATCAACTTCGACAGGCAATTGAGGGGCTACAGGGTAAGTTTTCGACTCACATTATACCTATTCGAAGATAATCGAAAGGGCTTCGAGGGATCGCAGACGGAACACGATTCGAGTACGCGAGTAGAAAGATATTGCTTCGGGAGCGGGACTGGTTCCTGAATTACGTTTTCTGCGCACTTTCGGTAGAATCGTCGCCCAGAAATAGGATGTAGAATACTTGTACACTTATCGTTTTTCTAAGGATTCAAGGTATTAACCCAATCTCTCTGTTAATTTCTGCCCGGATTACTGTATATATGTTTGGGTTATTTGGTTTCTGCCTTGAACGGAATTAATGATACTTGGTAATTTAATATGATTTCTTTTGTCGTTATTTAATTGTTATCTACATTTATTTTGAAACCTGTATCGGTTCTGTTCTGTGGATCGATGGGGGGTCGTTTATTTATTTGTCTCATATGAGTCGTCGTTAATTGGTGTCGTTGATCCAGTCCTATTTGGTTTTGGTCGACCGAGTCGTCGCCCCATTCAAGCTCTTGTTTATGAAAGGTCTGTAGAAGGATGCGTCCATTTTAAATATCGCTGGAACCTGGTGTTCGCGATAATTTTGTGTGTGGACATGTGTGGAACCGGACCCTAGCGGGATAAACAAGTTAGGGCAGGGCTACTAACCGTATATTGTGGAGCTTATGTGTGAGCGATGACACAATGGACGTACTCTTTATTTGTGGCTTTCATCCGGGGGGAAAGATTCATGTGGATTCTATTTCGTGTGTCCTTTCCTCAGTGGGTTATTACAAGGGGACTGTTAGCAGTGATTATGAGACTGATTGGACAATTGAGCTTGATTGTGGGATTGTAGTTTCACAACGATAACTATATTCGTAATGTCTAAACAAACTGTGTAATCGTGAATATTGTATGGCGGACGTGCCTTTCGTGGATTCGGTTGTGTGAGTGCTTATACGTTAGGAATATAGTTGTTTAGCTTAACTGCTGTTTTTAACTTGTTTGGTCTTTGTTTGTTGCATACTCGATTGTCTGACATGTATATTGGTTTGTAGTGCATGATTAGTATGGGATGTTGATGGCATGACTTCCAATCTGTGGTGTCAGATTTGATAAGTATAGTCGAACATTTGTTTGGGTCATATTTGATACTTGGTATTGAATCTTGTTGGTCATTTATGGGTTTGGGAAGTTTTGGTGCAGAATGTGTGCAATTATCTTGTTTTATAAATTTGTTGGTCATTTATTGAATCTTGTTTTTCTAAAATTCGCATGTCCCAGACAATTATCTTCGCATTCGTCCGCAAGTAGACAATAGCTACTGTCTGACTGTGCTGATACTGCGAACGAACCATTTGTCCGCAAGTACCCGCGGACGATACTGCAGATGATGTTTTGTCCGCAGTTGTGCAATGTTCTATTTTCTTATGTTCTGTTCTGCAATGTGCTGTTCTGACCTGTGATCTGAGTCCTGTGGGACTTGAGTTGAGTCGTGTCATGTATATTTTCAAAGGAGTATTTTGGAAAATGGGAATCTGTTGTGTCTTCTATGATTTATTTATGCTGTGTTATATTTATTTCTATTATTATTATTGGTCTTTACTGAGCATCGGAGCTCAGTCCATCTGTTTGTTTACTGTGCAAGTGATATAGATGTTGCGCCTTACTTTGTTAATGCTTGGAAGGGGTCTTATGAAGAGTGATTGATAATCTGAGTAGTTATTGAACGCATTTTTCTTTTGTTATTTACTATTTAGAATTGTTGAACACTTTTCAGTTGTAATAACTTAGAATATTTCCCTCTCAGTATTTTGCTTCTGCTAGGGCATTTTGAATATTTATGGATTGCATAATTGAATTTCCATATTTATTAACCTTTCATTGTGGGCTTTGGTGTTTCATTATTCAATGAGGCACCGCCATGTCACCATCATTGGTTACGGGGTGTGACAATACAGATCCATCTTCATCTTCAATAGGTTTAGTCAGTTTTCGTGGAATAATTATTTTCAGAGTCTCCCACAACTTCTTTGGTGACATCTCTCTCAACACTATCATCTTGATTTGTGGAACCAAAGCCAATCTAATTGTACTAACCTCCCTCTTCTTAATTGTAGTCCACTCAGAATCTTTCATCCCTTCTGGTTTTTCATCGTCCAGAGTAGCATTAGGACTTTTCTGCACTAAATAGTCTTTAATCGTGCATTGCCATAAGGTAAAATCAATCTTTCCATCAAGGAGGGGAGATGGAACATCACTTTTCATCAGCACAACAGTGTTTAAAGACTCCATAATTTAAACACTCTAACTTTAATTAAAATAACACCAAAATCTTAATTAAAGAAGCACCGAAAAATTACCCGCAAACTAGATCTGCAACTTCTTTCGTCTCCTCCCAAGCCTGAAACTCTTGCTCTGATACTAGTTGTTGGGAAGTGGAATGCTTCAAACAACAAATTATAATAGAAACGAAAAGAAAACAGAAAAATAACACAAGAATTTTAACGTGGTTCGGTCTCAACTCAGACCTACATCCACGACCCCGAACTTTCACTATGTAATTTTTTAACGGAAGATGATATTATGTTCCGTTCTCAGAATTATGAAACTATCAAAAAATTTACCGGAAAAAATAGAAAAAAAATATACTCATACCTTGACTAATTGGAGCAATCTAAATTTAATAATATTGATGCTAACATTGATTATTTAACTAAATAACTTAATTTATCAAAATAGAGTTTAGGGTTTCGAATTAACTTTTCGTTGTTCTAGGCGATGGCATAGGAAGAGTTCGGAGACAAAATAAAATAGAGGCAAAAAAGGAAATTGGTATCGATCGAGGAAAAGAAGAAATTGGTCGGCGGATGAAAATTGGAGAGGCTTGAGAAGATTTAATAAGCCACTGAGTTGAACAGATAATTTATTTTATCTAAAATGAATTATTTTTTAAAAACATTCGGGTCGGGTTGAGCTAAAACCCGACTCGGAAGAGAAAATAACTAACTCGGAGTTGACTCGTATTAATTATCATATTAATTATCTTTGGGTCAATTTAATATGATAATTAATATGATAAAATCTTTATTTAATTATCAAAGAATGAATAAAGCCATCATAAATATTACTTTTTCCTAGAATAAAAATTATTCATAATTTTTGACATTCATATTTTATAAAATATGTCTCACTCATTGTGCAATTACAAACAAAATTCTAATATTTATTACTATTACTTTTCAAGTGTTTCCTTCGGTATCATTGAAGATGAAGAGCTTTGACATGACATTATTTTTTGCATTGCCATAAGCTTTGGGAATTTCTTAAAATCTTGAATTTGTAGGAAAATTTCATATGTTTTTACCTATGATATAAAATATGTATTGAAATAAAATAATCATAACAAAAAATAAAAAATCCTCCAAGAACCCTAACCTACATCTTTTTCCACTTCTATCGCTAAAGAGTTGCTTGGTGCCCTCCCTCTTTCTCGTTAGCCCCTTGCACTTCTTCTCTAGTTACTCCCCTTCAACAACCTTATTTTGGAAACTTTCAAGATCCATTACACCCTGCAGAATGAAGACAAATGCTCACCCTCCATAGCGTATTACATGTTCTACATCCTCATTCTCAAGCAAATAAAAGTAAGAGATTTTTGGGCGGGTCTTCCATTACCACGGGCTATGACCAGTTCTTTTCTAGTTCTGATACCTAAATGTGACAGTCCAACACAGTTCAGGGAATTAAGACCTATATCGTTATGTACATTTTCATGCAAAGGGATTAAGGGGAAAAAATGTATCAGTATCCGGATTTACTATACATTAATACTAAAAAATACTCTCTAACCTAGACTTATATGCCCGCTAAAACATTGTAACCACGCCATCACCATGGCTGCTACCACTCCGGCGCCGCCCTCCACAGGCAGTGTCTGGCCTAAAAAATCTTTCGCATATTTCATATCCGCACTAAAGCAACCCAAAATTACGGTGTCGGTCAAGGATCTCTCCACTTTCAAGGGAGAGCCGTCAATTTTTGTTGAAGAAGACGACATGGATTCTCTGGAGAAACCATGGAAACTGGCATTGGTGGAAAAGTTTTCACGCCGAGGACCGCTATTGGAGACATTAAGGCGTGACTTTAAAAATTTGCAGTTCAATGGAGGTTTTTGGATTGGGTGGTTGGATTCACGTCACGTGATTATCAGATTCAAGAATGAGGAGGATTATTACCGATTTTGGCGAAAGGGGGTGTGGATCTTTAATGGATCACGACTGCGATTTTTTAAATGGACATATGACTTTGATCCGGCGGTGGAATCGTCCATTGTGCCAGTATGGATTCGCTTGGAAGGTCTGCCTATTCATCTATTTAACAAAATCTATTTATTTTCAATTGCCAAAGGCGCTGGGGTTCCGCTCGTCCTTGATGAACCCACGACTAATATAACGAGGCCGAGCATTTCTAGAATATGTGTGGAAGTCGATTTGCTTAATCCAATTTGCAAGAGACTTTGGATCGGTCATGCGAGATCAAGCAAAGGCTTCTGACAAAGTTTTGAGAATGAGAATCTGCTGCACTATTGCATAGGTTGTTGGAAAATTGGACACCGAGCGGTAGATTGTCGCGGTGGAGATGATGAGAGGGCTAACGTCAGCGTCAAGAAACCTTCCGCAAGTAAGCCGGCCAAGAACTTCTGGACACTAAAGACGAACTGGGTGGTCGGGAACCCGAGAAGAAAACAGTTGGCAAAGGCGGACCAAAGGGTCGCCGAAACCCAGGTGGAAAACACGGCTCGAATAACCCCAGTCATTGACCACTTTTGTAGAACGTCATGATGATTCATGGTTCGTTGGCGGTGATTTCAATGTATTAGCCACGACATCTGTGAGCTTTAGTTCTGTTCCGGTAGCTCTCCCTATGTTGGAATTTAATGAGACAGTACAAGATTGTGGGTTGATTGATGTAGGCTTTATCGGGTCCCCATTCACATGGAGTCGTGCTCTAGTCCGCCTCTGCTGAGGCGCCTAGATCGTCTATTTGTCAACACAAAGTGGAATGAACTGTTTGCTTTGACAATTGTAGAACACTTACACCGAACGATTTCCGATCACTGTCCTCTCAAAATAGCGGATCGGTTGTCTCTGCTTAAAGTTGGGTCGGCCTTTTGGTTTCAGAATATGTGGGTTCGGGATCCCACTTTTTTTATGGTGGTTTCAGATAGTTGGGGTATTCAAGTAGAAGGGAATGAGATGGAGAGGCTTATGAGGAAATTAAAAAAATTAAAACACAGTCTACATGTATGGAACCGTGAGGTTTTTGGGGATATTTTTGTTGAACTTGAAAAGGCGGATGAAGAGGTTAAGGCAGCAGAGAGGGTGTACAACGAGAACCCATCGGACTTGGCTAAAAATAATCTTCTCGGGGCCCAAACCAGATACACTAACGCCCTCTCGGTCGAGAAATTTTTTTGGAGGCAAAAGTTAAGGATAAAGTGGTTGAAAGACGGAAAGCTAATACAAAATATTTTCATGCTTTATGTACAAATCGGAGCAGGAGAATGCATATTACGACCATTAATGACGCCTCGGGTCCGTCCGAGAAGGGCTAGGTTATATGAGGGACTTTTTACAGCCGATGGTGGTCTTGTGGAAGATACCGATTTACTCTCTCGTATTCCGAGGTTGGTCACAACAGAAGATACCTTGGATTTGAGTAAATTTCTCATTATGGATAAGGTGAAGGAAGCGGTGTTTTCGCTTGATAAAAATTGTGCATCGGGACCGGATGGGTTTTTTAGGGTGTTTTTCAATTATGTTTGTCTATTGTAGGTCGAGATGTTACGGAATCAGTGCGGGATTTCTGGGCCGGCGTCCCCAACCGCGAGCCATGGCGAGCTCGTTTATTGTCCTCCTTCCGAAATCATCACATCCTTAAACTTTCAGTGATTTTCGGCCAATATCACTTTGTAATTTTGCTAGCGAAGTCATTTCAAAGGTACTCGCATCCCGCCTTGCTTTAATTTTACCGAATTTGATTTCTCCTACTCAGTCTGGTTTTGTAAAATGTCGTTTAATTTCCGATAATATCTTGCTGGCACAAGAATTGGTTCATCATCTGGATCGTAAAGTGCGTAGTGGACATGATGAAGGCCTTTGATCGTGATTCACATGATTATTTAATTGGCGTTTTGAGAAGATTTGGGTTTTCAAAACATTTTCTACATCTCATCAAGAATCTTTTATCGGCAAATTGGTTTTCTGTTATGGTTAATGGACCGCCTCACGATTGTTTTAAATCGGGGTGGGGTGTCAAGCAAAGTGACCCGCTATCTCAGCTTTTATTTATTCTGGCTGCTGAAGTGTTCTCCAATGGCATTGATCGTGCCATTTTATAATGGTCAACTTTGTCCCTATACTCTTCCAAAATATACCATGCAGATATCACACTAGAGTTTTGCAGATGATGTTATAGTGTTTATTGATGGGACTAAGAGAAATGTGGAGAACTGGTGTCTGGACAACGGGTCAATGTTGGGAAATCCGCTTATTGTATTTCCTCTAAAACAGGGGGCATACAGTTGCAAGTGATTCAATCAACAACAATTTTTGTTCAAGGAGAATTCCCTATCAAGTATCTTGGTTGTCCGTTGGTTAAGGGGCAGGCTCGGGCAGAGCATTATTCGGTACTCATTGATAGCATATCATCCCGTATTGAGGGGTGACAAACCAAATTCCTCAACATGGCTGGAAGACTCATTTTGATCAAACTGGTCCTTAGCTCGATGTCTCTACACATATTAGCGGTTTAAAACCCGCCCGTCATTATCAAAGATCGGATTGAACGGCTCATGACTGGTTTCTTGTGGGGAGCTGCAAATGGAACGAAAAGAAGACATTTGATGTCTTAGAAAAAATTATCAATCGGCCAAATGTCAAATGGTTTAGGGTTGGTCACCTTGGATCACTATGGTCGCGCCTTTGCAATGAAGCTATGGTGGCGGTTTCGCACAACTGGGTCATATTGGGTGGAGTATATGAATAGCCGCTACTATTGTGGCCTTACGCATGTCTCTTTAGCAACTGTGCAACCCTAAATCATTATGTCTTTTATTTTACTTTTATTATCTTGCTTGTGTGTTTGTAACTAGAAACTTGGATTAAATCACAACTGCTCTTTTTATATGAGAAATATTAAACATGCAAGCAAAATTCCTTGTTCAATTTTCATTGCCTAGCTTACTTGGCCTATTTCATTCAGCATCATGAGATTTACTTTTTCTTCTATAAAATACAAAAATAAAAAATAAAAAAAAAATTCATTTTTGTACAAATATGCAAAAAAAAAATGCTAATCCTTATATAATAATGATGACAAAATCGTAGGAATCTCAATCTTATACTCAACCTTTTTTATATTTGCAAACGAGTAATTTCCTTAGCCGTTTACCATATTTTTCTCCTTTTAGTAGATGAATATGTCTATTGCATTTGCATATAAACTGTTTGAAAAATTCCATAAAAAAAACAAATTGGACAAGGGACACCATTAAATATGTCTAGGACTTTAAAAGGCATAATTAAATATACTAGTAGGGGTGTCAACGGGTTCGAGACGGCTCACATAACTAAAAAAAATGTGAATGTAAGTGTGAGCTGAGCTGAGCTGAGCGTGAGCTCAATATTCAAGCTCGAATTTTATGTGAGTTGAGCGTGAGCTTGACCTCGCTCAGCCCGAAAAAAGTTTGAACCCGAATAAGAATAATATAATTAAAATAATTAAAAATATGAAGACCTATAAATTGGTATTCATTGAAGAATTCCTTAAATTTAGCGAAGAGGAAAAAATGGTGCATTGTAAGAGTGAATTAGATGTTTATTTTGAGGAAAAACTTTACCTAACAACGAGTGATAGTGTTGATGAATAATTTATTATCTTGGATTATTGGAAAGCAAATGTTCTTAAATTCACTATTGTGTCTATGATGACAAGAAATGTATTAGCAATTCTTGTAAGTTCAGTAGCATCTGAGAGTGCTTTTAGCATCGGGGTCATGTTTTGAATCAATTTCGTAGCTCACTACTTCCCTATACATTTGAATGATTGTAGAATAATTCAATGGGATTGCCGAAATTGAATTTGACACCAACAATGGAAATAAATCACTCTTTTGCAATTTGCAATTTCATCATTTGTTAGAATTTTAAGAGCATGCGTTCTCTTATTTTTTATGTAAGACTCATTTTATTAGCATAACAAACAATTCTCGAACTTTTTCTTCTCTTGTTTTTCTCTATATAAGTCCTTTACTATTATGGGACTTCTGTTTCTTTTGTTTTAGTATATATAAGAATTTTGGTCTATGTTGTATGTAGATTCTTTAACTTTTGACTTTGCTATTATTTATCTTTGTTATCTTTTTATTAGTTTAGTTTGCTTCAAATAGTAAGTATTATTGTATTATGTACATTTGTATTATTGTCAGAATTTAGTTTCAATGCTCATTGTATTATACTATTCTTACTTCATTATTTTTGTTTTTTGGCTAATATAAATTTTGCCCGTGAGCTTAGCTGAGCGTGAGCTTTTCCTGCGTTTTGCAATTTTTATGTGAGTTCAGCCAAGCTCAGCTCACATAGCTCGATTGACACCCCTGTATACAATATCTTAAGTTCAATCTCAAAATACTTAATGGACCAAATTGGCAATTTTTCCTCGAGCTACTTTGTTGCCGAGGACGACCGAATGTCTATATTATGGGTTAATTACATTTATCTTCCTTGGGATTGTTCAATCTACGAATAACCCATTAGATTTAGTTAAACTACATTCTTTTCTTAATCGTGTAATATAGGGATGGCAATGGGGAAGATCGGGGCGGGTATCTCAAATACCAGCCCCGCCCCAGATAAAAAAATTACGCCCCGCCCCATCATACTTTTTTTTTTATAAAAAATTCATTAATTTTTATAAAATCATAAATATCATCAATTTTATCACAAAAATCATTAATTTTAGCCTTAATTCCTATAATTTTTAGGCTCGTGATTGTTGATTGGAGGCTTTCTGCAAGGTCTATCCATACCTCTATAGTCCTTACGCATCAGGTTTACTACTTCGTCAGTAGCTTCAAGAAATTCCTTTGAATTTCCTCCATTTTTTAAAAAACTTCAACAATTTGTACTTTCAGATCTGTAAGAGAACCACAGAAAAGAAAAAAAAAATAAGAGAACCACAAAAAAGGATGCAGAAGGGCGGATTCGGCGGCGGTTCGCTGAGCTGAGAGAGAATGAGGCATTATGATTTATGAGGGAATGAGAGAAAAGGGGCTGGTCTGTCTGGGGGGATTGGGCCTAATAATAATGAGGGCGGATTGAGCCTAATAATAATGAGGGGATGGTCTGTCTGGAGAGAATGAGGGCAGATTGGGCCTAATAATACCAAAAAATAATAACATTATTATATGGGCTGGGTAAGGCGGGGCGGGGCGGGGCGAGCACAAATACCATGCCCCGATGGGCGATCTGTTCCATTCTCTCTACGGGGGCAGGGCGGGGCTGCCTCAAAAGACGTCGGGGCGGGGCGGGTCGACGGGTCACGAGTCAAATTGCCATCCCTAGTATAATACATCTTTTTAACCTCAAAAGAAATAAAATAAGTATGAAGGACTTCGAAATTGGCCAACTTGTCTCATCTTTACCAGAGCCGTCTCAAACATTTTGGGGGTCTATGCTACGAAAAAGTGACTTCCATGTAAATATAAGAAAAACAAAAATCATTACATTTGTATCATAATTTTTGTTCTCCAAAGCGTATTAAAAAATTTAAACCAAATTTTAAAAATACCAACAATTTTTATCATTCTTTAAAAAAATACACAAATATATATATATATATATATATATATATATATATATATATATATATATATATATATCCCAAAATTGGGAGCCCACTTTTTTGGAAGTCATGATAAATTGGAGTGATAAATATGAGTGTAGAAGAAAGAGATTAGGGTATTATTGATGTAGAAAAGCACAAAAATCAGTAATGTTTTCATTTCAAGTATTACAACTCCTTGACCGAGAGGTGTTTTAAAATCTCTTCATTTAAAAAGGTGTTTGAATTTTGAAGTATTATATAAAATATAATCATTCTTTTATTTTAAGAAGTAAAATATATTTTATGGCTCAATTAAGTAATCATTGCCCGCGACCGAAGCCGAATGTTTGAAAAGTATACACCCGGTTGAAGGACTCTATGAGTCAAATTCGATGTGTTATGAGAAAGAGCCAAAGAAAATAAATGCTATTTTGAAAAGTTAAATGTTAAAGAAATTGTGGTCGGTTAAAGGACTCCCGTGAGTCAATGTTTTCCCCTAATCGACTAAAGTACCGTTTTACGGTAAAGTACCCTTGTGGTAAAAGACTCTTTCAAGTCAAGAATTTTCCTAAGAATATATGTTTTTCGAGCTAAAAGTCAAAGCAATGTGATTGCTGAATGAAGTTGTTACCTTTTGAATGAAAAGTTATTTGGGATATAAGTTTAATATTTCAGAGAAAGTTACTTATGCTCTTTATGGTTTTAAAACAAATAAGTAAAAGTGTTTTCAAATTGCTTGATTCCGGGAGGAGTTTAATTTCTTATTGAGTTGGAAGCTCACTCCTTTCCATGTTGTTTTTCAGGTGAAGTTAGCAATAGTGAGAATGATGAGATTGAGAGAAGTGCCCTTTGATGATGGTGTTATGTGCTTTATGGTTTCGAGTTTTGTTATGAAAGGTTTATTCTTAATGTTCATAAGAAGTTAGTTTCCGCTGTAATGTATAAGGTTATCTCTTGTAAAGATTATTTTCCTTTGAAGTTATAGATGATGAAATTTTAAATCCATATACTTGTTTTTAAAAAGCTTGAGGTTAAGAAGTAAGAGACCTTGTGTCAATAGTATGGGCTATTGACACGGTTGTGTCTCGCCTCTTGGATTCGGGGCGTGACTTTAAGAGTTCGAATTACCTTCTCGTTGTTCTAGGCGATGACGGAGGAGGAGCTCAAAGACAAAAAAATAATGGTAGGCAAAAAAGTAAGTTGGAATCGATCGAGGAGGAAGAGAACAAATTCATCGAGAGTTGAAGTTTGGAAAGGCTTGAGAAGATTGAAGAAACCAGAGTGTTGAACAGAGAAGATTGAACCGCAGAGTAAACCACATACTCCCTCCGATTCACAATATATATCTTATTAGGGGTTGTTTTTTGTTGCATAATACAAGTCTTTTTACAAAAGTTGTGTATTTGTGGACTAATATACCCCTACACCATTTAATCCAACATCATTTAATGTGTAATTCCCAAGTACTATTTATTACTCCATTGTCAAGTCTTTGTTATTGGGACTTATACCTCCATTATCAAGTCTCAAGATTATTAATTTATATATGTGGCAAAAGAGACATAAACTACTATTCCAAAATCATGGATAACAAAGAGTCTCCTCAATCGACTCCATGGAATCCATTGATAAAAAAAAGTAGAATGTATCTAATTTTAGTTAGTACTCCCTTTAAATACATGTGTTGAAGAAGAAAAATTAGTTTAGGCTCCATGAATTTTTTTTTTTTTTATTATTTGGCCAAATTCAGATTTTAATTTTGCCACCAAAACCAAAAAAAAAATTGGCCGTGATTTATTACTCCATGGATTTGTACGTTTTCATACTACTCCATGAGTATGTTCTTAGCTAAACGGCTACTTTGAATCATACATAATCAGTCAAGATTAAGATGAATATTAAATGTAGCAAATGATAGTTACAAGAGGGAGATGGAATATTTTTCGGAGATGTTGATTGTGAGGAGAGATTTAATGTTATTTGGTGTATTAATTAGGGTTATTTTAGTCATTTAGATTAGTATCTTAATTTGTGTGAAAACTTCTAAAAAGACCTATATTTTGAATCGAAGTGAGTAACAAAGATGTGGCAAACAATGTGATAAATAATCTCAAACTAGTTCGATTGGCCAAAAGAAAAAATCAAGAAGTGTGGTCTTATTACTTTTTCATCAATAAATACAAAAACTACCAATTTTGTACAAAACAAGTACTAATCTTTATATAATAATGACAAAATTGTGGGAATCACAATCTTATAAATAAGCCATCATATATTACAAAAAGTAAAATAATTTCATATATTT
Organism: Vinca minor; assembly: GCA_026122235.1. Lineage (NCBI taxonomy): Eukaryota > Viridiplantae > Streptophyta > Magnoliopsida > Gentianales > Apocynaceae > Vinca > Vinca minor. The sequence continues at coordinate 1,632,387 of JAOCZM010000120.1, forward strand.
TATATTTATATTTAATACGTGAAAAGAAGTTTACTTCATGAAAGGTGCAAAATTCGTGCACATAATTGAACAAAATAAGTCATGGATATTAAAAGGAAAATATTTTGTAATTTATTAGTATTTATTACAATAATATTAATGGCATTTTAAAAGTAACTAATACCTTCCAAATAATGTTGACAATATTATAAATTCCATATTATAAAAGGAATTTGATTGTCTCTCAAACAATTATTTAGCTAATGTAGTAGAAAGGAGTAACATAGCTAATGACTGAGCCTAAGGTAAGCCATTCCCAGTTCGTCCAGATTACATTGGCCACGCATTTGTAATGGAAGGTGGTGAAGTTCCAAGTATTGTATCGATGTTTGGTGATCGCATGCCTCATTTGCCAAAGAATCTGCCACTTTATTCGCTTCTCGATAGATATGAATGACTGCATTTGAACCCAATAACCGTAGAATCTTCTGAAAAAGTGAGTCTAGTCGCCAAGCCTTGATTTGTCCCCGTTGTATGGAATCACTAACAAATTTGGAATCATTTTGGACTGGTAATGTAGTGTAGCCATGTCCCGCCGCAAGTCGGAGTCCTTCAGCCATAGCTTCCAGTTCAGCGACGGAGTTGGTGATCTGCGGGACCAAGAAACATGTAAAAGCTGCAATGAAAATACCATTGGACTTCCGCAACACCCCCAGCTCCGGTAATCCCCGGGTTACCCCTTGAAGCACCATCCACGTTCAAGATAACCTCCTCATGGCCGCCTATCCATCGGACAATTTGTACCCTATGCAGAATCATCCAGGGGGGAGTAACCACTCAAGAACAAATCCAATAGATCAGATACACACAAAATTGGTTGGTCATAAAAATCATATTCTCTTATCAAACTCCGGCCATTGGATTGTGTTAGTAGTGCCCTAGGACCATTAGCACATGTTGTACGTTTTATATCTTTTGAGCATGTATTTGAATAGTTAATTTTGCTTTTGATTATCAAATTTGTGATTTGATAGTAAAACTCATTAGCTTATGTAATTACTATTCTAGTTGTCCCTAGTTTTATGTAATGCTTATTTACAATGAAATAAAACTAGTATGATGGATGATTGATGATCATGTTTTACTGGTCATGTGCAATGAATACAAAAATCATATCATAGATGCAATATATAGGGATACATTGTATTGGTCGTGATCCGTTAGAGAAGTAATACTTCATGGTCCTTAGTCATAAGTATTACTTCCTCAATACTATTTTAGAATCCTTAGACCTTATGTCTCCATTGATTCTAGCATGAATGGAGCCACGTTTTGACTCAGTCGTACGTTGCTTTTAATCGACTAATCAATACGACTGATGATCAGATGTAGTGTCCTATCATGGCTTGAATGTGAGAGGCATTGTAAGGAATTTGTCCCTCTCTTATTAGAGAGAGATATCCATGGGCCCCTCGATAGGGAAAGACTGTCTAAATGCATGGCCGTGCTCAAACGTATTTGATAAAGTGGTTATCAGATACTATTTGTTGGAACAGTCTACCCGGAGATCGAGCATAAATACAATTAAGCTTAATAAGGGTGACGACTACCATGCCTTATGCTTAATTAGGATATCGCGAGACAAAGGGATTAAATAGTGGATTGATATTAGGTTCCGTTGTATATTCATTCACTTTGGGTAGTCACAATGTCCTGCTAGGGACCGCTTCTGATTTATGAACTCACACTACTACTAAGTGTGTTTTCATTGCCATTGTGATATGAACCTACAAGGTCACACGCATCGATGAGCTAACAAGCTTCATGTCCAGATTCAATGAATCTAGAATGTGTCTAGGTTCACTGTATCTGACATTCATTTTTCTGAGAATAATAAAGCGTTATTATTCGAATTAGAGATAAGGGGCATTTTCGGTATAGTTAGGATTACGTGGGAGTTATTATCCGATAAGGACTCCCACTACCAGCAGAAGTCTAGGGGTCGTGGGAGTTAAAGACTCCCACTGCCAGAAGAGGTGGAGCGGACGTGGGATTTGTTCTAGAAACAACCTCTCACTCCCTATAAAAAACCTCTCTTGGCCGAAACCCTAGGGATAGACAATTTTCAGCCGAAATACCAAGAAATCCAAAAAACTGTTTTCTGCCTCCCTTTCTCTCTAATTCCCGAAACTCAGAAAAACTCAGAGCTAGCACTCACTGCCTGTTTTGTCGCGTGGATACCGGTACGGAGTAATTCCGCAAGGGAAGACTCAAGGTGATCGTTGCTGATAGCATAAAGACAGAATCTTTCATTCAAGAATCAGATTCTTGAGCCAAGAAACGTAAGTCTTTTTCTTGTTTTTACGATTCGTTTTGTATGAGCGGATCCTTCAGGGGAGGACTCATCGGTGTTTGGAACGAGTTTCCGCCCATGATTCCCTTTCAGTGGTATCAGAGCCTTGCTCATACGATTCGAATTCGATATTGTTAATCACATCATAACACTATCAATTCCTATTTGGTATGTGTGTGTGTGGAAACAGAAAGATTGTATCTTTTGTTCAATATATGTGATATTTGTATAAACTGATTTCGTATAATCTGTTTACATGTTTCTGTATATCCTGATATGCATAAACTGTTTTAATTCGATTATATTGCATGAACTGATGTTATTAATCCGATTATTCTGCATAAAATGTTTATGTTAATCTGTTAATGCATGAACTGCTAATGTGTGATTAATACGATTATTCTGCATAAACTGTTTCTGTGATTCAGTAATTAATTTGATTATTTCTGTTATTACGCATAAACTGATTGTATGTCTCCTGCCGTTAATCTGATTAACCAATTCATAATTCGATTATGTAAGTAAGGCAATTCAGGGGTAAATCGGGGCAGAAAAAACTCATTCGATGAGCTGATGTAGAAAAAACTCAATCGATGAGCGTCGCGCAGATTCGTCGTTCCGCTGACCTAAGACTTTGTATATGTACTCGTTATTAATTTCATTGTGCTTTATGTGATTTTTAGCATGGTGAATAGCGTGGCCTACTATACCCATTGTTTTACATATTTTGGGTTAAAATTTTATAATACGGCCTGCGAGCTGTTTTTCAATGTTGTAAAATTGTAATCGCTTTCTTAGATTAGCTTTATTGCTTTACATTGAAGGCTGGGTATGCCCATGCAACTGTGTAACAAGGCTGGAGGCTGCTGGATCGAAGACTTTATCCATGAGATGAATATTGACTTAGATTGACCCTTGTCTCCCACAAGGCTCGTGGAAGTCATCATAGGATTAGGCCATGCTATCTCACGTTTAATTTTTATGCTTTATATATTGCAAGAGATGCTTGCATAATTGTATTACGAGTTTTAATGTCTTATTCAAACCGAATGTTTTAACTAAGTCTTAAAATGCCTACCATACTCTAAGCACTCATTGAGCTTGGATCATCATTTTTTCTGCTTGCCAAAGCAACAGACAAGTGGCTATCTAAGCAAAAAGAAATGGGGAAATAGTGATTTCCATAAGCTTAGACATGGTTCAACTTAGCTAGGCCATCAAAATAGTTTTGGGCCTAGGGCATAAAATGGGAAATAGCCGGGACATATAGATGCCATTTCCATTAGATGATTTTACTTTAATTATGGGTGTTAAGCCAAAGCTTTCCTATAACTATTGTAAAATGTTTTTCCCCACTATTTATCAAGTGTTGAAATTGTGGAAAATGTTTTTTGCTCAAAACTAATAACTTTGCAAATAATTTAATGTAGATAAATGGAAACCAATACTTCACACAATTCATTGCGATCCGTCCTTAAGAAGGAAAAACTAAGCGGGGCCCGCAACTTAAGGATTGTCCTTAAGAAGGAAATAAAGCTATACATTCTTGATACTGACATTCCTGAACAGCCTGCAAACAACACCCCTAGAGCTGAAAGAGATGCTTGGAAGAAGCATTTTGATGACTCTAACGATGTGACTTGTCTCATGTTAGTCACAATGAGCACTGACCTTCAAAAACAGTTTGAAGGAGTTGAGGCTTTCTAGATGATGGGCCAGCTCAAGGAAATGTTCCAAGAGCAAGCTCGTCATGAAAGATTCCTCACTACTAAGGCGTTGAATAGTTGCAAAATGGCCCCTGGCACCTCTGTAAGTGCACAAGTTCTTAAGATGAAGGGCTATTTTGACCAGCTTGAAAAGCTTGGGGCTACCGTAGGTCATGACATGGCCATAAATATGATCTTGGGCTCACTCCCACCGGAGTATGACCAATTTGTTATGAACTTCAACATGCATGCCATGGAGAAGACCATAAATGAAATACACGGGATGCTCAAAGCAGGCTGAACTGAACATTAAGAAGACCCCTGAAGTCTTAATGGTTCAAAAAGAGAATTTCAAGAAGAAAGGAAAGGGAAAGCCCATGGCCAAGAATGGCAAAGGCAATAACAAGCCCAAACCCGAGGCCAAGGCACCAAAGGAAGGAGTTTGCTTCCATTGCAATGAACCAGGTCATTGAAAACGGAACTGCAAGCTCTATTTGGAAGAGAAGAAAAAGGGAAAATCCAGTTTGACTGTCTCTCCAGGTATTTATGTTATTGAAATTAACATGTTTGCTCCTACTTCGTGGGTATTAGATACCGGTTGTGGATCTCACATTTGTGCAAATGTGCAGGGGTTCAAAAGGAGTAGATCACTGGCAAAAGGAGAAGTGGACCTGAGAGTAGCGAACGGAGCAAGAGTTGTTGTTGTAGCTACCAGGACATTTAATTTAGATTTGCCAAGTGGCCTTATTATAGAACTGAATAATTGTCTTTATGTTCCAACTTTGAGTAGAAATATTATTTCAGTTTCTTGTTTGGATATTGAAGGTTTTGAATTAAATATTCTGAATAAAATTTGCACCATTCATAAAGATCGTATCTTCTATGGAGATGCCTCTTTGATGAATGAGCTTTATGTTCTTAACCTCGATGAATCCATTAAAAGGCCCATCTATAACAGTAATACTAAGAGGTTTAAATCCAATGACTTAAACCAAACCTACTTTTGGCACTGTCGTTTGGGCCACATAAATGAGAAACGCATATCAAAACTCCATAAAGATGGGGTTTTGACATCATTCGACTTAGAGTCTTATGAGACTTGTGATTCTTGCTTGTTAGGCAAAATGACTAAAGCTCCCTTTACTGGACAAAGTGAGAGAGCTTCTGATTTATTGGGCCTCATACATACAGATGTTTCTGGACCAATAAACACAAGTGCTAGATGAGGGTTCCAGTACTTCATTACATTCACAGATGATTTCAGTAGATATGGCTACATCTATCTAATGAAACATAAATCAGAATCTTTTGGAAGATTCAAAGAATTTCAAAATGAAGTACAAAATCAACTTGGTAAAAGTATTAAGATACTTCGATCAGATCGAGGAGGCAAATACCTTAACCAAGAGTTTGACGAACATCTTAGAGGTTGTGGAATTGTTTCACAACTAACTCCTCCTGGCACACCACGATGGAATGGCGTGTCAGAACGGAGGAATCGCACCTTATTAGATATGGTTCGATCTATGATGAGTCAAACAAGTCTTCCAATTTCCTTTTGGGGCTACGCCCTAGAAACTGCTGCATTTATATTGAATAGAGTTCCTTCTAAAGCGGTTCGAAAAAACTCCATATGAGATATGGGACTGGGAAACGACCTAGTTTGTCATTTCTCAAAATTTGGGGATGCGAGGCGTATGTAAAACGCTTGTTATCCGATAAACTCGCCCCTAAATCGACAAGTGTTTGTTTGTGGGATATCCTAAAAAAAACTAAAGGATATTACTTCTATCTTCCATCAGAGAACAAAGTGTTTGTTGCTCGTAATGGTTTATTCCTTGAAGGGAATTTATTTCCAAAGAGGATAGTGGGAGTAAGATCCATCTTGAGGAAATTCAAGATCCCCAAACAACATCCGAACCAAATTTGGAAGTTCAAGCAAGCTCACGTGCGTCATCGAGCTTCAATCTTTGACACAAGGCCCAAGGAGGTCGAGTCGAGTACATCAACGACTTGAGAGATATGGATTTCTCGTGATCGATGATCATCAGGTTGAATTGATTGATCAAGATGAACCCACTACCTACAAAGAGGCAATTCGTAGTTCTGAGTCCGATAAGTGGCTAGAAGCTATGAAGTCTGAGATGCAATCCATGTATGATAACCAAGTGTGGACTTTGGTTGACCCACCCGAAGGGTGTAAGGTCATTGATAACAAATGGTGTTTCAAAAAGAAAACTGACATGGATGGTAATGTACACACTTTTAAATCTCGACTAGTAGTTAAAGGTTATAGACAAGTTCATGGTATTGACTATGACGAAACCTTTTCTCCTGTAGTTATGATAAAGTCTATTAGGATTTTACTTGCCATAGCTGTATATTATGACTATGAGATATGGCAAATGGATGTTAAGACTGCGTTTCTTAATGGAAACCTTCTCGAGGATGTGTATATGACACAACCTGAGGGGTTTGTTGATCCAACAAATCCTAGCAAAGTGTGTAAGCTTCAAAGGTCCAATTATGGATTGAAGCAAGCATTTCGAAGCTGGAATCGTCGCTTTGATGAACGTATTAAAGAATTCGGTTTCATAAAAAACGAAGACGAGCCTTGTGTTTATAAGAAAATAACTAATAATGCAGTAGTGTTCATTGTGCTTTATGTGGATGACATCTTACTGATTGGAAATGACATCCCCACATTACAAAGCGTTAAAGCTTGGTTGGGGAAATGCTTTTCCATGAAAGACTTAGGCGAGGCTACATACATTTTGGGTATAAGATGTTGGAGTACATTTAATCTAAGGTGCGCCAATTCGATTGGGACGGGCCGGGCAGGGATTGGATTGGGCCCTTAATCGGGATTGGGCCGACCAATATGATTGGGCCGACCAACCCATTTGGACCGACCTTATGGCTGGAAATATAGGATATATTTTTATCAAAAGTTGTAATTCTCTTCTCATCAAATCCCCTCGAATGTAACTCGAGGTTTCCTTAGAATTATGTAATTCTAGATTAGGAGAAGGTACAGTTGTGATGAAGATTTGGAGACAACCACCTGAAGGTCAAGACGGTGTAGAATAGAATGTTTTCTTTTCACACCTTTAGATTGACTTCACGGTTTTTCCATTGGCTTGGAAAAACCGAATAGGATATGGCGATTACTATTGCATTTTTATTTTATGTATTGGATGCATATGTATATAAGCATAAACTGTTTTATTTATGCTTTTCTGGTGAGATTGTTAAAAACAAAACCCCTCAATTAAATATTAATTAGAGCCTTCCTAAGTTTAGCCCTCGTCAAGGCCTAGATCGACATTAGTATGGGACATGCCAAAGCTGTACATACGTGTCTATCCGGGTGAGGTGCGAAGGATAATTTGTGATATCCGCCGGCAAAAACTTAGGGTCCTAGTTAACTAGATTATCTCAATAAATGGATTGAGGATCTAGAGGCAAAAGAGTTGAGAAAAGTGTATAATGATACGCTTGAATAAATGTTATTCACTCAACTAACCAAGAATTACATATTTTGATGTAATTGGCAAACTTTGCCTACCTAAATAACTAAGTTTTGGGCGATCAGCCAAAGCTGACTCAGAACGAGGTGAAATATTGATCTTGGCCCGCTATAAAGTTAACGAACTTTACGAGTTGATAATGAGGGTTATTCACTCGAAGAAAATAGTGGGAGAAATCATTAAAAAGATAAAAGACCTAATAATGATTTTTTTTTATCGGTACTTACTTTGCATATGTATTTTGTTGTAGAAAAATGGCAAATTCAAACCAAACACTATCGCTGCGTTCTGTCCTTGAGAAGGACAAATTAGAGGGAGTTAACTTCCTCGATTGGTTCGAGAACTTGAGAATCGTTCTCAAGCATGAAAGAAAGTCTGTATGTTCTAGAAACGACCTATTCCTGCTACACCGGAGGCTCGCGCTTCGGCGGCGATAGAAGTGCTTATCGGAAGCATTGTAGTGATGCTTTAGATGTGTCTAGCCTCATTCTTGTCACCATGAACTACGAGCTTGAAGCAACATGAGGACATGGGGGGCTTATGAGATCTTTGGCTCACCCGAAGCAAGTATATCGAGGGACAAGCACGCCGGGAGAGATTCGACGTATCGAAATCTCTCTTTCGATGCTAAAAATGTCCGAAGGAATGCCAGTAGGAACTCACGTTCTTAAGATGATAGGTTATGTTCGAACCTTGAAAAAGCGGGATTTCCTTTGGGGCAAGAGCTGTCGACTGATTTGATCTTGCAATCGTTGCCTGAGTCATTCAGTCAGTTCATTATGAATTATCACATGAATGAAATTGACAAGCCATTGTCTGAGTTGTTGAACATGCTGCAAAAAGGATTAAGACTAATGATTCTAATCCGACATACCAATGGCATTGTCGCTTAGGCCACATAAACGAAGACCGCATATCCAAACTCCATAAAGATGGGCTATTGGAATCATTTGACTTCATGTCTTATGATCGATGTGAATCTTGTTTGTTGGGTAAGATGACAACATCACCTTTCACTAAGCTAGGTGAGAGAGCCGATGCTTTATTAGGACTAATACATAGTGATGTATCCTTTTAATATACATGCAAGGGGTGGTTACCTCTACTTCATTACCTTTACTGATGACTTCAGTAGGTATGGATATGTGTTCTTGATGAAACACAAACCCGAAGCATTTGCTAAGTTTAAAGAGTTTAAACTAGAAGTAGAAAACCAACTTGGCAAGAGTATTAAGGTTCTTCGATCTGATCGGGGAGGAGAATACTTGAGTCAAGAATTCTGTGACTATCTAAAAGATTGTGGAATCGTTTCACAACTTTCTCCTCCAGCTACTCCACAATGGAATGGTGTATCTGAAAGGAGGAACAAAACCTTATTAGATATGGTTCGGTCTATGATGAGTCACACGAGCCTGCCCAATTCCTTTTGGGGACACGCACTAGAGACAGCATCTTTAACACTTAACCGCGTTCCATCTAAATCAGTTGCAAAGACGCCATACGAGTTATGGGTGGGGAAGCGTCCCAGTTGTCTTTCCTCAAGATTTGGGGCTGTGAAGCTTTTGTAAAAGCGCACTGCCTTCCGATAAGTCGGCTCCAAAATCTGAAAAGTGCATATTTGTAGGTTATCCTAAGAAAACTAAAGGATACTACTTTTATATCCCTAACGAAAACAAAGTTTTTTGTTGCTCGTACGGGAGTCTTTCTAGAAAAAAGAATTTGTTTCTAGAAACACGAGTGGGAGTAGCGTAGAACTTACTCGAAGTTCCGGGACTCTCAAACTAGCACTAATGATACGATGGAAATTGAACAGACTCCACAAGTTGTTGTGCGAGTGCCACAAAGCAGTTGTGCGGCCAGCACAGATTCAAGAAACACAAGAATTGCGTAGAGTGCGGTAGAGTTCAGTCAGTCCACATCCGGGAAAAATTTGGAATTTTCATAACAGAACATGGTGATGTTATGTTTGTGGATCACGATGAACCTTCAACCTACAAACAGGTAATTAATAGCCCAGATTCTGAGAAATGGCTTGAGGCCATGAGATCTGAAATGGACTCCATGTACACAAACCAAGTCTGGATCTCGGTTGATCCACCTGAAGGGGTAACTTCCATAGGGTGCAAATGGGTTTTTAAGATTAAAACCGACATGGAAGGGAATGTACAAACATACAAGGGGCTACTGGTCGCGAAAGGTTTCAAACAAGTTCATGGTATTGACTATGACGAGACCTTTTCCCTTGTAGTTATGTTCAAGTCCATTCGGATTTTACTTGCTATTGCAGCTTACTATGACTATGAAATCTGGCAAATGGATGTCAAAACCGCTTTCCTTAATGGAAAACTTGAAGAGGATGTGTTTATGACACAGCCTGAAGGTTTTGTCACTCTAGAGAATGCTGGAAAAGTATGTAAGCTTCAGAGATCCATTTATGGACTCAAGCAGGCTTCTCGAAGCTAGAACATCCGTTTTAATGATGCCGTCCGTGAGTTTGGCTTCATTAGAAATGAGGATGAGCCTTGTTGTAAAACACAAGAGGGGGGGGGGTGAATTGGGTTTTAACTAATCTTGTATACTTTTTCGATTCTTTGCAAAGCTATTGGAAGTTTGAGCAAGAAGAATAAAAGCAATGCAAAACCCAAACAACAAGACAAAGGATTTAGAGTGGTTCGATTCACTTAGAATCTACATCCACTACCTTGAGCCGCACCCAAGGATTTCAAACAACTTCACTAAGAAGAATGTTTACAAATGTGGCTAACTCACTAAGAGTTTTACAACACAACCACAATACAAAAGCTCACTAAGAACTTGCCCACACAAAGTAGGACTTTACAATTTGCCCACACAAAGTAGGACTTTTACAAGAATTACCCAATCACTTAGAAAGGGAATTGATTGTTTAAAGAACAAGATAAATCACTCTTCTAAGTGAGAATATATACCTTTGAAGTACTACAATGTTTAAGCTCTTTTGAACATTTGAATTCCACTCTTTGTCTTGCTTTTTGAAAGAATACTCTTGATGAATTTAGATCATAGAGATGAAGAGTATTTTGCTTTGTAAGTGTTTAGACTTGATAAGATATCAATGTAAAATGTATGTACAAGTCTAAGAATGATTCTCTAGCTTTGGAGTATATATACATTTCAAAATAGGCTGAAAATCGAGTCTCCAACGGTCAAATAACGGCTAGTAAAAACAGAGTTCGGTTGACCGAAATTGGAAGTTCGGATCCACTTTGGGGACCTCGGTCGACCGAGGTAGTGTATAGGTCGACCGACCTTCATTTGTTCAACTCTCAGTTTCTCGACGGTTGATCCGAACTTGAGCTCGGTTGACCGAACTTCCAAGCTAATTTTTCACACGTTTTGAAATCTTTTGAAGTCTTTTAAAGTCTAAAAGGTTTTCCCTAAAGGTAACAAGTAAGAACACTTGGAAAACTTTTCTAAAAGACTTATCTATGAAATCAAAGGCTTTTTGGATAAGAACACATGTAAAGATCATTTTGAAACTTAAGCCTTTTGAAAACGTGTTTGTGTGCAAGCAAGACTAGAGTATAGAGCTTATGTTCATACGAGCTTTGGTTAGAGCTTTCTAGGATAACGACTAATGAGAACAAAGCTAAACTAACCAAACCAAACCTAAGTCTTCAATCTTCAATCTTGATGAATGAGCCTTGTATAACTTTGAATCTTGATATCAATGGCTTTCAATGACTTGATTGAAGTACTTAGAGCTTCCATAAAGAGTTCCGATATTCTATCACAAATATTAAGATCATTAGACACAACATTAAAAGTTTGTCCAATATCAAAAACTGAGTTTGTTCGCCCTTAGGGCTTACACTTGTGTTTACAAGAAGGTTAGTGGGAGCTCAATCGTATTCCTGGTTTTGTATGTAGATGACATACTACTCATTGGAAACGACATACCAACCTTAAAGTCTGTCAAGGCTTGGTTGAGTACGTGTTTCTCTATGAAAGACTTAGGCGATGCCAGCTATATTCTGGGAGTCAAGATCTATAGAGATAGATCCAGGAGACTCATTGGCCTAAATCAGAATACATATATAGACAATGTGCTAAAGCGGTTTAGCATGCAAGAGTCTAAGAAGGGTCTTTGTCCTATGGCACATGGTACTGTTCTATCGAACAAACAGTGTTCTAAAACGCCTGCTAAATTAGAACGCATGAAAGAGATCCCTTATGCTTCTGCCATAAGATCCATCATGTACGCCATGGTATGTACTCGCCTAGATGTCTCGTTTGCCTTAAGCCTTACGAGCAGATACCAGTCTAATTACGGTGAACGTCACTGGATCTCAGTCAAGAATATCCTCAAGTACTTACGAAGGACTAAGGATACATTCTTGATTTATGGAGAGGCGAGATGAGCTCGTTGTAAGTGGTTACACCGATGCTAGTTTCCAAACCGATAGAGATGATTTCCGATCGCAATCGGGATATGTGTTTAACTTGAATGGAGGTCTTTGTGAGTGGCGCAGATTCAAAGCAATCGACCATTGCGAGATTCTACGACGAGGTGAGTACATAGCAGCTTGTGAAGCGGCTAAGGAGGCCGTTTGGATCGGGGAAATTTATTTACGACCTCGATGTGGTTCCTAGTATTGCGAACCCGATAGACCTCTATTGTGACAACAATGGGGCTATTTCACAATCTAGGGAACCTAGATCTCACCAGAGGTCCAAACATGTACTACGGCGTTTTCACCTAATCCGCGAGATTATAGAGAGAGGTGATGTGCATATATGTCGAGTAGATTAGGCAGACAATGTTGTCGATCCACCGACGAAGCCACTGTCAGCGGCAGCGACATGATCGTCACACTAGCTCCATGGGTATCCGATATCCGGAGGGCTGATCTTTAGAGGCAGGTCATTAGTATGCCCTTAAAGACCAATCAGTAGATGATTTTGGGTCTTTTTGTGCAAGTGGAAGATTATTGTATCGTATTTATGTAATTTTCATTTTGATGAATAAAAGGCATAAATTCCAGTATTATTTCATTATGTTTCTGCGTTCTTAACAACATAAATAAATAATATGTCCTTGGTATTCATAAATGTTATGAATACTGAAACGTCCCTAGTCGAACATTATTATGGAATCTTCGAGGACAATAATAATGCGTAAGACTAGTATGTGCAGTGATTGATATAAGATATCGGATCGTCACATAGGTATATATGATTAGAGAATCATTATACTTGACAGACCCGACATGAGAAACACACCATGGGTTGTTATATAATAGTCAACGGTATTTCTCAGTTTTTGACTGGGTTTATAAAAGATCATTCGACTTGAGGTCTCACAAGAGTTCTTGCATGGCTAGTGTTATGCTTTGATAATGTTAAACGCTATCCGTAACAGGGTGAGCAATAAAGGCATTTATTGGGTATATCACGAATCATGTTCAGGATGAATGAGATGCAGAAAGGATTTGTCCCTCCTATATAGCAGGAGCGATATCTTGGGCCCCTTTGATGGAGTCTGACTAATTCATGGCCATGAACAAATGAATCAGTATATGATATTGATGTCATTTGATTAGTCTACTCGCGAATCAAGAAACTAAAAGATTGGACAATACAAGTGTGACTTTATCCATGACTTGTGTTCAATCTAGATATCAAGGACAAAAGGATTTAAATACAAATGTCAAATGGTGTGACTATGATAGTCACTAGATATTTATGAATTGGGGGTAATGATGCGTTGCTAGATACCTCTCATTACCTGTGACATATGATGTCACGGCCAACATCATAGATACCTCCTGGGTCGCACTCATAGATCAACTGGATTGGGCTTGTTGGAGTACATTTAATCTAAGGTGCGCAAATTCGATTGGGCCGGGCCGGGCTTCAGGACAGGATTGGATTGGGCCCTTATTCGGGTTGGGCCGACCAATATGATTGGGCCGACCAATATGATTGGGCCGACCAACCCATTTGGACCGACCTTATGGCTGGAAATATAGGATATATTTTCAGCTCTTATCTCTAAGAAAGGAGGATGAAGTGGTGGAGAATGTGGAGGAGTAGTTTCCTCCATGATCTCCCACTTCCCCCTTTCACTCTTCCCACTATCTCTTGAATGACTAAGGTAAATGCTGATTTTTCTTAGCATTCCTAAGTCATTTTCTCCATCTTTTTGAGAGCTTAGAATAGAGAGAAAAAGTGAGAGCATTCAAGAGAACTTGAATAGAAAGAAAAGACAGCTTTTCTAAAGTCTTTTTTTCTAGCTTTGGCTAATAGAAAAGAAGTAAGAAAACTGTTTCTTGTTCTTCGTAAGGTCATATATGTACTTCATCTTGAAGAGTGTCTTCAAGACTTCTACAAGGCGTTGGCTAGCACCAAGCAGTAGAGGACCATCCCCGGAAGATCGAGTGGATATCGGGAGAGACGGAGCCTGCGTTGGTGGCGTTCCGTTCGTGACAACTGAAACCGTTTCATAAAGATTCTGCATTTCGAAAGGTATAATACTATCCCGTAGTCTAAGGTTCTTACTCATGAAAGATCCTATTAGAGGCGGGTCATTTTATTTCCGCTGCATAACCTGTTTAGACCCGGTTATTCCTCTAACATAAGAATCTATAGAGATAGATATAACAAAATGATTGACCTAAGCCAGAGTGGATACATTGACAAGGTACTGAAACGGTTCAATTTGCAAGACTCCAAAAAGGGATTCTTGCCCATGTCACATGGCATTAAACTCAGCAGAACTCAAGGACCTTCCACAAAGGAGGACCAAGAGCGCATGAGTAAGATCCCGTATGCTTCAGCCATTGGGTCTATTATGTACGCCATGATATGCACTTGCCTGGATGTCTCATTCGCTTTAAGTATGACTAGCAGATATCAATCTGACCCTGGAGAGTCACATTGGACTGCAGTCAAGAGCATTCTTAAGTACTTGAGAAGGACTAAAGATATGTTCTTGGTTTACGGAGGTCAGGAAGGAAGTCTGGTTGTAAATGGCTACACAGACGCAAGTTTCTAGACCGACATAGATGATTATAGATCGCAATCTGGTTTTGTGCTTTGTTTGAATGGAGGTGCTGTGAGCTGGAAGAGCTCAAAACAAGAAACCGTGGCCGACTCTACAACAAAAGCTGGGTATCTAGCTGCCTCTGAAGTAGCTTAAGAAGCTATTTGGATAAGGAAGTTTGTTGCTGAATTAGGTGTTGTCCCTAGCATTGTGAACCCAGTGGACCTCTATTGTGATAGTACTGGTGCCATTTCACAAGCTAAGGAACATAGATCTCACCAACGATCCAAACACATTCTCAGGCGTTTCCATCTGATTAGAGAGATCATCGATAGAGGAGACGTTAGTAATTGCAAAGTTCATACAGACGACAACATTGCAGATCCATTGACCAAGCCACTCCCGCAGCCTAAACATGAGAGTCATACTAGGTCAATGGGATTGAGGTGAAGGGATTCATGAGCGGAAACTCATTCCAAACACACATGAGTCCTCCCCTGAAGGATCTGCT
Organism: Vinca minor; assembly: GCA_026122235.1. NCBI lineage: Eukaryota > Viridiplantae > Streptophyta > Magnoliopsida > Gentianales > Apocynaceae > Vinca > Vinca minor. Next base: position 1,647,490 of record JAOCZM010000120.1, read on the forward strand.
CATACGTAAACGAATCGAAAAAGCGAGTAAAAGACTTACAATTTTCGGCTCAAGAATCCAATTCTTGAATGGAAGATCCCTGTTTCTTGGATGCTTTGCTGCCACCAACGGAATTCCCTTTGCGAAATTACTCCCTACCGGTATCCACGCGACGAAACGGACAACGATTTCTGATTTCGGTGTTTTTTGGTTAATTGCGGCTGAAAACTTCTAACCCTAGGGTTTCGGCCAAGAGATCATTATATAAGGTATGAGAGTTTGTTCTCATAACCAACTCTCACATCCTCAACTCTCTCGGCAGTGGGAGTCTTTAACTCCCACGTCCCCTAGACTTCTGCTGGTAGTGGGAGTCGTTATCGGATAATAACTCCCACGTAATCCCAGCTATTAACCAAATACCGAAAATGCCCCTTATATATAATTTGAATAATAACGCTTTATTATTCTCAGAAAAATAAATGTCAGATATAATGAACCTAGACACATTCTAGATTCAATGAATCTGGACATGAAGCTCGTTAGCTCGTCTATGCGTGTTGTTAGTAGTGCCCTAGGACCATTAGCACATGTTGTGCGTTTTATTATCTTTTGAGCGTGTAATTGAATAGTTAATTTTGCTTTTGATTATCAAATGTGTGATTTGATAGTAAAACTCATTAGCTTATGTAATTACTATTCTAGAAGTCCCTAGTTTTATGTAATGCTTAATTACTATGAAATAAAACTAGTATGATTGTTGATTGATGATCTTGTTTTATTGATCATGTGTAATGGATACAAATCACATCATAGATGCAATATATAGGGATACATTGTATTGGACGTGATCCGTCAGAGAAGTAATACTTCATAGTCTTAAGTCATAAGTATTACTTCCTCAATACTATTTTAGTATCCTTAGACCTTATGTCTTCATTGATTCTAGTATGAATGGAGCCACGTTTTGACTTTCGATCGAGCGTTACTTGTAACGAGTAATCAATACTGATCGATGATCGGGTGTAGTGTCCTATCATAGCTTGAATGTGAGAGACATTATAAAGAATTTGTCCTCTCTATTATTAGTGAGAGATATCCATGGGCCCTCTCATAGGGAAAGACTATTTAAATGCATGGCCAGTGCTCAAATGTATTTGATAAAGTGGTTATCAAATGCTATTTGTCGAAACAGATCTACCCGGAGATCGAGCATAAATACAATTAAGCTTAATAAGGGTGACGAACACCATGCCTTATGCTTAATTAGGATATCGTGAGACAAAGGGATTAAATAGTGGATTGATATTAGGTTCCGTTGTATATTCATTCACTTTGGGTAGTCACAATGTCTTGCTAGGGACCGCTTGTGATTTATGAACTCACACTACTACTAAGTGTGTTTTCATTCCCATTGTGATATGAACCTACAGGGTCACACGCATAGACGAGCTAACGAGCTTCATGTCCAGATTCAATGAATCTAGAATGTGTCTAGGTTCATTGTATCGACATTCACTTTACGAGAATAATAAAGTGTTATTATTCGAATTAGAGATATGGGGCATTTTCGGTATAGTTTGGAATTACGTGGGAGTTATTATCCGATAAAGACTCCCACTACCAATGAAGTCTAGTGCACGTGAGAGTTATAGACTCCCAGCTGCCAAAAGAGGTTGATAGGGACGTGGGAGTTCGGACTCCCACTGCTGAGAGAAGTGGAGGACGTGAGAGTTGGTTATGGGAACAAACTCTCACACCCTATATAATTAACTCTCAGCCGAAACCCTAGTCTGGGCTTGCTTCAGCTGCAATTAAACATTTCACCCGAAATCAGATTTCTTAATTTTCTGCCTTTCCCTTTTCTCTCTAATTCCCGAATCTCAGAAAAACGAAGAGCTAGCAATCGCTGCCCGTTTCGTCGCGTGGATACCGGTAGAGGGACTTTCCGCAGAGGGAGATCAATCGGTAGTAGCATCCGATCCAAGAAACGTCATCCTCCATTCAAGAAGTAGCTTCTTGAATCCAAAACGTAAGTTTTTCTTGCTGTTTTTCGATTCGTTTTGTATGAGCGGATCCTTCAGGGGAGGATCCATGGGTGTTTGGAACGAGTTTCCGCCCATGAATCCCTTCACGTGTGACCCTGTAGGTTCATAAATCACAAGCGGTCCCTAACAGGACATTGTGACTACCCAAAGTGAATGAATTTACGGTGGAACCTAATATCAATCCACTATTTAATCCCTTTGTCTCGCGATATCCTAATTAAGCATAATGCATGGTAGTCTTCACCCTTATTAAGCTTAATTGTATTTATACTCGATCTCTAGGTAGATTGTTCCAACAAATAGTATCTGATAACCACTTTATCAAATACATTTGAGCACGGCCATGCATTTAGACAGTCTTTCCCTATCGAGGGGCCCATGGATATCTCTCTCTCTAATAATAGAGAGGGACAAATTCCTTACAATGCCTCTCACATTCAAGCCATGATAGGACGCTACATCCGATCATCAGTCGTATTGATTACTCGATTAAAAAGCAGCGTACGGTCGAGTCAAAAGCGTGGCTCCATTCATTCTAGAATCAAATGGAGACATAAGGTCTAAGGATTCTAAAATAGTATTGAGGAAGTAATACTTATGACTAAGGACCATGAAGTATTACTTTTCTAACGGATCACGTCCAATACAATGCATCCCTATATATTGCATCTATGATATGATTTGTATTCATTACACATGATTAGTAAAACGTAATCATCAATCAAACATCATACTAGTTTTATTTCATTATAAAATAGATTACATAAAACTAGGGATAACTAGAATAGTAATTACATAAGCAAATGAGTTTACTATCAAATCACGCATTTGATGTTCATAAGCAAAATTAACTATTCATATGAAATGCTCAAATAGATATAAAACGTACAACATATGCTAATGGTCCTAGGGCACTACTAACATGAGAATCATGTATGATTGGACCTAGGGCAAGTGGGAGGTTATTAGTAGTGCCCAAGGACCATTAGCACATGTTGTACATTTTATATCTTTTGAGCATGTATTTGAATAGTTAATTTTTCTTTTGATTATCAAATGTGTGATTTGATAGTAAAACTCATTAGCTTATGTAATTACTATTCTAGTTGTCCCTAGTTTTATGTAATGCTTATTTACAATGAAATAAAACTAGTATGATGGATGATTGATGATCATGTTTTACTGGTCATGTGTAATGAATACAAATCATATCATAGATGCAATATATAGGGATACATTGTATTGGACGTGATCCGTTAGAGAAGTAATACTTCATGGCCCTTAGTCATAAGTATTACTTCCTCAATACTATTTTAGAATCCTTAGACCTTATGTCTCCATTGATTCTAGAATGAATGGAGCCACGCTTTTGACTTTCGATCAGTACGTTGCTTTTAATCGAGTAATCAATACGACTGATGATCGGATGTAGTGTCATATCATGGCTTGAATGTGAGAGGCATTGTAAGGAATTTGTCCCTCTCTTATTAGTGAGAGATATCCATGGGCCCCTCGATAGGGAAAGACTGTCTAAATGCATGGCCGTGCTCAAACGTATTTGATAAAATGGTTATCAATCAGATACTATTTGTTGGAACAGTCTACTCGGAGATCGAGCATAAATACAATTAAGCTTAATAAGGGTGACGACTACCATGCCTTATGCTTAATTAGGATATCGCGAAACAAAGGGATTAAATAGTGGATTGATATTAGGTTCCGTTGTATATTCATTCACTTTGGGTAGTCACAATGTCCTGCTAGGGACCGCTTGTGATTTATGAACTCACACTACTACTAAGTGTGTTTTCATTGCCATTGTGATATGAACCTGCTGAGGGTCACACGCATAGAGCGAGCTAACGAGCTTCATGTCCAGATTCAATGAATCTAGAATGTGTCTAGGTTCATTGTATCTGGCATTCATTTTTCTGAGAATAATAAAGCGTTATTATTCGAATTAGATATAAGGGGCATTTTCGGTATAGCTGGGATTACGTGTAGTTATTATCCGATAAGGACTCCCACTACCAGCAGAAGTCTAGGGGACGTGGGAGTTAAAGACTCCCACTGCCATAAGAGGTGGAGCAGACGTGGGATTTGTTCTGGAAACAACCTCCCACTCCCTATAGAAAACCTCTCTTGGCTGAAACCCTAGGGTTAGACAATTTTCTGCCGAAATACCAAGAAATCCAGAAAACTATTTTCTGCCTCCCTTTCTCCCTAATTCCGAAACTTCGGGAAAAACTTCGAGCTAGCACTCATTTGCCCGTTTACGTCGCGTGGATACCGGTAGGGAGTAATTCCGCAAGGGAAGACTCAAGGTGATCGTTGCTGAGAGCATAAAGACAGAATCTTTCATTCAAGAATCAGATTCTTGAGCCAAGAAACGTAAGTCTTTTTCTTGTTTTTCCGATTCGTTTTGTATGAGCGGATCCTTCAGGGGAGGACTCATGGGTGTTTGGAACGAGTTTCCGCCATGAATACCTTTCAGATTGTGCACCTTCATAAACAAATCTGCACCGCGCACGCCACAAATTCCAACAGACACATACAAACATAATTATATACACTTCATGCGATTTCCCATGCCCCCTCCATATAAGCGACTTGAATAGAGATAGCGGAGAAACATCTTCCAAATCATTCCAATTGATCCCTACCATGGAGCAAGCATGCTGGCAAAGATTTTGAGCAAGTGAACAATGTAGGAAAACAATGTTAAATGTGTCCATACCTTGTCCTCAATGGCATCTCGATGCCAATGATGTCCCCCATCTTTCTGGATTCATCCAATGCCAAGTAGCGGTTGAATAATCTCCAAAGAAATATCCGCAAAGAGAGTAGAATGGCAGCGGACCATATGTGACGTCGCAACCATTGCGTAGCAGCTCCCGTTCGCAACTTCCTAAGAACAGAGGTAACGGTGAAGCGTCTCGTTGGCTCGGGCTTCCATATATGAAAGTCGAATCCGGCCCTAGATTCACAGTAGGCAACCTGCAATGAAAACTAGCGGGCCGGATCCCAGTCGATGTGTCAAGAGGGACTGTAGCACTTTCAATAGTCCGAAGGCAACCTGTCAACATAAAATCTTCATGCCAGAACGGTGAATCTGCATTCAGGATAAGAGACCAATGTGTTCCTTTTCTTCCGCTCAGACCTGCACTAACCGTCTCCAAGTGGGGGAGTCATGCGGTGAGATAGGAGCAATTGAGGGGTGCGGACATTGATAACAATACTTGTCTATCATAAAAGTCTTCCACATGCAATTAGTAGTTCGTAGTCTCCACCAAAGTTTATAGGAAAATGAAGTTGATATGACCGCAAAGAATGCAAACCCAATCCATTGTGCAATGTATTCTGGCAAAGGCGATTCCAAGACATCCAATGTTTCTTATCCCCGAACTTGGTCTTACCCCAATGGAAATTCGCCAAAATACGTTTGATCTCTTCAATTCTTAACGAACATTTTCTTACTAACTCCACCTCATGTGTGTCCATTTTTCAACAAAACTTTGTTAGCCTCTCATACCAAGGTCTTGAGTTTTTCTTTAATCCACAAAGAGCCTCTTCCAGTTTGTATACATGATGTGGACAATCTGGTTTTCACATCCATTGGGTTGTTCCACATATACTTTTTCTTGTAACACCCCATTCGGGAAACACTATTGCCATCCATATTATAAAGCTTGAAGTTCCCCGAAAATGTAACGTCAACATAAGTCTTATAGACTCAAGTCTTGCTACATGAGCAAATGTCTTATCAAAATCCGTCTCATGTACTTGAGTGTATCCTTTGATTACCATTCTGGATTTGTCTCTAATAATATTTCTTAGCTCATTTGGCTTGTTTCTAAACGCCCCATTAATTCCACTGATGTTCACATTGTCCGCTCTTGGAACCAGTTTCTGAAAATTATTTCTTTGAAACTGTTGAAATTCTTCTTACAACGATATGATCCAACATTCATCATGCAATTCCTCCTTCACATTTTAGGTTCAAAATGGGAGTATAACAATTGTACACTACCATTTCTCTGCAGCTGACTTTAGAATTCCCATGAGTTTTCTTAATGGTTTCAATATTTCCAATTCTCTACTCAACCGAATGATTTCTTTTACATACCCGACTGGTACCCGTTTCGTCTGTTGCACCCCTAAATCTGAGTGAGTATCACAATTCATCATGTCCACTTATTGTATTGGTGTGATCTTCTTGTCTCTTGTTATTGGGACTTTGTCCGCTCAATAAGGTTACTCTCATCAAGTTCTGTGAAACGGATTTTCAACAAGATTTGCAGGCACAACTTGTACCACTACTTTGATGGTTTCCATATCTTTAAGGATCCTTTCGTTGTATACTTATGTTGGAGTACCCCAGAAATGCTCCTTCATCGACCCTTATGCCAACTACCCATAGTCACTGTCGCATGAACTCAAAGAAACAAGCTTTGCACGTGTTTTCTCTTGATATTCGAGATGTTCAACTTGGAGACCTAATGCTAATCTTTGATGGATTCCTTTATTTTCCATTTTTCCGCTTTGATTTCCAGAAGGCACTACGGAACTATACTATTTTGCTTGCACTATGAATTGTACCAGGCTCAAGCAAAATTATTGACTGTGGACACTTTTCTTTGGGACCGAAATTGCTACTCTTCCATTTTGTGCACACCCCCTTGGTGTACATATGTTTTAATTTTATTTTGTTAATTTTCCCTTTTAGGCCCTTAATGGAATTGTCGGTTCTTTTGCTCATAGTCATTCGTACCACACGCCTGTTTTAATCCATTTCTTTGGAGAAGAGGGGAAATTTTACATTTTATTTTATTCCACTCTAGAACACTTATTGGGCTTTTGGCTATTGTTGTGGTCTCCCTACCATTTCTTGAGAAGCAATGTGTTTTCTTGTTGAACCTTAATTCTTGCTATCATATCACCATCCACGGGGATCTCCACCTTGTTGACCGTTAATGACGGATTGTCGAAATTGGCCTACCTATTATTCCAGCTACTTCCAGCTCCTCGTTTTGTTCGGCCAATATCTATTCACGAATTGCAATCTCTCTTTCAAATGAATCAACTTTCGTTGCCAATCCTTGATTCTTACTCTTTGGTTTACCATTCATTTAATCACCTGGTTCCCCCCATCTCCTGCATTTGTAGTCTTTCTTTATCTATCATGATCCCCGTCATCGTCCAAGTAGTTCTTAGTGTTAATTGGTGCTAATTGATATCCTTGTCATCATGCTTCTTTTCATCAAATTCATAAATTGAGTTGCTAACATTCTCATCCCCGTTTTCATAATAATCATCTTCGTAATCAGTTTTGGAATCATCCCAGATTAGAGGAGTATGATTTATCACATTTGTCCCATCTTTCTCACTGAGTTTTAATATGGATAGTGGTTCCTTAGATGTTAAGGTCGAACTCATTTCCTTAAGTCTGGTTTTTTTCCATGTTAGCCCAATATTTGGATTCCTCAATAGAGCACACTTTTGCTCAAATTTTTCTGGCAAAGAGCACAGAATCTTGTGCACCAGTTTTTCACTAGAATATTCTTCATCCAGTGAAAATAATGTTTTGCAATGCCTCAGCTTGTTATTGTTACATTCTCACCCATCATGACGATCAGGGATTCAGTGGTCCAACCATTCAGAGAGGAAAACTATTTGGGAGTTGGAAGAAGAAACCCGTTGAAGTATCCTCATCTTCTCACATACTAGGTTTAGCAAGTTTCAGGGACAACTTTTGTAAGGGGGAAGAATGTATTAACAGTAACTTTTGCTTACGTGTTATTTGGCGTGTAATAAATTTTTCCATGACTAAGTGCATTTGCGTAATTTATTTCGTACGATTATGTGACTACGTGTCCATTTGTTTTAAAAACATGTTACGTATTATTTTGCGTACGCTTTATTGAGGGGCATTCCGCACGCATATTATAGTTGGAGATTTAATTTTTATTCACTTAGATGAATAATTTAATTAGATGACTGATGGAATTGAATTAGAAATTTAATTGGATGTGGACAGTACAATAATTAACAATTAAATGAAAGGAATTAAATAATAAATGAAATGAAAATAGGGGAATAAAAATAAAAGGAAAACAACAAATAAAAGGAGGAGTGACGGTGGGGTGAGGGAAAAGAAAATTAAAAAAGGGCAAACAATCATTGGGCAATCATTGGGGGTCTTGGAAAGCGTGCGGAGAAACAAAAATAAGAAAGAAAAATAATTTGTTACTAGAATTATTGGATAGGAATTGGATAAAATCCAAATTAACACTATTTCTGCCTGGATTACTGTATATATGTTTGGGTTATTTGGTTTCTGCCTTGAACGGAATTAATGATACTTTGTAATTTAATCTAATTTATTTTGTCGTTATTTAATTGTTATCTACATTTATTTTGAAACCTGTATCAGTTCTATTCTGTGGATCGATGGGGGGTCATTTCTTTATTTGTCTCTTATGAGTCGTCGTTAATTGGAGACGTCATAATTGGTGTCGCTGTTCCAGTCCTATTTGGTTTTGGTCGACCGAGTCGTCGTCCCATTCAAACTCTTGTTTATGAAAGGTCTGTAGAAGGATGCGTCCATTTTATATATCGCTGGAACCTGGTGTTCGCAATAATTTTGTGTGTGGACTTGTGTGGAACCGGACCCTAGCGGGATAAACAAGTTTGGGCAGGGCTGCTAACCGTATATTGTGGAGCTTATGTGTGAGCGATGACACAATGGACATACTCTTTATTTGTCGCTTTCATCCGGGGGAAAGATTCATGCGGATTCTATTTCATGTGGCCTTTCCTCAGTGGGTTATTACAAGGGGACTGTTAGCAGTGATTATGGGACTGATTGGACAATTGAGCTTGACTGTGGGATTGTAGTGTCACAACGATAACTATGTTTGTAATGTCTAAACAAACTATGTAATCGTGAATATTGTATGGCGGACGTGTGAGCGCTTATACGTTAAGCATATAGTTGTTTAGCTTAACTGATGTTTTTAACTTGTTTGGTCTTTGTTTGTTGCATACTCGATTGTCTGACATATATATTGGTTTGTAGTGCAGGATTAGTATGGGATGTTCATGGCATGACTTCCAATATGTGGTGTCAGATTTGATAAGTATAGTCGAACATTTGTTTGGGTCATATTTGATACTTTGGTATTGAATCTTGTTGGTCATTTATGGGTTTGGGAAGTTTTGGTGTAGAATGTGTGCATTCGTGCACACGTTTTGCACTTGTTTTTCTAAAATTCGCATGTCGCGGACAATTATCTTCCCATTCGTCCGCAAGTAGACAATAGCTACGGTCTGACTGTGCCGATACTGCGAACGAACCATTCGTCCGCATGTACCCCGCGAACGATACTACAGATGATGTTTCGTCCGCAGTTGTGCATTGTTATGTTTTCTTCTGTTCTGTTCTGTTCTGCATTGTGCTGTTCTGACCTGTGATCTGAGTCCTGTGGGACTTGAATTGAGACATGTCAAGTATATTTCTAAAGGAGTATTTTGGAAAATGAAAATCTGTTGTGTCTTCTATGATTTATTTATGTTGTGTTATATTTATTTCTGTTATTATTATTGATCTTTAATGAGCATCGGAGGGGGTTTGTTTACTGTGCAAGTGATATGGATGTTGCGCCTTACTTTGTTGATGCTTGGAAGGGGTCTTATGAAGAGTGATTGATAATCTGAGTAGTTATTGAAAGCATTTTTCTTTTGTTTTTTACTATTTAGAATTATTGAACACTTTTCAGTTGTAATAACTTAGAATATTTCCATTTTAGTATTTTGCTTCCATTTTATTGTTAACCCCGAAAGGGAGGCGAGATGGAACACAAACTTAAAGAATCCTCACCGGGAAAAATCCGAATTCCCTCTTCTTCTACAACTTTGTATTTCTTTTACACTGCTGCTATTGAAAATTTCAAACTCGATGTAGTTTTGCTTTACGAATCAAAGGCCCCACCAATGTTATACAAGCAAAAAATTTCACTCACAGCTAGATCAAAGATTTAGAATTCTTGGAAGCCTCTTACGTTGTTATTGCACCAAAGAGTTGCCTTTTTTGGCAAGTTCAACTCATTGTTGTCACCAATCAAGCCCTACAAAGTGTTCAGGCTTTATCCATAATCTTTGATCATAGCACTGAGATGCGTTTGGTTCATATATATAAAAAAAATTACGATCTGTCTGTATTTCATAATTACAGAAACGTCTACTTCCATTAAACAAGACATTTCTTAATGCATGAGTGTGAAATATTCATCTAGTAATTAGAAAATAATTCTTGGATGAATTTGAATCGTGTGTTTGATAAATCACTATTTATGCGCCTCACCACTTTTTTTTTTTATTATTATGAATACTGGAATCAATAAATGCATTGGTGTGCATTAATTCTTTGGATGAAAATGTTGTTTAAGAGACTATGAAGAGTAGGCACATCTGTCAAAGCCTCGTGGCATTTTTGAAAGAGAGCTAGGTACTCCGTGAATGGTCGTCTATTTTATAAGATCACAACCATCAAATAAACATTCCTTTAATTGGATAGGGTGGAATGTAGGTGGTTTTTGAAGTATACAACTCTTTTGATGCGTATACTCTATGCATTCCTTGAGGTTGTTATGTAACATCACCTATTCAAGTGACATGTTAAACTGAAAATAATAATATTTATAGATTGTATAATTGAATTTCCATATTTATTCACCTTTATTGTGAGCTTTGGTGTTTCATTATTCAATGAGGTACTGCCATGTCACCATCCCTGGTTACGGGGTGTGACAATACAGATCCATTTTCATCTTCAATAGGTTTAGTCAAAATTTTCGAGGAATAATTATTTTTATAGTCTCCCACAACTTCTTTGGTGACATCTCTCTTAACAGTATCATCTTGATTTGTGGAACCAAAGCCAATCTAATTGTACTAACCTCCCTCTTCTTAATTGTAGTCCACTCAGAATCTTTCATCGCTTATGGCTTTTCATCGTCCAGAGTAGCATCAGGACTTTTCTGCACTAAATAGTCTTTAATCGTGCATTGTCATAAGATAAAATCAATATTTCCATCAAGGAGGGGAGATGGAACATCACTTTTCATCACCACAACAGTGTTTAAAGACTCCATAATTTAAACACTCTAACTTTAATTAAATTAACACCAAAATCTTAATTAAAGAAGCACCAGAAAATTACCCGCAAACTAGAGCTGTAACTTCTTTCGTCTCCTCCCCAAGCCTGAAACTCTTGCTCTGATAGCAGTTGTTGGGCAGTGGAACGCTTCAAACAATAAATTATAATAGAAACGAAAAGAAAACAGAAAAACATCACAAGAATTTTAACGTGGTTCGGTCTCAACTCAGACGTACATCCACGACCCCGAACTTTCACTATGTAATTTTTTAACGGAAGAAAAATTACAAACCCTCTTCAAAGAACTCCAAGTCTAAACAATCACAAGACTCAAAGAGTTGGTACGAAAAAACTCAAAACTATGTGAGTCTATTTATAGGTCCTTTTACCTTGACCATTTTCTTTTCTAACCAATGTGGCATTTTGAGAATATTACCCAACACTTATCAACCCGTCAAGCATTAATATCATATAATTTCAAGAAGATAAATAATGAAAATATATCTAGTTTTTTTAAGTGTCTAAAGTAAGGCAGTCAAACTCGAGTTTTAGTAATCTCCTAATCCTTCTAGATACAATCTGAACTTTTTCAGAATCTTATGATATTTTCTAGTATTAAACAAATATTCATCACATGAAAGAATCAAAGGAAAATGATATTATGTTCCGTGTCTCAGAATTATGAAACTATCAAAAAATTTACCGGAAAAATTAGAAAAAAAATATACTCATACCTCGACCAATTGGAGCAATATAAATTCAATAATATTGATGCTAACATTGATTATTTGACTAAATAACTTAATTTATCAAATTAGAGTATAGGGTTTTCGAATTAAATTTTCGTTGTTCTAGGTGATGGCATAGGAAGAGCTCGGAGACAAAATAAAATAGAGGAAAAAAATGAAATTGGTATCGATCGAGGAAAAGAAGAAATTGGTCGGCGGATGAAGATTGGAGAGGGTTGAGAAGATTGAATAAGCCACGGAGTTGAAACTAAAGGGATTCATGGGCGGAAACTCGTTCCAAACACCCATGGATCCTCCCCTGAAAGATCCGCTCATATGAAACAATTCGAAAACAGCAAGAAACAGCAAGAAAAACTTACGTTTTTGGATTCAAGAAGCTACTTCTTGAATGGAGGATGACATTTCTTGGATCGGATGCTTCTACCGATTGATCTCCCTTTGCGGAAAGTCCCTCTACCGGTATCCACGCGACGATACGGGCAGCGATTGCTAGCTCTTCGTCTTTTCTGATTTTCGGGAATTAGAGAGAAAAGAAAGAGGCTGAGATTATCGAAATCTGATTTTGGTTTTCTTGTTTAATTGCGGCTGAAGCATTAACCTTCTAGGTTTCGGCTAAGAGATGTTATATAGAGTGTGAGAGTTTGTTACTAGAACAACTCCCACCTCTACTCAACTTCTCTCGGCAGTGGGAGTCTCAGAATCCCACATTCCCTATACTTTCGCTGGTAGTGGGAGTCCTTATCGGATAATAACTCCCACGTAATCCCAGCTATAGGTAAAATACCGAAATTGCCCCTATCTCTAATTCGAATAATAAACACTTTATTATTTTCAGAAAAGTGAATGTCAGATACAATGAACCTAGACACATTCTAGATTCATTAAATCTAGACATGAAGCTCGTTAGCTCGTCTATGCGTGTGACCCTATAGGTTCATATCACAATGGCAATGAAAACACACTTAGTAGTAGTGTGAGTTCATAACTCACAAGAGGTCCCTAGCAGGCATTGTGACTACCCAAAGTGAATGAATATACAACGGAACCTAATATCAATCTACTATTTAATCCCTTTGTCTCGCGATATCCTAATTAAGCATAAGGCATGGTGGTCGTCACCCTTATTAAGCTTAATTGTATTTATGCTCGATCTCCAGGTAGACTGCTTCGACAAATTGCATTTGATAACCACTTTATCAAATACATTTGAGCACATGACCATGCATTTAAACGAGTCTTTTCCCTATTGAGGGGCCCATGGATATCTCTCTCAAAAAATAGAGAGGGACAAATTCCTTACAATGTCTCTCACATTCAAGCTATGATAGGACACTACGTCCGATCATCGATCGTATTGATTACTCGTTACAAGTAACGTCCGATCGAGTCAAAACGTGGCTCCATTCATACTAGAATCAATGAAGACATAAGGTCTAAGGATTCTAAAATAGTATTGAGGAAGTAATACTTATGACTTAAGACCATGAAGTATTACTTCTCGACGGATCACGTCGATACAATGTATCCCCTATATATTGCATCCGTGATGTGATTTGTATCCATTACACATGATCGAGTAAAACAAGATCATCAATCAACAATCATACTAGTTTTATTTCATAGTAATTAAGCATTACATAAAACTAGGGACTTCTAGAATAGTAATTACATAAGCTAATGAGTTTTACTATCAAATCACACATTTGATAATCAAAAGCAAAATTAACTATTCAATTACATGCTCAAAAAGATAACAAAACGCACAACATGTGCTAATGGTCCTAGGGCACTACTAACAATCTCCCACTTGCCCTAGTTCCAATCATACATGATCCTCAATCCCATTGACCTAGTATGACTCTCATGTTTAGGCTGTGGGAGTGATTTGGTCAATGGATCTGCAATGTTGTCGTCTGTATGAACTTTGCAAATACTAACGTCTCCTCTGTCGATGATCTCTCTAATCGGATGGAAAGCGCTTTCGAGAATGTGTTTGGATCGTTGGTGAGATCTAGGTTCCTTAGCTTGTGAAATGGCACCCGAGTACTATCACAATAGAGGTCCACTGGGTTCACAATGCTAGGGGACGACACCTAGTTCATCAACAAACTTCCCTGATCCAAACAGACTTCTTTAGTCGCTTCGAGAGCGGCTAGATACTCGACTTCTATTGTAGAGTCGGCCACGGTTTCTTGCTTTGAGCTCTTCCAGCTCACAGCGCCTCCATTCAAACAAAACACAAAACCAGATTGCGATCTATAATCGTCTACGTCGGTCCGGAAGCTTGCGTCTGTGTAACCATTTACAACCGGACTTCCTTCCCGACCTCCAGTAAACTAAGAACATATCTTTAGTCCTTCTCAAGTACTTAAGAATGCTCTTGACTTGCAGTCCAATGTGACTCACCGGGGGTCGATTGATATACTGCTAGTCATACTTAAAGCAAATGAGACATCCCAGGCGAGTGCATATCATGGCGTACATTATGGACCCAATTGCCGAAGCATATGGGATCTTACTCATGCGCTCTTGGTCCTTCCTTGTGGAAGGTTCTTGAGTTTTGCTGAGTTTAATGCCATGTGACATGGGCAAGAATCCCTTTTTGGAGTCTTGCAACCGAACCGTTTCGAGTACCTTGTCAATGTATCCACTGCAGCTCAGAGCCAATCATTTTGTTAGATCTATCTCTATAGATTCTTATACCCAAAATGTATGTGGCCTCGCCTAAGTCTTTCATGGAAAAGCACTTCCCCAACCAAGCTTTTACGCTTTGTAATGTGGGGATGTCATTTCCAATCGACAAGATGTCGTCCCACATAAAGCACAAGGAACACTACTTGCATTATTAGTTATTTTCTTATAAACACAAGGCTCGTCTTCGTTTTTGATGAAACCGAATTCTTTAATACGTTCATCAAAGCGGCGATTCCAGACTCGAGATGCTTGCTTCAATCCATAAATGGACCTTTGAAGCTTACACACTTTGCTTGGATTTATTGGATCAACAAACCCCCTCGAGGTTGTGTCATATACACATCCTCGAGAAGGTTTCCATTAAGAAACGCAGTCTTAACATCCATTTGCCATATCTCATAGTCATAATATGCGGCTATGGCAAGTAAAATCCTAATTGACTTTATCATCACTGACGGGGGAAAAGGTTTCGTCATAGTCAATACCATGAACTTGTCTATAACCTTTAACTACTTGTCGCGATTTAAAAAGTGTGCACATTACCATCCATGTCGGTCTTCTTTTTCTAACACCATTTGTTATCAATGACCTTGCACCCTTCGGGTGGGTCAACCAAAGTCCATACTTGGTTGTCGTACATGGATTGCATCTCGGACTTCATAGCTTCTAGCCACTTATCGACTCGGAACTACGAATTGCCTCTTTGTAGGTAGTGGGTTCATCTTGATCAATCGGTTCAACTTTCGATGATCATCGATCACGAAATCCATATCTCTCGAGTTGTTGATGCACCCGACTCGACCTTCTGGGCCTTGTGTCAAAGATTGAAGCTCGGTATCGGCACGTGAGCTTGCTTGAACTTCTAAAGTTGGTTAAGATGTTGTTTGGGGATCTCGAATTTCCTCAAGATGGATCTTACTCCCACTATCCTCTTTGGAAATAAATTCCCTTTCAAGGAATGAACCATTACGAGCAACAAACACTTTGTTCTCCGATGGAAGATAGAAGTAATATCCTTTAGTTTCTTTAGGATATCCCACAAACAAACACTTGTCGATTTAGGGGCGAGTTTATCGGATAACAAGCGTTTTACATACGCCTCGCATCGCTAAATTTTGAGAAATGACAAACTAGGCCGTTTCCCAGTCCATATCTCATATGGAGTTTTACGAACCGCTTTAGAAGGAACTCTATTTAATATAAATGCAGCAGTTTCTAGGGCGTAGCCCCAAAAGGAAATTGGAAGACTTGTTTGACTCATCATAGATCGAACCATATCTAATAAGGTGCGATTCCTCCGTTCTGACACGCCATTCCATTGTGGTGTGCCAGGAGGAGTTAATTGTGAAACAATTCCACAGCCCACTAAGATGTTCGTCAAACTCTTGGTTAAGGTATTCGCCACCTCGATCCGATCGAAGTATCTTAATACTTTTACCAAGTTGATTACAGTACTTCATTTTGAAATTCTTTGAATCTTCCAAAAGATTCGATTTATATTTCATTAGATAGACGTAGCCATATCTACTGAAATCATCCGTGAATGTGATGAAAGTATCGAAACCCTCCTCTAGCACTAGTGTTTATTGGTCCACAAACATCCGTATGTATGAGGCCCCGATAAATCGGAAGCTCTCTCACTTTGTCCAGTAAAGGGAGCTTTAGTCATTTTGCCTAACAAGCAAGAATCACAAGTCTCATAAGACTCTAAGTCAAATGATGTCAAAATTCCATCTGAATGGAGCTTTGATATGCGTTTCTCATTTATGTGGCCCAAACGACAGTGCCAAAAGTAGGTCTGGTTTAATTCATTTGATTTAAACCTCTTAGTATTAATGTTATAGATGGGCCTTTTATTGGAATCATCGAGGTTAAGAATATAGAGCCCATTCATCAAAGAGGCATCTCCATAAAAGATACGATCTTTATGAATGGTGCAAATCTTATTCAAAATATTAATTTCAAAACCTTCAATATCCAAACAAGAAACTGAAATAATATTCCTACTCAAAGTTGGAACATACAAACAATTATCTAGTTCTATGATAAGGCCACTTGGCAAAACTAAATTAAATGTCCCTGTAGCTACAGCAACAACCCTTGCTCCGTTCGATACTCTGAGGTCCACTTCTCTTTTTGCCAGTGATCTACTCTTTTTGAACCCCTGCACATTTGCACAAATGTGAGATCCACAACCGGTATCTAATACCCATGAAGTAGGAGCAGACATGTTAATTTCTATAACATAAATACCTGGAGAGACAGTCAAACTGGCCTTTCCCTTTTTCTTCTCTTCCAAATAGAGCTTGCAGTTCCGTTTCCAATGACCCGGTTCATTGCAATGGAAGCAAACTCCCTCCTTTGGTGCCTTGGCTTTGGGCTGGGGCTTGGGCTTGTCATTGCCTTTGCCTTTACCTCTCTTGGCCATGGGCTTTCCCTTGCCTTTCTTCTTGAAATTCCCTTTTTGAACCATTAAGACTTCAGGGGTCTTCTTAATGTTCAGTTCAACCTGCTTGAGCATCCCGTGTATTTCATGTATGGTCTTCTCCATGGCATGCATGTTGAAGTTCATAATGAATTGGTCATACTCCGGTGGGAGTGAGCCCAAGATCATATATGTGGCCATGTCATGACTTACGGGAGCCCCAAGTTTTTCAAGTTGGTCAAAATAGCCCTTCATCTTAAGAACATGTGCACTTACAGAGGTTCCAGGGGTCATTTTGCAACTATTTAACGCCTTAGTTGTGAGGAATCTTTCATGACGAGCTTGCTCTTGGAACATTTCCTTGAGCTGGCCCATCATCTGGAAAGCCTCAACTCCTTCAAACTGTTTTTGAAGGTCAGGGCTCATTGTGATTAACATGAGACAAGTCACATCGTTAGAGTCATCGAAATGCTTCTTCCAAGTATCTCTTTCAGCTCTAGGGGCGTTATTTGCAGAGTTGTTCAGGGAATGTCCAGTATCAAGAACGTCATGACTTTCTTTCTCGCTAAGGACAATCCCTTAAGTTGCGGGCCCAATCAAGGAAATTGGTCCCGCTCGGCTTTTTCCTTCTCAAGGGACGGATCGCGATGAATTGTGTGATGAATTGGTTGCCATTATCTACATTAAGTTAATTGCAAAGTTATTAGTTTTTGAGCAAAAACATTTTCCACAATTTCAACACTTGATAATAGTGGGGAAAAACATTTTACAATAGTTATAGGAAAGCTTTGGCTTAACACCTATAATTAAAGTAAAATCATCTAATGGGATTGACATCTATATGTCCCGGCTATTTCCCATTTTATGCCCTAGGCCCAAAACTATTTTGTTGGCCTAGCTAAGTTGAACCATGTCTAAGCTTATGGAAATCACTATTTTCCCATATCCTTTTGCTTAGATAACCACTTGTCTGTTGCTTTGGCAAGCGGACAATATGATGATCCAAGCTCTTGGAGTGCTTAGAATATGGTAGGCATTTTAAGACTTAGTTAAAACATTAAGTTTTTGAATAGTCCCATTAAACCCCCATAAGACAATAATATCATACAAGCATCTCACGCAATATATAAAGCATAAAGTAAATGTGATATAGCATGGCCTAATCCTATGATGACTCCCACGAGCCTTGTGGGAGCCAAGGGTCAATCTAAGTCTATATTCATCTCATGAATATAGTCTTCGATCCAGGGTCCTCCGGTCTTGTTACATAATTGCATGGGCATACCCAGCCTTCAATGTAGAGTAGTAAGACTAATCTAGGAAAGCTATTACAATTTTACATCATAAAGAAAAACGACTCGCAGGTCGTATTATAAAATTACAACCCAAATATGTAAAACAAGAGGTATAGTAGGCCATGCTATTCACCATGCTAATATCACATAAAACATGACTTAAATAACAGCGAGTATATATACAAAGTCTTTAGGTCTGTGTAACGACCATTCTGCGCTACGCATACGGCTTACGTATTGGTTAATCGGATTTACCCCTCAATTGCCTTACTTACATAATCGGATTAACCGAAACAGTTAATACGAAATAACAGAATTTAATCAAATTAATTTCAGATTAACAGAAACAGTTTATGCCAAATAATCGAATTAAATACACAGAACTGAATCATGCTGAGGCAGTTCGTGCATAATCAAAACCCGAAAGCAGTTTATATCATAACAGTTCATACAACCGTATAAACATGATTAAACCGAGAGCAATTTATGCATATATCACATATATTCATCAAAAGATACAATCTTTAAATGCAGTTAAACAGTTTATGCATTTATCATGATCAAAGAAACGATCTTTTCTGTTTTCAAACATACACATACCAAATCGGAATTGATAGTGTTATTGTCTGATAAACAATATCGAATTCGAGTCGTATGAGCAAGGCTCTGATACCACTGAAGGGATTCATGGGCGGAAACTCGTTCCAAACACCCATGGATCCTCCCCTGAAGGATCCGCTCATATGAAACAATTCGAAAACAGCAAGAAAAACTTACGTTTTTGGATTCAAGAAGCTACTTCTTGAATGGAGGATGACGTTTCTTGGATCGGATGCTGCTACCGATTGATCTCCCTTTGCGGAAAGTCCCTCTACCGGTATCCACGCGACGATACGGGCAGCGATTGCTAGCTCTTCGTCTTTTCTGATTTTCGGGAATTAGAGAGAAAAGGGAGAGGCTGAGAATATCGAAATCTGATTTCGGTTTTCTTGTTTAATTGTGGCTGAAGCATTAACCTTCTAGGTTTCGGCTAAGAGATGTTATATAGAGTGTGAGAGTTTGTTACTAGAACAACTCCCACCTCTACTCAACTTCTCTCGGCAGTGGGAGTCTCAGAATCCCACGTTCCCTAGACTTTCGCTGGTAGTGGGAGTCCTTATCGGATAATAACTCCCACGTAATCCCAGCTATAGGTAAAATACCGAAATTGCCCCTATCTCTAATTCGAATAATAAACACTTTATTATTTTCAGAAAAGTGAATGTCAGATACAATGAACCTAGACACATTCTAGATTCTTGAATCTGGACATGAAGCTCGTTAGCTCGTCTATGCGTGTGACCCTGTAGGTTCATATCACAATGGCAATGAAAACACACTTAGTAGTAGTGTGAGTTCATAAATCACAAGCGGTCCCTAGCAGGACATTGTGACTACCCAAAGTGAATGAATATACAACGGAACCTAATATCAATCTACTATTTAATCCCTTTGTCTCGCGATATCCTAATTAAGCATAAGGCATGGTGTTCGTCACCCTTATTAAGCTTAATTGTATTTATGCTCGATCTCCATGTAGACTGTTTCGACAAATAGCATTTGATAACCACTTTATCAAATACATTTGAGCATGGCCATGCATTTAAACAGTCTTTCCCTATCGTGGGGCCCATGGATATCTCTCTCTAATAATAGAGAGGGACAAATTCCTTACAATGTCTCTCACATTCAAGCTATGACAGGACACTACGTCCGATCATCAGTCGTATTGATTACTCTGTTACAAGTAACGTCCGATCGAGTCAAAATGTGGCTCCATTCATACTAGAATCAATGAAGACATAAGGTCTAAGGATTCTAAAATAGTATTGAGGAAGTAATACTTATGACTTAAGACCATGAAGTATTACTTCTCTGACGGATCACGTCCAATACAATGTATCCCTATATATTGCATCTATGATGTGATTTGTATCCATTACACATGATCAGTAAAACAAGATCATCAATCAACAATCATACTAGTTTTATTTCATAGTAATTAAGCATTACATAAAACTAGGGACTTCTAGAATAGTAATTACATAAGCTAATGATTTTTACTATCAAATCACACATTTGATAATCAAAAGCAAAATTAACTATTCAATTACATGCTCAAAAGATAACAAAACGTACAACATGTGCTAATGGTCCTAGGGCACTACTAACAGAAACCCGACCTGGAAGAGAAAATAACTAACTCGGAGTTGACTCGTAGGATCGTACTATCCAACATTTCTGAGCCTGATCCTACGAGTTTACCCCGATTCTACTTGATTACCGATCCTACGTAGGATCTAACAAGTAAGGTCCATTAAAACTCATAGCATCATACGATCCTACGAGTCAACTCGCGAGTTTGACTGCCGTTTCTAAAGGTTATTTCAAAATTAATTTGACTACATTCAAAAGATTTAGTTGTCCTTTTAAAAAAAATCAAGTTGGATAACAGTGACCTTAAAGTGTATGGTATGACTTATTATATATATATATATATATATATATATATATGATTTAAGGAAAACATTTGCCAAAAAAGAAAAAGAGTTTCTTATCATAAAGTCTAATGCGTGAAATACTTCTTAATGCAATTAAAGTAAATTTCTAGCCCCTAAAAATAAAAATTATAGTGATAAAATTAGTATGGGTACATCATTACCCACTTTCTCGTATTATCTTGTGGTTCGTAGAAGTAATAGAGAAAAAGACATTTTGGTTTCCGCTATGCATAATTGCCGGTTTGACTTTGAAGAATGCAATCTCAATTATTGATTTTTTTATCCAATGAATAATACAAATATAAATATAAATTATCGATCTAATGGTTAATATAAAAAAGTGAAGTGTGCTTTTGAAAATAATTATTCATCCTACTTCAAAAATCAAACTTAATTATCATATTAAATTGATCCAAAGATTTTATAAACGCGAACAAAACATTTGTTTCACATTGATCCGAAACTATAAAATTATTCTATATATTAGAACATAAATTTGTTGGTGCGCTTTTTAAGTCTGCCGACAAATCCCAAGGCTCGACTATGGACAGGCGATGGAAACTACAAAGCTGGAGTACGGTATGGGGAGAGGAAATTTATGGTGGAGCGGTGAAATGCTTAGAGATCAGAAAGAACACCAACGGCGAAAACACTCTGTTAGGTCGATAATGACACTGAGAGAAGAAAGCTAGAACGCACCGTCATCGCAGTTTCTAATTTAAAACTTTTACTTTCACTAGGTTGGTAACCCGTGCGTAACGCAGATACTTTCAAGATTGATTGATGTATTTTTTTTTATGTTTTTATTGTTATATTCAATAATTCCATAATAACATGTCTCAAAATAAATTTAGACAATATATAATAACTAAACTTTTTTATCTAAGGTTACTTAGCCCAGTGGGGCAAGAGCCTGCCTACAACCTTGAGGTTGTGAGGTTGTAGGTTCGATACCCACCTCACACAAGGGGAATGATTTAATTGTCATTTCTTTGTGTTCCCTTGTATGGGTCTTATACTCCCCCTCATGGGGCACCCGCTCAACGGGACTTCTACTACTCCCCTCACGGGGCACCCGCTCAACCGGGCTTCTACAACTCTTCCTCTTGTGAGGTCCAATAAATAATTGTAATAGAAAAAAAAATATATATAAGACTTTTAGAAAAAAAAAAAAAAAAACTAAACTTTTTTATTGATATGCTTATTCATTCTTTTTGTCTAAGAATAAAGCCATCATAAATATTACTTTTTCCTAGAATAAAAAATAGTCATACTTTTTGACATTCATATTTTATAAAATATGTCTCACTCATTGTGCAATTACAAACAAAATTCTAATCTTTATTACTATTACTTTTCAAGTGTTTCCTTCGGTATCATTGAAGATGAAGATCTTTGACATGACATTATTTTTTGCATTTCCATAAGCTTTGGGAATTTCTTATAATCATGAATTTGTAGAAAAATTTGATATGTTTTTACCTATGATATAAAATATGTATTGAAATAAAATAATCATAACAAAAAACCAAAAATCCTCCAAGAACCCTAACCTACATCTTTTTCCCCTTCTATCTCGAAAGAATTGCTTGGTGCCCTCCCTCTAGTTACTCCCCTTCAAGAACCTTATTTTGGAAACTTTCAAGATCCATTACACCCTGCAGAAAGAAGACAAATGTTCACCCTCCATAGCGTATTACATGTTCTACATCCTCATTCTCAAGCAAATAAAAGTAAGAGATTTTTGGGCGGGTCTTCCATTACCACGGGCTAAGACTAGTTCTTTTCTAGTTCTGATACCTAAATGTGACAGTCCAACACATTTCAGAGAATTAAGACCTATATCGTTATGTACGTTTTCTTGCAAAGGAATTAAGGGGGGAAATGTATTAGTATCCGGATTTACTATACATTAATACTAAAAAATACTCTCTAACCTAGACTTCTATGCCCGCTAAAACATTGTAACCGCGCCATCACCATGGCTGCTACCAAGCCAGCGCCACCCTCCACAGGCGGTGTCTGACCTAAAAAATTTTTAGCAGATCTCATATCCGCACTAAAGCAACCCAAAATTACGGTGTCGGTCAAGGATCTCTCCACTTTCAAGGGAGAGCCGGCAATTTTTGTTGAAGAAGACTGTCACACCCCGCAACCAGAAGGTCACCTGGCAATGCCTCATCTATCAATGAGACAAATAAACCTTAAAAAAATATACTCTTACAAGCCAAACTTAACAGAATAATCTTAATATTTAACTTTATTATAAGTCATCAATACTTAAAGGTAGATTACATAAACTTAGAACTAAATTTATTCAACTTAATAAAGGTTCATCAACTATACTATTACATGATCATTACTTCTTTAATTTCTACTTGTCGTGCTCCCCGTCCCATGTCTCCTCATTAGCATCATCTACAAAACATAAGAATATAATAGGGTAAGCCACACTAGCTTAGTAAGAGCCGATCGGCCTTGGGATGAAGGACCAAAGAGACTTCAACACATTCCCTGTTTCCCAAAACATTTGAAAATATATCTTGACTTGTCTTAACCTGAAACATCTTGAAAACCTTTGTAAAATACTTGTAAACATAACATAATACTTGAGAGCTTTCATAACTTACAATCTGAAATTTCAACCCAAAACACTGTTTTTAGATTCTTTATGATATTTAGACACAATACCAAATCATACAAATAACATGTCATAACAATACTTAACCAAATCGATCACATACATATCAGAAATTGTACTCCGAGTACTTAACACAACTTGACATACTCGTAGCCTTCCAATACATATAAACTTTACATGATCAGTACCAAAATGACATGCAACAAGTAATTCTACAACCGAGCTCAATTATCCAACCATAACTCTATCCAACTGTTAACTGCCCAAACTTTAATGCCGTTTAGGAAGGCCCTTACATTTTTTAACTTATAACATATCATATCGTAACTGGTAAGGCACATATAAGCTGTTTAAGGATATATTCCTGTCAATATCCATCCTCGTGGACTAAATGACACTGTTAACAGCCCTTTCATTGGGAACAGAAAGCGCTCCCGGGCACTTGTATCATAAATTCGGAATATATCCTGGTCTAGGGTCATCATTAGACAAGAGCTCTAAATTGAGAATATGCATATGCTGACTCTCGTGTAATGCATCCATAAATTTATTCAACAACATAAGCATGCAACGATGCAAACATCATTCTGTTCTTCATCCAGATTTTTATGCAATAAAACATGTGAAAAATTCATACATTTCATATCTTTAATAAAATAATACTTCATTCATTTTTAGGACTGAAAAACAAGGACGAAGGGTTCTTACCTTATCAATCTTAAAGCATAACCTCAAAATACACCAAAAGCAGAAAATCCATATTCAAAGTACTAACTTCCCAATCCTATAACTCGAAATACAGAACTCCAAATGCTACTCTGTCAAATTCCAAACGTAGCTCTATCAGTCCTCTTCGAAACGCACTAAGAATCGCTGAAAACAGACACATTTTGCTATCTCAAAAGTGCATTCTTCCACAGCCTACCCAATCTGCCAGGACCTTCAACTCCGATGATGATATCTCTTAATAAAGAACTTAGAAAGATAATTCCTTTGGTCATAATTTAGTTTAGGGAGTCTAGTATCTATGGTTAAAATTTGGGAGGAATCCGAGATGATTTGCTATGTCTGCCAAAGTATTCTTACTTGCTGTCCAGATTTTCCAGCACTCTTATTTTCTCTCTTTTTCTTTCTTATTCTTTCCTTTCCTTCTCCTCTTTCCTCCTCTATTTATAGGCTATCTAAACTTCAGATTTCTGGAAGGTTATAATTCCAAAGTAAGCAACCAATCAATAGGTACATCCCTCTTTTTGACCTTATCTTAAATGGCACCCCTTCATACATTAACCTCCCTCGAAATATTAACCAATTAAACTAACCAAAAAGTTCATCTTGTCAATTAGGTCCTCTAACATCTTATCCTAGCTAGTACGCCCCTTAGAATAATTTGAATAAAAAGTACATATAGCACATAGAATATATAATCACATAAAACATGCTATTGAAAGGTCATGGGTATCACAAAGACGACATGGATTCTCTGGAGAAACCATAGAAACTGGCATTGGTGGAAACGTTTCACACCGAGGACCGCCATTGGAGACATTAAGGTGTGACTTTCAAAAATTGCAGTTCAATGGAGGTTTTTGGATTGGGTGGTTGGATTCACGTCACGTGATTATCAAATTCGAGAATGAGGAGGATTATTACCGATTTTGGCGAAAGGGGGTGTGGGTCTTTAATGGATCACGACTGCGAGTTTTTAAATGGACATATGACTTTGATCCGGCGGTAGAATCTTCCATTGTGCCAGTATGGATTCGCTTGGAAGGTCTGCCTATTCATCTGTTTTACAAAAGCTATTTATTTTCAATTACCAAAGCCACTGGGGTTCCGCTTGGCCTTGATGAACCCACTGCTAATATAACAAGGCCGAGCGTTTCTAGAATATGCGTGGAAGTCGATTTGCTTAATCCAATTTACCGGAGACTTTGGATCGGTCATTGCACAGGCTTCTGACAAAGTTTTGAGTATGAGAACCTGCCGTACTATTGCACAGGTTGTTGAAAAATTGTACACCGAGCGGCAGATTGTCGCGGTGGAGATGATTAGAGGGCTAACGTCAGCGTCAAGAAACCTTCTGCAAGTAAGACGGCCAAGAACTTCTGGACACTATAGACGAACCGGGTGGTCGGGAACCCGAGAAGGAAACAGCTGGCAAAGGCAGACCAAAGGGTCGCCGAAACCCAGGTAGAAAACATGGCTCGGATAACTCCAGTCACTGACCACTTTTGCAGAATGTCATGATGATTCAAGGTTTGTTGGCGGTGATTTCAATGTAGTTGCCACGACATATGAGAGCTTTAGTTCTGTTCCGGCAACTCTCCCTATGTTGGAATTTAATGAGACAGTACATGATTGTGGGTTGATTGATGCAGGCTTTATCGGGTCCCCATTCACATGGAGTCGTGCTCTAGTTCGCCTTTGCTGAGGCGCCTAGATCGTCTATTTGTCAACACAAAGTTGAATGAACTGTTTGCTTTGAAAATTGTAGAACACTTGCACCGAACGATTTCGGATCACTGTCCTCTCAAAATAACGGCTCGGTTGTCTTTGGTTAAAGTTGGGTCGGCTTTTCGGTTTCAGAATATGTGGGTTCGGGATCCCACTTTTTTACGGTGGTTTCAGATAGTTGTGGTATTCAAGTAGAAGGGAATGGAATGGAGAGGCTTATGAGGAAATTAAAAAAATTAAAACACAGTCTACATGTATGGAACCGTGAGGTTTTTGGGGATATTTTTGTTGAACTCGAAAAGGCGGAGGAAGAGGTTAAGGCAGCGGAGTGGGTGTACAACGAGAACCCATCGGACATGGCTAAAAATAATCTTCTCGGGGCCCAAACTCGATACACTAACGCCCTCTCGGTCGAGGAATTGTTTTGGAGGCAAAAGCTAAGGATAAAGTGGTTGAAAGACGGAAATGCTAATACAAAATATTTTCATGCTTTATGTACAAATCGGAGGAGGAAAATGCATATTACGACCTTAATGACGCCTCGGGTTCGTCGATTTTTAATCCAGAAGCAATCGTCCGAGAATGGCTAGGTTATATGAGGGACTTTTTACAGCCGATGGTGGTCTTGTGGAAGATACAGATTTACTCTCTCGTATTCCGAGGTTGGTCACAACAGAAGATACCTTGGATTTGAGTAAATTTCCCGTTATGGATGAGGTGAAGAAGCGGTGTTTTCGTTTGATAAAAATAGTGCATCCAGACCAGATGGGTTTTCTGGGATGTTCTTTCAATTATGTTGGTCTATTGTGGCTCGAGATGTTACGGAATCGGTGCGGGATTTCTGGGCCGGCGTCTCCCAACCTCTAGCCATGGCGAGCTTGTTTATTGTCCTCCTTCCGAAATCATCACATCCTTAAACTTTCAGTGATTTTCGGCCAATATCACTTAGTAATTTTGCTAGCAAAGTCATTTCAAAGGTACTCGCATCCCGCCTTGCTTTAATTTTGCCGAATTTTATTTCTCCCACTCAATCTGGTTTTGTAAGAGGCCGTTTAATTTTCGATAATATCTTGTTGGCACAAGAATTGGTTCATCAGTTGGATCGTAAAGTGCGTAGTGGACATGATGAAGGCTTTTGATCGTGATTCACATGATTATTTAATTGGCGTTTTGAGAAGGTTTGGGTTTTCAAAACATTTGCTACATCTCATCAAGAATCCTTTATCGGCAAATTGGTTTTCTGTTATGGTTAATGGTTCGCCTCACGATTGTTTTAAATCGGGGCGGGGTGTCAAGCAAGGTGACCCGCTATCTCAACTTTTATTTATTCTGGCGGCTGAAGTGTTCTCCAAAGGCATTGATCGTGCCATTTATAATGGTCAACTTTGTCCATATACTCTTCCAAAATATACCATGCAGATATCACACTTGAGTTTTGCGGATGATGTTATTGTGTTTATTAATGGGACTAAGAGAAATGTGGAAAGTTTTGTGACATTCTTGAAGAGATATGAACTGGTGTCTGGACAACGGGTCAATGTTGGGAAATCCGCTTATTGTATTTCCTCTAAAACAGGGGACAGACAGTCGCAAGTGATTCAATCAACAACATTTTTTGTTCAAGGAGAATTCCCTATCAAGTATCTTAGTTGTCCGTTGGTTAAGGGGCGGGCTCGGGCGGAGCATTATTCGGTACTCATTGATAGCATATCATCCCATATTGAGGGGTGGCAAACCAAATTCCTCGACATGGCTGGAAGACTCATTTTGATCAAACAGGTCCTTAGCTCGATGTCTCTACACATATTAGCGGTTTCAAACCTTCCCGTCATTATCAAGGATCGGATTGAACGGCTCATGGTTGGTTTCTTATGGGGAGCTGCAAATGGAGCGAAAAGAAGACATTTGATGTCTTAGAAAAAAGTATCATTCGGTCAAATGTCAAATGGTTTAGGGTTGGTCACCTTGGATCACTATGGTCGCGCCTTTGCAATGAAGCGATGGTGGCGGTTTCGCACAACTGGGTCGTATTGGGCGGAGTATATGAATAGCTGCAACTGTTGTGGCCTTACGCATGTCTCTTTAGCAACTGTGCAAACCAACATCTCAGCTACTTGGCGAAGGATGTTGGTAGCAAAGCAAGAAACATATATAGTGTAATATGGGTTTGTTGATAAGGGATGGAAGGAGTTCTTTCTATTATGAGGATATTATTCACGATCAATGTCTATCACAACTATTACCCCAAATACCACCGAATGATTTAGGGGCGCAAATCAGCGACTACCTGGATGAGCATGGATGGAACAGGGCAGAATTACAGGGGAGACTTCCGGGTTTGATCATTGGTTCGCTTCCAAATATCGTCATCGGCGATACAAAAGATGAGTGGTTTTGGAAGCCGGAGCCGGGTGGTCGATTCACTTTATCATCGGCTATTGAGATTGTTCAGGGCGGAGGGGCAACAACTCTGACTCGCCGGATTCTATGGAATAGTAAATTACCACTTCATTTGACTATTTTCTTGTGGAAATTCATTAATAAGTTCTTGCCTATGGAGGATGTGTTATAGAGGTTTGGGTTTCAGACGGTAACATGATGTGATTGTTCCAAAGGTGGTGATACCTTCTTGCACATTTTCTTGGAATGTTCTTTGTCTAAGCATTTATGGACGCATGCAGCGAGAGGAATAAGCTTCTTTGCTCCATTACATAATGTGGTAACTCCTCACACTTTGTTATTCTCTTGGTGGGTTTCGGGATCGGGCCACCGTGCCAAGCAACTCATGGTAACATCCTCTCTTGTTTTATGGCAATTATGGACGGCACGATGCACTTTTTTCTTTGAAGGACGAAGAACTACGATACAAAGGATAATTCTGGCATTTGATAGACAATTGGTTGAGCTAAAAAAAAGCCTAAGAAATGTTGACCTGGCAACTGGGAAATGGGCACGCATATGGTCAAAATAGTGAAATGGAAAATGGAGGAATGGCAATAAGAAATGGTGATTTTTAGCATCAACGGAGCAACTAGAGGTAACCCCGGGAGTGACGGGCATCGGCTGTGTTTTGAGGAAGGGGAATGTAGCATTTGTTGCTGCCTACACAACACATATTGGCAATCACATTACCAATACTAAAGCCGAGCTGACTGCTATGGTTTACGGATTGCAAATGGCACATCGGTTGGGTGGGAGGATCGATCTGATACAAACTAATTCATAAGTTCTAGCTCGGGCCATCACAAAGGGTCGGATTTCAAATTGGGCCCTTGATGACACTTTCCAAATGGCAGCATGGTTATCAAACGGAATGACGTCGTTCATATATTTAGAGAGGCTAACATGGTTGCAGATTCACTAGCAAATTTTGGTTGTGATTCAAAAAAACTATGTATTTTTACACTTTTATTTCTCCCTCCTTGAAGACAAGTGGTTTGCTACACTTAGACCGGCAGGGGATCCCGATATTAAGGATCCTTTGATCGGAAGGTTGTATCCGTGATTTACAAATCAATAAAGTCCACGGTCTTTATATATATATATATATATATATATATATATATATATATATATATATATATATATATATAATGAATTTATATAATGAATACATTCGTTCAATTATTTTGTGAAATTACTTGTACAATGATAGTAAATGGTTTATTAAATTAGAATGTCAAAATCTGGAAAAAACCCACAATAATATGTAACTTATGTTTGATACATATTCTTAAAATTTATATAGGTGTCTTTTCAAATCTCCGCCTAGAACTATAAATTTTCAGATTGTTTACTAGTTTGTTGTAGTTGTTTTCTATAGCTAATGAAAAAAGAAATAAGTAGTTTAAGTTAAAGTAGAGTATATTTATTATAGAATACAATTATGTACATCATTATCTAATATTCATCATTTCTTCATTAGTTACAAGCTTTTAGATTCATAAATGTCATTCATATAGTGTAGTTATATTAATATTAATTGTTGAAGAAATCAAGAGTCTTTTAAGTTTAGATTTTATCTTCTTAGCCATTTTATGAGACTGTTTGCATACCTGAATATGAAGGGATTCATTGTTATAATGTATAGAACGGAGATAGAGATGAACAATAAAAACTTTTGGGAGGCAATAAAGTGTTGTTTCACTTTTTTAAGTAGAAAATAAATGCTAATGAGTGAAAATCTCAACTACTACAAAGTTTTCATTTTTTAACGTGTATTAACTATATCGAATTCTTCAAATAATATAGATGTCTTTTGGAATTCTAGTGTGCCATTTGATTTATAAGAGAGTAATATTGATATTTTGATTAAAAAACACATTATTTTATGCTTTCTTAATTATTTAGAAACTGGAGTTCTTTCACATTCCTGTTGCTGTTTCGTCTTTTTTCAATTTATTATTATTATTTTTTCTGCAGTGAAGATAGTGTGAAAATTGCTTATGACCATAGCTGTGTATATCAATTAATTACATATAACCATAGTCTATCCAAATTATCTAAAATTGATAGTATTAACTAAAGTTATATACTTGATCTCTTAGAATAGTTATATTTCTTAGCTATCTATCAATATTATATTACATAATTTTTCATTTTTAAGCTATCTTATGCCACGTGTCTTTTTCTAGGATATTTCTTTATTTAATTAGTTTTAAAAGCATGATTGGTTACACCTTTTTTTTTATCTATTAAATTAATTGTAAAGTTGTTTTTAGTTAATATTTTGAATTGTTAATATTAGATTGATCTTTTTAAATTCTATCACTAAGTTAAGATATTTATTTTTATTTTATAATAACATTAAAATCTATCAAACAAAATTATACTTATTAATCTGTTTAAAATAATTATTTTTGATTTTTTAAGTAACTTAAATCATTGACTAATCATCATATCATCTAATCTAAACATATACCATCAAACTATTTAACTAACTAACTAACTATCTATCTATATTTATATTACATAACATGTTTTCAATTTCAACCAATCACAAGCCTTCATAATCCTACCTGTAATTTTCTGGAACTTTCTGTCCTTTAAATAGTTTAAAAAACGTGATTAGTTGAGTTGATTTTTTATTTATTAAATCAATGATATATCTTAACATCTTTGATTTATTCAAATGAAATTGTTAATTTTAATATTTTTAATGGTTTTTAATTTTTCTATTCTATTTTATTCCTTTTCAAGATCCCACATCGAAAGTTTGTGATGTTTTTGAAATTTGGCAACATTATAAATAAAGGGGTTGAGAATGGGTTTTTATTGAATGAATTGATTGAGTTGTGTTTTAGTCCATTGACTTGAGTGAAAAATCCAATTTGCTTTTCAATTTTTTCATTCAAATAGTTAAAGTTTTTTTTTTTTTTTTTTTATAGAAAATTAGTTGACGAGTTATTTATTTTTATATTGAACACGCATGCGATTTAGTTTTGTATTGAACACGCAGGTTAACCTTCACTAAACTATTTTCATTAAAAGAGTAAAAACTTTATAAAAAAATTGACTTTTGTTAATCGAGTCATTATTGTTTAGAGTATTATTAACTAAGTTGGAATTTACCCAATAAATTGGAGAGGCGGAATTTATTTGATTTTCAGATTGTTCAATTAAACTATTTTTTCCGAGAAAATTACCATCCCGACCTTGAGCCGTCATTGAAAGTAACCCTTGAAAGATTAATGGCAGGACTTGAACAGTCAATAAACTAATTTTGAATTTTCTAATTAGTTTAAAATATTTTGATTGGTAGAAGAAATGTTATCCATTAAATTAAAAGTAAGTTAATTTGACATATTTTTCATATTCAAATAAAATTATATATCTTAATATTTTTAATGGTTTTTTATTTTTTCTATTCTAACTTTTTTATTTTTTACATATTAATAAAGATCTCATATCGAAAGTGTACGAAGGTTTTGCAACTTAACAATATTATAAACAGAGGGGTTGAACATGATTTTTAATTGAATGAATTAGTTGAGCTGCTTTTTAGTCCATTAAATTGAGTGACAAATTCTATTTGCTTTTCAATTTTTTCATTATAACAATTAGTTTTTTCCAAAGAAAATTAGTTCATCAAATCATTTATTTTTTGTCGAACTCGTAGACGAGTCTGCTCACTAAACTTTTTTCATTAAAATAGTCAAAAATAGATTTTAGTTGATCGATCCATTTAATTTTTAATGTATCATCAACTGAGATTGAATTTGCCCAATGAATTGAGAGGCTAACTGCATTGCTTTTCAGAGGGCTCATTAACTTATTCAAATTATGTTGTATATTTTAATATTTTAGATGGTGTTTTATTTTTCATATTCTAATTTATCTTTTTCTATTTCAATATTATTCAAGATCCGACATCGAAAGTGTATGAAGTTTTTAGAATTTGACTACATTAAAAATAAAGAGGGTTGTCATTGTTTTTAATTGAATGAATTGGTTGAGTTGTTTTTTAGTCCATTAAATTGAGTGTCAAATTCAATTCGCTTTTTATTTGTTTCATTCAAACAACCAATTTTTCAAAAGAAAATCAATGTAATGAACCATTTAGTTTTCAGTTTTCTGTTGAACCCGCAAACGATGCTGACTAACTTTTTTCAATAAAAGAGTCAAAATTTTAAAATATAAAATTTAGTTGATCGAACATTTATTTCTTATCGTATCATTAATTAAGTTGGAATTTGCCTATTGAATTGGAAAGATGACTTTATTTTCTTTTTAGATGATTCATATTAGAGTTATTCAAATTATATTATATATTTTAATATTTTGAAGTGTATTTTATTTTTTCTATTCTAATTTTTTTTTCCAGATAGACTTCTTCCTAGTGAGGAGCATGTTTCAAAGTAACTGTAAGGATGGGAAGGTTATTCCTGGTAAGAGCGTGATTACACAACATCGGTTGCTAATTCTC
The DNA here is from genome assembly GCA_026122235.1 of Vinca minor. Classification (NCBI taxonomy): domain Eukaryota; kingdom Viridiplantae; phylum Streptophyta; class Magnoliopsida; order Gentianales; family Apocynaceae; genus Vinca; species Vinca minor. Next base: position 1,680,394 of record JAOCZM010000120.1, read on the forward strand.
GATTTTCCTTTTGGGACAAAGTCTAGGAAGAGAAAACCTCAAGTATTTCCGAAAATTAAGTGGCGGAAGCTAAATGGAGAATATCAAAAAGTTCTTATGGATAAAGTGATTCAGGCAGATGTTTGGTCTTATGGGATGGATTCGGATTCTATGTGGGGAAAGATGTCGCAGGGTATTAGGAAAGTGGCTAAGGAAGTACTGGACGATTCTAGAGGAAATGTACTATTGGGTAAGGATATATCTTGGTGGAACAGTGAGGTCAGAAAGCTATAAAAAAGAAGAGATAGTGTTATAAAGCCCTTAGAAATTGTAAAAGTGATGAAAATTTTGCAAAGTATAAGGTCTCTAAGAGAGAAACAAAGATAGCCGTTAGAGTGGTAAGATCAAAATTATTTGTGAAGAGGGTAATTATATGTGAAGGAATGAGTACAACAGCCTTCCCCTTATAATAGTAATTTAAAAACAAAAAAAAAAAAAAGGGTCATTACAGGATTTTTACCAAATGCTCCTTGGTTTGGGGTGTTGTTTTTTAGCTATTAGAAAGATTTCCCTTTGAACAGTAAGGCTATGTATGCATATGAATCTTGGTATCTGTTCTTCTTAAACAATGGGTATTGGGAAACCGAAAATGTGGAGATGGTGATGGTATCTCAAGGGTAAAGAGTGTAGTACACGTAGGAAAGAGAATTGATATAAGTTCAATTATCTTTCTTACGTGTACTGTATTGATTGGCTTGGATGTAAGTTTTAAACTTAGTAGCCTACCAAGATAAAACTACGCTTGTTATTGAGGTTCCCTTTTGTATTTCTTAGCTTATTTTTTATTGTTAAATTAAACAATTCTTGAGTACATTAGTACCCCCTTTTGCGCAGAATTCATGGTTAGTCTGTTACTTGTTTGTCTGCTTTATGAAAAAATTACTGTAAAATTAGACAATCTTATTTGTATAAATTGGAAGTTACATCTTTATTTTATCAATTATTGGGAGGATTCTGGAGTCATGTTGCATATGTCAGATTATCAGGACCATTTGCAGCCTTTCTAAGGAAATTGTTATCCAACTTTGATTTGGTCACTTTCTTTTTGCACAAGAATAACTATTTACGCCCCTAGCGTGTAGTTTTACTAGCTCTCCAGAGTTTTTCTCCTACCTTCTTGTTTTCAGTCCATTTTGAAGCAAAACACACAGAGGCACATACGAACAGTGACACAGATAAATTTAATAATGTGTAGAAGATGCTTTTATTTCATGCCATTGGACACTAACTCAACTTCATTGACACTGTCCATTTTGATGTCTAGCTGCTCTTGTGATTTGTTACTTTTGAATGGAAACAAATTTTAGAGTTTTCTTCTTGATTTTTTCTTGCTTCCCTCCTTTTCCTGCAAAGAAAAGCTGTTAGCAACATGTCAGATCCTGAGTACCGCTACTTCATTGGCAACCTTTCATGGTAAACATCTGATCGAGGTTTAAAAGAAGCATTTGAGAAGTTTGGCCGTCTTGTTGCTGCAAAACATACAAAAACAGGCATTGCGGTCGACCGAAGACCAAATCGGATCAACCGAAAATCTCGACTCTCATACATACAAAATGATGCAAAAACATGTCATACATCATATACAATATTTCTAGCAATCCTAAGGCATGCAAAATATAGATTCATAATCCATATTAAAATACTATAGCACATTAAGTCTATAGGGGTACTCGTGAGTGTCTCTGATACCACTGTTAGAGGAATAACCGGGTCTAAAACAAGTTATGCAGCGGAAATAAAATGACCCGCCTCTAATAGGATCTTTCACGAGTAAGAACCCTAGACTACGGGATAGCATTATACCTTTCGAAGTGCAGAATAAGGCTGAAAACGGTTTCAGTTGTAGGTTTGTTGTCACGAACGGAACGCCACCAACGCAGGCTCCGCCTCTCCCATTATCCACTCAATCTTCCGGGGATGGTCCTCTACCGCTTGGTGCTAGCCAACGCCTTGTAGAAGTCTTGAAGACACTCTTCAAGATGGAGTATATATATATGGTGGATATAGGACCTAAAAGAATAACAAGAAACAGTTTTCTTACTTCTTTTCTATTAGCCAAAGCTAGAAAACAAGTATATAGAAAAGCTGTCTTTTCTTTCTAGTCAAGCTCTCTTGAATGCTCTCTCTTTTTCTCTCTTCTATAAGCTTTTAAAAGCTGGAGAATAATCACTTCGATTACTAGGAAAAATCAACATTTTTCTTAGTCATTCAAGGGAGAGTGGGGAGAGAGAAAGGGGGAAGTGGGAGATCATGGAGGAAACCACTCCTCCACATTCTCCACCACTTCAACCTCCTTCTAAGAGATACGAGCTGGAAAATATATCCAATTTTCCAACCATAAGGTCGATCCAAATGGGTTGGTCGGCCCAATCATATTGGTCGGCCCAACCCGATTAAGGGCCCAATCCAATCCCGGCCCAGCCCAAACGAATTGGCGCACCTTAGATTAAATGTACTCCAACAAGCCCAATCCAGTTGATCTATGAGTGCGACCCAGGAGGTATCTATGATGTTGGCCGTGACATCATATGTCACAGGTAATGAGAGGTATCTAGCAACGCATCATTACCCCCAATTCATAAATATCTGGTGACTATCATAATCACACCATTTAACATTTGTATTTAAATCCTTTTGTCCTTGATATCTAGATTGAACACACGTCATGGTAAAAGTCACACTTGTATTGTCCAATCTTTTAGTTTCTTGATTCGCGAGTAGACTAATCAAATGACATCAATATCATATACTGATTCATTTGTTCATGGCCATGAATTAGTCAGACTCCATCAAAGGGGCCCAAGATATCGCTCCTGCTATATAGGAGGGACAAATCCTTTCGCATCCCATTCATCCTGAACAAGATTCGTGATATACCCAATAAATGCCTTTATTGCTCACCCTGTTACGGATAGCGTTTAACATTATCAAAGCATAACACTAGCCATGCAAGAACTCTTGTGAGACCTCAAGTCGAAGGATCTCATATACAACCCAGTCAAAAATTGAGAAACACCGTTGACTATTATATAACAACCCATGGTGTGTTTCTCATGTCGGGTCTGTCCAGTATAATGATTCTCTAATCATATATACCCATGTGACGATCCGATATCTTATATCAATCACTGCACATACTAGTCTTACGCATTATTATTGTCCTCGAAGATTCCATAATAATGTTCGACTAAGGATGTTTCAGAATCATAACAATTATGAATACTATTCTAAGGACATATTATTTCATTATGTTTTTAAGAACGCAGAAACATATTGAAATAATACTGGAATTTATGTCTTTTTATTCATCAAAATGAAAATTACATAAATACGATACAGTAATCTCCCACTTGCACTAAAGACCCAAAATCATCTACTGATTGGTCTTTAAGGGCATACGAATGACTGTCTCTGAAGATCAGCCCTCCAGATATCGGATACCCATGGAGCTAGTGTGACGATCATGCTGCTGCTGCTGCGGCAGTGGCTTCGTCAGTGGATCGGCGACATTGTCTGCCGAATCTACTCTACATATATGCACATCACCTCTTTCTATAATCTCGCGGATTAGGTGAAAACGCCGTAGTACATGTTTGGACATCTGGTGAGATCTGGGTTCCTTAGATTGTGAAATAGCTCCATTGTTGTCACAATAGAGTGAAGGGATTCATGGGCGGAAACTCGTTCCAAACACCCATGGATCCTCCCCTGAAGGATCCGCTCATATGAAACAATTTAGTAAAACTGTAAGAACTTACGTTTCTTGGATTCAAGAAGCTGCTTCTTGAATGGAGGATGACGTTTCTTGGATTCAATCTGCCACCAATTGATCTCCCTTGCGGAAAGTCCCTCTACCGGTATCCACGCGACGAAACGGGCAGCGATTGCTAGCTCTTCGTCTTTTCTGATTTTCGGGAATTAGAGAGAAAAGGGAGAGGCTGAAACTGAAATCTGATTTCAGAGACTTGGTAATGTTTCGGCTGGAAAAATCCTTACCTAGGGTTTCGGCCAAGAGATCATTATATGTGTGTGAGAGTTTGTTCCCATAACCAACTCTCACATCCTCAACTCCTCTCGGCAGTGGGAGTCTTTAACTCCCACGTCCCCTAGACTTCTGCTGGTAGTGGGAGTCCTTATCGGATAATAACTCCCACGTAATCCCAGCTATAGGTAAAATACCGAAATTGCCCCTATCTCTAATTCGAATAATAAACACTTTATTATTTTCAGAAAGACAAATGTCATATACAATGAACCTAGACACATTCTAGATTCATTGAATCTGGACATGAAGCTCGTTAGCTCGTCTATGCGTGTGACCCTGTAGGTTCATCTCACAATGGCAATGAAAACACACTTAGTAGTAGTATGTGTTCATAAATCACAAGCGGTCCCTAGCAGGACATTGTGACTACCCAAAGTGAATGAATATACAACGGAACCTAATATCAATCCACTATTTAATCCCTTTGTCTCGCGATATCCTAATTAAGCATAAGGCATGGTGGTCGTCACCCTTATTAAGCTTAATTGTATTTATGCTCGATCTCCGGGTAGATCTGTTTCGACAAATAGCATTTGATAACCACTTTATCAAATACATTTGAGCACGGCCATGCATTTAAACAGATCTTTCCCTATCGAGGGGCCCATGGATATCTCTCTCTAATAATAGAGAGGGACAAATTCCTTAAAATGTCTCTCACATTCAAGCTATGATAGGACACTCCGATCTCAGTCGTATTGATTACTCTGTTCCAAGTAACGTCCGACGGAGTCAAAACGTGGCTCCATTCATACTAGAATCAATGAAGACATAAGGTCTAAGGATTCTAAAATAGTATTGAGGAAGTAATACTTATGACTTAAGACCATGAAGTATTACTTCTCGACGGATCACGTCGATACAATGTATCCCTATATATTGCATCTATGATGTGATTTGTATCCATTACACATGATCAGTAAAACAAGATCATCAATCAACAATCATACTAGTTTTATTTCAAAGTAATTAAGCATTACATAAAACTAGGGACTACTAGAATAGTAATTACATAAGCTAATGAGTTTTACTATAAAATCACACATTTGATAATCAAAAGCAAAATTAACTATTCAATTACATGCTCAAAAGATAATAAAACGCACAACATGTGCTAATGGTCCTAGGGCACTACTAACAATCTCTCACTTGCCCTAGTTCTAATCATACATGATCCTGGTCAATGGATCTGCAATGTTGTCGTTTGTATGTACTTTGCAAATACTAACGTCTCCTCTGTCGATGATCTCTCTAATCAGATGGAAACGCCTGAGAATGTGTTTGGATCGTTGGTGAGATCTAGGTTCCTTAGCTTGTGAAATGGCACCGAGTACTATCACAATAGAGGTCCAGCTGGGTTCACAATGCTAGGGGACGACACCTAGTTCATCAACAAACTTCACGATCCAAACGAGCTTCTTTAGTCTGCTTGAGATGCAGACTAGATACTCGACTACATTGTAGAGTCGGCCACGGTTTCTTGCTTTGAGCTCTTCCCGACTCACGAGCACCTCCATTCAAACAAAACACAAAACCCAGATCGCGATCTAAAATCATCTACGTCGGTGCGGAAGCTTGCGTCTGTGTAACCATTTACAACCGAGACTTCCTTCACGACCTCTCCAGTAAACTAAGAACATATCTTTAGTCCTTCTCAAGTACTTAAGAATGCTCTTGATTGCGATCCCAATGTGACTCTCCGAGGGTCGGATTGATATCTCGCTAGTCATACTTAAAGCAAATGAGACATCTGCATGAGTGCATATCATGGCGTACATAATAGACCCAATGGCCGAAGCATATGGGATCTTACTCATGCGCTCTTGGTCCTCCCTTGTGGAAGGTCCTTGAGTTCTGCTGAGTTTGACGCCATGTGACATGGACAAGAATCCCTTTTTGGAGTCTTGCAAAGCTGAACCGTTTCGAGTACCTTGTCAATGTATCCACTCGGCTCGAGGCCAATCATTTTGTTAGATCTATCTCTATAGATTCTAATACCCAAAATGTATGTAACCTCGCCTAAGTCTTTCATGGAAAAGAACTTCCCCAACCAAGCTTTTACGCTTTGTAATGTGGGGATGTCATTTCCAATTAGTAAGATGTCGTCCACATAAAGCACAAGGAACACTATTGCATTATTAGTTACTTTCTTATAAACACAAGGCTCGTCTTCGTTTTTGATGAAACCGAATTCTTTAATACGTTCATCAAAGCGACGATTCCGACTTTCGAGATGCTTGCTTCAATCCATAAATGGACCTTTGAAGCTTACACACTTTGCTAGGATTTGTTGGATCTACAAACCCCCTCGGGGTTGTGTCATATACACATCCTCGAGAAGGTTTCCATTAAGAAACGCAGTCTTAACATCCATTTGCCATATCTCATAGTCATAATATGCGGCTATGGCAAGTAATATCCTAATTGACTTTATCATCACGACAGGGGAAAAGGTTTCGTCATAGTCAATACCATGAACTTGTCTATAACCTTTAACTACTAGTCACGATTTAAAAGTGTGTACATTACCATCCATGTCGGTCTTCTTTTTATAACACCATTTGTTATCAATGACCTTGCACCCTTCGGGTGGGTCAACCAAAGTCCATACTTGGTTGTCGTACATGGATTGCATCTCGGACTTCATAGCTTCTAGCCACTTATCTGACTCAGAACTATGAATTGCCTCTTTGTAGGTAGAGGGTTCATCTTGATAAATCAGTTCAACTTGATGATCATCAGTCACGAGAAATCCATATCTCTCATGCTGTTGATGTACCCGACTCGACCTCCTTGGGCCTTGTGTCAAAGATTGAAGCTCAGTATCAGCACGTGAGCTTGCTTGAACTTCTAAAGTTGGTTCAGGTGTTGGTTGTGGAACTTGAATTTCCTCAAGATGGATCTTACTCCCACTATCCTTTTTGGAAATAAATTCCCTTTCAAGGAATGAACCATTACGAGCAACAAACACTTTGTTCTCTGATGGAAGATAGAAGTAATATCCTTTAGTTTCTTTAGGATATCCCACAAACAAACATTTGTCAGATTTAGGGGCAAGTTTATCAGATAACAAGCGTTTTACGTACGCCTCGCATCCCCAAATTTTGAGAAATGACAAGCTAGGTCGTTTCCCGAGTCCATATCTCATATGGAGTTTTACGAACCGCTTTAGAAGGAACTCTATTTAATATAAATGCAGCGAGTTTCTAGGGCGTAGCCCCAAAAGGAAATTGGAAGACTTGTTTGACTCATCATAGATCGAACCATATCTAATAAGGTGCGATTCCTCCGTTACGACACGCCATTCCATTGTGGTGTGCCGGGGAGGAGTTAATTGTGAAACAATTCCACAACCACTAAGATGTTCGTCAAACTCTTGGTTAAGGTATTCGCCACCTCGATCCGATCGAAGTATCTTAATACTTTTACCAAGTTGATTACAGTACTTCATTTTGAAATTCTTTGAATCTTCCAAAAGATTCGATTTATGTTTCATTAGATAGACATAGCCATATCTCCTGAAATCATCCGTGAACGTGATGAAATCTCGAAACCCTCCTCTAGCACTAGTGTTTATTGGTCCACAAACATCTGTATGTATGAGGCCCAACAAATCGGAAGCTCTCTCACTTTGTCCAGTAAAAGGAGCTTTAGTCATTTTTCCCAACAAGCAAGATTCACACGTCTCATAAGACTCTAAGTCAAATGATGTTAAAATTCCATCTGTATGGAGTTTTGATATGCGTTTCTCGTTTATGTGGCCCAAACGACAATGCCAAAAGTAGGTCTGGTTTAATTCATTTGATTTAAACCTCTTAGTATTAATGTTATAGATGGGCCTTTTATTGGAATCATCGAGGTTAAGAATATAGAGCCCATTCATCAAAGAGACATCTCCATAAAAGATACGATCTTTATGAATGGTGCAAATCTTATTCAAAATATTAATTTCAAAACCTTCAATATCCAAACAAGAAACTGAAATAATATTCCTACTCAAAGTTGGAACATACAAACAATTATCCAGTTCTATAATAAGGCCACTTGGCAAAACTAAATTAAATGTCCCTGTAGCTACAGCAACAACTCTTGCTCCGTTCGCTACTCTGAGGTCCACTTCTCCTTTTGCCAGTGATCTACTCCTTTTGAACCCCTGCACATTTGCACAAATGTGAGATCCACAACCGGTATCTAATACCCACGAAGTAGGAGCAGGGACATGTTAGTTTCTATAACATAAATACCCGGAGAGGCAGTCAAAGCGGCCTTTCCCTTTTTCTTCTCTTCCAAATAGAGCTTGCAGTTCCGTTTCCAATGACCCGGTTCATTGCAATGGAAGCAAACTCCCTCCTTTGGTGCCTTGGCTTTGGGCTGGGGCTTGGGCTTGTCGTTGCCTTTGCCCTTGCCTCTTTTAGCCATGGGCTTTCCCTTGCCTTTCTTCTTGAAATTCCCTTTTTGAACCATTAAGACTTCGGGGGATTTCTTAATGTTCGATTGCACTGCTTGAGCATCCCGTGAATTTCGTGTATGGTCTTCTCCATGGCATGCATGTTGAAGTTCATTACGAATTGGTCATACTCCGGTGGGAGTGAGCCCAAGATCATATCTATGGACATGTCATGACCTACGGGAGCCCCAAGTTTCTCAAGTTGGTCAAAATAGCCCTTCATCTTCAGAACATGTGCACTTACAGAGGTGCCAGGGGCCATTTTGCTACTATTTAACGCCTTAGTTGTGAGGAATCTTTCATGACGAGCTTGCTCTTGGAACATTTCCTTGAGCTGGCCCATCATCTGGAAAGCCTCAACTCCTTCAAACTGTTTTTGAAGGTCAGGGCTCATTGTGACTAACATGAGAGAAGTCACATCGTTAGAGTCATCAAAATGCTTCTTCCAAGTATCTCTTTCAGCTCTAGGGGCGTTATTGGCAGGCTGTTCAGGAATGTCCGTATCAAGAACGTACAGCTTTCTTTCCTGCTTAAGGACAATCCTTAAGTTGTGGGCCCAATCAAGGTAATTGGTCCCGCTCAGTTTTTCCTTCTCAAGGACGGATCGCAGTGAATTGTGTGATGAATTGGTTGCCATTATCTACATTAAGTTAATTGCAAAGTTATTAGTTTTTGAGCAAAAACATTTTCCACAATTTCAACACTTGATAATAGTGGGGAAAAACATTTTACAATAGTTATAGGAAAGCTTTGGCTTAACACCTATAATTAAAGTAAAATCATCTAATGGGAATGACATCTATATGTCCCGGCTATTTTTTTTCCCATTTTATGCCCTAGGCCCAAAACTATTTTGATAGCCTAGCTAAGTCGAACCATGTCTAAGCATATGGAAATCACTATTTTCCCATCTCCTCTTGCCTAGATAACCGTTTATCTGTTGCTTTGGCAAGCAGACATAATGATGATCCAAGCTCATGGAGTGCTTAGGATATGGTAGGCATTTTAGGACTTAATTAAAACCATTTGATGTGACGTCTAAAATAAATCCATTCAGACATAAAATAAACATCACACGCAGGTTATGATGCGAAAAAGTAAATGTGATATAGCATGGCCTATTCCTATAATGACTCCCACGAGCCTTGTGGGAGTCAAGGGTCAATCTAGGTCAAAATCCATCTCATGGATAATGTCTTCGATCTTGCACCTCCAGCCTTGTTACATATTTGCATGGGCATACCCAGCCTTCAAAGTAAAGTAGTAAAGCTAATCTAATAAAGCGATTACAATTTTACAACATTGAAAAATGACTCGCAGGTCGTATTATAAAATTACAACCAAAAATATGTAAAACAAGGGGTATAGTAGGCCATGCTATTCACCATGCTAATATCACATAAAGCACAATGAAATCATACACAAAGTCTTAATTCGGGGGGAGCGACGAATCGGGGCGACGCAGACGGGGTTTTCCAGGGGCAGCGCCCTTGGAAGGAAAATCTGATTCTACATCAGCTCATCGAATGAGTTTTTCCTCCAAGATTTACCCTTCAATTTCCTTACTTACATAATCGGATTATGTATTGGGTTAATCGAATTAACCGAATTGATAACCGATTCATAAACAGTTTATGCATATAATAAGATTCATAAATAGATTCATAATCATAAACAGTTTATGCATATAATCGAATTAATCTAATTAATCACAGATTCACAGTTTATGCAAATTAATCGAATTTAATTTTAAACTGAATCATGCTGAGGCAGTTCATGCAGAATCATGAAACCGAAACAGTTTATACAACAGCAGTTCATGAAACCGTATGAACATGATTAAACCGAGAGCAATTTATACATATATCACATATATTCATCAAAAGATACAATCTTTAAATGCAGTTAAACAGTTTATGCATTTATCATGATCAAAGAAACGATTTTTTCTGTTCTCAAACATACACATATCAAATTGGAATTGATAGCGTTATTGTCTGATTAACAATATCGAAATCGAGTCGTATGAGCAAGGCTCTGATACCACTGAAGGGATTCATGGGCGGAAACTCGTTCCAAACACCCATGGATCCTCCCCTGAAGGATCCGCTCATATGAAACAATTCAGTAAAACTGTAAGAACTTACGTTTCTTGGATTCAAGAAGCTGCTTCTTGAATGGAGGATGACGTTTCTTGGATTCAATCTACCACCAATTGATCTCCCTTGCGGAAAGTCCCTCTACCGGTATCCACGCGACGAAACGGGCAGCGATTGCTAGCTCTTCGTCTTTTCTGATTTTCGGGAATTAGAGAGAAAAGGGAGAGGCTGAAACTGAAATCTGATTTCAGAGACTTGGTAATGTTTCGGCTGGAAAAATCCTTACCTAGGGTTTCGGCCAAGAGATCATTATATAGGGTGTGAGAGTTTGTTCCCATAACCAACTCTCACATCCTCAACTCCTCTCGGCAGTGGGAGTCTCTAACTCCCACGTCCCCTAGACTTCTGCTGGTAGTGGGAGTCCTTATCGGATAATAACTCCCACGTAATCCCAGACTATAGGTAAAATACCGAAATTGCCCCTATCTCTAATTCGAATAATAAACACTTTATTATTTTCAGAAAGACAAATGTCATATACAATGAACCTAGACACATTCTAGATTCATTGAATCTGGACATGAAGCTCGTTAGCTCGTCTATGCGTGTGACCCTGTAGGTTCATCTCACAATGGCAACGAAAACACACTTAGTAGTAGTAGTGTGTGTTCATAAATCACAAGCGGTCCCTAGCAGGACATTGTGACTACCCAAAGTGAATGAATATACAACGGAACCTAATATCAATCCACTATTTAATCCCTTTGTCTCGCGATATCCTAATTAAGCATAAGGCATGGTGGTCGTCACCCTTATTAAGCTTAATTGTATTTATGCTCGATCTCCAGGTAGACTGTTTCGACAAATAGCATTTGATAACCACTTTATCAAATACATTTGAGCACGGCCATGCATTTAAACAGTCTTTCCCTATCGAGGGGCCCATGGATATCTCTCTCTAATAATAGAGAGGGACAAATTCCTTAAAATGTCTCTCACATTCAAGCTATGATAGGACACTCCGATCTCAGTCGTATTGATTACTCTGTTACAAGTAACGTCCGACTGAGTCAAAACGTGGCTCCATTCATACTAGAATCAATAAAGACATAAGGTCTAAGGATTCTAAAATAGTATTGAGGAAGTAATACTTATGACTTAAGACCATGAAGTATTACTTCTCTGACGGATCACGTCCAATACAATGTATCCCCATATATTGCATCTATGATGTGATTTGTATCCATTACACGTGATCAGTAAAACAAGATCATCAATCAACAATCATACTAGTTTTATTTCATAGTAATTAAGCATTACATAAAACTAGGGACTACTAGAATAGTAATTACATAAGCTAATGAGTTTTACTATCAAATCACACATTTGATAATCAAAAGCAAAATTAACTATTCAATTACATGCTCAAAAGATAATAAAACGCACAACATGTGCTAATGGTCCTAAGGCACTACTAACATAGAGGTCTATCGGGTTCGCAATACTAGGAACCACATCGAGGTCGGAAATAAATTTCCTGATCCAAACTGCCTCCTTAGCTGCTTCACAATCTGCTATGTACTCGGCCTTTGTCGTAGAATCTGCGATGGTCGATTGCTTTGAACTGCGCCAGCTCACAGCACCTCCATTCAAGTTAAACACATATCCCGATTGCGATCGAAAATCATCTCTATCGGTTTGGAAACTAGCATCGGTGTAACCATTTACAAAGAGCTCATCCGTCCCTCCATAAATCAAGAATGTATCCTTAGTCTTTCGTAAGTACTTGAGGATATTCTTGACTGAGATCCAGTGACGTTCACCGTAATTAGACTGGTATCTGCTCGTAAGGCTTAAGGAAAACGAGACATCTGGACAAGTACATAACATGGCGTACATGATGGATCCTATGGCAGAAGCATAAGGGATCTCTTTCATGCGTTCTAATTTGGCAGGTGTTTTAGAACACTGTTTGTTCGACAGAACAGTACCATGTGCCATAGGACAAAGGCCCTTCTTAGACTCTTGCATGCTAAACCGCTTTAGCACCTTGTCTATATATGTACTCTTACTTAGGCCAATGAGTCTCCTGTATCTATCTCTATAGATCTTGACTCCCAGAATATAGCTGGCATTGCCTAAGTCTTTCATAGAGAAACACGTACTCAACCAAGCCTTGACAGACTTTAAGGTTGGTATGTCGTTTCCAATGAGTAGTATGTCATCTACATACAAAACCCGGAATACGATTGAGCTCCCACTAACCTTCTTGTAAACACAAGGCTCATCCTCATTTCTAATGAAGCCAAACTCACAAACAGCATCATTAAAACGGATGTTCCAGCTTCAAGAAGCCTGTTTGAGTCCATAAATAGATCTCTGAAGCTTACATACTTTTCCAGCATTCTCTGGAGTGACAAAACCTTCAGGTTGTGTCATATACACCTCTTCAAGTTTTCCATTAAGGAAAGCGGTTTTGACATCCATTTGCCAGATTTCATAGTCATAGTAAGCTGCAATAGCAAGCAAAATCCGAATGGACTTGAACATAACTACAGGGGAAAAGGTCTCGTCATAGTCAATACCATGAACTTGTTTGAAACCTTTCGCGACCAGTTACCCTTGTACGTTTGTACATTCCCTTCCATGTCGGTTTTAATCTTAAAACCCATTTGCACCCTATGGGAGCTACCCCTTCAGGTGGATCAACCAAGATCCAGACTTGGTTTGTGTACATGGAGTCCATTTCAGATCTCATGGCCTCAAGCCATTTCTCGAAATCTGGGCTATTAATTGCTTGTTTGTAGGTTGAAGGTTCATCGTGATCCACAAACATAACATCACCATGTTACGTTATGAAAAAAAACCAAATTTTTCGGAGGTGGACGACGAACTCTACCAGACCTACGCAATTCTTGTGTTTCTTGAGCTAGTCTTTGGCTGCACTAGCTGTTTGTGGTACCTGCTGCACAACAACTTGTGGAGTCTGTTCAATTTCCATCTTATCATTAGTGCTAGTTTGAGAGTCTGGAACTTCAGTAAGTTCTCGCTAATCCCACTCGTGTTTCTAGAAATAAATTCTTTTTTCTAGAAAGACTCTCGTGCGAGCAACAAACACTTTGTTTTCGTTAGGGATATAAAAGTAGTATCCTTTAGTTTCCTTAGGATAACCTACAAATATGCACTTTTCAGATTTTGGAGCCATCTTATCAGAAGCTGAGCGTTTTACAAAAGCTTCATAGCCCCAAATCTTGAGGAAAGACAAACTAGGACGCTTCCCAGTCCATAACTCGTATGGCGTCTTTGCAACTGATTTAGATGGAACACGGTAAGTGTTAAAGCTGCTGTCTCTAGTGCGTGTCCCCAAAAAGAATTGGGCAGGCTCGTGTGACTCATCATAGAACGAACCATATCTAATAAGGTTCTGTTCCTCCTTTCAGATACACCATTCCATTGTGGAGTAGCTGGAGGAGAAAGTTGTGAAACGATTCCACAATCCTTTAGATAGTCACAGAATTCTTGACTCAAGTGTTCTCCTCCTCGATCAGATCGAAGAACCTTAATACTCTTGCCAAGTTGGGTTTCTACTTCTAGTTTAAACTCTTTAAACTTAGCAAATGCTTCGGATTTGTGTTTCATCAAGAACACATATCCATACCTACTGAAGTCATCAGTAAAGGTAATGAAGTAGAGGTAACCACCCCTTGCATGTATATTAAAAGGGCCACATACATCACTATGTATTAGTCCTAATAAAGCATCGGCTCTCTCACCTAGCTTAGTGAAAGGTGATGCTGTCATCTTACCCAACAAACAAGATTCGCATCGATCATAAGACATGAAGTCAAATGATTCCAAAAGCCCATCTTTATGGAGCTTAGATATGCAGTCTTCGTTTATGTGGCCTAAGCGACAATGCCAGAGGTATGTCGGATTAGAATCATTAGTCTTAATCCTTTTTGTATTTATATTTAAAATTGGCATATCAAGGTCTAAAATATATAGACCATTATCAAAGAGGCGCTTGCATAAAAATATTATCCAAAACTAACGATAATCGTTGGTTTTTGATTGAAATCTCAAAACCTTTCTTGTCCAAACAAGAAACTGAAATAATATTCTTATTTAAACTTGGTTCATAGAAACAGTTTTCTAAACCCAAAACAAGCCCTGAAGGCAAAGTAAAAGTACAAGTCCCTACAGCTAGGGCTGCAACACGTGCTCCGTTGCCAACTCGTAGTTCCACTTCACACTTTGCCAACTCTCTACTCCTTTGCAGTCCCTGCACATTAGTACAAATGTGAGAACCACATCCGATATCAAGTACCCAAGAAGTAGTTGTATTTAAATTGATATCAATCATATTAATATCAACAACATAAATACCTGAGCCCAAAGCAACATTTGCTTTCTCATTTTCCAGCCTTTTCCCTGCAACATAGCTTTTGCAGTTCCTTTTCCAGTGACCCTTTTCACCACACTGATGACAGATAGAGTCCTTGGCTACACCACCCTTATATTTCAGTGCATTGTTGAAAGTGGTTTGCTTGCCCTTGGGCTTACCTTTCGGTTTGCATTTGGATTTCACAAAACCTTTGCCTTTGCCCTTTTGCACCATCAGTATGGTGTTGGGCTTGGACTTGCATATTTCCTTCCCGGCAGTCCTCAGCATGTTCAACAACTCAGGCAATGGCTTGTCAATTTCATTCATGTGATAATTCAGAATGAACCGATCGAATGACTCGAGCAACGATTGCAAGATCAAATCGGTCGACGACTCTTGCCCCAAAGGAAATCCCAATTTTTCAAGGTTCTGAACATAACCTATCATCTTAAGAACGTGAGTTCCTACTGGCATTCCTTCAGACATTTTGCATTGAAAAAGAGATTTCGATACGTCGAATCTCTCTTGGCGTGCTTGTCCTTGATATAGTTGCTTTGGGTGAGCCGACGATCTCATAAGCCCCCATGTCCTCATGTTGCTGCTGAAGCTCAGAGTTCATGGTGATAAGCATGAGGCTAGACACATCTAAAGCATCACTACAATGCTTCTGATAAGCACTTCTTTTCAGCGGTCGAAGCGCGAGCCTCGCAGTGTATCGAGAATATGTCTGTTCTAGAACATACAGACTTTTCTTTCATGCTTGAGAACGATTCTCAAGTTCTCGAACGATCGAGGAAGTTAACTCCCTCTAATTTGTCCTTCTCAAGGGACGAAACGCAGATGATAGTGTTTGGTTTGAATTTGCCATTTTTCTACAACAAAATACATATGCAAAGTAAGTACCGATAAAAATCATTATTAGGTCTTTTTATCTTTTTAATGATTTCTCCCACTATTTTCTTCGAGTGAATAACCCTCATTATCAACTCGTAAAGTTCGTTAACTTTCTAGCGGGCCAATATCCATATTTCACCTCGTTCTGAGTCAGCTTTGGCTGATCGCCCAAAACTTAGTTATTTAGGTAGGCAACGTTTGCCAATTACATCAAATTATGTAATTATTGGTTAATTGAGTGAATAACATTTATTCAAGCGTATCATTATACACTTTTCTCAACTCTTTTGCCTCTAGATCCTCAATCCATTTATTGAGATAATCCAGTTAACTAGGACCCTAAGTTTTTTCCGGCGGATATCACAAATTATCCTTCGCGCCTCACCCGGATAGACACGTATGTACAGCTTTGGCATGTCCCATACTAATGTCGATCTAGGCCTTGACGAAGGCCAAACTTAGGAAGGCACTAATTAATATTTAATTGAGGGGTTTTGTTTTTAACAATCTCACCAGAAAAGCATAAAATAAAACAGTTTATGCTTATATACATATGCATCCAATACATAAAAGTAAAAATGCAATAGTAATCGCCATATCCTATTCGGTTTTTCCAAGCCAATGGAAAAACTGTGAAGTCAATCTAAGGGTGTGAAAAGAAAACATTCTATTTTACACTGTCTTGATCTTCAAGTGGTTGTCTCCAAATCATCATCACAGTTGTACCTTCTCCTAATCTAGAATTACATAATTCTAAGGAAACCTCGAGTTACATTCGAGGGGATTTGATGAGAAGAGAATTACAACTTTTGATAAAAAGAGATAGGCACGATACGCGAGATCGTATTTATAAAATAAACCAACGGGGGTAAAGGCGATTACTATGCATCATGCTCAACTAACATAACAATTTATGAAAAATGAGCAACCCGACAAAATGAACATTTCATATTCCATTTTCGATTCGGTGGACCCGGCCACACCGCTCGGTCGACCGGGTAACCAGTCGGCTGAACCGACCTATCTCCCAATCGTCCGAACAGAGAAACTGAGAGTACTCGGTTGACCAAAACAGGCATTGCGGTCGACCGAAGACCAAATCGGATCGACCAAAAATCTTGACTCTCATACATACAAAATGATGCAAAAACATGTCGTACATGATATACAACATTTCTAGCAATCCTAAGGCATGCAAAATATAGATTCATAATCCATATTAAAATACTATAGCACATTTAGTCTATAGGGTACTCGTGAGTGTGTCTGATACCACTGTTAGAGGAATAACCGGGTCTAAAACAAGTTATGCAGCGGAAATAAAATGACCCAGCCTCTAATAGGATCTTTCACGAGTAAGAACCTTAGACTACGGGATAGCATTATACCTTTCGAAGTACAGAATAAGGCTGAAACGGTTTCAGTTGTAGGTTTGTTGTCACGAACGGAACGCCACCAACGCAGGCTCCGCCTATCCCAATATCCACTCGATCTTCCGGGGATGGTCCTCTACCGGTTGGTGCTAGCCAACGCCTTGTAGAAGTCTTGAAGACACTCTTCAAGATGGAGTATATATATATGGAGGATATAGGACCTAAAAGAAGAACAATAAACAGTTTTCTTACTTCTTTTCTATTAGCCAAAGCTAGAAAACAAGTATATAGAAAAGCTGTCTTTTCTTTCTATTCAAGCTCTCTTGAATGCTCTCTCTTTTTCTCTCTTCTCTAAGATTTCAAAAGCTGGAGAATAATCACTTCGAATACTAGGAAAAATCAGCATTTTTCTTAGTCATTCAAGGGAGAGTGGGGAGAGAGAAAGGGGGAAGTGGGAGATCATGGAGGAAACAACACTCCTCCACATTCTCCACCAATTCAACCTCCTTCTAAGAGATAAGAGCTGGAAAATATATCCAATTTTCCAGCCATAAGGTCGGTCCAAATGGGTTGGTCGGCTCAATCATATTGGTCGGCCCAACCCGATTAAGGGCCCGGCCCGAAGCCCGGCCCGGCCCAATCGAATTGGCGCACCTTAGATTAAATGTACTCCAACAGACACTTTCTCTTTTCCTGTTTTTAAAAAATTGTTCCATTGCTAAGATGTTATTGACAATATCATCTTAGTTTGATGTGTTAAATTATTTGATCACAGTTCAGTCTTGCTGCCTGTCTTTCTTTCAAAGGTTCACTCCCTTCTAGATCATCATAAACTCCACGATATGGCAGTTATATTTGGTGTAGAAAGAATTCTGAAATCCTCCATGAGCTTGCATTGATAAGGGTTCTACCATATTCATTAGAGAAATTGAAGTCACTCTACATCAAATTTTCAATATGCTTTGGCCAGTTTGTGTGAAATTTCAAATCCCTTTACAGGGTATATGTTAATCTCTTTATGTTGTACTACTAATGGCAAAAAATACTAATTATAGATTTTAGATAAATTGAACACATGAAAAGTGGATGGTTACAGGTTTTTGAAAAGAAATGGAAGGATCTTTGTTATAGCCGAAGGACCTACTACAGTGGAAGGTTAATGGAAGCTCAAACTCTAGTTAGTCGAGGAAGACTAGCGAAGTTAGCTCAGCACTTCCGACTCGGAAATATAAGTCCTGATAACGGCACTTGTTAAGTGCCCCCTCCCCCGAGAAAAAAAATCTTTTATTAAAAGAAAAAGGAAAAGAACTCTAGACTTGTCACATTGTCTTTTCGTCTTTATCCACTAGCTCGCCTTTCAAATCTTTCTATTATGCAGTTGGACATATATCATTAATCAAATTTTAGTTTTTTTTTTTTTTGTTTTGAGAATGTGTTTTAATCAATTGAAATTTTTCGTGCCCGACTTTCTTGATATGTCTTATAGATCACATTGGTGTTACCAGTGTGAATAGCTTCAACAATTAACACAATGCATGAGTACATATTTGTAAACTATGTGGTGCTGCTGCTGGAAGCAAGGCAATGGTGACCGACGTGGCAAAACTTATCGTTTCATTTCGAAGAACACATTTAACCCGTCGAGTATGACTAAGATTACTTGTGCATTTCTTCTCCCGTACTACAATGTTGCTCGGATTTTTCCTTTGATCAAGTTACCTGGGGGTTTTAAAATAGAAAGATACTTGATTTGGTAAAGTACATTGTATCAGAAAGAATCTTGATTAGCATGATGCTCCATAGTTCGATATTGACCTTAATGTGATAGAAAATCTTGTTATTGGATGAATATTGGTTGTTAAAAAGGGTATTACTACTTAGAACTGAGCTTTCAGCTTTTCATACATAATTGCTATACATAAAAGTTCATTTCCGATGTTAAAGAAGACTGACGCATTTGGTATAACACTTTTCACTAGTAATAACAGCACTGCCCATAATAAAAAGGAAAAAATGTCCATTTCCTAATGGCCTTAAAATTTATCGTCTCATTACTTGAATACTATGAAGAGATGATTTTTAGACCTAAAATTATTTTTAATTGGAATGAAATATGAGATGTGTCAACCTAATCACTATACAAAGAAAGTTTGCTTTATGTTAAATTTTCCCTCTCCCATTGATCAAGATACTTCAGAATCGGGGAAGAACCGATATGGCTCCAGTGCGGAACGTGCAGAACTTATACTCGTCCGTCGAATTAAAATTTTTACGGTAAAGATTGATTTAAAATGAACACTTAACATGTTTTTACGATACATATCGTGTTTTTTAAGGACATCTATCGTGTTTTTGAATCAAATGACACATGTCCTGAGTTGTTCCATATGTGCGAATTTGTTGGTGTTCCACGTAGGTTTCGGAAAGCCCTATACCTCTGTCTTGGGCTTTAGGGCTCTTGTTTGGGCCATAACCTTTGTTCCCCTGTTTTCAATTTTTTTTTGGGTCCATCGGCACTTTTCCTTCAGGCTTTTCTTTCTTGGGCATCATTCTTACCCATATTCTTGAAAGTTCTTCACCCTTTTCCTTATATATGATTTATTAGGAGTGTGTCACTGGAAATACACATCTCTTAAGTCCTACTTGCCCAAAATTAAATAAGGGCAAACATGAGAATGCAGAATAAAAATATCATTGAGATTTGAATGAGACAATTAATTTGGAAAAAAAAATTGACAAAAGAAGCCGTATTTGGAGCGAGGGAGTAATTAAAATGCTATAAAGTCGGTTTTTAGATGACTTGAACTCACAATCTTACACTAAACATTTCTTGTCGAGGGGAAAGTGAGACAAATTGCAATTAAGTACACTACAATCTATCACCATCTCTCGAACTCTATGTAACAATATAATAAAACAATAAAATGAGTTAGAGAGAGAGAGAGAGAGATCCTTATCTTCTCTGCCTCTTGTGCTCTTTTTTCCCATTATTCCATACACTTTTTACAATGATGTGATTCATCTACAACTTCTTGATACAAGATTTTTACATAGTGTAAGTTTCTTTTTCCTCAACAGTTTTCTCTCATTTTGAATTTAATTTCCTCATGCTTTCATATTGATCGAACAATATATCTTCCATGAAATACATATGTTGAAACGTCTTAGGATTTTTTATTTGGAGTTGCACAAATAATAGTGTATGTAATTTACAAATATGGTAAAAAGTTCCCAAAAGTTAATCTCCACGAAGCAGCACCTGTGGAAAAGGAGACGGGCCTGAAGCCTGAGCTGGACATTTTAAATAGTAGAGATGATTCAGATGACGACATTATTGAAGTTTAAATTATGTAAGAAGTAGGGACTGCAAAGTAAATTCACGAAGTGGATTATTGAAGGGATCCAAATACTGGGCTATAACAAGTTAGAAACTGTTTGGAGCTATACTGGCAGAAGCTTAACTATTAGAAAGGTCAAACTCATTTTTTTTTTTTTTGTAACTGATAGCTCTACTTGATTATTACAGCTCAATTATTCTTGTCGAGAGCAAATTAAACAAAGAGTTTAATTGAATTTACTAAATCCGTAATTTGTTGAAATAGACAAGTGACAACCATAAATTTTTGTCAAAAAAAAAAAGAAGAAAAGAAAAGAAAAAGACAACCATAAATGTAGCTATAATTGACTTTAGTGATTACTACTCTCATTCTTCCTTACACATTGTATTGTTAAGTAGTTCTTTTACGGCTTCTGTATACAAGATTATCATATAGCGGTGATTTTCTTATCCTTAAACTTTCCACTTCTTAATTAATTTGCTTGTAGTGATCGGAAAAACTTTAATATATCTTTCATAAAATACAGACGTCGAACGTCTTGTGATTTATATTTACTTAGTAGATTTTCAAATAAATTTTAACTAAATAAGACATCATATATTACAAAAAGGAAAATAAGCCATCATATTTATATTTAGTACGTGTGAAGAACTTGAATTCATGAAACGAACAAAATTCTTTCTTTTTAAATAAAAGCCACCTGTTGTGGTGGGGGGTTTGGCATGAACCCCTAACCGTTCATTAATTATTCCAAAATATGCAAAAAGTACATGGAGGGGGACAAAGTCAATTACCTCCAAATTGGTCGAAACAAATACACTTCTTACAAATAGAACATGACAGAGTAAATGCAAACTGGACCATTTATAAGTATAGTCCAGGTGATAAGAAGTCTATTCTAGCATGCAACATAAATGCAAACAAGAATATAAATAAAGCAACTGCAAAGCTAATCCATTTATAATATTGGATCAAGTGTTACAAAGGAAAAAAAATGCAAAACAGTAAAATGCAAAGCCATAAAGAGGCCAAACAATGCAAATCAGAGCCATTTATAACCATGGACCAGGTGTTACAAAGTTACCTTACCAAACTTCTTGCACACAATTGAACAAAATAAGTCATAAATAATAAAAGAAAAATATTTCATAATTTATAAGTATTTATGACCCTAATATTAATGGCAAGTGAAAAGGAACTAATGGCTTCCAAATAATTGATCTGATTAAGCATATTATAAAAGGAATTTGATTGTCTCTCAAACAATTATTGACCGAACAGACCAAAACCAATTTCTTAATTGATCAAATGATTTAGTCAAGATGAGAGTATATCTAATAATTAAGTGTAATAATATATATTAGCCCAGAAATATAATTTCTCATTATTGATCATCAAACCAGCTGCCCAAACAACTTTCTTGATCATCAAACCAGCCTATCTCTTTGGCATCATGGGAAAAGTTATCTTTCACGATGTTCTTGTCGTTCTTTACTCTTGATGTCTTCTATTCGAATCTAAATGCAACTTAGCTCTCCAAACTCACTTCTTTAGCTCTCGGAGTGGTCAAATTTCATATGTTCTTGGATTAAGTCATGGACAAATAATTTTATTCCACCCTATATAAACCACGCCTTCCCAAGCCCAAGTCCTCTCATCAAACAACTTAATTCTTCTTCCATTGCCAAGAATGGCATTTTCATTCAATGCTACTCCAATAGCAAATATTTTTGGCATTCTTGGGAATATTGTATCTTGCATGGTGTTCTTGACCCTAGTGTAAATTAAATCTTGTATCTCTCAATTTTTCATTAGTTTCAAGCTCTAAATAAATTAAACTCATATATGGAGATTAATCAATTTTGATATTTGTTTTTTGTTGATTTAAGTTATAGACCAACATTTTACAGTATATGTAGGACGAGATCTACACAAGGATATTATTCTGTACAATATTCTATTTCTCTATTTAACACGGTGTTGTACTAATTTTCTGTTTAACACCCAATATTTGCTAGTGAATTATGTACGTGTGAAGAACTTGAATTCATGAAACGTGCAAAGTTCGTGCACATAATTAAAAACAATAAATCATAAAAGAAAAGGAAAAATATTTCGTAATTTATAAGTATTTATGACCATAGTGTTAATGGTAAGTGAAAATGAACTAATGGCTTCCAAATAATGTTGACCTAATTAAGCATATTATAAAAGGAATTTGATTGTCTCTCAAATGTTTATTGACCGAGCAAACCAAAAAAAAATTCTTAATTGATCAAATGATTTAGTCAAGTCCAAGTCATCCCATCAAACAACTTAATTCTTCTTCAATTGCCAGGAATGACTTTTTCTTTTAATGCTACTCGAATAGCCAATTTTTTGGCATTCTTGGGAATGTTGTATCTTGTATGGTGTACATTTAGTACTAGCAGAACTACAACAAAGTATATGGAGTGTACATTTAGTACTAGCAGAACTACAACAAAGTATATGGAGTGTACATTTAGTACTAGCAGAACTACATAGCAGACTATAGTAACTTTGGGTGACAAAATTATTCCAGAGAGTGATTATTTTCAATATCTTGGTTCTATTAATCAAAAGGACGGAGAACTTGATGGAGACATAGCGCATCGAATTAAAGTTGGTTGGTTGAAATGGAGAGTGCAACTGCATTTTGTATGACAGTAATGTACCGTTTAGATTGAATGGAAAGTTATAGAGAACCTCTATTAGACCTTCATTGTTATATGGTACAGAATGTTTGACAACTAAGAAATGGCATACACAAAAAATGTATCTAGCGGAGATGCGTATATTAAGATGGATGCGTGGATATATAATAAATGATAAAGTAAGGAATGAGAGTATTTAGAAGAGGGTATGTGTAGAACCTATTGAAGGCAAGATGAGAGATATCTGTTTGCGTTGGTTTGAGCACATTAAAAGAAGCTAAGTGATGCTCCAATTAGAAAAATTGAGGGATTAGGTAATAATAATGTCATAAGAGGCAGAGGGAGACCGAGGAAAACTTTGACGGAAGTGATAAAAAGGGATACTAATTTGCTAGATTTATATTAGAGTTTTGTTTTGGATCGAAAGAAATGAAGAGCATGAATCTATGTGAATGACTTTATCTAAGACTCATATATTTGTCCTTGAAAGTCTTATTCAAGAAAATGTAAATCTATTAACATCAAAGTCTCTTAATAAATTTGAGAATCTCATGCAATGCCCTCAAACTTTATATATATATATATATATATATATATATATATATATATATATATATATATATATATATATATATATATATATATATGTCTTCTAAGTTGATTAACTTTTAGTCCTTGAGGTTATGTTAGAATTAAGAGCTATTAATATTATATGTAGAATCGAGTTCTTCTAAAAGATAATGATAAATCTTTTGAGTTACGGAAGGAAATAGCATCTAGGCTTGATCTCCAGTAGGTTGGTAAATAACACTTGGTTTTTTTTTTTCATCCTTTTTCAAAACGGAAGTGTGGCCTGGAAGAAACTTTGAGCCTGAAACACTTTGTTTCATGTTTTTTGCCTACAAATTTTTTAGTTGGTATTGTACGACAAAAAAAAAAAAATCACAAAAACAGAATACTTACCAAAAAATGTGTACAAAAAATTACTTGGACAAAAGTTGCTTCATTAATAAAAATGAACAACGTAAAAAACAAATCGTATGTAACAACAATTAAACAAATTAAAGCAGAATAAACTTAATGTAATGTCCTATCTACTGCCCGACGATGTGTATCAAATGGTCGTTTTAGGGTTATTCCGTAGATAGTACGTGTGACTGTCTCTGGTTCGCAGAGCACTACCATGGATTGTTTCGATGACTTGAGCGCCTTCGGGGTCAATACGTATTGGCTATTCAGGTGAATCTGGCTTGAGAAGTGGAGTCTGCTGCAGCGTCTGCGTCCGGTCATCGAGGTGTAGGCTGTAAGAGGGCATCACACCATAATAGACTTCCGGCAGTCCCGATGAAGAGAGACCTGCACCAGTGTGCCGCCCATTTGACTACCCGGAGAAAGAATGTTGATGCTCGGAAATTAGTATTGAAATCGGGAGGGTGTATCAGCCTGAGTATCATATTCTGTCTAAGCCTGAGCCTGTGACTGGGTCTGATCTTTCGGCTGTTGAGACGGTCCCGCCACATCACCGCGTTGCCAGTGCTCTGTATCTCGGCAGGATACTCGACTCCGACGAGTGCCCGGCCTCCCACGCTGAGCTCTACCTTTAACAGCCTGCCTCGGTTGTGTCTCCGGTTGCTCAATGACTGCTTCTGCTATGTCGGTAGTGCGCGGTCGGCAAGCTACCTTCCCAACCGCATCAAATGCGCCTTTGAGGGTTTTGTAGCTTAGGCGATGAGACTTTTGTACTGGCTCACGTTTCTAGTCGCAGGCTTCTCGAATTTCTCCATTATCACCCTATTTGACTCCGAGTGTTACATTAAGATTATAATCAGTATATTAAAAAAAAAAACAAGATTTATGTTAACAACAAAACAAAAAAAAACTTACCAAAATATCTTCAGCTGTAGCGGTGGGTTGATACCCATCGGGAGTGGCCTGGGATCCTTATTTTTTGGGTTCACCAGATGGCGAATGGTGATATTACCAAAAGCGGGAGCAGCGTTCGCGAGTGCATCTGCACGCTCGTCCCACAACTTTATGTATCTGCTGTGCACGTTCTCCCAATTCTCTGACGGGCCCGCCTTCAATGTGTGGACGTTCTGACCCTCGACAATACCGTGTGTCCCTGCCAGTATTGGTACCACCTGGTGGGATCCAAATTGCCTCATAACCCGGTCAGGCAGGTGGTACTTCACTATCTCGAAGCAAATGAGTGGCATTGGGGCTCGCACGGTTGATAGGAAGTCTTCATCTCGAACCACTCTTTCTGTAATTATCGCATCAGGGTACGGTCTCCACATAAACTGTAAAATAAATTCAAGTTAATGTGAAACAATTTATTTATTTAAAAAAAAAAAAAATTTCAAAATTAGCTTACCCCTTGTGTCTCGGTGAACAAATCAAGTTGATCACGAAATACCAACAATTGGTATCTCGGCGTGTTGCGAAAACTCCGGGCTCTATTCCATCTTGTCCCGAAATGAGCACCATCAACGGGGATGTCATCTGTAATCTCGCCTCGGTTCTCCGGACAGAGACAAGAAACGTGCTCCCAAGCCCACAACTGGTCAAAAGAAATAGTATCGATTATTAAATATTCAAATTACATATTAAACATAAAACTTTATATAATTTAGACATACCTGAATGAGCAAACAACAGCCGGCTATGTCCTTCAAATCAGCCATGCCAGAGATGCACATCTGGCGGTACAAATACCCAAGGACACCGCTAGCCCAAGAAGTCGTATCATGCTCGACATCACTGATGGTGAGGAGATAACGCATGTTCGCTCGGGAGCCCGACTTGTAGGGAAAAAGGAAACTACCCATCAAAAGGAATATCAAAGCCCTAGCTCTCTGATCTATTGCCAACTGAGTAACATCATGTCCTAGGGGCTCACTAATGTATGCATAAACTTCTAACAGTTGAAGAGAGTTTCCCCTTATTGACGATAGGGCGGGTCGAAATCCTAACAGATTGAACATAGTAGCAGCCCACTGAGTATCGGACATATTGTAATCCAAACCCCACGACACCACGTGTCCCCTAGTAGGTTGTCCAAGAAGACATCCTACGTCTTATAGAGTATTGGTCGCCTCACCGCTACGCAAGTGAAACGTATGGGTCTCTGGGCACCATCTCTCTACTAAGGAAGTCACTAGAGCGTGATCTACCTTCATATGTCCCATCCTACACCATCCCCAAAAACGTAATTAGTCTATTAGGTTAATTAAGGCAGGATTTGTTTCTCTGTTATACGCGTCATAAACTGACCTTCGCTTCTAATAACCTTTAATGGTTTGTTTAGTGACTCCTCCCTGTGCCACATTCCTAAATATCTATGTAATGACTGTTTGTTTAAAACACTCCTATCTAAAGGACCAGGATGAAGCTGAGCAGGTGTAGACATCTATACAAAAAAAACAATAGACATAGATTTTATAAAAAATAACACATGTTATATCACCAAAATTAACATAAATTGTCTAAACTAAGATCAATTTAAGAATATTAATATCAATTTCAGATAATTACAAAAATTCACCAAATTACACAAATATATCACAATTTACCAAATTCGCAAATGCCCTAAATTCACAAATTCACCAAATTGCTCTAAATTCCCAAATTCACAATTATTTTTAAAGAAAATTCACAAAATCTAACAACCTCATCAACTTCACAAAATTCACCAAATTACATTACAATTAAACAAATATTCACAATAATTTATAGTTAAATTTCCAAAAAATATAAATTAAAAAAATTCTAGGTTTATACCTTTAAAATTGATATAGAGGGAAGGTGGTGGAGATTGATGGTGGCTGCAGGAGGGCAGTGGGCAGCAGGGCTCTTTGGTGGGGGGGGGGGGTTCTTTGCCTTATGGTTTTTTTTCTCTCTCCAGAAAACGCGAGAGAAAGAGAGGAGAAGGGGCTGCTGAATGATTTAGGGTAAGGGGAGGACGGAAGTAGGCTTCTGTCCTAGGCCAACGTGGCAAGGTGCGTCTGGGAAGTGCCATGTCAGCCGCCACTTCCGTCCTGGACATAAATGTTTTCCCAAAAAAAAAGACTGTCGTGGTTGACCCTTTCTGTCAAACCATGGTCAGTCTAATGCTATGCCCAAAGTTTGACTGAGGTGATTATATAAGACTAGTTCAAGGAGCGGGCACAAAGTCGTCTAACATTTCGATAATCATATTCATGTCAAAACTAAAAACTTCTTTGTATGGGAAAACTAGAAACGATTAGTTATCATATCATATGTTAAACATTCCAGTGACCAAACCTCGAAAGTCTTTCCCTTTTGTCAATTTTCTTTCTTAATTTTGTCTCATTTAGAAGATAAATATAATTTAAATTCATATTTCTAATCAAAATATATCCTCCTACCTCAAATATATCGTCTTACATCGTGAGCAAATTTTAATTCCCCCTCTAATTTTAATTCCTTGCTCCGCCACTGATTTCTAATCCTTTGGTTCAGAACATCAGAAAAGTTAGCTATGATCAAATTATACAAGATAATACTGAGTCTATTTTTTATTTTATAAACTAGAAGTGCTTTTCTTACTTTTGAAAATTTAACCTTTGTGGTATAAGTAGTCAAAGATGCCATTCTTTTCTTTCCTTCTGTTTTTTATTTCTATTTTTTAGTTTTTTATAGCTTATGCAAGATAGTTTCAAGTACTAATCAATTCATCAAGTTCATACGTATTCCATATAGAATTCATTTATCAATTTCAAACGACTTCTCATTGTTGGCACTAATTGGCTATAACAACTGTATGGAGCCAACAACTGTTAATAAATTATATAACAATTGAAAGATACAAACTCGACAACTGTTAATGAGCAATAAACATGTGTTAGAGCAAGATTACAACAATTGTAAATGACTAAGGTAAATGTGTAATCAGAAAGATAAAACGAAGCTTGTATTCAACACAATTTTTTTTAAACAGGTTCGCCTCCTCCCGGATTAGTGTTGGAGTTTCGTGAAGCGTCTACCTCACAGGATACAACGGCAACGCTGGACTTGTTCACATAAATTACACAGGAATCATTACCATGTGTCTTTTCTCATGGTTTTGTTCATTATAGCATGAACACTCCCTGGTTCTGCAAGAGTTTCTAAAGAATTAGCCTGGTGAATCTAACTATTACACGTTTAGTGGATTTCCAGCTCACAGCTGCTCCAGCTAGTGTAAACTCATAGCCACTAGTGAATTTTGATTCATTTATATCAGATAACCAGTTAGCACCGTGTAGCCTTCTACCACTGCTAGGTATCTAGTATAATGCAATCCATAGTTACGAGTATAGCGTAAATACCTTAGTACTCTAACTATTGCAGTCTAATGTTCAGCACTTGGATTACTCATATATCCACTCAACTTTCTTACAACATAAGCAATATCTGGCCTAATACAACTCATTAGATACATTAGACCCCCGATTATCCTTGAATATTCCAATTGGGAAATACTATTTCCACGATTCTTGGATGGATAGAGACTATTATCTAATGGCGTTCTAGCAACCCCAAAATCATCATTGTTAAATTTTTCAAGAATTTTGTCTACATAGTGAGTCTAGCTCAAAGTTAGACCGTCTGATGTTCTCATGATTTTAACTCCTAAAATCACATCAGTAAGACCCATGTCTTTCATATCAAATTTCAAATTCAACATATCTTTGGTAGATTTTACCAACTTGTCATTGCTACCAACAATGAGTATGTCATCCACATATAGACATAAAATGATATAACCATCTTCCGTCTCTTTGACATAGATATATTTATCGCACTCAATGAATCCATTGATTATCATTGTATGATCAAACTTCTCATACCACTTTTTAGGTGTTTGTTTTAATCCATATAATGACTTCACCAACTTACAGACTTTCTTTTCAGCACCTGGAGCTACAAAACCCTCGGGTTGCTCCATATAGATTTATTCATCTAGGTTCCCATTTAGAAAAGTTGGCTATACATCCATTTGATGTATTTTCAAATTTCTTAAGGCGGTGATAGCAGTTAGCAACCTTACAAAGAAATTCATTTTCAAAAAATGATGCATTTCTTGGTCCCATTATGGTGTTCTTGTGAATGTCTTCATTCTTTGAACCATGCACAAGAAATCGGTACGTAGTACTATTATGTGCATAGCCTATAAAGATACAACACACAATTTTAGGACCTATCTTTATCATCTTAGGTGTTGGCACTGCTACCTTGGCGAGACACCCCCACACTCGCAAGTGTTTGTATGAAGGTTTCTTGTTTGTCCATAACTCATATGAAGTTTTGTCCTTTTCCTACCAGGGTACCCTATTCAAAAGGTAATTTCTAGACAAGATAGCTTCACCCCACATATTTGAAGGTACCCCAAAATTTATCAACATTGCATTCATCATTTCTTTCAATGTTCGATTTTTACGTTCAGCTACTCCATTAGATTGAGGAGAATATGGTGCAGTTCTTTCATGAATAATTCCATGTTTTTTCATAGATGTCGCTGATAGGTGCCTCATACTCACTACCTCTATCAATCCTTAATATTTTGATATTTTATCAAGTTGTTTTTCAACTTCATCTTTAAAGAGA
The DNA here is from genome assembly GCA_026122235.1 of Vinca minor. NCBI lineage: Eukaryota > Viridiplantae > Streptophyta > Magnoliopsida > Gentianales > Apocynaceae > Vinca > Vinca minor. Next base: position 1,710,297 of record JAOCZM010000120.1, read on the forward strand.
ACAAAATTCCCTAACGCTTCATCTTTGCTCTTTAGCAAATACACATAGTAATATTTCGTGATATCATCAATAAAAGTAATGAAATACTTATTTCCTCCACGTGTTTGAACTGATTTCAAATCACACACATCACTATGAATTAATTCAAGTTGTTCGGTGCTTCTTTTTATTCAGTGAAACGAAGACTTTGTTAATTTTGCTTTAATTCAAATTTAACACTTATCACTCAAATCGATATGGAATGTAGGTACATGGTCCATTTTAATTAATCGTCGCAACGAATTATAATTAAAATGACCAAGTTGTTTATGCCATAAATCAGAAGACTCAAGCAAATAAACAAAAGATGTATCTTTATTGATAATCTTAATTACACTCAATTTAAACAACCGATCGTTGCCTACCCCTTTCCTACAAACATTCCATCTTTGTTCAAAGTGAGCTTATCTGATTCAAACACCATGCGAAAGTCATGCTTGTTTAACAAAAATCCAGATACAATGTTCTTTTGAATCTCTTGCACATATAACATGTCTTTCAGTGTTAAAATCTTGCCAGAAGCCATCTTCAAAAGAACATTCTCTTGCCCTCGACAGAAAGCGTGGCAGACTTTCCCATAAATATTTTTTTCACCTTCAACAGATTCAATGGTGGAATGAATTTTTTCCATATTTTTGGATCATATGATATGATTTATATGTTAATTATTATTATATATATAAAAATATATAATATATATATATATATATATTAATTTCTCAATACGATTTTACGATTCACGAGTTTACGATTTTCCACCCCTCCTCCGAGTCTACGTAGAATCGCGATTTTAACAACCTCGCATACTACATCTTCAATTCGAATTTCGTAATGAAATAAAACTAAGTTTTTGACTTACAATTCTAAATGTTTAGTTACTCGATTCATGTACATAAAATAATCTCTCAACCAAACAATCAAGTGAAAGCTAATTTATATTTCTGTCTTTTCTTGCCAAAAGCGCAAAGTGTAAGTTCTCACCGTTGGTACTAATTAGGAACCTCTTCATGTCACTTGTATTGCATACATTTGAGATCCAGAAATTGCCCTTGCGATGCATCTAATTACTTTATATATATTCAAAGAAAACTATTCTTTGAACTAGCTTGAAGACAACAATGCAGATATAATGAAAATCTTTATTCTGTACGAAATTTTGTGATATGCTTTTGTAGGTTTTTAAACAAAATACGCATCTAGACAAATTCCTCTAGAAAATGGGTCGAAGATATTGCATGTACCATTAACATTAAAATCAACTTGCAAAATTAAATTCCTAATCAAGAATTATCTTCACGTCTTTAGATTGTTAGAAACAGTATATAAATATATATTCAAATCATGCACATAATATGAAATTAGCGGAAAACATAAATATAAAAGAAGTTGGATTGAGAAAGCAAGCCTGGAAGTCGTGACAAAGTCACTATCCTAAAGACGTGAAGACCTTTCTACGTGCGGGTGATAACGGTCTGTCACGACTCCAAGATAAAACTCATTTCCATGTTGTCTTCGCAATGAGCACATTCACTGGAATACTTCTCACGAATTAATCCAATCTACTCGCCCAATTGAAAGTATCCAAAACCTTAGAAAATATGCTGGTAGTTAAAAAATGAAGAGTGAATTTTTACCTACAACAATCTCTAAAATTCTCATGGGTTTCATAACCCCTTATAGTAGAAAATGGTTATCCATAACTCCTTTCACCATTAAAACATTTGGAGTTAATATATTTAAAATATGTAGGTTACAATATTGGATAGAGAGAAAATAAATTATTTAAGGGTTACAAAATTTTGACATTAATGGGGAAGTTACAACAATTAAAATAGGAGTTATAAATATTTAAAGTATTAATTTGAAAATAAATTGATGTTTTAAACTTTAATTTATAACGCTTACTTCTTCTACAACAGAACACAATATATATAATAAAATATATTTCAATAAAAAAAATATTCCCACATCTATATAAATCATTCTTCATTATAATAAAATTTTGTCCGCAATCCGCGCAACACGCGAGTCTCCGGCCTAGTAATAATATAAAGGAAAATAAGCCATTATATTTATATTTAGCACGTGAAAATAGGTTGACTTCTTGAAACGTGCAAAGTTTGTGCACATAATTGAACAAAATAAATCATAAATATCAAAAGGAAAATATTTTATAATTTATTAGTATTTATGACCATAATATTATTAATTGCATTTGAAAAGTAACTAATGCCTTACAAATAATGTTGACAATATTATAAAAGGAATTTGATTCTCTCTCAAACAATTATTGACCGACCAAACCAAAAATAATTTCTTAATTGATCAAATTATTTAGTCAATCCCAAGTCATACCATCAAACAACTTAATTCTTCTTCAATTTCCAGTAATGGCATTTTCTTTTAATTCAACTCAAAAAACAAATATTTTTGGAACTCTTGGGCAAGTTGTATCTTGCATGGTGTTCTTGGCCCCAGTTCAAGTCAAATCTTGTAACTCTGATTTTTTATTTAGTTTCAAGTTCCAAATAAATTAATCTCATATATATGGAGATTAATTAATTTTGATAATTTTTTGTTGGTTTAAATTATAAGCCAACATTTTGCAGGATATGTAGGAAGAGATCCACACAAGGATAACATTCTATTCAATATTCCCTTTCACTATTTAGCACGGCGTTGCACTTATACTATGCTCAAATCAAGAAATACGACGACCAAGGAAGCAAACCAAAACCCCATTCAACTTACTTAGCAGCACCATTCATCTTGTCTAGGCCCGAGTCAAATAGCCATTTGACCGGCCTAGTTGTCGCTCTCATTCTTTCTTACACTTTGTATTGTTACGTAGTTCTTTTATGTCTTCTGCATACAAGATTATCGCATAGCGGTGATTTTCTTATCCTTAAAATTTACACTCCTTAAATAATTTGCTCGTAGTAATTGAACAAAACGATAATATATCTTTCATAAAATACAGACGACGAACGTCTTGGGATTTATGTTTAATTAGTAGATTTTCAAATAAATTTGAACTAAATAAGCCATCATATATTGCCATCATATATTACAAAAGGAAAATAATTATATAAAGGAAAATAAGTCATTATATTTATATTTAGTGTGTGTGAAAAACTTGACTTTATAAAACATGCAAAGTTCGTGCAAATAATTGAACTAAATAATAAAAGGAAAATATTTCGTAATTTATAAGTATTTATGACCATAATACTAATGGATAATGAAAAGTAACTAATGACCAATTGTCTCAAACTATTTTGAACAAAGATGCATGTCGAAGTGCCTCTTTTAGATTAACTGATGGAAAAGGGTAATTTTCCAAGTGTCAAAGGCATCTCCCAATTCCATTCCTTGCTCTTTTGAAATAGCAATTCCACTTCTTGCTCGAAGCTCTTTTTCTATGAGAAATAACGACGACAAATTCATCAAGAAATATTAAACATGCAAGCAAATTCCTTGATCCATTTTCATTACTTAAGCTTACTTGGCCAGATTCATTCAGCAGCATGGGATTTATTTTTTCTTTAATAAATACAAAAAAATCCATTTTTTATACAAACGTGAAGAAAACAAATACTAATCTATAGGCAGTAATCCACCCCACTTCTTCATTTCACGTTGCCAGTAATCCACTATATAAACCTTGTCTTCCTCTCATTAAACTTATAAATTCTTCTTCAATAAATCCTGCCTTCCTCTCATCAAACTTATTTCTTCTCCAATTGATAAGAATGGCCATTTCTTTCAATGCTATTCCAATGACAAATATTTTTGGCATTCTTGAGAATACTGTATCTTGTATGTTTTTTTTTGCCCCAGTGTAAGTAAAATCTTGTAACTCCGATTTTTTCTTTAGTTTCAAGTTCAAAATAAATTAAACCCATTTAGGGAGGAAAATGTATTTTGATATTTGTTTTTGTTGGCTTAAATTATATGCCAACATTTTACAGGATATGTAGGACGACATCCACACAAGGATATCATTCTATACAATATTCTTTTTTGCTATTTAGCGAGATGTTGTACTTATACTATATTAAAATCAAGAAAGACGAATTGTTATTAATCACAATCAATATTGTAGTCACCATCGTGGAGACGATATATATCATCGTCTTCATGATAATACGCTACCGATGCTGCCAAGATTCCACGTACAAATCATGTTCTTAATTTGTTTTGTGTGCAATAAGACATAGTTAACGACCATTCTATGTTTTAAATTATATCTTGATTTCAGTACAACCTTGATACTCCAACATGTAAGTATATGTGCAGGTTTTACCTACAATTTTTATCATTGCATTTAATAATGGAGAACTTGGTACAATTATACTTTTTACATTCTTATTCTTACAATGTGAAAAAGAGTTGCATGCGTTGGATGGATATTCTTTCATAAATTATAGACGACGAACGTCTTGGGATTTATATTTAGTTAGTAGATTTTTAAATAATTTTGAACTAAATAAGCCATCATATATTTCAAAATAAAGAAAAATAAGCCATCATATTTATATTTAGTACGTGTGAATAACTTGACTTTGTGAAACGTGCAATGTTCGTGCACATAATTGAACAAACTAAGTCAGTAATAATAAAAGGAAATATTTCATAATTTATAAGTATTTATGATCATAATATTAGTGGCAAGTGAAAAGGAACTAATGGTTTCCAAATAATGTTGGCATAATTAAGAATATTATAAAAAAGATCTTGATTGTCTCTAAAACAGTTATTGACCGAGCAAACAAAAATAATTTCTTAATTGATCAAATGATTTAGTCAAGTCCAAGTCGTCCCATAAAACAACTTAATTTTTCTTCAATTGCCAAGAATGGCCTTTTCTTTCAATGCTACTCGAATACCAAATATTTTTGACATTCTTGAGAATATTGTATCTTGCATGGTGTTCTTGGCCACAAATGTAAGTTATACCATACTCATATTTTTTATATGTAGGACGAGATCCGCACAAGGATATCATTCTATAGAATATTTTGTTTCACTATTTCGTGCGACATTGTACTTATACCATACTCAAATTAAGAAAGATGTATTGTTATTAATCACCATCAACAATGTAGGCACCATCGTAAACACAACATATCTCAACATCTTAATGATTTACGCGACCGATGCTGCCAAGTTCGAAGTGCAAATCATATTCTTAATTTGTTATGTGTGGTGCTACAAAACATAGTTAAGGATCATTCTATTTTTTTTATTTATATTTTAACTTCAGTACAACTATGTTATTCTAACAGTTAAGTATATGTGCATGTTTTCACTACAATTTTGATCATTGTGTTTAATAATGGGGCACTTGGTACAATTATAGTTTTTGCATACTTATTCTCACAACACGGAAAAAGAGTTATAACTGTTGGATGAATATATCTTTCATAAAATATAGACGTCGAACGTCTTGGGATTTATATTTAGTTATTCGATTTTTAAATAAATTTGAACTAAATAAATCATCAATTATTACAAAAAGAAAAATAATCATATAAAGGTATAAAGGTATAAAGGAAAATAAGCCATCATACATATATATATATATATATATATATATATATATATATATATATATATATATCACACACACACACACACACACATGTGTGAAGAACTTGAAACGCGCAAAGTTCGTGCACATAATTGAACAAACTAAGTCATAAATAATAAAAGGAAAAGATTTCATAATTTATAGGTATTTATGACAATAATATTAATGGCAAGTGAAAAGGAACTAATGGCTTCCAAATAATGTTGACTTAATTAAGTAAATTGCAAAAGGAATTTGATTGACTCTCAAACAATTATTGATCGAGTAAATCAGGAACAATTTTTTAATTGATCAAATGATTTAGTCAAGCCCAATTTATCCAACCAAACAACTTCATTCTTCTTCAATTGCCAAGAATAACATTTTCTTTCAATGCTACTCCAATAGAAAATATTCTTGGCATTCTTGGGGATGTTGTATCTTGCATTGTGTTCTTGGCATCGGTGTAAGTTAAATCTTGTAACTATGAATTTTGTTTTAGTTTTAAATTCCAAAAATTAATCCCATGTATGGAGATGAATTAATTTTGATTTTTTTTGTTGGTTTAAATTATAGGCTAACATTTGCGGGATATGTAGGATGAGATCCACACAAGGATATTATTCTATACAATATTCCGTTTCATTATTTAGCACTACGTACGTTGTTCTTATACTATGCTCAAATCAAGAAAGGTGTATTGTTTTTAATCACCGTCAAAAGTGTAGGCACTACCGTGAAGAGGATATATCTCAGAGTCGTCTTCATGATTTACGTGACTAATGCTACCAAGGTTCGACATGCAAATCATATTCTTAATTTGTTATGTGTACGCTATAATACATAGTTAAGGATCATTCTATTTTTTTATTTATATTTTAATTTCATACCATGATGTTGTGGGATAAGGTAATTAAGCACATGTTGAGAAGAATTATGAGCATTTCAAATAATCAATTCCTCAGATTATATAAAAAACTCTCCCGATAAAAAGACTCCTCTGCCAACTGAGCTTCCTTAGACGCGGCATCCCATGATCTCCCCAGTGGCGGAGCCGCCCCCCAAGGACGGTGTTTGGCCCAAGAAATCGTTTGCGGATCTTGTATCCGCCCCTGCACAACAAAAAGTTGCATTGCCGATCAAGGATTTATCAATTTTTAAAGGGGAACCCGCCCTAATCATCGAAGAAACTGAATTATCGCTTTTGAAAAAGCCATGGAAATTGGCTTTAGTTGGGAAATTCTCTAGAAGAGGGCCTCCATTGGATTTGTTAAAGAGAGATTTCCAAAAACTACAATTTAAGGGAGGGTTCTGGATTGGACGATTGGATACACGTCATGTGATTATTCGATTTGAACACGAAGAAGATTACTGTCGTTTCTGGCGGAAGGGAATTTGGATATTCAGCGGATCGCGGATGCGTGTGTTTAAATGGACATATGACTTTGATCTGGAGGTGGAATCGTCCATAGTTCCTGTTTGGATTCGTCTGGAAGGTTTGCCAATACACTTATTCAATAAAAGTTATATTTTTTTAATTGCTTCATCGATTGGTGTTCCATTGGTGCTCGATGAGCCAACGGCCAATGTATCCAGACCAAGCGTGGCTCGGATTTGTGTGGAACTCGATTTACTCAGCCCTCTGTGTAAGAGGATTTGGATTGGACATGCTCGTTCGGGTAAAGGTTTCTGGCAAGGAATCGAGTATGAAAATCTTTCGAAATACTGTTCATGTTGCTGGAAAATCGGACACGGAAACTCGGAATGTACAAATTCTGATGAACGCAGGGCTGATGTCACTGTTCCTAAAGCTGATGTCATCCCCAGAAAACCCATGCAGAAGAACCCTAATACGGTAGTAGCAGCGGCGGCGCCATGGAAGTTGAAGTCGGGCCGCGTGGTTGGCGATCCTACACAGGTGGTAGAGGTGGTTCAGGTGTCAAATTCGCCTAGAACAGCGGGTGCTCAGGTTGAGCAGATTGGACTCTCTCAGAGTAGCGGGTCAAGCAAATCACATGGGTTAGGAAAATCTCCCGGGTCAGAAAAATTAACCCTCGGGTCAGGTGCTCAGTCGGACTCTAGGGTTCCAGAGCAGTGTGGAGAGAATGCGTCTTCTTTTCCTTCACTGAGGGTCCATGATGATATTGATGTTCCACCAAGGCAGATTACGGAACTCGGGCTGCGGAGTCGGGATGATTGGGAGGTTCATCTCTCCACAGTCGGCTTACAGAAGCCTTTGGAGGTACGGTCGGCTTCAGGAGTGAAGGTGCAAGCTAAGGTGATCCCGCGTGAAGGTTGGACTGAGTTTACGGACTTCTCTACCAGACTGGGAGCTCGCTTTGCTAGAGCTCGAGCAGAGCAAGCCAATCGAGCAGCTTTGTTGAAGGGGACGGTTGAGATTGAAAGTATTGTGGTAGACTTGGGACGGTTGACAGAGCAGGCCGCTGTACCGGCTGGGCAGAAACCGAGGGCTACCAAAAAGAAAACAACTTCTGAGGGGGATGTGCGAAAATCAATTCGCATTGCTCAAAAGGGACAACGTCCCTTTTGAAGGGTATGCTCTCTTATCTTTTTTGTCTTCCCTAGTATTTTTATGGATTATACAATCTGGAATATTAGAGGAATTGGAAACGATGAATCGGTTGCCCATGTTAAGAGTCTTAAACGGGAATATCGGTTAAGTTTAATTGTTTTGCTTGAACCCATGTTGCAATTGACTGACTTGCCATTAATAGCTTCTCGGACTGGATTTAATCATTTTTATAGTAATGTTGCGAGCAAGATTTGGCTGTTGTGGGATGGTAATCTTGACTTAACGGTAGTTGGAAATCATGAACAAGTGGTTCATATAAAATTGAATCAATTTGCGGGATCAACTGTTTATGGCTCATTTGTTTACGCGCGTTGTCAATATACGCAAAGGCGTGAGCTATGGCGGGAACTAAATTTTTTTGCAGGCACCCATGATGATCCTTGGATGGTTGGAGGGGATTTTAATGTTGTGACTAATCTTGGGGAGAGTCTGGGTTCAATTCCGGCTGCACTGCCCATGTTGGAATTTAATGAGGCCATAAGTGACTGTGGTTTGTTGGATGCTGGTTATGGGGGCAGCTCTTATACTTGGTCCCGTAGCTCTAGTCCCCCGCTTCTGAGGCGATTGGATAGGGTACTAGTTAACACAAAATGGAACTCAGTCTTTCCACTCACTAAAGTTGATCATCTCCATCGGTCTTTGTCTGACCATTTCCCTATGCATATACACTTGAAGCTCTCCCATCAAAGTTCTAGTTCGTCATTCCGGTTTCAAGCAATGTGGCTACGTCATCCATCGTTTCTTGAGTTGGTGACGGTAAGTTGGGTGCAACCTGTGGACGGGAATGGAATGTGTATTCTCATGAGTAAGTTGAAAAGGTTGAAGGGGTTTTGCAACAATGGAACGGGGACACTTTCGGTAACATACAAACAAAATTGAAGGCTGTGGAATTAAAAGTGGAACAAACTGAGGCACTTCATGATGCTAATCCCTTGGCTGACACTGAAGTTAGGTTAAGGGAGGCCTGAGAGGAGTATGGAAATGTTTTGCTCATGGAAGAGATATTTTGGAGGCAAAAATCACGGGTTCGATGGTTAAAGGAAGGTAATTCCAATTCTAAATATTTTCATTAATAACCATCGCAGGTATCTTCAAATCTTAGGAATACAGAGCCGTGAGGGGATTTTTCTCACTGATCCGAGTCAAATAGGGAAGGAATGAGCGGTTGCAGACTTATTCACGGAAGATAATGGGGTGCGGATAGATGAGGACTTGTTAAAAATTGTTCCCAACATTGTAACTAATGAGGACAATAGAATGTTGAGTAGGCTACCTGGGATGGAGGAGGTAAGGGCTGCGGTATTTTCTCTTGGGAAGGAGAGTGTCTCGGCTCTGGATGGGTTTTCCAGGGGCTTTCTTCCAAGCTTGTTGGTCTGTTGTATGTCAGGATGTATTAAATTCAGTTCGGGATTTTTGGGCGGGTCTCCCGCAGTCGAAAACGATGTCAAGTTCCCTCCTTGATTTAATTCCGAAAATTGCTAGTCCACTCACTTTTAATGATTATCGCCCGATCTCACTGTGTTCTTTTGCTAGTAAGGTCATTTCCAAGGTGCTGGCGAGTCGCCTATCTCTATTGCTACCTCGGTTGATCTCGCCAAACCAAGCTGGGTTTGTTAAAGGTCGTCTTATCTCGGATAACATTCTTCTTGCTCAAGAAATGATTCAACAACTTGATCGGCGTGTTCGGGGAAGTAACTTGGTGGTGAAATTGGATATGATAAAGGCATTTGACCGGGTTTCTCATTCATATCTCCTCACGGTATTGCGGAACTTTGGTTTTTCAGCCCATATTATTCATTTGGTACGGAACTTGTTGAGCTACAATTGGTTTTCTCTACTTATCAATGGCACACCATTTGGATTTTTCAAAGCGGGAAGAGGGGTGAAACAGGGGGATCCTATATCGCTCCTTCTCTTTATATTGGCTGCGGAGGTTTTGTTAAGATGTTTGGAGCAGGAGGTTCGTCATGGTCGCATCCTGCCATATGCCCTTCCCAAACATGCCTTGAATCTTACTCATCTCAGTTTTGCAGATGACATTATAATTTTTATGAATGGGGGAAAGCGTAGTGTAGACAACTTAGTGGAGACCTTGAGGCAATACGAAATGGTGTCGGGCCAGCGAGTAAGTGTTGGAAAATCTGCATTTTACACTTCATTGAAACTCAACAGCTCGGCAATCCCAAATCATCCACACAAATACAGGGTTTGTTCAAGGGGATTTACCAATTAAGTACTTGGGATATCCTCTTATGAAGGGTCGGTCTAAGGTGGAACACTTTGGGAGTCTTATAGAGGGAATTGAGGCAAAGATTGCAGGATGGCAGGTGCGTTTTCTAGACATGGCAGGCAGATTGGTTTTGATTAGACATGTTCTCTTCTCAATGACGATCCACATACTCTCGGTAATGAATTCTCCCTTGATGGTGTTGGCTTGGATAGAACGGCTTTTTGCGAATTTCTTGTGGGGAGTTTCACATGGATTAAAGAGGCGACATTGGATGTCTTGTAAGCGAGTATGTCGGCCAACCTCATCGAATGGTCTTGGGCTGATTTCGCTAGACCAGTTCCGGAGAGCATTTGCGATAAAGTTATGGTGGAGATTCCGGACAACGCATTCCTTGTGGACTGTTTTTTTGCAAGCTAGATATTGCCATGGACTCTCCCACGTTACATTGGCAGCACAACTGCCAAGATGTTCTTCAACTTGGACACGGATGATACAGGCAAAGGAGAAAGCTGAAAGTCAGATGCTAGTCTTGATCAGGGATGGTCGAAGCTCATTTTGGTATGATCCATTAACTCTGAATGGAAGCTTTGCCCGAAGTCTTTCAAATGCTTCTAGCGGGGTCATGACGAGTCATGTTGCTGATTATTTGACAGATCGAGGTTGGGATATGGCGTCTCTTAGTACCCTGTTGCCGGGTAGTGTTATTAATGAACTGCCACAAATTGAAAAACAGTCAGGTCCGGATAGATGGGTTTGGCGAATGGAACCCTCTGGCAAGTTCACGCTGGCTTCAACGTTTAATTTGTTTAATGGAGGTTCGGTTTCAGTACTCAGTCGTCAGATGATTTGGACGAAGGAGCTTCCTTTGCATTTAAATCTCTTCCTGTGGAAATTCTTCAATTGCTATCTACCTTTGGAAGATATCTTGTGGAAATTTGGCTTTCAGTTAGTTTCAAGATGTTCGTGTTCCAAGGGCGGAGACTCCATTCAGCATATTTGTTTGGATTGTGAATATGCTACTCATCTGTGGCCTCATGCAGCGTCAAGGGGCAACCTTTGTTTGAGGGAGAGTCCCACTCCCAAAGCTATGCTGCAAAGTTGGTGGTTGCCGAGATCGGGCCAGCAGGCGACATACTTGGTTTTCTCTTCGACAATGGTATTGTGGATTTTATGGAAGTCACGGTGTAAATTGTTCTTCGAGGGGATTTTTGCAACTAAGCGGTCATTATCTTTGGCCTTTGATCAGCAGCTGGATGAATTGTGCAAGGCAAGAAAAGTTCGGGTTGGGAGACATACATCTATTATGCACCGCACAAAAATAGTCTATTGGAAGAATGAACTTTGGAGTCCGGATATGATACTCTTGAGTGTTGACGGAGCCTCGCGAGGGAACCCTAGAGCTGCGGCAGTTGGATGTGTCTTAAGGAAGGGTTCGGGTTTGTTTATTGGTGCGTGTGCACTGTATCTTGGTGCTCGAATCACAAACATGAGCGCATAAATTTTAGCTTTGATTTATGGTTTGCGAATGGTGACTCAACTGGGAATTTTGGTTAATATGGTTCAAATGGACTCTAGGGTATTGGCATTGTCAATTGACGCGGGACATCTGTCGAATTGGAAGTTGGATTCAGCATTCCAAACAGCAAAGGCATTAGCTAAGGGCATTCAAATCTGCCATATTTATCGGGAAACTAATCAAGTTGCGGACCTTTTAGCTAACTTAGCATGTGATTCACAATCTTCATTGTATTACTTTCATTTTGAAGCCCTCCCTTTAGAGGTTAGGGGCCGCCTACATTTGGATAGACAAAGGACTCCCACATTACGAATCCTTTGATCTCTCATCTTATATGTACTTGAACACTACCATTAATAAAACTATTGATATTTTAAAAAAAAAATAATAACCAATTCCGGTTTTATGCCCAGACGATAAACCATTTAAGCAATACATTTACTAAGACAATTGATTGAGCATTATAGGGGGAGAAAGAAGGATTTGCATATGGTGTTCATAGATTTGAAAAACGCTTACGATAAGATGTCTCTAGAGGTAATTTAATTGGCAATGACTAAGAAAGGTATACCTCGGAAGTATATGGATCTTATTAGTGGTATGTATTAGGGATTCAACACTCGTGTTAGAGTTTGCGATGGGATGAGTGAAGAGTTTCCTATTACCATTGAGGTGTGTCAAGGTTCAATACTTAATCCTTTTCTGTTTATAATGGTTATAGATGAATTGACCCAATATGTATAAGATCCAGTACAGTGGTTCATGTTGTTTGCCGATGGTATAGTTTTAATTGATGAGACCAAAGTGGGTGTTAATGCCAAGTTGGATTTATGGTGAAAAATCTTATAATCTAAAATTTTTAGGATTAGTAAAAGTAAAACAGAGTATATGGAGTGTAAGTTTATTACTACCAGAACTACAGAGCATTTTGTAGTAACTTTGGGTGACAAAAATAATCCAAATAGTGATTATTTTCGATATCTTGGTTCCATTATTCAAAAGGACAAAGAGTTTGATGGAGAAGTGGCGAATTGAGTTAAAGTTGGTTGCCTGAAATTGAATAGTGCAACTGGTGTTTTGTGTGACCACAATGTACTATTGAGATTTAAGAGAATGTTTTAGAGAACCGCTATAAGACCAACACTGTTATATAGTACAGAATGTTAGGCAACTAAGAATTGTCAGACTAATAAAATTCATTTAGCGGAGATGCGTATGTTAAGATGGATACATCAGCATACAAGAATGGATAAAGTAAGGAATGATTCTATTCAGAAGATTGTAGGTGTAGAACCTATTGAAGACAAGATGAGAGAGAGTCGTTTGCGTTGGTTTGGACAAATTAACAAAAAGGCCAAGTGATGTTCCAGTTAGGAAAATTGAAGGATTATGTAATATTGAGGTCGTACGAGGTAGATGGAGACCAAGGAAGACTTGGACTGAAGTGATAAAAGGGGATATGAATTTGTTTGATTTAGATGAAAGTTTCTTTTTGTATCGAACAAAATTGAGAGAATGCATTCATGTGGATGACCTTACGTAATTTTGTCTTTGGTGCATATAGCCGACCACAATCTTTTAGGATTAAGGCTTGGTAGTTGTTTTTGTTGTATATTTTGATTTCAGCGCAACCATGTTATTCTAACAGTTAAGTATATGTGCAGGTTTTTCACTGCAATTTTGGTTATTGTGTTTAATATTGGGGGCACTTTGTACATTATAGTTTTTACATATTTATTCTCATACAGAGAAAAAATAGTTGTAGTAGTTGGATGGATTTGTGTAGCTTTTTCTGTAAGTGTTTTTGCAGCTCCTTTCAACGCTCTGGTAAGACGTGGTAGACTTATTCTATTTACAATATTTAATTTTAAAGCAAATGAATTAATACTTATAGTTTTTTTTTTCATCTCACAGAGGAACGTTATAAAGACAAACTATGTGAAGCACATGCCGGTCTAGATCCCATTATTCTATACATTTTTTGCAATCACGTGATTCTTCTATGAATTAGTTACATTTTTATCTTCCTTGGGTTTGTTCAAAATACAAATGACCCACCCATGAGATTTTGTCAAACTACATTATTTCCCCTTGACTATTAAAAAGTTAATCACTACTTTTTCAATCTATTAAAATTAAACAGAATTACTAACTCTAAAAATATTAGTACCCTATGAAACATTTGTTTAATGTTATAATACAACATTTTAACCTCACAAAAAAATAAAATAAGTTTGAAGGATTTGAATGCAATCCCTAAAGAGAATCCTAATAATAATTCTACATCAATGAAAGGATATCATCAACAAAAGGATGTCACCGACTCAAAAGAAAATCCAAAAATTATATTTTCTCCTTAAAGATAATCCTTACCCTTGAAGGTGTTGACTTATCATTATTACCATAATTCGGTTTAACCTTGTTGCCTTGTCCTTAATACCATAATAAAACCTCTTCACATATACTCTTCCAAACTTGTCAACCTTTCTCATCTTTACATTATGTAGCAAGAGAAAACAACTCTTCAAATTTAATATTGACTTCATGAAACGTGCAAAGTTCGTGCACATAATTGAACAAAATAAATCATAAATATTAAAAGGAAAATATTTTATAATTTATTAGTATTTATGACCATAATATTATTAATTTCATTTGAAAAGTAACTAATTCCTTACAAATAATGTTGACAATATTATAAAAGGAATTTGATTATCTCTCAAACAATTATTGACCGAGCAAGTCAAAAATAATTTCTGAATTGATCAAATTATTTAGTCAATCCCAAGTCATACCATCAAACAACTTAATTCTTCTTCAATTACCAGTAATGGCCTTTTCTTTCAATTCAACTCGAATAACAAATATTTTTGGCATTCTTGGGCAAGTTATATCTTGCATGCTTAGTGTTCTTGGTTTTATTTAGTTTTATGTTCCAAATAAATTAATCTCATATATAGAGATTAATTAATTTTGATAAATTTTTGTTGGTTTAAATTATAAGCCAACATTTTGCATGATATATAGGACGAGATCCACACAAGGATATTATTCTATTCAATATTCCATTTCACTATTTAGCACGGCGTTGTACTTATACTATGCTCAAATCAAGAAATACGCTGACCAAGGAAGCAAATCAAAAACCCCATTCAACTTAGCAAAATGCAAAAAATAAAAAAATAAAAACAAAAAAAACCACCATTCAGCTTGTCGAGGCCCGACTCAAATAGCCATTTGACAGGCTTAGGTTTCGCTCCCATTCTTCCTTACACTTTGTAATGTTACGTAGTTCTTTTATGTCTTCTGCATACAAGATTATCACATAGCGGTGATTTTCTTATCCTTAAAATTTACACTCCTTAAATAATTTGCTCGTTGTAATCAAGCAAAACGATAATATATCTTTCATAAAATACAGACGACTTAGGATTTATATTTAGTTAGTAGATTTTCAAATAAATTTGAACTAAATAAGCCATCATATATTACAAAAGGAAAATAATTATATAAAGGAAAACAAGTCATCATATTTATATTTAGTACGTGTGAAAAAACTTGAATTTATAAAACGTGCAAAGTTCGTGCACATAATTGAACTAAATATTAAAAGGAAAATATTTCGTAATTTAAAAGAATTAATGACCATAATACTAATGGCAAATGAAAAGTAACTAATGTCTTCCAAATAATCTTGAAAATATTATAAAATGAATTTGATTGTCTCTCAAACAATTATTAATCGAGCAAACCAAAAACAATTTTTTAATTGCTCGAATGATTTAGTCAAATGCAAGTCATCACATCAAATGATTTAGTCAAAAACTACATATATGCCATTCGGCCTAAGTGCTTTTTGGTAATGCATTTGCATTAACGTTTTAAAACCTCCTCTTTCATATAAAACTTTCAAATCCATCTTACTTAAGGGATGATAAAATTTCTTCCCAAATAAAACTTCCAATCAAATAAAATCTTTACCGCTTGATATTTTTGATAATTTTTTAGAATTTCAAAATTTCATCATTTCCTATTAGAATCCATACTCTCTAGTCCTCTAGTTAGAAATTCAAAAATTCAAGGACAAATATTTCATTTTTTTTTTTCTAAAAAAGGCCGGGTTTTGCCTTATCTATTGTCTTACGCGACCTATTATGTTGCCTTGTGCACACTGGCGGAGACACAGAGCCCCGCCAGTTTTTTCCAAAAAAAAAAATAAAAATTTATAGTTTTAGTTTTGTTTTTGTAACACCTTGTTCCGTGAACATTGTTTATATTACCCATTTTGAATCACTTTATGATATAAAATTAGATTATTTAGTTCGTGAATTATAGAAATTACACCACTTATATCTTAACAAATTTGGTAAAATTGTAACAAGTTTAAATGTGTAAGAGACTATAATATTTATTTAATAAAAAACAATTTACTACTAGAAAAGGGTGAACAAATGTGTGTATAACTATAGTTTATAACTTATTTAGCATCTAGTCTATAAGATTTCATCAAAAAAAAAAAAGCTATAGTCTATAAGCAATTTTTTTTAAGCAGCTCACGGCTCATTTCTCTATGTTACTCAAGTCTCAACAACAAATACAATGGCGATTTTTTTCTCCTCGAGCTCTCATTAGGGTTTGTATTATCATCAATCCTCATCATCCTTCATTATTTGAATTAAATAGGTAACCCCTTTAACAAGCTTAGGGGCTTGAAAGTCTTGAGATATGTTAATCTTTGAATTTAGTTCATGTTCTTTCTTAAATATTCTATATTTTTATTATTTTATAAATTAACACACTTTCTGTGATTTTTCATTTTTCTTACAGTTTTTCGCATAACATCAAAATTTGTTGTATATTTCATCCTTCCACACTTACGTATATATATTCGAAAAAGCCAATTTGTATCCCTTTAAATCATTTACAGGTAATTAATTGTATATATTGTTCATAGAAATTGTCATAGAAACCAACTCCCTTATAGCTACTTTTTTTCTCAATTTTTTCTTCTAATTTATGATTTAATCTTCTCCCTGAATATCAGGTAACCGTATTACTATGATGGATGAGCAGTAGCGAAGCCAAGGGGTCAGAACATTTTCAGAAACGACAAATTTTCTATAGGAATTTTTTTTGGTGATATTTCCTTATAAATATCGTATTTCGCCCCCTAAAAAATTTCAGTAAGAAATGTTCCCCCAAAGAAAAATTCCTGACTCCGCCACTGTTTGTGCAAACTTTACTTTTTTTTTTTTTTTTTTTTTTTATATATAGATTATCTATCAATTATAATGGTCTTGGCCTTTTATAATTAATGGATATTTTATTATCTTACAAAATAATAATAATAATAATAGGAATGGGATTGAAGTACGTATGAGAAAAATAATGGAAGAGAGGATTACATTTCTAGTAGTATGCATTGATTCTCTGTTGAGAAGCCAGTGAGAATGTCTCAACCAGTGAGAATGTGGAAAATATTTCTAAGGTTAAATTAAATTTCCCTTACCTTTCTCGATTATTTGGCTCAGATAAAGAATAGTATATGTTCTTATTAATTTTTTTTAATAAAATATTCTTATCAGTTTAATATATGTTAACATGAGTTAGTGGTTATTGTGATTTTATACTATCCTTTTCCATGGAGGCGAGCTTAATGTAATAGCTTGTAATTCGGGCACTCATGCATCACTTTAGCCTTGCTTTATGGCCGTTGCGGGCACCCACCAAAAAATAGTTGAATTTCTCTTGCAAAACAAATACTAATCCTTATATAATAAAGACGACAAAATCATAGGAACTAAGGAGGACCAAATGTCTATATTATGGATTAATTACATTTTATCTTCCTTGGGTTTGTTTAAGAAGTAAGGACTACAAATAAATTTACGAAGTAGATTATTGAAGGATCCAAATACTAGGCTAGAACAAGTTAGAAACTGTTTGGAGCTATATTGGCAGAGGCTTAACTATTAGAAAGGTTAAACTATTTATTTTTTTTTTTTTTTTATTTTTTTTTTTTTTTTGCTCTACTTGATTATTACAGTTCAATTATTCTTGCCGAGAGAAAATTAAACAAAGAGTTTAATTGAATTTACTAAATCCGTATTTTGTTGTAGTAGACAAGTGACAACCATAAATTTTTTGTCGAAAAAAGAAGAAGAAAAGAAAAGAAAAAGACAACCATAATGTAGTTATAATTGACTTTAGTGATTATTGATTAGTTGAGCAAAATTCACTATTTGTTCCATTTGAGAGGCCTAGTTGTCTCTCTCATTCTTCCTTACACTTTGTATTGTTAAGTAGTTCTTTTACGGCTTCTGCATACAAGATTATTATATAGCGGCGATTTTCTTATCCTTAAACTTTCCACTCCTTAATTAATTAACTTGTAGTGATCCAAAAAACTTTAATATATCTTTCATAAAATACAGACGTCGAATGTCTTGTGATTTATATTTACTTAGTAGATGTTCAAATAAATTTGAACTAAATAAGCCATCATATATTACAAAAAGAAAAATAAGCCATCATATTTATATTTAGTATGTGTGAAAAAACTTGAATTCATGAAACTTACAAAGTTCTTTTTTTTTTTCTTTTTTTCTTTTTTATAATAAAAGCCACCTATTGTGCAAAGTTCTTTTTCCTAATTAATGATTATCAAACCAACTGCCCAAACAACTTTCTTGATCAATTTCTTTGCCAACAATGGACCTTTCCCATTGGCATCAATTAGCCTCTCTTTGGCATCATGGGAAAAGTTGTCTTTCACGGTTTTCTTATCATTATTTACCCTTGAGGTCTTCTATTAGAATCTAAATGCAACTTAGCTCTTCAAACTCGCTTCTTTAGCTCTCATAGTGGTCAAAGTTCATATGTTCTTGGATTAAGTCATGGACGAATAATTTTATTCCACCATATATAAACCCTTCCTTCCCAAGCCCAAGTCCTCTCATCAAACATCTTAATTCTTCTTCCATTGTCAAGAATGGCCTTTTCATTCAATGCTGCTCCAATAGCAAATATATTTGGCATTCTTAGAAATATTGTATCCTGCATGGTGTTCTTGGTCCCTGTGTAAATTAAATCTTGTAACTCTCAATTTTTCTTTAGTTTCAAGCTCCAAATAAATTAATCTCATATATGGAGATTAATCAATTTTGATATTTGTTTTTTGTTGGTTTAAGTTATAGACCAACATTTTGCAGTATATGTAGGACGAAATCCACACAAGGATATTATTCTGTACAATATTCTATTTCGTTATTTAACACGATGTTGTACTTATTTTATGTTTAACACCCAATATTTTCTAGTGAATTCGGTATGTGTGAACAACTTGAATCATGAAACGTGCAAAGTTCGTGCACATAATTAAAAAAAATAAACCATAAAAATAAAAGAAAATTATTTCATAATTTATAAGTATTTTTTACCATAATATTAATGGCAAGTGAAAATGAACTAATGGCTTCCAAATAATGTTGACATAATTAAGCATATTATAAAAGGATTTTGATTGTCTCTCAAATGTTTATTGACCGAGCAAACCAAAAACAATTTCTTAATTGATCAAATGATGTAGTCAAGCCCAAGTCATCCCATCAAACACCTTAATTCTTCTTCATTGTCAGGAATGACATTTTCTTTCAATGCTACTCGAATAGCCAATATTTTGGGCATTCTTGGGAATGTTGTATCTTGTATGGTGTTCTTGGCCCCGGTGTAAGTTAAATCTTGTAACTTTGATTTTCTCTTTTAGTTTCAAGTTCCAAATAAATTAATCCCATGTATGTAGATTAATTAATTTTGATACTTTTTTGTTGGTTTAAATTATAGGCCAGCATTTTACAAGATATGTATGACGAGATCCACACAAAGATATTATTTTATACAATATTTTGTTGCACTATTTAGCGTGGCGTTGTACTTATACTATGCTCAAATCAAGAAAGACGCATTAGTAGAAGTACAACAAAGTATATGGAGTGTACATTTAGTACTAGCAGAACTACATAGCAGACTATAGTAACTTTGGGTGACAAAAATATTTTAGAGAGTGATTCTTTTCGATATCTTGGTTCTATTATTCAAAAGGATGGAGAACTTGATGGAGACATGGCGGCGCATTGAATGAAAGTTGGTTGGTTGAAATGGAGAGTGCAACTAGCGTTTTGTATGACAGTAATGTACCGTTTAGATTGACTGAAAAATTATAAAGAACCTCTATTAGACTGTCATTGTTATATGGTACAGAATGTTTGACAACTAAGAAGTGTCATACACATAAAATGCATCTAGCGGAGATGTGTATATTAAGATATATGCGTGAACATATAAGAATTGATAAAGTAAGGAATGAGACTATTTAGAAGAGTGTAGGTGTAGAACCTATTGAAGACAATATGAGAGATATCTGTTTGCGTTGGTTTGAGCACATTAAAAGAAGCTAAGTGATGCTCCAATTAGAAAAATTGAGGAATTAGGTAATAATAATACATAAGAAGCAGAGGGAGACCGAGGAAGACTTGGACGGAAGTGATAAAAGGAGATATTAATTTGCTAGATTTAGATTAGAGTTTTGTTTTGTTTTGGATCGAAAGAAATGGAGAGCATGCATCCATGTGGATGACTTTACGTAATTTGTCTTTGATTCATGTAGCCCTTTTCTCGGTAGGCGTTTTCAATATATTATCGTTTCATCTATCCCCTTCTCGGTAGGCCTTTTTTTATCAATAAATATTTCTCTAACTTTGCAAAGTTCACGAGCTTGACATTTCCCTTGATCAACGCTTTCAATTTTCCTGTCTTAAATATGATTGCTCATTTTGTTAGTATGAGATTAATAAATAAGAGTAATAACAACATTGGAATCACATCACATTGACACAATACAAATATATTTTCAACTTTGCATTTATATATAGGTAGTATTTTAGAATACTTTATTTTGGAATCTCATTTTTAGTAGCTTTCCAATTACAATATATAACATGTATTAATACAACATATAAAAAATTATTTATAACATTGATATCCAAAAGAACTATTTATATCATTTCGAATATAGACTAATAGTTATATCCTCAAAAGTATATTCCAATCACTCCAATAATTAATTTATCCACTATTTCATTAACTTCGTATTCTTAATGTCAAATACTATATGCACTACTACAATTTTTTGCATATCCGCAAATTGTATCAATAATTTTTTGAAACATATTCTCTAATTAAGTTCTTGTATCACTACTTTCTCAAATACCCCTACACTTTCAAGAGATCAAGCCTAGATGCTATTTCTTTCCATAACTTAAAAGGTTTATCATTATCTTTTAGAAGAACTCGATTCTATATATAATGTTAATAGCTCTTAAGTCCAACATAACCTCAAAGACTAAAAGTTAATCAATTTAGAAGTCATATATATATATATATATATATATATATATATATATATATATATATATATATATATATATATATATAGGTTAAATCCTTTATTTCAATTACATTACAAAGTTTGACTGAGGTGATTATATAAGACTAGTTCATGGAGCGGGAACAAAGTAGTCTAACATTTCGATAATCATATTCGTGTCAAAACTAAAAACTTCTTTGTATGGGAAAAGTAGAAAAAATTAGTTATCATATGTTAAACATTGCAGTGACCAAACCTCGAAAATCTTTTCCCAAAATTTTCTCAATTTCCAATCAATACATAGGAATAATAAGGCACTAGGAATCATATTAAACTATAATTTTTAATATTAACAAAATGGAAACACTATAAGAAGTTTCCCTTTTCTATTGCATTCAAAAAACGAGCAAAGTAAACTTAAAATATGAATTTTATTATTTATTATTATTGTCATGCCCAGAACCTTTCGATATCATATTTTATATGATTTGGTACTCTATGTGTTATATGTACATTTTATTCTAATTATTCTTAGGGGCGCACTAGTTAGGATAAGAAGTTAGAAGACCTAAGTGTATATGATGAACTTGTTGGTTTGTTTTGTTGGTTATATTAGGAGGGAAGTTAATGTATGAAGGGGTGCCAGTTAAGATAAGGTCAAGAGGAGGGATATACCTATTCATTGGTTGCCTATTTTGGAGTTGTAACTCTTCAGAAATCTGGAGTATAGTAGCCTATAAATAGAAGACATAGGAAGGAGATAAAGGAGAAAAGAATAAGAAAGAAAATAAGAGTGCTGGATAATCTGGACAGCAAGTAAGAACACTTTGGCAAACATAGAAGTATTTTCTGAACGGTGGAGATTAAGTTTCAACGGTTCCATTTTGAGTTATTGCTTCTGGAAGTCTCCTATACAAACTAGAAATTCTGTTTTCCTATCTTAGTTTGATTTTCAGATTAAGTGGTCAAGGTAAGAACCCTTCAAACTTGTTTTCAGTCCTAAAAACGCATGAAGTAATCTTTTATTTAAGATATGAAATGTATGAAGTTTTCACATGTTTTATTGCATAAAAATCTAGATGAAGAATAGAATTATGTTTGCATCGTTGCATAATTATACTTGTTGATTCTTGCGTATGTTGTTGAATAAATTGCTGGATGCATTACAAGAGAGTTAGCATATTCATATTCTCAATATAGAACTCTTGTCTAATGGCTATCCTAGACCAGGATATATTATGAATTTATGATATAAGTGCCCGGGAGCACTTTCAGTCCCCAGTTATGCCTGGTCCTTTGCAGTTTTTAAATGTTAGGGCTGTTAACAGTGTCATTCGGTCCACGAGGATGGATAATGACATTAGTATATCCTTAAATAGCAATTTCTGAGCCTTACCAGTTACAATGTGTTATGTTATGTTCTATTCTAGCCCTCCTGAACGGGCAATAGTAGTTCTGAGTTGTTAACAGTTGGATAGAGTTATGGTTGGACAATTGAGCTCGGTTGTAGAATTACTTGTTGCATGTCATTTTGGTACTAATCATGTCAAGTTTATATGTATTGGAAAGCTACGAGTATGTCAAGTTATGTTAAGTTCTACTTGGAGTACGATTTCTGATATGTATGTGATCTATTTGGTTAAGTATTGTTATGTCATATTATATGTATGGTTTGGTATTATTTCTAAGTATTATAAAGAGTCTAAAAACAGTGTTTTTGGTTGGGATTTCAAATTGTGCAGAAAATGACTTTTCCTTCACACATTTTGGGGATTTGCATTAGACCGACTATGGTTTGGCAGAAAGGGAAAACTATGGCAGTCTTTCTTTTGGACAACATTTGTGTCCAACTTCCGTCCTCCAGCAAACCCTAATATATTCCTGATACCCTAAAAACCCTAGGCACCCATGACTTCTCAAATTGCAGTCTTTTATA
Source organism: Vinca minor (assembly GCA_026122235.1). NCBI lineage: Eukaryota > Viridiplantae > Streptophyta > Magnoliopsida > Gentianales > Apocynaceae > Vinca > Vinca minor. The sequence continues at coordinate 1,733,607 of JAOCZM010000120.1, forward strand.
GTGTTTAGTCTTTTCTCACCCAGCTTTTGCTTTTGAATAATTGAATACTGAAAATGTGAACGGATTTGGCAATTCCGTTCTCATTTCTTACCAATTTTTAGAGACTTGTCAATTCAAAATTTCAAAATTTTTTTACACACCAATTATATCTATAAATAACCTCAGTACACTCTACAACATTCACAACTCTCAAACAAAAAATTTCCCTACCCACTTCAAAATTCACTATTTAAAATGGCAAACTTTCCAAAATTTATTCAAAAATAAATGGCTAACAAATTCATTAATGTTGATTTTACTAAAGAATGGCCTTTAGAATACGAAGAGTCGTTATTAGAAATTTGTTTTGAATTTAATTTACAAGGTAACAATGATGAAAAAAATTGGTCCGATCTGTACAATGAAATTGTCTACGCCGTGAACTCCGTCACCGGCGGATATTTCACAACAGAAATGATCGATGCATACTTAGCAAAACTGTGCAGGAGGTTTTGGTATTTTGAGGAACTTTTGCACCAACCGTGGTTCAAATACGAAAGCAGTACTAACACGATAGATTTTAATGGTGCTGAAAGCAAGTGGGTGGAATATGTGAAGTTACATGTAATTATGGCAATTTATTATAATATAAGTTTTTCATAACTTACATTTTTTGTTATTTTAACTCTGCATTAGGCTAATCCAAGGGCTATGTGGTACACCATGAAAGGCGAACCCTAGTTTTTCCTTCTATGCAATATATTTGGGTCAGAAGGAGCAAGAACTTCTGTGGATGAAGCCGGTCAGTGTTCAAAATCACCGAAAGAGAGAACTGTTGAGGGTCCCCCCGATGTTGGATATATCGTGCACAAACATTTCTGTGTGGGAACAGAATGCACCTACATTTCGTAAAAATAAGGGTGTGAATGATCGAGAGTAGTAGTTGTATTTTTTTCCATGTAATTTTATTTCTAGCAATTAAATTTAATTGAGAGTTTTTTATTTTGTGTGAAATTCTTACTTTTATGATATTAAAAAAACAGAACCAACACACTAGAGTGAAAAATAAGGTGAACATCTCGTGGAAAACCTTATTCCATAGGAGAACGGAAGTCCCACTTTCTTCCTCATATGCCAGTATGTTTTCCACAGGAGGAGTTTTTTTCCATTGATTTGTCACATCCATGAATCATTTATGTCCATATTTTTATTCCTATCCCTTCACCACCAAAAACTCTATAAATTTTCTATCCTTCACTTCGTTTTTTCACATAAAAAAATATCAACTATTTTCTTACAAAAAACCCTATCTTTTCTAGTGTCACTGTACGTCTAGTAATGATTCGTCCATTTTTCATGACGACCTACGACATGGTAGTGTATGATGTCGTACATCTCAACGACGAAGAAGATCTTGACAATTTGTGGGGAATACAAACCGATTTCAAGCTACAAGGAATTCATGTTGGTGCATTGTTAGAACCTATGCAGAGTCACGTAGACAATTTTGGAATCCCTACAACTCATTTTTCTGAACAATCACAATTTGTTCTGAAAGTTTATTTTTCGGAATCAAATCGCATACCAAGTATGCCCCCACCGTCCAATTACGAACCGTTAGTACTGAATGATTCTCATGTAAGTAATGTTACACAGTTGGCATTTTCCGGTCCACCTACAATGGACAATGATAATTCGGTAATGGATTCTTTGGGTCCAACATCGGACATTGACGGTGTTTCCGGAAACGGAAGACGATGGGGGAGATGATAGTGCAGGAGACCACGAGGATGACGCAGTCGTGGAAGATTTTGATACTGTTGAAATTCCCCAAGAAATTCCTGAACCAAGTAATGATGAGACAGTCCAAGAGACTGAACCTACACCAACTACCCCCGTTATTCCGCATTGAAATATGTCATCATATGCTAATTATGCTAATTTTTCCCGTCGGAATGATATGAGTACCATGCAACCTGTTGCTGAGCTGACTTACAGGAAAAAAAACCATTAAAAGATGGAATCCCGATTTCTCGAAACTATGTTTGGGAATGTGTTTTAAGGATAAGCGGGAGGCAATGTTAGCAGTTAACTTATGGCATGACTAGGTTGCCTTGAGGGAGTGGAAAAGAGACAGGAGTAACAAACAGCGGTTTAGCGGGGTGTGTAGAAACTCAACAGAATACAGCCGATGTAGTTGGTATATTCGCGTTAACCATAGCAGAGTGAATGGAATGTAGAAGGTTACCAGACTCAAAGAAGCCACTACTGCTTGATGGATCAAAACAAAAAATGCAGCATGTCATCATGCTACATTGGGGTAAAAATTCTACACCTTATTCAAGTTGATCCCGAAATATTTGTTAAACTGATTAGGGCTGCATGTGAAGATAAAATGTTTTTGACTTGTACATATAGAAAAGCTTGGTATGCCCACCGACATGCTATTGAAACACTGTTTGGTACATGAAAATCAACTTTCCAAGTACTACCACAGTATATGCGGGCAATAAGAGATTCTAACCCTGGTGCAGTTGCAAAATTTCTCTACCATTCACAACTCATTGATAATGGCCCTAAGGTGTTCAAGTCAATGTTGTGTACATTTAAACCGTTAGTCGACGGTTTCAAGTAGTGTCGGCCTATAATTTCAATGGACGGCACACATATTAGGGGGAACTATAAAGGGCTACTTATGGTTGCGAGCACTCTGGATGCTAACAATCAAATTTTACCCATTGCTTTTGCTTTGGCTGAATCGGAGGCAACTTCGACTTGGTATTGGTTCCTTAAAAACCTAAGGGAACATGTTGTTCAAGACTTACAAGTTTGCCTGAATAGCGATCGTCATCCTGGAATTCTTAGTGTCGTGGCTAGCGTCCCCGAATGGCAACCACCAATGGCAATACATCGATATTACCTTAGGCATTACAGGTCAAATTTCCACACTCATGCCAAAAATAAAGAATTGAAAGATCTTGTGTGGCTTGCTGCTTCCCAAAAGAAGAAAGTTAAGTGTGATCTTTATCTTGACCTTATAAAACACAAAGATCAAGATGTATTTAACTGGTTAATGCAACATTCAAAAAATTTGTGGACTTTGGCCTACGATGGGGGGAAGTGCTTCGAGTGCATGACAAGTAACACGTCTGAAGCGCTTAATAGTGTTTTGAAACAGTCTAGAGCGATGCCTTTGAAAGCTCTTGTGGAGATGGGTTTTTACAAGCTTGTTCACTATTTCGACTTGCACAGTCAAGACACTAACAATTACAAAACGCCATTCCCTAAGAGAATATGTGATCAGTACTTCGCTTACGAATAGAAAGCTACAAGTTTGAATGTGCAAGGACACCACAAAGACCAAGGAATCTATAGGGTCATGTCCCGACATAGATGACCTGGTGGAGGTGGCAAAATATACACATTCAATTATCAGCTCGTGATTGTAACTGCGATAAATGGTCTACTTATACAACTTCATGCACGCATGTAATTGTAGTGTCCAAATCGATCATGGAGGATGCTTCAAAATATATCCACCATGTGTATTCTCTCGAGTAATACACGAATACATACAAGTCCATTTTATATAATGTACTTGATCCCATGCATTGGAGGTCAGCTCCTTTTGATATGACACATTACCCTCCTAATATGAAAGGTTCACAGGTCGGTCGACCTCGAAGGAGGAGATTTCAAATGCCTATAGACACAGAGAAACGGGGAAATCCAAGACCGAATAAGTGTGGCAACTGTAAAGAGATCGGTCACAACCGGAAGACTTGCCCCAACCAAGAAAATCCTAACCAACCAACTCCTAATTAATTGTATTTAAATTTTGTAATTTGTAATATTTTAAAATGTATCAATTATCACTTATTTTAATTGTCTGCAATCTTATCATCATATTTTAATTTTATTTCATTCAATAAGAAAACATTGCATATATTACAATGATGTATTATTAAAGTTATTCAAATAAATTGGCAAAAACATCATTCCCAGCCCTATAATCAAGGATATCGTAAGGGGCATGATGGATTTGTACATGGTCACCGGGTTGCAATCTCGAAAACTCAACAAAATCAAACCAATCCAAGAAATAGTAATCGTCTTCGTCTTCGTCTTTCATCACGCGTAGTGTCAATTTGTTCCCGCGACTATTACGCATGTGTAGTACTTCAGGGATTACAAGCTGCATTCTAACGTGCCATTGCATGTAGTTTCTATCTATCCACTGTACACATAGAAACAAATTATAATAATAAACTTTAAGAGAAATAAATATTTTTTCCAAAATTTTTTTTATATTAAAAAGGCTTATTGGTGAAATCCGTCCCTAAACAATTCGATCCCCTAAACTAAATTTTCACGATTGTTTTACTTTTGGGTCCCCCAATAATTTATTTTTTTGCACTATGGGTCCTTCATTTGGGAAAAACCGCTAGTCAACGGTTAGTCAACACAATTTTTAGATTTCACTCAAAACACAAGGATATTTTTGGTATTTCCTATACTAATTCAACCCACTCTCACCCACCCGCTTATACCGCCTCTAGCTTAGGGACCCAAGTCACCAATAGTAAATTGTTTGGGGACTAATTTCACCAATTTGCCTTAAAATTAAAACGTATATATATATATATATATATATATATATATATATATATTTATTTATTGTGTGTGTGTTTTATTGGTTGTGGGATGGTTTGGATTTTCTGAAAGGTGGGGTTTTTATTTTTTTGAATAATAATAATAATAAGTTTTTTATTATAAAATAATTCTATACAATGGCCATGGCGCTATTGTGGCGATTTCGGCACAAAAAAAAACAACCCACCTTGTTTCAATATCGCAAGTTGGATCGTAAAATCCGCACGGTTCAAAATCCGCACGCTATTGAACCGTACGATTTTGTGTGCCGAAATCGCCACAATACCGGCCATTGTATAGAATTCTTTTATAATAAAAAACTTGTTATTATTATTATTAAAAACAAAACCCCACCTTTCAGAAAATCCAAACCATCCCACAACCAATAAAACACACACAAAAAGTAAAAAAAATAAATAAATAAATAAAATATGCATTTTAATTTTAAGGCAAATTGGTGAAATTCGTCCCCAAACAATTTACTATTGGTGACTTAGGTCCCTAAGCTAGAGGCGGGTATAGGCGGGTGGGTGGGTGTGGGTTGAATTAGTATAGGAAATACCAAAAATATCCTTGTGTTTTGAGTGAAATTTTGAAAATTGTGTTGACTAACCGTTGACTAGCGGTTTTTCCAACAGAAGGACCCATGGTGCAAAAAAATAAATTGTTTGGGGACCCAAAATAAAAATAAAAAAATGATTGGGGACCCAAGTCACCAATCGTAAATTGTTTAGGGACGGATTTCACCAATAAGCCTATTAAAAAACGTACCGGTTTTGAAAATCCCGAGTAGTTACTATCAATCTCTATTCGAAAACTCTGCCGAAAAAAGCCCCGTCAGAGGGATACAATAATTCGCCCTTCAGGTAACCGATCTTGGGCCTTATCAATAAACCTCCCTTAAAATATATATCTATGAAGTTCCCCGGTGAAGGGATAAAATGAAGCGTATTTGTCAGCCGAAGATTGTTGCCATGCAAAAAATCTTGTAAAGCACAATCTAGGCAGTACTTGTCATCTATTTTGGTTACATAAACGCACCATTGATTACTAATGACGTTCTTCAGATAGAAAATACTTGGTACCCCGAGCCCTGTTCGCTCCAACCAATTTGTGTACATTGATGGTATACGCTACATAATAGAATATGTGTTATATAACTCAACACATTTGATCAAAAAAAAAAGTACACATTACAAAATAAGATATTACCATTTTTCTATTGATTTGATTTCCGACAACAACTTTAAATTGGTGTCTGAAATACTTTTCCAGGGCGGGGATCCATTTCTCTATTCATTTTAAAAATACTAAGTTTGAGAGTAATTACCTAAGTTTGGAAGGAAATTTGGATAGAAATATGAAAATTGATATGATTTTAGAAGGAGAAGTATGTATGTATATATAGAGGATTAAAGGTAGGTTTAGAGGATATATCCACTACAATTTGAGGACAGAATCAAGTCATGGGTGCCTAGGGTTTTTAGGGTATCATGAATTTATTAGGGTTTACTGGAGGACGGAAGTCCGACAGACTTCCGTTATTGATGCAAATGTTCAAAAAAAAGACTTCCATGGTTTGCCCTTTCTGCCAAACCATAGTCAGTCTAATGCAAAACCCCAAATTTGGCTTATTGGTGAAATCCGTCCCTAAACAATTTACGATTGGTGACTTGGGTCCCTAATCAATTTTTTTTTTGGGTCCCCAAACAATTTATTTTTTTGCACCATGGGTCCTTCTGTTGGAAAAACCGCTAGTCAACGGTTAGTCAACACAATTTTCAAAATTTCACTCAAAACACAAGGATATTTTTGGTATTTCCTATACTAATTCAACCACACACACTCACCCACTCGCTTTATACCCAGCCTCTCAGCTTAGGGACCCAAGTCACCAATAGTAAATTGTTTGGGGACCAATTTCACCAATTGCCTTAAAATTAAAACGTATATATATATATATATATATATATATATATATATTTTTACTTTTTTGTGTGTGTTTTATTGGTTGTGGGATGGTTTGGATTTTCTGAAAGGTGGGGGTTTTTTTTTGAATAATAATAATAAAAAAAATTTATTATAAAATAATTCAATACAATGGCCATGGCGCTATTGTGGCGATTTCGGCACAAAAAAAAAACAACCCACCTTGTTTCAATATCGCAAGTTGGATCGTAAAATCCGCACGGTTCAAAATCCGCACGCTATTGAACCGTACGATTTTGTGTGCCGAAATCGCCACAATACCGGCCATTGTATAGAATTCTTTTATAATAAAAAACTTGTTATTATTATTATTAAACCCCACCTTTCATAAAATCCAAACCATCCCACAACCAATAAAACACACACAAAAAGTAAAAAAAAATAAAATATATATATATATATATATATATATATATATATATATATATATATATATGCGTTTTAATTTTAAGGCAAATTGGTGAAATTCGTCCCCAAACAATTTACTATTGGTGACTTAGGTCCCTAAGCTAGAGGCGGGTATAGGCGGGTGGGTGGGTTTGGGTTGAATTAGTATATGAAATACCAAAAATATCCTTGTGTTTTGAGTGAAATTTTGAAAATTGTGTTGACTAACCGTTGACTAGCGGTTTTTCCAACAGAAGGACCCATGGTGCAAAAAAATAAATTGTTTAGGGACCCAAAATAAAATAAAAAATGATTGGGGACCCAAGTCACCAATCGTAAATTGTTTAGGGACGGATTTCACCAATAAGCCCCCCAAATTTTGCCTTGAAAATGTCCTCACTTGATCTCGGATGACCATATCGGTCGACCGACATAATGTTCTATCACCCGAGGTCTTTTTACTTTGTTTATGTTCCTTTCAAGTTATGTCATGTTCAAGTTATGCAAGCCCTGAAGTATCATGTTATGTTTTCAAGTATTTTGCAATGATTTCAAGATGTTACATGTTATGTCAAGTCAAAGATATGTTCACATGTTTTGGGAAACAGGGAAATATTTTGAAGTCTCTTTTGGTCATTCATCCCAAGGGCGATCGGTTCTTACTAAGCTAGTGTTGCTTACCCTATTATATTTCTATGTTTTGCAGATGAGTATAATGAGGGTGCTGATGAGGATACATGTGATGGGGTGCAAGACGTATAGTTAATGAATGAAAGTTATGTAATAAGTTCTGAATCTTTATAAGTATTTGACAAGTAGTATGATATAATAAGTTTGTAATTTCCTTTGAAGTATTGACGACTTATAATAAAGTTAAAGTTTAAGATTATTCTGTTAAGTTAGGCTTGTAAGAGTACATTCTGTTAAGGGTTCTTTGTCTCCTTGGTAGATAAGGCATTGCCAGGTCACCTTCTGGTTACGGGGTGTGACATAGTGAAATCAGAGCAGGTCGAACCTTAGGCTTAAATCCTTAGTTAGAAAATTAAGTATGGAATGAATATATGATGTATTCCTTAGATAACTTAAGATGCGTTCTTGGGTAGAGATTATGGAACAGGACATATGTGTTTATTTATCGCTTTATATATCATTATTTGGCATGATATGTTTTGTTTACCTTATATGTTATAATGTTTTGACTCGTTATATATAGCATGAACTATGTTAATATGTTAACTTAGTTTATTTGTTTTCTTTGTATCACCATGTTAATCTGGTTTGCTACTTTATTTAAGTTAGTTGATGATATATTATGAAAGATCGAGATATGAACTTGTTAAGTGTAATCTGTGTTTTAAGTATTTGTTTATCATGTTGAACTTTATTTACATGTTAATTTTACTTGCTTTAACTGTATCAGCATGATAACCTTATTTTGTTGCTATATTTAGTGTGTTGATGGTATGTTATGTTAGCTTAAGATATTAACCTGTTTTGTGAACTATGTGTTTGAGTATTTTATTTATCATATTTTTTGGAGAACGAGATGTCATGTTAGTCTAGCTTTGTAGTGTTAAATTACATAAATTGATAGCATGACTTGTACATCTTTAAGTAATCATGTTATATGTTTAACTGTGATGACATGCCTTTTATGTTATGTGTTTAGCGTAGCTAAGAAGTATATTGGAATGAAAAGCATGCTAGTTTAATTTTTGATACTTTATGTGAACTATCTGCTTATTTGTAAGTGTTACTTATATAAGATGGATCGCTAAAACGACAACAACGATGATCTCAACATACCAATTGCAAGTTTGCGCCGTCAAGGGAGCAAGGGTAGCTGAAGACAAGAATATATGCCCGAATCCTCAACCGGCCAATAAGCACCAAATGTGGGTGCAGCCGCCCAGATTGAAAATGTTATACCTCCACCCACCACCCGTGAATACTGGAATACTGGCAGAATTAACTGAATCCTTGGCCATGATGGCACAACTACTTCAACATGCATGATACTCAAAATCTATACTAGCAAGTGTACTAGGTCAATATTGTAGTAGTCAAGGTCGATCCCACAGAGAATAATGATTAATTATTTCCTAGATGAATAATTCTACGATAATTAAAATAAAACTAAATAGTTGATGATGATATGATTAATCTCATTTAATTAACTAAAAGAAAGCAAAATAAATTGAATAAGAAGGTTGATATGATGAGGTTTAAGGCACATGAATTCACTAAATTAATAAATGTTATCCTAACAATCAGTTATTCTAGAGTGTGTTTAGTTAATCGATCGATTTCTAAAATATCTGATAACCTCTTTCAAGGTCTATCAAACTTATTCTCATGAATAAACCAACTATATGTCTATGTTGATTTTAACTCATAAAAATGCATTAAACATATGAAATCAAAGAGATCGCACAAACCATACAAGTATATGTCTATCTTGCATGCAATTTGTGTTTAGATTATTTAACCCAATTAACAATGCCAGCTGTCGCAAATTTTCCAAGTTAATGTAAAGACAATTTAAACAGTGACCAATCATCTAAACACATTAAGAACAATAATCTAAAATTACTTCCACAACACCCATCGAATAACAAGATCACAAGAATAACATATAAAATTAATCTAGCTACATCATGGCCTTAGATGAAAATTTTAGTTCATGCTAGAGAAGAAAATAATAAACAAAGTAAAAAAGAGAGTAAAAAAAAAACATCACTGTTTCAATTAAAGTCTCGAACTTTAAATTGTATCAATCTCCAAAAGCACAGCAACAATGAACGCTTGAATCTTGTTCTAACAAATGCGTAAATACAGAACTCTCAAACCAACTCTTGAAGAAAGCTTAATTAGGGAGAACAAAACCTAAAACAAAAACTAATGAATGCTGAATATTTTTTCTAAGACTAGTATAGAGTATTTATAGCAATAGAAATCTCCTAGCTTAAAGTAATTGACATAGATCAAAACTCTCCCTCCTTTAAAGTAGTTGACATAAAATACAACTCTTCAAGATTCTTTAAGGTAGTTGAAATACACAAAAACTCTTCTAGTCCGTAAAAGACATATCTTCAATTCTAGCAGCTTCTTTCTTGTTCTGCTTTTACCGTTCAAAAGACTATTTTGCCCCTACAAATGCAAACACATAAAAGTGAGGATTATACCATTCTAAGCTCAAAACTCGATATGTAAATACAATTTGAAACTCAAAATTACTATTAAAGTAGAAGAAAATATAGATAAATTTACGAGTTATCAATGCAGTACACGAAAATTAGAATCATGGGATAGCAATAGGACCAATGAACGAGGTTGACCCAGACATCTATAATCAGAGGATGAAGAAAATGAGGATGGCCTCATTCAATGGAAATATTGGACCAGACGAAGCTGAAGTTTGGTTAAATGACATGGAAAGGAACTTTGAGACTATGAGGGTACCTGCAGAGGCTAGAGCAACCGTGGGAATTGCATCATTGACTGACAATGCAGTTGAATGGTTATATCCTCAAAAGTACATTCCAAACACTCCAATAATTAATTAATCCACTATTTCACTAACTTCATATTCATAATGTCAAATACCATATGCACATCCGCAAATTGTATCAATAATTTTTCCAAACATATTCTCTAATTAAGTTCTTGTACCACTACTTTATCAAATATCCCCACACTTTCGGGAGATCAAGCTTAGATGCTATTTCCTTCCACAACTCAAAAGGTTTATCATTATCTTTTAAAAGAACTCGATTCTACATATAATATTAATAGGTCTTAACTCCAACATTACCTCAAAATATATATATATATATTAAATCCTTTTTTTTCAATTACACTACAAAGTTTGACTGAGGTGATTATATAAGACTAGTACATAGGGCAAACATGCCCAATCAAGTACTGCTATAAGGAAGATTCTACATTTGCCAAATTAACTTTTCTACTTTTCCCTAACCAGTTCAATACACGCAATCTATTTAGAGTCATACTTATTTTGCCAACATACTAATCTTTCCTTGTGACATATGTTCACGTCGTTAGATGGTTATAAAAATTATATAAACAAATAATTAAATCATTTTCATAATAATGAAATTACAATAAAATATAAATATAAGAGAATTGGGATACAGAAATCAAGCCTGGAAGTCGTGACAAAGTCACTGTCCTAAAGACGTGAAGACCTCCCTACGTGCGGGTGATAGCGGCCAGTCACGGCTCCAAGATAAAACTCATTTTCTAAGTCTCCTCAATGAGCTCGTTCACTGGAAGACATCTCACGAACTAATCCAATCTAGTTGCCCAAATATAAAATTAACAAGATAATAATGCTCACGTGAAGTAGTGAACAAAAGCCATCAGAACAAATCAAAAGAACCGAAGCAAAGCAAAGCAAATGCAGAGAGCTGATGAAAAATAGAATGCCATAGAGAAAGTGAGAATAAAAGCTTTTTCTTTCTCCATATCAGAAAGGAGTGCACGGGGGAGATTATATATATATTAGGAACACATTAAATTTTCTATAACTCCTTTCACCATTAAACAATATTTAAAAGAGGGGGGTTACAATATTTAAATTCATAGGTTACAAATAATATGTATTAATTGTAATTGACTGTTTATTTTTTGGGGTTTTCAAACTTTATTTTACAATAATATTGTATATGATTATGTACTCTATGTGTTATATGCATATTTTATTCTAATTATTCTTAAGGGCGCACTAGTTAGGATAATAAGTTAGAAGACCTAAGTGTATAAGACGAACTTGTTGGTTTGTTTTGTTGGTTATATTAGGAGGGAAGTTAATATATGAAGGGGTGCCATTTAAGATAAGGTCAATAGGAGGGATGTACCTATTCATTGATTGCCTATTTTGGAGTTATAACTCTTCAGAAATCTGGAGTTTAGTAGCCTATAAATAGAAGACATAGGAAGGAGATAAAGAAGAAAAGAATAAGAAAGAAAATAAGAGTGTTGGAAAATTTAGACAGCAAGTAAGGACATTTTGGCAGACATAGAAAATCATCTCGGATTTCTCCCATATTTTAACCATAGATACTAGACTCCCTAAACTAAATTATGACAAAGAAATTTTCATTCTAAGTTCTGGATATAGAGATATCATCATCGGAGTAGAATATTGTGGCAGTTCGAATAGAATCAGAGTGCTGAGGATAGATCATCAAGTTGAAGTAGCAATTGAAGCCTGATCGAACCCATTCTTTTTCCTAAATTAGAAAACTTATAGAAGTATTTTCTGAACGGTGGAGATTAAGTTTCAACGGTTTCATTTTGAGTTATTGCTTCTGGAAGTCGCCTATACAAACCAGAAATTATGTTTTCCTATCTTCCTCTGATTTTTCGATTAAGTGGTCAAGGTAAGAACCCTTCGTCCTTCTTTTTCAGTCTTAAAAACGCATGAAGTATTCTTTTATTAAAGATATGAAATGTATGAAGTTTTCACATGTTTTATTACATAAAAATCTAGATGAAGAACTGAATTATGTTAATCAATATAACCTCAATGACTAAAAGTTAATCAACTTAGAAGTCATCATATATATATATATATATATATATATATATATATATATATATATATATATATATATATATGTGTATGTGTGTGTGTGTGTGTGTGTGTGTGTGTGTAAAGGTTAAATCCTTTATTTCAATTACACTACAAAGTTTGGCTGAGGTGATTATATAAGACTAGTAGTTCTTGGAGCGGGCACAAAGTATTCTAACATTTCGATAATCATATTCATGTTAAAACTAAAAACTTCTTTGTATGGAAAAACTAGAAACGATTAGTTATCATATGTTAAACATTGCAGTGACCAAACCTCGAAAATCTTTTCCCAAAATTTTCTCATTTTTTAATCAATACTCAGGAACAATAAGGCACTATTAAACTATAATTTTAATATTAACAAAAAGGAAAGACTATAAGAAGTTTTTCTTTTCTATTGCACTAAAAAAACGAGCAAAGTAAACTCGAAATATGTTTTATTATTATTATTTTCCCAAGTCATATACACAGAATTTCTATAGGCTATAATCATGACTTGCCCATGACATGGAATCATTAACCTTCTTTTCCTTTTTTCTAAACATATGCAGTATTGGTCATTGTTAAGAGCTGATTTGCATTTAAAGGAAAAAGAATTTAGTATTCTAATATGCCAATATAAAGGACAAGAAATTTAAAGATAAAACAAAACCTTTATATCATTGGTGAAACATGTGTTGGAAATGGAGTGTAATTTGAATGATAAATTAGTTTCTCAAGTAGTTGTAATGCCGGACCAAAATTCACGGGTCTGATCAACCCACGTTTTGATACTGGTATAGTTGGTTAATTGGATAGTCTGATTCATTGGGTGAGAATAAATAGACTTTAATTGCGACCTTTGAACTTGAGAGATACATGTATTGTTGAATTCATTGGATAATCTTGGAGAGGATGAACATACTTTAATAGTGTATTAAATAGAGACCTTTGAATTCAATACATTGTATTCTCTCAATGTATCTACTTACTCCTTTTAGCCTATAAATAGAGGCTCTTTCCAATGATTCTCTACACACAATCTCATATACTTCGAAAATACTTCTCAGTTCTAAAAGCTTTCTGAATAAACACTCTGCTTTGCAAAGTTTCTAGTATTCGTCAACAGTCATTGTTCTAGTTCGCCGGTGGAACTATTTTTTTGTGCAAACAAGTTCTACGTTGTCGTTGTATCCTGGGAGACAGACGCTTCATGAGACTCCAGCACTTATCTGGGAGGAGGTGAATCTGTTTTAAGGAAATTGTGTCGGACACAAGCCTCGGTTCAGATTTCTGAAAACACATGTTCTTGTTCTGAGAACACATGTTCATTGGTTATCATAAGTTTTTCTGTAAACATTTGTTCACTAACTATTGTTGAGTTTTGTATCTTTCAGTTGTTATACGGATTACATCAGATTATTGCCAAAAATCTCAAAACAGATTATTTATCATCATGGCAACTGAAAACCAAACTACGGGCGTTGATGCTTCCAACAGTGCTGCTACAGTTACTGCTCCTACTGTGAATACGATGCTCCCTACTGTTCTAGCAAGCCATATGGAGAAACCTGAAAAGTTCAGTGGTGTGAACTTTAAGAGATGGCAGCAAAAGATGATGTTTTACTTGACCACCCTGAGTTTGGCCAAGTTCTTGAAAGAAGATGCTCCCAAGATACCTGAAGGGGACATTGATGCACAAACGCTGATGGCGGTTGAAGTGTGGAAACATTCCGAATATTTATGTAAGAATTATATTCTGAATAGTTTACATGACAATTTTTATAATGTATACAGTGCATACAACACGGCTAAAGAATTGTGGGAATCACTTGACCGTAAATATAAAATGGAAGATGCTGGCACAAAGAAATTTGTAGTCGGGTGTTTCCTTGATTATATTATGGTGGATTCCGAGACTGTGATAAGTCAAGTGCAAGAACTTCAAGTAATTCTGCACGACATCCATGCTGAGGGGATGGTGTTGAGTGAGACTTTTCAAGTCGCTGCTGTGATAGAGAAATTGCCTTCGGGGTGGAAAGATTTCAAGAACTATCTCAAGCAGAAGCGCAAGGAAATGTCCTTGGAGGATCTCATTGTCAGACTTCGTATTGAAGAGGACAACCGGATCTCTGAGCGCAAGATAATAAATCCTATGCAAGCTAAAGTCAATGTTTTGGAGCATGGCAAAGGCCAAGGTTCCAAAAACAAAGGCAAGAGCTATGCGTCCAAAGGAAAGCTCTTGACAAGTGGTGGTGTCTCGAAGCAGAAGTACGAATTCAAAGGGAAATGCTTCAATTATGGCAAACTAGGCTATAAGTCGACTGATTATCGATCATCGAAAAAGAATAATAAGACCAACGTGATGAGTCACATGGCCAAAGAGTTGGAGGACATGAGCCTAGTTGCTATGATCTCTGAACTGAATTTGGTCAGGTCAAACCCTAAAGAGTGGTGGGTTGACATTGGTGCTACTAGACATGTGTGCACCAATAAGAACCATTTTTCCACCTTTGAATCTGTTGAAGAGGAAAAGATATTTATGGGAAACTCTGTCACGGCTTCTGTCGAAGGGCAAGGGAATGTTCTTTTGAAGTTGACTTCTGGCAAAGTTTTAACACTGAAAGATGTGCTATATGTGCCAGATGTTCGTAAGAACCTTGTATCTGGATTCTTGTTAAACAAGCATGGTTTTCGCATGGTGTTTGAATTATATAAGCTTACTTTGAGTAAAGCTGGAATGTTTGTAGGAAAGGGATATGCAACTGATGGGTTGTTTAAATTGAATGTAATTACGATTATCAATAAAGATACCTCTTCTGTTTACTTGCTTGAGTCTTCTGATTTATGGCATAAACGACTTGGTTATGTTAATTATAATTCGTTGCGACTATTAATTAAAATGGACCATATACCTACATTCCAAATCGACCTGAGTGATAAGTGTGAAATTTGCATTGAAGCAAAATTAGCAAAATCTTCGTTTCACTCCATAGAAAGAAGCACCGAACCACTAGAATTAATTCATAGTGATGTGTGTGATTTGAAATCAATTCAAACACGAGGAGGCAATAAGTATTTCATTACTTTTATTGATGATAGCACGAAATATTGCTATATGTATTTGCTAAAAAGAAAAAATGAAGCTTTAGAGAAATTTGTTCTCTTCAAAGCTGAAGTTGAAAAACAACTTGATAAAATGATCAAAAGATTAAGGAGTGATAGAGGTGGCGAGTATGAGGCACCTATCGGCGACTTTTGTGAAAAACATGGTATTATTCATGAAAGAATTGCACCGTATTCTCCTCAATCTAATGGAGTAGCTGAACGTAAAAATCGAACATTGAAAGAAATGATGAATGCAATGTTGATAAGTTCAGGATTATCTTCGAATATGTGGGGAGATGCTATATTGTCTAGCAATTACCTTTTAAATAGGGTACCCCGGAAGGAAAAGGATAAAACTCCATATGAGTTATGGACAGGCAAGAGACCTTCGTACAAACACTTGCGAGTGTGGGGGTGTCTCGCCAAGGTAGCAGTGTCGATACCTAAGATAGTAAAGATAGGTCCTAAAACTGTGGATTGTATCTTTATAGGCTATGATCTAAATAGTACTGCGTACCGGTTTCTTGTGCATGATTCAAAGAATGAAGATATTCACAAGAACACCATAATGGAATCAAGGAATGCATGATTTTTTGAAAATGAATTTCCTTGTAAGAGCAATAAAGGTTCTAGGTCAACAAAACGAACTATTGATCCACTTATAGTTGAAGAAGTTGAACCAAGACGTAGCAAAAGAGCTAGAGTCGAAAAATCATTTGGTGATGATTTTATGACTTACTTATTGGAAAAGAACCACAAACTTATGTTGAAGCTGTGAGTTCTTCTGAAGGGCCTTTTTGGAAAGAAGCCATAAGGAATGAAATTGATTCTATTTTGCAGAATCATACATGGGAGTTAGTGGACCTCCCACAGGGTTGTAAAACCTTAGGATACAAATGGGTCTTTAAAAGGAAATTGAATCCTCATGGTTCAATTGACAAGTATAAGGCCAAACTTGTGATTAAAGGATTTAAGCAACGATAAGGCTTAGATTACTTTGATACATATTCTCTTGTGACGAGAATAAGTTCTATAAGGCTGCTAATTGCAATCGCTGCCTTAAGAAATTTGGAAATACATCAAATGGATGTTAAGACAGCTTTTCTAAATGGGGACCTAGATGAAGAAATCTATATGGAGCAACCCGAGGGTTTTGTGGCTCCAGGTGCCGAAAAGAAAGTCTGTAAATTGGTGAAGTCGTTGTATGGATTAAAACAAGCACCTAAAAAGTGGCATGAAAGTTTGATCATACAATGATAATTAATGGATTCAAAATAAATGAGTGTGATAAGTGTATCTATGTCAAAGAGACAAAAGATGGCTATATCATTTTATGTCTATATGTGGATGACATACTCATTGTTGGTAGCAATGACAATTTGGTCAAATCTACTAAAGATATGTTGAATTCGAAATTTGATATGAAAGACATGGGTCTTGCTGATGTGATTTTAGGAATTAAAATCATGAGAACATCAGACGGTCTTATATTGAGCCAGGCTCATTATGTAGACAAAATTCTTGAGAAATATAACAAGAATGATTCTGGGATTGCTAGAACGCCTTTAGATAATAGTCTCCATCTATCCAAGAATCGTGGAAATAGTATTTCACAAGTGAAATATTCCAGGGTAATTGGGAGCCTAATGTATCTAATGAGTTGTACTAGACCAGATATTGCTTATGTGGCAAGCAAGTTAAGTGGATATACGAGTAATCTAAGTGCTGAGCATTGGACTGAGATACGTTATACTCGTAACTATGGATTGCATTATACAAAATACCCAGCAGTGGTAGAAGGCTACACTGATGCAAACTGGATATCTGATATAAATTAATCGAAATCCACTAGTGGCTATATGTTTACTTTAGCTGGAGCAGCTGTGAGCTGGAAATCCACTAAACAAACTATAATAGCTAGATCGACTATGGAATCCGAATTTATAGCTTTGGATAAATATGGAGAAGAGGCAGAATGGTTACGCCATTTTCTGGAAGATATTCCAAAATGGGAAAAACCAGTGTCGTCTATTTGTATACATTGTGATAGCCAATCTGCGATTGGAAGAGCACAAAATACAATGTATAATGGTAAGTCTATACATATTCGTCGTAGACATACCACCATTAGACAACTGCTCTCGACAGGAGTTATCTCGATTGACTATGTAAAGTCAAAAGATAACATTGCGGATCCACTAACGAAAGGGTTAAATAAAGAGACAGCTGAAAGATTGACAAAAGGAATGGGTGTAAAGCCTGTGGAGGATAAAAATCTTATGAAGGAAAACCCAACCTAGTTGACTGGAGATCCCAAGATCTAGGTTCAAAGGGACAACCTACTTGTAAGATTTAGTAAGGTTATGTTGTTTTCTTGCAAGCCCATAATATTCTACTCAAATTGAACACAAGAAACTCAAGGCAAGAACACCTATCGTTAATGTAATTTAGAGTGAGCAACCAAGGTATCGTATTCGCGAAGAAGGGTAAGTACTAGTAGTGACTTTTATTTTATTGTTTAGTTGACGAAAACTTTAAGAAGGTTTGTTACTAAAATAAATTAATCTAATAATAAGCTAAAACTAAGATCTAGAGTGTTTAGAGAGAAAATTCAATTAGGAGAGTGAATACTTGAACGGCTATCCCCCGAGATGTACTTATGTGTTTAGGGAGGGGTATTGTGAATTAGAAGCCTTAGGTGAACCTACAAAGGGATTTCCAAATAAGCTCCACTCATCTCTCAATTTGTGAAGTTCCTACTCTAGGATTAATCAAGTTAGTATCTCTACTTACTCAATTTTACCCCAAGAGTGCATTAAACCCAAAACTCCTAATTATTGTGGAACTCAGCATTTTGAAAAGGATATCCCAAAACCATTTTGAAAGATCTCAGCATCATCCCATGCTATGAACATTTACATAAAACATAAAGACTTTTACATGTTTTTTTTTTTTTTGAATTACACTTGAAACAAATAAACATGATGGATGCGTGAGTTATCAACATCTTTCTTTCTTTCTTTCAATAATCCAAAAAAACTTGCATGCCTTTCATTATTCTTCATGCTTCAAGACACTTCAATAACCCCAAAATCCACATAGATTGACAAATACGATCAACTCTCAACTAATTATGGGTTTTATAAAGTGACTATCAATAAGAAGTTCATTCATATCAATAAAGGCTTCAATGGGGTACTAGGGATATATTTAAGTGAAGGAGGGGTAAATTTGGCTCTGACGATTCAAAGAGATGCCATGACCCTCATTTCTAAGCACAAAAAAATAACTTTGCCGAGGACTACAAGGAATATGTCTAGGATGGCCCAATGGTTCTTAAACTAAAAACTTAGGAACAATTAAGCATACTCCTCAAATACAAGTAAGCTAGGCGTGGAAAAGAGGTGAAATCACATAAGCATGAAAAATGATAGCAACTAATTTGTTATATACACCGGATTCTCAACAAAACTTGAGCTTCTTATGCAAAATAAACAAAGAGAACTCTACCACTTATTGAGTTTTGTTTTTTAAAAAAAAAAATTATGACATAAAACTAAAAATGAAACATTTAAAATAACTACTAACACATACTAACAAATATTTACAAATAAGGAAATAGAACTAAAAACGAAACATATAAAACTAAATTCCCCCAAACTTAGGACAACATTGTCCTCAATGTTGAGGCAACACTAACAAACACACAAGAAACCATAAAAATACCATAATAAGAAAAGGCTAACAAATTTAAAGGATAACATGAGTGAAAAGGAAACTCCCCTAGTTTGGATCTTCATGGTCGCCATCTCCCTCATCATCAAGTGTGTTGACTCCTCCACCACTTCCATGAGAAAGACACTTGAGATACTTTTGTTGGGTTCTCTAGAGAGGAAGACGCCGAGGTCCTACTTCTCTTGTTCGAAGGGTTTTTTAGGGAAATTTCGCTAAAACACAAACAAGTAATCAACAATAATTAGATAATTGAAATGAGGAAAACTATACTAAATAAATAATAGATTTTTTTTTATATATATAATTACTCTAGAAAACAAATAAATATAATATACTTACCGAAATACTAAAACACAAAACACAACTAAGTTGAAGATCACAATAAAATTAAAGGAAACTCACATCATCCTAAACACATATGTACAAAAGAGGACTAGAGAAGTAAATTACTTAACCTCCATATCATGGAGGATCCAATGAACTCTTAAAAATTCCTTAGGATCACCTCCATGATACATTTTGAGTCGGTGACCATTAACTTTGAACATCCCCTTCTCCGGATGTGAGATCTCAAATGCGCCATAGGGGAACGCCTTTGTAACGATGGAAGGTCCGGACCATCTCAACTTGTGCTTTCCGGGAAAAAGCTTCAACCTTGAATTGTATAAAAGCACCTGGTCACCTTCTTTGAAGTCCCGATTTTGTATGATGTGCTTATCATGCCACTTCTTGACCTTTTCCTTGTAAAGCTTAGAATTCTCATAAGCTTGAAGTCTCCATTCGTCAAGCTCATTGATTTGGCGCATCCTCTTTTGACCTACAAGTTCAAGATCAAAGTTAACAAGTTTCAATGCCCAAAAGGCCTTATGCTCTACTTCTACCAGCAAATGACAAGACTTCCCATAAACCAATCTATACGGTGTAAAACCAATGGGGGTCTTGTAAGCCGTCCAATAGGCCCATAGAGCATCATCTAACTTAGCACTCCAATCCTTCCTAGAGGTCTCCACTATCTTCTCCAAAATTCTTTTCAACTCTCTATTTACCACTTCGACTTGGCCACTAGTTTGAGGATGGTAAGGGGTCGCCATCTTATGAGTAACACCTAGTCTTTTAAGCACTTTTTCAAGTTGATGGTTACAAAAATGGGTTCCCCTATCACTAATAATAGCCCTGGGGATGCCAAAACGGGAAAACAATTTTTTCAAGAATTTCACAACCACCCTAGCATCATTGGTAGCCAAAGTTTGGGCTTCTACCCACCTAGAGACATAATCCACCGCTACCAATATATACTCATGGCCAAATGAAGTAGGAAAGGGTCCCATAAAGTCAATTCCCCAAACATCAAATATCTCACATACTTGAAGAGTAGAAAGAGGAATTTCATGGCGTTTAGAGATATTACCGGATCTTTGGCATTTATCACAATTCTCCACATACCTTTGAGCGTCTTTAAATAAGGTCGGCCAATAGAAGCCCGACTCTAATATCTTTCTTGCCGTCCCTTTGGCTTGATAGTATCCTCCGGTCGGCCCTTCATGACAATGCTTAAAAATGGACTCAAACTCTGAATCATCAACACACCTCCTAATCACTTGGTCTGTGCAAATGCGGAAAAGATATGGATCATCCCAAAAGTAATATTTAAGCTCCGAGAATAATTTCTTCCTTTGTTATGAACTCAAGCAACTAGGAATTTCCCCACTCACAAAATAATTCGCATAATCGGCAAACCATGGTTCATTGGTAAGTTTACTTATTGCCATAAGCAATTTCTCCACCGGACAAGTGTCATTGATCTCTTCCTCATTTAATTTCTCCAAGAAAGGATTCTCAAGGCGAGAAAGATGGTCGGCGGCAAGGTTCTCCGCTCCTTTCTTGAATTTTGAGGTCGAATTCTTGTAAAAGTAATACCCATTGAATTAGTCTCGGTTTCGCCTCTTGCTTGCTCAAAAGAAACTTGAGCGCCGAATGGTCGGTGTAGACCACAACCTGGACATAATCAAATAAGATCGAAATTTGTCAAACGCAAATACTATGGATCTAGGTAGTAGTGTAGTTTCTTTGAGCATCGGTCAAAGTTTTGCTTGCATTATATATCGGTTGAAAGTGCTTACCAATTCTTTGCCCAAGAACTGCCCCTACTGCAAAATCACTAGCATCGTACATTAGTTCAAAAGGGTAGGGACCAATTAGGAGCAACCAAAATGGGAGAGTTCACAAGTTTAGCCTTCAAGATATTAAAAGCATTCAAGCATGCATCATCAAACACAAAAGTTGTGTCCTTTTCCAACATAGTAAGAGGTTTAGAAATCTTTGAGAAATCCTTAATGAATCTTCTATAAAAGCGCGCATGACTTAGAAAACTCCTAATTGCTTTAACCGATGTGGGAGGTGGTAATTTTTCAATGGTTTCAATTTTTGCCCTATCTACTTCTAGACCTCTACTTCATATTAGATGACCAAGCACAATTCCCTCTTGAACCATGAAATGACATTTTTCCCAATTAAGCACTAAGTTAGTTTCCTCACATCTTTGTAAAACTTTTTCTAAGTTTTTCAAGAAAATATCAAATGAATCACCAAAAACGGAAAAATCATCCATAAAAACTTCCATGATTTCCCCCACCAACCCCTCAAATATAGCAAGCATGCAACGTTGAAAAGTACCGGGGCCATTACAAAGGCCAAAAGGCATGCGACAGTAAGCAAATGTACCGAATGGGCAAGTGAAAGTTGTCTTTTCTTGGTCCTCGGGTGTTATTGGAATTTGAAAGTATCTGGAGAAGCCATCTAGGAAGCAGTAATACATGTGACCGGTGAGGCGCTCCAACATTTGATCAATGAATGGGAGTGGAAAGTTATCCTTCCTTGTAGCATCATTGAGCTTCCTATAGTCATTGCACACCCTCCAACCGGTGACGGTCCTTGTTGGGATGAGCTCATTCTTCTCATTAGCTACCACAGGCATTCCACCTTTCTTTGGTACTACTTGAACCGGACTCACCCATATGCTATCCGAGATGGGATCAATGATTCCCGCATCAAGAAGCTTGATGATTTCGGCCTTCACCACTTCTTTCATGTTTGGATTTAACCTCCTTTGAGGTTGTACCACCGACTTGTAATCTTCTTCCAAAAGGATTTTATGAGTGCAAAAAGAAGGGCTAATTCCCTTTATGTCGGTAATTTTCCATGCCATAGCCCTCTTTTGCCTTTTCAACATTGTTATAAGCTCCTCCTTTTGGTCCTCATTCAAATCACTTGCAATAACGACCAGAAGCTTAGAGTTTTCCTCTAGGAAGGCATACTCTAAGTTCTCCGGTAGAATCTTAAGTTCCAAAGTAGGGGGTTCCTCAAGAGATGTCTTTATCTTTGTCAACTTCTCAACATTCATCTTCTCAATTTTTGTCTTCAAAGGAATTGACTCGAGTACTTCCAAATGTGCCAACACTTCTTGAATTGATTGACTACCCTCCTTTACTTCTTTACCTTGAATCAAGGTTATCTCCAAAGGGTCATCAATGTACATTTCATTCCCATAGTTAGCAACCAAATCATCCACCACATCAATCATAAAGCAAGAATCATCATGATCAAGAGAATGCTTCAAAGACTCCGCAATCTTGAGAACTACCTCTTCATTATCTACCCTAAGGATCAATTTTCCTTCATGAACATCTATTAGTGCCTTAGCGGTAGCAAGAAAAAGACGACCCAAGATCAAAGGAACATGCATATCCTCATCTATGTCAAGTATAACAAAATCCACCGGAAAAATCAAATTTTCAACCTTTACCAAAACAACTTCAATAATCCCTCCAAGGTACTTGATAGATCTATCCGCAAGTTGTATACTCATCCTAGTAGGCTTAGGTTCACCAAGGTCTAGCTTCTTGAACATTTTGTATGGCAACAAGTTAATGCTAGCTCCTAAGTCGGCTAAAGCATGTCCAAAGAAAAGACTACCAATATTACAAGGGATAGTAAAACTTCTCGGGTCCTTTAACTTTTGAGGTAGCTTTTCCTTGTTTTGGAGGATGGCGGAGCATTCTTCATTTAATGTGACGGTAGAAATGTCCTCGAGCCTCTTCTTCTTAGAAAGGATGTCCTTGAGAAATTTAGCATATTTCGGCATTTGAGAAAGAGCTCCAACAAACGGTAAGTTGATATGCAATTGTTTAAAGAGCTCAAGAAACTTTCCATATTGTGCACCTTCCTTGTCCTTGAGAAGGCGCCCGGGATAAGGTACGGGCGGTTTGTAAATTGGTACCTCCTTTCTTGTGACTTCTTCCTTGGCCTTTCCTTTGATTTCCACCAATTCTTCATCTTGATCCTTCTCAAGATCCTCTATCATTTCTTTCTTCTTTTCTAGAACTTGAGGTCTTGGATCATCAAGCTCCTTTCCACTTCTTAGGGTAATTGATTTAGCTTGTTCCCTTGGATTTGGCTCGGTATTACTAGGAAGAGATCCTTGAGCCCTCTCCGATACAAACTTAGCTAGTTGCCCAATTTGACTTTCCAAATTATGTATGGAGGCTTCTTGATTCTTGAACCTAGCTTCTTGAATTTTAAACTTAGTTTCTTGATCTTGAAACGAGCTTTCGAAGTAGAAAGAAACGTAGTCATGAGATCCTCCAAAGTAGGCTTGATGGGTACATGAGAAGATGATGAAGGTTGTTCTTGATAAGGTAATGGTTGTTGAGCCCGAAAGTTTGAATAAGCTTGAAATTCTGGTGGATTTTGTGCCCCTTGTTGTCCTTGATCCCTCCAAGAGAAATTGGGGTGATTTCTCCACCCGGGGTTATAAGTGTTGGAACAAGGGTTATTTTCTTGCCTATTTCCTCCAAGGTAATCTACATGCTCACTTGAAGGTTCCATTCTTTGACACTCATGGTTTGGATGGTCTCCTCCACAAAAGTCACATGAGAAGGTTTGTGGGAGGTAGTACTTAGCCCATCCATCCTTTTTGTTAAAAATTCCATCTTTGTCTCCAAAGCCGACAAAGCATCAACATTGTGAATTCCACTTATCTTTGGCTTCATCCTTTGACTACCCCACGAGCAATTGTTCTCGGCAATGTTCTCTATTAAATCTCTTTGTTCTTCTGGGGGTTTTGAACTTGTTGATCCTCCACTTGAAGCATCAATGAGTAAGAGTAGTTCAAACACGCGTGAAATGTTTGCATTTGAAGCCCAAGGTCTAGGCCATGATGAGGACACTTCCTTAGCAACTCCTTGTATCTCTCCCATATTTCATATAAACTTTCCCCATCTTGTTGTTGGAAGGAGAATATATCATTTCTAATCTTCGCGGTTATAGCCGGTAGGAAGTGCTTGGCTAGGAATCTCTCGTTCAACTCATTCCAAGTGGTAATGCAACCATTGGGTAATGACTTCAACCATAACTTAGCCCGGTTCCTCAAAGTGAAAGGAAATAATCTCAATCTTATTGCATCATCCGAAGCTCCATTAATCTTGAAAGTATCACAAACTTCAAGGAAGTTTGATATGTGAGCGTTCAGTTCTTCTTCGGGGAGCCCATCAAATTGTACCGAATTTTGAACCATTTGTATCACATTTGGCTTGATCTCAAAATTGTTAGCATCAACTCTTGGTCTAGTAATGCTTGACTAGAACCCGGTCAAGAAAGGTCTTGCATAATCACCCAAGGTTCTTCTACCATTTCCATTCACATTCTCTTGTCCTTGAGCATTTCCTTGGTTATTCTCGTTCATTTTTTCATTTACATTATGAGGGGCTTCCATATTGTTATGTTGTTGAAGACCTTCCCCAACAATATATACCCTCTCTTGTTGCCTTACCCTTATATTCTGGTGAAATGTCCTATCAATTTCGGGATCAATATCAAGTACTTCTTCCGGATGCTTTCGGGTCATGCAACACAAGAGTCACCCTCAAGAATCCAAAACTAACAAAGTTTAATGACAAGAAATCCAAAGAAATTCAAGATAACATAAACTAAAAGATGAATATTAACAAATATACATAAAAACCAAATCAATAAAACTAGAGCTTTCCTAATATCACCCTTCCCCGGCAACGGCGCCAAAAACTTGTTGTTTCTTGCAAGCCCGCACTATTCTACTCAAATTGGACACAAGAAACTCAAGGCAAGAGCACCTATCGTTAATGTAATTTAGAGTGAGCAACCAAGGTATCGTATTCGCGAAGAAGGGTAAGTACTAGTAGTGACTTTTATTTTATTGTTTAGTTGACGAAAACTCTAAGAAGGTTTGTTACTAAACTAAATTAATCTAATAATAAGCTAAAACTAAGATCTAGAGTGTTTAGAGAGAAAATTCAATTAGGAGAGTGAATACTTGAACGGGTATCCCCCTAGATGTACTTATGTGTTTAGGGAGGGGTATTGTGAATTAGAAGCCTTAAGTGAACCTACAAAGGGATTTCCAAATAAACTTCACTCATCTCTCAATTTGTGAAGTTCCTACTCTAGGATTAATCAAGTTAGTATCTCTACTTACTCAATTTTACCCCAAGAGTGCATTAAACCAAAAACCCCTAATTATCCAAACTCAAATTAGGAAGAATTGCTTAAGCCCATCTCTAGGTCAAAATTAATTCCCATTAAAAGTGAGTGTTCTAGTCAAGTAAATGAATTTCTCAATTAATTAAATGACCAACAAGATAGAAAAAGATATTCACAAATAATTTCACTAATTAGCTTCAATTCACAAAAAACCCCAATTGTCAACACATAAATAACATGCTAGAATTCAACCCATTCAAGTATTATACAAATTTAGCTATCCATATTCATGAAGGAAAATAATAAATTAAAAGAGAGAGAGGAAGAAATTATCATTGCTAAGTAATCTTCTTCAAGCTTCTCTTCTTTTTCGAAATCCTCTTTCTTCCTTCAAGAAAAACCAAGTCTTGAGCCACACCTCAATTTCTTGCCAAGAATTTTCAATGAAGCTTCAAGCTTTTCTTTTAAATCAACTTTCTAAATCTAAATCTAGAATTTAGGACTTGTTTTCTCTCTTGAAAACCCTCTCTTAAAACTCTCTTGAAACTAATCTATCTCTCTTCTCTTTAAGCTTCAAGCTAAAGTGGAAGATGTAGATATTTTTAACACTTTCTTCTATTTGCAATAAAGACCCCTGAAGTTTAACTTTTACAGTCCATCCCATGTACTTTCGGTCTTCTACATTTTGGTCCACAAAGTTGGTGACTTTCATCTTCTTTCATTTAAGTATCTTCCAAGCTTTAATATCTTCCACCTAAACCAAAAGTAAGAGAAAATGGAGTATAAGTAGCATCTTACCCATGCAAATTTGAAATTATGAAACACATTATACAAGTTAAAATATTGCTTTAAGAGCAAATATCAGGTCACTGTGGGGGTATATAAGATTGCATTTATTTACCCATCATCATTTAGTGGCTAGGTCATGTTCTTCATGCCTTCCCATATTCATGTCTAGAATATAATCAGAACTTCCTCCTCCTGAGTTTTTTCTTCTTTCCTTTTCTGTGCTTAGAGAAATATTTCCAGTCATGTTAGATTATTAGTTGAGAATGATGTTGTAGCAGCTCTGGCCTATGGGACAATGGGAAAACTTCATGGATGCGTTCTAATTGCTGGTACCGGTTCTATTGCTTATGGTTATACAGAAGATGGGAGAGAAGCTCGGGCAGCTGGTGCAGGACCTGTCTTAGGTGACTGGGGAAGATATCCACATTCGCACCTGTTATGATTTTCTTTGTGCTAATGAAAATTAACGTACAATATTTTGGTGGTCAGGAAGAATGAAGGATTAGAATAGTATAGCTTTATACTAAATGTTGTCCAAAATACCTTGATAATGTGAAGGATAAGATTTCCCGAATCTGATGTCATGTTTGATTTAATAGCTTCATAGTAATGTTCGTTAGAAGGTAACTCTTAAAAATGTTAAGCTTCACATCCAGCCTTTAATTTTTCTAAAAAAAAAAGATCAAACCTGTTAAGTTTGTCCAACACAAACTCAATGGACATAATAATGTCATGTTCTCCTAGAAAATTGCCTGAGAGTGACTATAGTATTGGCAAAGAGGGACTAAATGATTATGATTTTTCTTCCATGAACACGGACGAGATTATATTGTATGATGGCTTTGTTATTATGAAATTAGATTCTCATGAAGTGATGCTTATTCCTATTTATTTCCAAGATCTGTTAGCTAAAGGTGTCGTCATGTAGAATCTTAGAACAATCTTAAATTAAAAATTCGGGACTCTCAAGATGTAAAGTTCTGAAGATGGTATATAAGAACCCAATTAGAATCTTCATGCAACTTGGATAATGAAATTTAGGTCTATACAGTTTACCTAAGGTTTTCAGTTGTTAGTCTCTTGTACTAATTTTTATCCTTAGCTGTTCAGGTAAGAAATTGATTTATCTTCGCTTGCAATGGTTATGGTATTGCTGCACAAGCTTTGACTGCAGTAGTAAGAGCTCATGATGGTCGTGGTCCACATACAATGCTTTCGGATAGTATACTACATGTTCTGGATCTCCCCTCGCCAGATGAACTTATAGGGTATATACTCCAAGCTCAAGTCATTTGCATCATATGTTCCATGCTTGGTACACACTCGTAATATATTTCTCAATTCATTATGGTTTCATGACTATGTCGGCAAATTATCTAGTTAGAAGAAATGGTAATTCCATTTGCATGAAGTAGTGAAGAAAAAACTGTATGACTGTAGCAATTTAACATCTATATTTCAAAAGACTATTCATAACCTGATTGTTACAAGTCAAACAACAACTACGACTATTTGTAAAGAAATGGCCTTTGGATACCCTTGTCTGAAGAATGTTATAGAACTACCAGTTCAGTTTCAACTCTTACAATTTAATCAAAGAACAAAAAAGATAATTATCATTGATTAAAGTTGAAGTGGAGGATGAAGGGAATCAACATTGACCAAGTTTGAAAATGTTCTTAAACTTTTCTTGTATTGTCAAACTATTAAGGCAACATTTTGTATTCTAAATCATACTTCTCCAATTCAAACTATGTATTGTTTTAGGAATTTTCACATATGGTAAGATATTAACAAAAATAAGGTATTAAAAAAAACAAATATACTAATGTACCCTTTGTTAATACAGTAGATAGTTTCATAAGAACTAACAAGTTTTGACCAAATGAATACGAAGAGAAATCACCATATTTATTATTCTTTCACAAATTATCTGTCTACTTTGTACGAGAACTAATAATTCATCAAATTCTATAGTAGGATTAATAAAATGTCAAACATAATCGTATTTAATTCTAAATTATTTTCTCTCTATTCTTCTTCCTCAAACATTCAATGTAAGTTGTAAGATTGAAAAAACTACAATTAATGAGTTATTTATTTAAAAAAGGTGAAAAAAATAATTTGAGATACAATAAAGAGAACTAATATTTCATCAAATTCTATAGTAGGATTAATAAAATGTCAAACATAATCTTATTTAATTTTACTCCTAATTTAATTCTACAATATTTTCTCTCTATTCTTCTTCCTCAAACATCAATGTAAGTTGTAAGATTGAAAAAACTATAATCAATGAGTTATTTATTTAAAAAGGTGAAAAAATAATT
Source organism: Vinca minor (assembly GCA_026122235.1). Classification (NCBI taxonomy): domain Eukaryota; kingdom Viridiplantae; phylum Streptophyta; class Magnoliopsida; order Gentianales; family Apocynaceae; genus Vinca; species Vinca minor. The sequence goes on from JAOCZM010000120.1 coordinate 1,762,668, forward strand.
TGAGATACAATAAAGAAAATGTTGACTGACAATTTGAGACGGAAGATAGGGGGATTGCATTAGTATGGCATGAGTTTAGTATAATGGTCATGACATGGCAGTGGAAAAAGTGGGAGAAACATTTATGTCCAGGACGGAAGTGGGGCTGACATGGCAGTCTCCCAGACGCGCCTTGCCACGTCAGCTTCCGTCCTGCCCTGGCAGTGCCTTGTGCAAAAAAAAAAAAAAAATTATTTCCAGGCCCTGGCAGTGCCTCAATTATTTTGCATCTTCTGAATCAGATAAATCAAGTGTTCTTGCAGCTCTGCTGTAAAACCTGTGAAGGGTGTGTTAGAAACAGGTGCATAGTTGGAAGAAATATGATATCTTGTCTGAGGATTCTTGTATATGCCATACTCAGCATTGTTGACTGAATAACTGAGATGACTGCATTAACAGGTTTAGTGTTTTGTGAAAAGAAGGAACCCTGATTGTCATTGCCAAAAGGTTTTGAACCTTACAATCCTAAATATTGAAAATTTTGTCCTTTATATGTATTGGTTTGTGGGTATCATCCATGCTTCTTGTAACATCTCTCAACTGTATGTCCCTGTTTTCCACAAAAGCTACAAGTCATTTGTTTTATGTTAAAGGTTCCTCTACCAAAACCACCATTTACTGCATTAATCTTGTGATTATGAGTTACTGAATTCATGGTTGATCCAGTTGTAGAACTGCTTCCCACATAATTTGAACATCTCTGACTGCATAAGATTTGTAGTGCTGAGTGTTGTGCTGCATATGCCTTCTCATTCTCATGTTGACATGCATCATTAAAAACTTCATTGATGCCCGGTGTTGGTTTCTTAATCAGTGCATGAGACCTCATAGTGGAAAAATTATCATGTAAGCCCTTTAGAAATTTCACTACAAAATATTTATCATAAAACTTCTGCAATGTAACATTACCTCCACATATGCACATGGCACAAGTGCACAGTGGTAAAGGTCTGGCCATAAAAAACTCTTCCTATAAGGTTTTTAACTGTGTGAAATACTCTGTCACAGTTAAGTTGGCTTGTTTCAAGGTATATATATCCTCTAACAGGCTTGAATACCTATAGAGGTCACATCCTGATATCTCTCCTCAAGGTCTCTCCATACCTCAAAGGATGTGGTTAAGAGTTGTATACTTGGTCCAATACTCTCACTAACATTATTCAAGATCTAAGTAAAAATCATTTGATCAGCTTGTTGCCAAGCCTGATACAAAGGATCTCTTGGCATAGGCACAACTATACTAGGTACATTCTCTATAAAACACAATTTGTTCTCAGTTATCAAGGTCCTCCTAGTAGCTATTCTCCAATTTGAATATTTTTCAACACCAGTAAGGATTTTAGAACAAAGTTTTAGGCTAGGAGTCTCATTTGGATGTAAGTAATATGGATGTGTAATGGGAATTTCTATAGTCTGTGGGAAATTAGGTAAATCTGACATTGCTAGTCTTAGAGAAAAAAATCAAGGAATAGCAAGCGCAAGAATCAAGAAATAGAAACAGCAAGAAGTGACAGGAATCTGAATGTTACCTCTCCACAACACAGTACTAGAAGAACTTCAACAAGAAATTATAGAAAAGATGAAGTTTCTTAAAAAAAAAAAAGCAAAGGAAGACTAAGGATAAGCTTCGCAGCAAAGAATAAGGTAACAAAAGCACAAGCAACTCAAGTTGCGCAAGGAATCAAGAAAGCACAATATCTAACACAAATTGATTCAATCAATTACTAACAAAACCTATTCTCAACTCAATTTAAGGTATTACAAAATCATTCTCCATATTCTCAATCCAAAGCAGAATATTTAAATCGGAAGATGAAAATAAACCTAAAAATTCAATCAGGAACAATCACGATATCTCCTTCGCAGAACAGAAATCAAATCATCAACAAACTTACATAATCAGTTGCGAAGAACAATTGCGGAAGCGAAATCATAGCTCAAAAGCTATGCTCTGAAACCATGTCAAAATCCTTGTAGCAATGAAGAACATCAAAGCACAAAATTGAAGAAGTAAATTGCAGAGAAAAATGAAGAAGATATTTGTGGGAAATTTTCTATATTTTCATTAAGAGAGTAAAAATGAGCTCAACTCACTATTTATACATGTTGGTTTAACTACCAAACTGCCTAATTAACAATATATTAACTAATTACAAAAATGCCACTAAAATATCTGGGCTATACATCTATTTACAAGTTAAGTGGGCTTTAAGTCTCTAAATAATATCCAGGCCCAGTTCATAGTCCAGTCAATCGCAATCATCAGTCCAGCCCTATATTCTTTTATCCTTTTTACTGCATCTTTGCTTCATCATCTCTGCCTTCTTCTTTGAAACCCAGCTTGATCTTCATGCTCTTTCACTACCTTCAACTCGAACAAAAATGCCTTTATAAATATTATCACGTGAGTAATTATTATAAGTTTCAATGCCGGTAATGGTGAATCGGTCATGGAACCGATGAAGATCCGAAACTTTCTACATGAATTCTGAATTTATCATCTTTATGTATGTTAAGATTCTATTATAATTCAATTTTTTTGTATAAATCTGAATACTTCGATATCTCGATGAAGATTTTTTTTTCCCTTTTCGCCTTTGAATAAGGAAACCTTGTACCAGCCAAGCTGATGCGAAATCTTGATGGGTTATATCAAGACTCGGCTTAATTAGCAGATCTTTCTCTATCTCGAATAGTTTATGGGGGAATACACTTAACACAGTCCCGGAAAGGCTAAGTATCAATGGAGGTTGAAACACCACAACTGGATAAACCAACTAGTTGATACAGTAACTTAAAGAAATATGAACTTCAACCGGAAGTCATAAACAAGTATCAAAGGATTAACCTTAATCAAAATATCAATATATCAAGTCTAATTAAAAAGGTGGCCTAAATTCCCTTTAAGTAGAAGGAAATTCGGTTCCAACTCAAACTAGGAAAAGGAAATAAGAGTCCTCGAAGAATTAGTGACTTTCTTGAATAACAACTCGCTATCAAGTAACTACCTAAACAAGATAATAGCGCACATGTTCCTATTATCTTGATGGTCGAAAATAAAAGTAACTACCAAAATAATGAAGAGTCCTAGCTGCATTAGACTCTTAATAACAAACTAACTAACATACATGACAACATGTCATTTATTATAGCAACTACTTGCTATACACGAAATTATAGTAAAGAAATATGTTGAAAATAATTAAAGTCTAGAATAGACTTTAATTGTACACAAAAAAGACTAAAATGCCCTTTATAATTCGTCCCCCATTCTGGGACAAACTTGTTTGGGCCAACTTGCACGACAATATGGGATATCAAGAAGGCAGAATCTGATCTTGTGATATTCATGAAAGTTGTAGATCTGCCTCTTATCTTTAATATGCAACTGGAATCAGCTCCATTGGATAAGTATATCGAAAGATATGTTCATTCTGCCAAACAAGTAGCAAAGTCTGTCCATTCCTCAGTACACTCGCGATACTAAGAGGTTGACTTGCAGAAACATTCTTAGATGTAATTTAGAGTCCTCTTTGTATCTGAATGCACGTTCCCTTGAGTTGGGCAGCCCCAAGGTTGGGACCATATCATCCTCTCCTTCTTGAAAAGGATTCGTCCTCAAATCTTCCCAAAAATCAGCTTTGTAATCTGCAAAATGAAGAAAAGGGAGCAAGTTAGAAATATGGAAAGTAGAAAGTACATTGTACTTACCTATCAATGAGATTCTCTTGCGGCTGTCCCAAATGAATGGTGTCTTTTCCTCCTTAATTGCAATTAATGAGTCAGCAAGCTTGCTAAAATCACGAAACAAATGTGTATAAAAGCGTGCCAACTCATATGTTGAACGATCTTGAAGGATAATAGTTGTTCGTGACCATTCCCTTATTGCATTATCTTTTGCTAGAACAACTTGAATACCTTGAAAACTCACAATGTAACTAAGAAGGTTAATAGAATTAGTGTAAGAAACATAATTTCCAATCTTAGCATACAAAGTTTGTGCTTTTAAAATAGTAAAAACAGCCATAAGATGTTCAATAAGATTATCTCGGTTTTTACTCGTAACAAGTACTTTATCAAAGTAAGGAATTGGATGTCTATACTTAAACACGAAGTTATTAACATTGAGACTATCCGTATATAATCTAAAAGTCCTTTCTTGCTTTGGTATGATCTTTCCCGGATTAACAAAAGGCCTAAAAGACATACTTACCTTCTTCTGTTCAAGAATTAAATCACCTTGGGTTTGAATTTGCTGATTTGTACCCAAAGATGGTTTATATCTTTCATGATTTTGAAGACTAACAATTAATCTTCTCGGCAACTCCTTAGGGAAGTCTTCATGAAATTTCTTTTCGGGAGTAATGAATAAACACTCTTTTCTCTCTTTTTGCGAGCTTGCCTTTTCTTTCACTAAGCTCAAGGCTTTTGTATCCTTTTTTCCCTCGAATTGTACCTCATGGATAGGATCACTCGTTTCTTTTCTATCTCGCTATTTTTTCACCTCTAAAACAGCCCTTTCAGCTTCTTCCTCACTTATCCACGATCCATCATCCAATTTTATCATTGTACTCTTGTTAGGGCAGTCCATAGAAAAGTGTCCTTTGCCCCCACATTTAGAACATTCCCGAACAAGTTTTGGAGTAGATTTTACCCTCGTATTGGCCGCATTTGATGGACTTTGAGACCTTGCTGCCCCAAACTGACCAGTGGCTGTCTTTGCACCATTTATGACCTCTTTACCCTTGCTTTGGCTTGGAAAAACAGTAGAAAAAATCTGGGGTGGATTCAGCTTCTCCCAAGTTTGGAAAGTTGCCGGTTTTGCCCTTAAACTCTTTTCTTTATGTTGCCTTTCAATCTGTTCAGAAAAATAAACCATATCAATAAGATTATGAAGATTAGCACGTTGTACCTTAGGTCTGATGTTGTCATTTAGACCAGCCAAGAACCGATCTAAAGTTGTTTCTTTATCTTCTTGAATATTCAATCTAAACATCACCATCTCCATCTCTTTGTAGTATTCATCAACGGTCTTTGTTCCTTGCCTCATTCTTTGGAGTTGATTGTACAACTCATGATTAAAATTTTGAGGTACAAATCGTCGTGACATGATCGCTTTCATATCTTCCCATGAATCAATTGGTCGTTGTCCCGCTCTTCTCCGTTCATTGGTCTCATTATCCCACCACTTTGATGCATAGTCTCCAAACTCCATGGCTGCCAATTTAACCTTTTTCTCCTCCGAATAATAATGAACATAAAAAACATGGTTAACTTTTCGTGTCCAATCAAAAAATAAATGAGGATCATTCGTACCTAAAAAAGGAGGGATCTTGGTCTTGATAGTACCAAGATTATTATCATACCTTTGATCTTGAACATAGGCTCTCGGATCATACCTTTGGTTGTGAGCATTTGGTCTCGGATCATACCATTGATCTTGATGATTTGCTCTCGGCTCAAAAACTCTCATCATGAACAAAAGTTCTCGGTTCATACCTTGCATTTTGCTGATTTGGTCTCGGTTCATATGCAAAGTTGTCCATCATTCTTGGAGTTGCTCTCGGCTGGTATTGATTATTATCAACTTTGTGCCGAAAATTGTCTCTCCAAGGTGGTTCAAAGGATTCTTGGGAATCTTGATCATCTTTCGCTGCCCCAAGAACCTCTAACCGATCATTCATCTCATCAATGGATTGCATCATTTTTTTCATTGTTTGATGCATTGATTCTCGGAAAAGCTTGTTTTCATTCATGGCACCTTGCTGCGAAGTACCTTCACTAAAAGACATTATCTTTGCAAGAAAAGAAACACAAAAAAAATCGTTAGTAGAAAAAGAAAGATATTGAATCTTGAATTTCTTGAAAATAGACTTTAAATTTTCGGATGAATAGTGCTGTGAACAGTAACCGAAAATTGTAAAATCTTGAAAAAGTGGTTTCTTGAAATCCTATCTTGCAAGAAAACAAACACAAAAATCGTTAGAAATAAAAGATATTAAAGATTGGATCTTTTCACAAAATCTGGGAATAGTAATCTGTGAATAGTGATCTGAGAATAGTAATCTGTGAATAGTAATCCGTGAATAGTAATCCGTGAATAGTAATCAGATTTTGTATTCTCTCGATATTGAATCTTTCTTTCGATTTTTCCAAAAATACTTGTCAAGAACTTCCAACTTTGAATGTTTGAATGGTTATAATGATGGAAGGCTGAAAAATATATCAAAGAAACCAAATCTTGACTTTAACAAAAAGTCTAAGGAAAAAGTATAAGAGTTGTGTGTTGCCAAACAAGAAAAAGATGTGATCTTTACCTTTCTTGATTTTCTGTTTTCTTGAAATAGCTCGTTCTTGAAATCTTTTCTTACCTTTTTGCCCGAGACTTACCCTTATCTTGGCCACAAGATCAAAAGCTCTTGATTTTGATGACGGTTGTGCTAGATCGAAAAGTTTTGATAGTGGCTAATTCAAGATGAAGGGGGAACAAGTGCCAATTCCTTTATACAAAGGAAGTTTGCTTTTGGCCTTGAATCCTTGTCTATTTTGGGTTAACCCGCTGCCAATTTCTTTACTTCCGGGTGGCTTTTATAATGGTAAGTACCCGAATTGTATGAATAACCCGGCTGCCAATTTCTTTACTTCCGGGTGGCTTTTTCGTTGGGGTAAATTTTTTTTGTTATCTTTCGGCTATCTCAAGCAAACAAGAAATTTTTTTTTCCAAGAAAGCAATAAAGTACACCAAGATAGAGATCAACATTTTGCTCTGATACCACTTGATGCGAAATCTTGATGGGTTATATCAAGACTCGGCTTAATTAGCAGATCTTTCTCTATCTCGAATAGTTTATGGGGGAATACACTTAACACGATCCCCGGGAAAGGCTAAGTATCAATGGAGGTTGAAACACCACAATCTGGATAAACCAACTAGTTGATACAAGAACTTAAAGAAATATGAACTTCAACCGGAAGTCATAAACAAGTATCAAAGGATTAACCTTAATCAAAATATCAATATATCAAGTCTAATTAAAAAAGGTGGCCTAAATTCCCTTTAAGTAGAAGGAAATTCGGTTCCAACTCAAACTAGGAAAAGGAAATAAGAGTCCTCGAAGAATTAGGACTTTCTTGAATAACAACTCGCTATCAAGTAACTACCTAAACAAGATAATAGGCACATGTTCCTGTTATCTTGATGGCTGAAATAAAAGTAACTACCAAAATAATGAAGAGTCCTAGTTGCATTAGGACTCTTAATAACAAACTAACTAACACATGGACAACATGTCCTTTATTATAGCAACTACTTGCTATACACGAAATTATAGTAAAGAAATATGCTGAAAATAATTAAAGTCTAGAATAGACTTTAATTGTACACAAAAAGACTAAAATGCCCTTTATAATTCGTCCCCATTCTGGACAGCTTGTTGGGCCAACTTGCACGACAATATGGGATATCAAGAAGGCAGAATCTGATCTTGTGATATTCATGAAAGTTGTAGATCTGCCTCTTATCTTTAATATGCAACTGGAATCAGCTCCATTGGATAAGTATATCGAAAGATATGTTCATTCTGCCAAACAAGATAGAAAAGTTTGTCCCATTCCTCATGTACACTTCGCGATACTAAGAGGTTGACTTGTAAAACATTCTTAGATGTAATTTAGAATCCTCTTTGTATCTGAATGCACGTTCTCTTGAGTTGGGCAGCCCCAAGGTTGGGACCATATCAGGAACAAAGCTTCATAATTTGAGAATAATTATTAAAAAATAAATATTGTTTTTTTTTAAAAGAAGATGGGTTATTTTTTTCATTTAAACTTTGCAGAAGAGAGTGACCAGCCACGTTATTTTACATGATAAATTTAGACGGAAATTTTATAATTATTTGACATAAGAATAAAAGTGACAGCCCGTAAAATAATTGTGTATGAAGAGAATTAAAACTATAAAAAATAAAATAAAAGTGACTAAATTGATTCTTAAAAAAAACTATCAATTCTTTCTCCAAAAAAAGCTAATTCAGAAATGCACCTTTAGTACAAAATTTCAACATCCATCTCTACCAAAAGAAAACGACATTTTTGCACAGTGAGAAGCCCTGTCGGTGTCTTCGTCTTTTGTTAATTATACAATCATAAACTCTTTTTTTTTGTTGTTGAGAAATTATAGTCATAAACTAATCTATTTTTTTTTTTTTTTTTTTTTTGATGAAAATAAATGTAGTACTAATAGATTAATAAACTAATCTATTAGTACTACATTTGTTATTAAAAAGTCCCACCATATTGCAGCCTTACTGAATCGAACGTCTTAAATCACGTGATTTGCTACGTGGCGTGATAGTAGGACTCCGATATTTATGCAGTGCACTCACCGCTCATTTTAACAACCATCTTTGTAAATTAACAATCATAACTTTCCCTCATTTATACATACATAATTTATTCCTTTAAAAAAGAGTTAATCACCATTTATATTCTTCAGATTTGTTTCAAAAGTAAATTATGACTCTTGATTATTTTGGATGGCATAAATGTTCACAATAATTTACGTGATGCTAAAATTGTTCAAACTGAGCAGAATTTAACTGTCCGTGGTGGTGCACAATACGTGCGTGCGTCACACATGCACAAAATTTCAGGAACAATTTTGTCTATTCAATTGCGTCACACATTTTTTTTTTTGGTAAAATTAAAATAGATTAAAAATTAAAGAGAGTACAAGATACAAGGAAAAGAAAGATAAAAGAGGAAATACAGGGGGAGTACAGAAAAGAAGTATTCCCTCCATTCCTAAATATAAGACTCTTTAGACAATTTGAAAAAATTAAGGAAGTTGTCATTTTCACCTAAACTTCCAATATTACCCCATCTTCCCTCTCTCTCGCTAATACATCATAAAGAAAAGAAAAGAAAATGTTTAGGGTATAATTGAAATAAATTGTTGACAACTAATAAAATAACCTTAAACGACAATTAATTTGGATACCTAGATATCTCCTAAACGACAATTAATAGGGAATGGAGGGAGTACTAAACAAAATAAAATACTATTTAATAATTTTAATTCGAGGTAATGAGTTCCCCGCCTTGTCATGTAGCCCTAACTGTGGCAAAATCTGGTGTTTTTGGGGAAATTTTGGCTAACATTTAAAGGCAGTAAGCTTCCAAATTTGACAAGCAATCAGCCACTTTGTTAACTTCTCGAAACGTGTGGTGCATGCTGATTGTTAGAGTATTTAAGATTGGTACAATTATTAATTTGTTCCAACACAAAATGGAAATCTACTGAGACTTCTAAGTTCTAACCTTTGAATATTATTTTCTTTAGCTAGATTAAGCTTTGAATATTATTGTCATCACTATACAGTGTCTAGCCCTCCCTCACCTTCTTCTGCCTTATTTTCTTATGGCAGACTCTTACTAGAAGGTGGGATTATGATGTTTTCATGGTGTCTGCAGAGATAAAAGAAAGGGCTTTCAATGAAAGCCCTCCATGATTTACAGCATGGGCGAAGATGGGGGAGATTTTTAAAAATACTACTATTTATTAAAATTTTATATGTATTTTAGAAAATTTTATCAGTTCGCCCCCAAGAAATTTTTTTTGCCAATTTTATTGCCCCAAGAATATTTTTGCCGTTTTTATCACTTGAGCTCTGTAATTTTACATACTATTGTAGTTTCGCCTCTAACGTCAAATTTCTAGCTTCTTCCCTGATTTACAGATCCTTGAACAAGAAATTAAACTGTAAATTGGTAGGTCTAGACAAATTTTAAGAGCGAGATCTGGAGACAAAGACCTAACCATTATGAAAGAATTTTGCTAAGTTTTTTACATCTAACAAAGGCAACAATGGAGACCGAGGACAAATCTTTTCAATGACGATTCTTCAAATTGTTCTTTCTCTAAATATGTAATTCATTTGAACCAAATCTTAAGTATACAGAGAAAACATGGAAAATGAAAGGGCTCCTCAAGTGATTTTGGTGACCATTTAATTACAACACCAAATAACTACTTATTTAGATCTGAAATAGTACGTCTAATGGATGCATAGCTACCGAATAGTAAATCATAAATTATTTTACAAGTCTGAAAAGTTTCACCATTAACACACTGAATTATTTGCAGGGCCGTAAGAACGAGTTTGAATCCCCTCTCCACTTCTTAAATCTCATATTTGTTGTAATAAATAGGCCCTCTCCCTCAATAATAAAAAACTATTTGGAACTCCATTTTGATTCAACTAATTAACCACAAAATCACATTTTCAAGTAAATTAACTAAGAAGGAACGAAAAATCATTTAGATGTAACAGATCTGTGTGTCTAAGAGTGGAGGAGAAGGTGTTATGTAACTAATCTACGGTGGTGATGGTGGACTAGGGGGAGGTGGGGGGGGTGTTGTTAGAGGTGTTTTTTTTTGCCAAGTGTTGTTAAAGGTGTTGAAGATGAGTAGTTTTATCTTGGTAGGTGATTAAGTTTAAAAGTTACATCCAAACCAATGAATGCAGTTGGCAATTCTCTTTCCTACGTGTACTGCATTTATTGGATTGGATGTAACTTTTAAATTTAGTCATCTAGCAAAATAAAATTTCTCGTTGAAGATGGAGATTGGTCCTGGCTGAAAAGAGAAAGAGAAAGAGAAAAGGGAAGAGAAGAGAATTTTTCTTTTTTTTGTTTTAATTAAAAAAAATTAAATAGATAAAATTGTTTTTGAAATTTTGTGCATGTGTTGCATATGTGGTGGGTGCCGCAGGTCACCATATTCCACCCAAGTTGGGTTCTTTTAGTAACACATATTTGTGGGCATTTAAGACACAAAAAAAAAAATTTAAGGTAATAACTTACTTTTGAAACATACCTAAATAATATAAATGGTGATTAACTCTCTAAAAAATCAATCAGTCCGGCTCTTATGTGAAACAGGAACAAGTCTGTACTGTACGGAATAATTTGGACCGTCAGATGATATTTTTAACGGTCCAAATTTGGATAGAGAAAAGTTGCGGTTAAATTTAAAAAAAAAAAAAATTATCTCTCTAAACTTAGACCGTTCAAATTTATCATCTAACTGTCTATATTGTTTCACACGGTGCGGAACTCCATATAAAAGCCGGAGTGAAAATCAAGGATCAAGATTCAAGAATCTCTACTAAAAAAAGAAGAAAAAGAAACCCACTCTCTCAGATGGCATTTTTGCTGATGGAATTTTCATTTTCGATTGACGATCAATCTCCAAATGCATTATACCTTTAAGGTACAGATCTTTGTATGTATAAGCTGCTGTTTCTCATTGTTTTCTCTGTTCTTGGTTAGGTAGAAGAACCGTTCTTGAGCTCCCATTATCATTTCCCAGATCTATTAAACTCTTTTAATTTTCCCAGATCTATTAAACTCTTTTAATTATCTTGTTAAAATTTCATAGTTTGAGGATACCCTTTTCTTCTTTTTATTGTTTCCTTTCACTTTTTTGGATTAAATCTTGAGGAAAAAAAATGATTGGGAGGTCTCCTATTTTTACGAGGAATGGAGGGTTTTAGGCCGGAAAATATAGGTCCGAATGCTCTAGCAATGATTGGGAACCTTTGTTTCACTATGTTTGTAGTTGGGGTTTTGATTTTCACCATAATTGCTGCAACTTATCAACCTGAAGACCCTTTATTTCACCCTTCTACAAAGATCGCTACTTTTCTCACATCCACATCCAATGCCACATTTCAATCTGATACCACTGTTCTTAAGACTGGTGAGGACTTCATGGCCTCAAATCAGACTGCATTCGACGCCTTTATTAACATAACAGATGTGGATAACGCGGTTCCAGAAGGTATTGGGAGTGATAATAAGGATAACAGTCTTGAATGTGAGGGGAAAACTAATAAACCAATTGACTGTACTGAACCTGAGGTTTTCCATTTGTTGATGAAGTCTACTATTGAAAAGTTTCAGGACATGCATTTTTATAAGTTTGGGAAGCCGGTGAAGGGGAATGATGATAACTCCTGTCACATGGCATGGCGGTTTAGGCCTAAGGAAGGTAAGCGTGCAGCCTTTTATAAGGATTATAGGAGCTTTGTAATTTCTCGGTCGGAAAATTGTACTCTTAGTGTTGTTAGAACTGGGGAGTATCATTCGGGTGGAAATGCAAGGAAGAGGAGAAGGAACCAGAAGGGTTTTGAGAAGACACCGTCCATCTTAGAGAAACAGACTATTGTTTTGCCTGAGGTTGGGGAAACTGTGAATGACTCACTGCCCGTGGTTGAATCAGAGGGGTCGTTCGGTCAGTGGTAAGTATTTGATTTATGCCGGTGGTGGGGATAGGTGCAAGAGCATGAACCATTATCTCTGGAGTTTTATGTGTGCTCTAGGTGAAGCTCAGTATCTTAATCGGACTCTAGTAATGGATCTGAGCATTTGCTTGTCCAAGATCTACACTTCATCCGGTCAGGATGAGGAAGGAAAGGACTTTAGGCTTTACTTTGATTTCGAGCATTTGAGGGAATCGGCTTCAGTGCTTGATCAGGTTCAGTTTTGGACAGATTGGAACAAGTGGCATCAAAGAGATGGATTGACTCTAAATCTTGTGGAAGATTTTAGAGTTACACCAATGAAGTTAGTCGATGCTGCAGATACTTTAATTATGAGGAAATTTGGGAATGTGGAGCCAGATAATTATTGGTATAGGGTGTGTGAAGGCGAGACTGAATCTGTCGTTCAGAGACCATGGCATCTGATATGGAAGTCTAGAAGGCTGTTGGACATAGCTTCAACAATTGCGGCACAGTTGAATTGGGATTATGACTCTGTCCATGTCGAGAGAGGCGAAAAGGCCAGGAATAAGGAATTGTGGCCACATCTTGATGAAAATACTTCACCCGAAGCTCTTATGTCATCCTTGCAGGATAAAATTGAAGAGGGAAGGAATCTGTATATTTCAACTAATGAGGCTGACGTATCCTTCTTTGACCCGCTCAAGGATAAGTATTCGACCCACTTTCTTCATGAATATAGCGATCTATGGAATGAGACGAGCGAGTGGTACCAAGACACAATGAATCTTAGTAATGGTGTTTCAGTGGAATTCGATGGCTACATGAAAGTCTCTGTTGATACGGAGGTTTTCCTGAGGGGAAAGAAGCAAATTGAAACCTTTAATGAACTCACTAAAGACTGTAAGGATGGTGTTAACACATGCACTGCTTCCAGCTGATCGATCAAAATGCACGAGCTCCGATTCATTCTGAAGCTCTCTTCTGCTCTACTTTCCGTTTTGTTTCCTTTCGATCATAATTCGTAGTTGCAAAATGAAAACCTATGAAGCCTCCGGCTAGAGTCGTTGTCGTAAGTTAAGGTAAGTGACTATATTGTTTCATTACTTTGTTGTATCTTGTAATAATCCTTTCCTAATAACTTCATGAATTGCTCTTACTTAATGGTACTGTGTTTGCTTCTCAAATCTGGTATTTATGTACTTCAGAATTCTCTATTTTATTACAATATCCTCTGTTCTATACATCTCATCTCTATTGATTTAGATAAAAGGGAACATGTTTTTCACCCTACCCCCGCAAGTTTTAGCTGGATGGTATATTGGGTGATTTGTTGTTTCTTATTCATATTAAGCTAAATATATTACCAGCTCTTTCCATAACTTAATCATGGACGGCTTAGAGGGAGTTACAAGTGCTCGATGACACAGGATCTCCAAAAATTGGGCCTCAATTTGTTTTTGTATGCATATGCATATTTCTGTTAAAAAACAAAATGGTCTTTTTAATGTGTGATTCAAGGACACGTGTTAATTTAGATAAATTAGTTAATTTAGATAAACTAGACTATATATAGTAATTTAAGTATATCATAATCTAAAGTTTTGTCAGAAATGGGGGAATCTAAGGGGCAGTATGAAATTTAAACTATCATTTACACCAACTTAATCCATATTAACATTGTGCTCTGGGGCACGCGTTAAAAAAGTACTTAAAAAACCCTATATAATCTTTTTATGTTCGAGTCTTTTGGGTTCAATAGTCAATAAATTAATTTATTAACGAAATCATAATAATTTTAGCACATGCTCTAAAAAAAAATGATTGAGATGACCATGACTTTAATTGTGGGGTTTCTTTCTTTGGTTGATAAATGTATCAGACTATTATAGTGACTGAAAATGAATTCTTGACATAAGAGATTCTTGATCTTTGTTCTTGGTACAATGACGCAATTAGCGATGTTTTAACCTATTATTGGTTGAAAACTATTTCCAAACCCTGTTTGGCATATGAATTTCTTGCACATGACAAAGGTACGAGGAAGATGTAGTTACTCGGGCATTTTCCACCAGAGAATAATACCCTCATCATCTATCGCTTTTGGTTAGGTTCAATTTTTTTTTTATTTTTTTTTAAAACACGTCTTGAAATCAGTTGCCCTTGCTTGTTTTTCTTCTCCTAAAGAGTTGCCATATGTTGTGTTGTAGGAATACTTAACTTAAATTTGAAACTTAAAAGACGCCGCAACGTATTCTCTATTCTTTTGTTTTCCCCTCTGCTTATTTTGTATTTTTTTGCTGATTTTGTTAGATATTTTTCTGGTTTTACTGGAAATTGGTATTCCACTGTTTTATACTTTTGACATAATATAATTAAGTAAAAAAAAAAAACATTAAAGAAGAGAGACAGACACGAATCAAACTATCTTTTATTCCAGACAATAAACAAAGCAGTAATAAAAAAATTCAGAACCTCAACTGGTTTAGATTTAATCCTAAACAAGACATGTATACCGTTTTCCCTTAAGTTCAATATGGTCACATATTAGCTTCAGACCTCCAAAACACTGAACTCTCAAAAATACAACGTTCAATCACTGTTTCTATGAGCTGACCAGAAACATACCCTTTAAATCTTTAGAACTCTTTTGGCAGAATGCAGGATATGCAGGAAAAGAATACATTATGCAGAAGAGCAAAGGAAGATAAATGAGCGAGATTTTCTGGAGAGGGATGAATGCCTTATATTGGTAGCTTTTAAACCAAAATAGTTTCAGCAGTTACAAAATTTAGATTTGAATTTCTCTTTCGGCAATTTCGTAAAAACTTGTACAAAACAAATAGAAGCGAGGCATACAGATGGTGTGCGAGGGCACCTCATTTTCCCACTTCACTAAGCCTTCTTAAACCACAACCACTTATATGTAGCATTAAATATTCCCTCCCAACCCATGTGGGATGAGCTTAATATTTAGTTTACCACATTTCAGCCACACCATTTTGTATCAATTTATCTTTTACAGTGAGAATTGATTTTCTCGAAACTTGCGTAACCCACTTCGCGATAATCTCAGTAACATTCAAAATCGAGCGGTGTGGCTGTCACACCCCGAAACCGGATGATGACCTGGCAGCACCTCATATGCCAATGAGGCACAAAACCAAAGCAGAAAAGTAAAGTCCACTATTATTAGCGGAGGCATTAATCACTACATTAATTATTAGAGTAAACATAATCCAGCTAAAGTAAAGTGAGTTAAGTAAATGCCAAGTTTAAGTACTTAAAGGAAAGTTAATCTATTACAAGATATGTTATGAGTCACTCAAAGCCGCCACCATCCCATGGCTCCACATATGTATATCATCATCTGCAAGTAAAGAAAAATAAAGACATGAGTTATAGAGCTCAGTAAGCATCAACGCCCTTGGGATGAAACATTAAATGAGACTCAAAACGATTTTCCCGATTCCCAAATCAAGTGTGAAAACATGCAAGTTTAGGTCCCTTCACTAGACACATTTACACATGAAAACCTCACAACACAACCTTTAAGAAACACTAAAAGGAACATGGACAACCAGAAAACATAAAAGTCAAACCCTTCCACTCTGGTCAACCTGGACACTTCCACCGGTCGACCGAATGGTCTTTAGAAAAACAGGATATCACACTGTCTAAAGTCCGGTTGACCAGCATCACACACCGGTCGACCGACTCTAGCTTCGGTTGAGGGGTTCACTAACCCGGTCGACCTACTCAGACTTTTCCATAGTCTGTTTGGTCCCAATACTTTGAGTCGGACAACTGGTTGAAGCTCCGGTCGATCGAAATTCAATCAGTCGCTTTTTCAGTGCAAATTTGTGAAGGAAAAGTGCATTTCTGCACAATCCGAATTCCAACCGGAAAAAGACCAGTTTTGATGCATATGAATATATAAATGACAAAGACAAACACATAAGCAAGTAAGACATAAATTGTACTCGTTAAATCCAACATTTGCACATCGAAAATGTGACACAAGCTCCATACTTTCACTTATCCCAACATACGAGCATACACAACATTGGATCCTTCGAATACGACTCATGCTATGACACAACATTCACAAGGAAGAGCTCAATTGTCTAATCACAACTCTAAAGCAATTACTACAACAGCCCCCAACTTTTAAGCTTAGAGGGGGACGTTTTCAATGCAAACACGGGTTCAGTTTCTCCCCGAACGAAGGACTTACACTTTAAAGATTCCTTCATATTGTGTCATTGCCCATCCCTGTGGACTCCAAAAAGACATTTGTAATCCCTAACATCTCTCCCCGTTATGAACGAGCACTCCCCAACACTCAATTCACTCCTTCCGAGAACTTACGGGTTCAACGACAATCACTCAATTTTGCACATTAGAAAGAATCCTGCAATGAGGTCGTTCCTTAAAAAGAGCCAACTAGTGATGACTCTACAAACACATAACATATAAGACCCCAAAAGCAGTAATAAGTATACTCAAATGATCATAATCAAAGATGGCGTTAAACATGCACAATCAAGTTCCATAATCAATACACAAGTATGGCAATTCAATGCTTCATCCTATGCAGGAAATTACGACTTTAAAACACCTCCAATACACATTTACATAAGTGTAAAGTATACATTTCATGAGTTTTAGGGCTGAAAATACAAGAGTGAAGAGTCTTAGTTGGAATCTAAGCAAGCAATTCACAATACCAGAAATCAGCACACAAGCAGTAGATTCAAATAAGAAAATACGTTCTCTAGGAACTCTAAATCTATTCCGTTTCTTCTCACGCGTAGCCTTATCCGTTAGCTTCAATAAGCAATAAAAATTACTAAATTCGGTGTCCGATTGCTACTTCAATTATGATTTTCTCTCTCAAACACTACGTTTTTCCAGAATTCCCTTTCCTTTATTTTTCTCTCTTTTCTTCTTTCTTCTTTTCTCTAACCTCTCCTATATTCTAACTCCTAAATTTTCCTGCACCAACCACCCCAAGAGACACACCTTTTCAAAAGCTGTCAAACCACTCCACAAGTTCCAACAAGTCTACAATTAAGTCCCTTAAGTTAGGTCCATTTAATAAGCCACCCTAAACAAATGTACATCAAATTAACACATAATAAACACTTGGCACATAAATTCAATTATGCATATTATTTTTAAATGTCAAAAAGTTAAGGTTATCACATCCTTCCCCATTATTGAAGTTTTGTCCCCGAAACTTGCTTACCTTGGGATTCAAACTGTTGTGGATACTTCTGGCGAGCTTCTTCCTCAAGTTCCCAAATGGTTTCTCTTTCACTGTGATTCGACCATTGTATCTTAACATAGGGTATGATACGTCGCCTCGAAATTTGATCCTTATGGTCCACTATCCTTATTAGTACTTCTTGGTATGACAAATCTTCCCGAAGCTCCAAATCCAATACCTGACTAGGATCTGGAACATAACGCCTTAGATGCGACACATGGAATATATTGTGTATTCATGACAGCGTTGGCGGTAATACCAAATGATAGGAAAGATCCTCTACCTTTTCCAATATCTCATATGGTCCAACATATCTTGGACTTGGCTTCCCACTTTTACCAAACCACATGACCCATTTCATTGGTTAGACTCATAAATATACCTTGTCACCTACTTGAGGTTCCATTGGTCTTCTTTTGCTATCCGCCCAACTTTTCTGCCTATCTTAAGCTTCCTTCAACCTTTCCTGAATAAGTTGCACCACTTCCATAGTTACTTGTACCAATTTTGGCCCTGTGATCATTGAAATACCCGAAGGGCACTTGCAATACCGGAAGAGGATAACCTAATAGGGAGGGGGTGGTGAAAAAGGTTCTCAAATAATTTAAGCTTTTCTACCACAATCTTTTCCTAAGTGATCACCTTAACAACAATTATTTTCATTAAGCATATAAGGTGAATTAAAGGAATATCACTTAGATGACTTATATGTGTAAATGCAACACATAGGAATACTAGACAATTAATATGATCAACGATTGTCTAGGTCAGGATTCCTATATGCAAAACTTGTAAGAACAAACACACAAGTCAAGAGGAATAACATTTAGCAAGAGATATATAAAGTTATAAAGATCTCTAAATGCCATTCTTATTGCACAAGCCTGTTGCTGGCTCGATGAACCCGTAAACTGACGTCGACTGCCCCTAGGACCCTGACAGCTCAACTCATCAATCGTGATATTCAAGTCATCGTCATTGTTGTTGACTTGGTTCGGTCCATCCTTCACCACAGAATACCCATAGTATATGGTAAGCAATAAATTCACATAGAATGCTCAACAATTTGAAAACATAACATGGTATAACATATATAACAACCAAACAATCACATAATAATCAACAACAAAGCATAAAGCAGTAAGTAACCAAGTACGCCCTATTCCAGAGTCTCTACCCATCACACATCTCACATGCTATCTACCAAGTTCATCCTATGTTCATTCCAAATTTTATCTCTAAGGTTCAACCTGCTCTGTCACCGCTTATGTCACCTCGGATGATAACCTGGCAACACCTCATATGACAATGAGACACAAGAACCAAAACAGAATAGTAAAGTCCATTATACTATTATTAGCGGAAGCATTAATCACTACATTTGATGAGGGACCATCCAAGGGGCTATGATGCGGAACCGAAGTACAAATATACCAAGGTTCGGGTAAAGGTCCGATCTTTCTCTATCTCGAACAGTTTATGTGGGAATATAATCAACAATCCTCCCGTAAGGTTGATTATCAATGGGGGCTGAAACACCACAATAAGTATAAATCAAACTTATTGATACAGTAACTCAAAGGGATGAATGAATTCTACATATAGAATCAAACACAAAGTAACTAAGGATTAACCTTAAAATATCATATCAAGTCTAACAGTAACATGGCTGAAATCCCTCTTAAATAGAGTGGAATTTCGTCCAAAAAGAACCCACAAATAAGAGTCCTTTAAAGATTAGGACTCTACAACTCCTAGATAACTAAAAACACTACCTAACATCAAGGACAACATGTCATATTATTTAGCTAGCTTATTTCGGCCAACATGGCTAACTAAAATAAACAATAAAACTGTAAATATAATTAAAGTCTTTAATATACTTTAATTTACAAGTTTCCTAAAATACATACCCCTTCAACCGTTTTCTTTCCAATTATGTATCTTTCCTTCAAATGATATTCGATGGCTTTGATCCTTGTGTCTAGCTTTCTTTGAAGGTTTCTTTACCTCTTGAACCTTTAGATTAGAGACTTTAAACACTTGGAACAAAGGCTTGACTTTGAAGTTCATATTTGGGCCAAATGACTTCTCTAAGCTTCATGGCTGGTACTGTATCATCCTCTCCTTCTTGAAAAACTTTCATATCCCCTCCACCTTTTAATGGATTCGTCCCCGAATCTTCTAAATCGTGGGATGCAACTCCAAGATCAATCTTTTCTTTCAACTCATCAATTGGCAAGATTTCTAATATGGTTTCGGCTTCTTCTTGACTTTCCCAATTTTTATCCTCTTGTATTACCATTATATCATTATTTGGCAAGCTTTCTAATATTGGCTCGGCTTCATACTTGTCTTCTTGACTTCCCCATTTGTTGATAAATTTATCCATTCGATCTATGCTTTCCCGTGTTTATTCATATTTGTCTCCAAAGAAATAATGGCGGCTGTTTGGCTTTCTTTTATCTGAGTTGTGGTTGTTTTGGCAGGCCCAAAATAGCTCTTATTTTCACTTTGCCGCTGCCCAAAACAAAAATTTGAAGGTGTCTGATTTGGATTTTTTCAAGGTGAAAATTTAGCCGAATTAGTCCCGTTCTTTCTTCTCTTTGATTCGCCTCTCAATTTGCTCCGCATGATCAACCATCCCCATAATATCAACATGATAAATGCATTCTACCTCTGGCCTAATATCATCATTCAAACCGGCCAAGAATCGATTCAATGTAACTTCTTCATATTCTTGTTTGTCAAGCCGAATCATGGCTAATCGTATCGCTTCATAATATTCATCTATTGATTTAGAACCTTGTGTAAGCATTTGCAAACGTTTTGCTTGCTCCGTAAAGTAATTTAGGGAAACAAACCTTCGTTTCATCTCAGCTTTCAAATCATTCCAAGTTTCAATAGGTCGTTGACCCGCTCTTTGCCTAATTATAGTTTCCTCTTTCCACCACGTTGATGCTTTACTATAAAATCTCTTGGTTGCCATCTTTACCTTTTTTCCCTCCGAATAATTATGAATAGAAAAAATATTATGAAATTCATGTATCCATTCAAATAATAATTCAGGCCTATTCGTACCTTCAAAAGATGGGAGCTTGACTGAAACAATAGAGTTGTCAACTTGCATATTTTTGTAATCCCTTTGCGGCTCACAAGAAAACAAATAGGAATCATCATATCTTGAATTTGTTGTATGTTGGAAGCCATATCTTTTATCATCATAATCAAAGTTGTCATCTTCTTGATAAAATTGTTGCCTCATCTTTGCATGAATTTGTAGAAATCTTTAAAAAGATGGAGTCTTTAAGCTTCTGGATTTTCTTGAAAGTTGATCTTCTTGATCATCTTGAACTCGCGGCTGCCCCTAGAAATTCGAATCAATATTGACGTTTCTTGATTTTCTTGATTCTCGATTCTTGATCTTCTCTGATACCACCTGATGCGAAACCGTTGTACGAATACGAAGGTTCGGCTTGAATGACTGATCTTTCTCTATCTCGATTCTTGATTTTCTTGATTTCTTGATTCTTGATTTTTGGTTCGAATGAACAGTAGCGTGGACAGTAACCGAAAAATATGATTTGGCTCTCGGGTGAACAGTGTCGGTGAACAGTGCCGTGAGCAGTAATTTTGTAAATTTCTTGATTTTTTTTTATTTATTTAAAGAAAGCAATAAAGATACACCAAGATAGAGATCAACATTTTGCTCTGATACCACCTGATGCGGAACCGAAGTACAAATATACCAAGGTTCGGGTAAAGGTTCAATATTTCTCTATCTCGAACAGTTTATGTGGGAATATAATCAACAATCCTCCCGTAAGGTTGATTATCAATGGGGGCTGAAACACCACAATAAGTATAAACCAAACTTATTGATACAGTAACTCAAAGGGATGAATGAATTCTACATATAGAATCAAACACAAAGTAACTAAGGATTAACCTTAAAATATCATATCAAGTCTAACAGTAACATGGCTGAAATCCCTCTTAAATAGAGTGGAATTTCGTCCAAAAAGAACCCATAAATAAGAGTCCTTTAAAGATTAGGACTCTACAACTCCTAGATAACTAAAAACACTACCTAACATCAAGGACAACATGTCATATTATTTAGCTAGCTTATTTCGGCCAACATGGCTAACTAAAATAAACAATAAAACTGTAAATATAATTAAAGTCTTTAATATACTTTAATTTACAAGTTTCCTAAAATACCCCTTCAACCGTTTTCTTTCCAATTTTGTGTCTTTCCTTCAAATGATATTCGATGGCTTTGATCCTTGTGTCTAGCTTTCTTTGAAGGTTTCTTTACCTCTTGAACCTTTAGATTAGAGACTTTAAACACTTGGAACAAAGGCTTGACTTTGAAGTTCATATTTGGGATGTATGAATTAAGGATGAGGTCATTTATCCAAATGACCTCTCTAAGCTTCATGGCTGGTACTGTATCAGGCTGCCCTACAAAGATCCTTTATCCAAGCTTCACGGACCAATAACTAGACAAAGGACCAAGATGGTGAATCAACTTATTTCAAGATTGGTCTGAGACTTCAAAGTTAAAGAGGAAGCTAAACTTCAACTAGAAGATGATAACAAAGTCAACCTCTTAACTTTCCAAGACATTTAAATCGGCCCAAACAAGTAAAGTGGCTAAAAAGGGCATTTTAGTCTTTTTGTACAATAAAAGTCTATTATAGACTTTAATTATTTTCAGCATTCTTATTTAGGTGTGTATATCAAGTATTTTCTATAATAAAGGACCTATTGTCCATGTGGTTAGATAGTGGTTGAGTAGTTTGTTATCTAGTAGTTAAGAGTCCCACTTCTTCAAGGACTCTTCACATGTTTACTATTTTTCAGCCATGTTTGGCCGCCTATATGCAAGATAATAGGACATGTTTTCCATTATCTTGGTTATTGTTTTACTTGACAGCCAGTTTTTTGTTCAAGAGTCCTACTTCTTCAAGGACTCTTCCTTTTTAGGGCTAGTAGCCGAATTCTTCCTCTATTTTAGAGAGAATTCGGTCACCATTGTAATTACATTAGATATTTGATGTGACACCCCACCCTTCCGCTAGGTGCCACTGCAACCGAGAAGGGTGTCCCGTGCCTCTCAGCACTCTTATCTGGCAAATCTTAGTATCTGGAACCTCAAACATCAATGTAATTGCAGTGGAAATAAATCCTTATTCGAACGAGCGGTTGCATTAAGGATCAAAGCCTACTTAAGAATAAGCAGTATAACTAGCCATCCGTGCAAAAGCAATCATCATCTGACTCTCTTGACTTGTTCCAACCTGAAAAATATTGAAAACAAAAAGGTGTGAGCTCAGTGAGTTACCCCATGTGTGCGATCGTGTGAGAATTTTCTTTTGATTAGTTCACCAAGTTCTGGAGAAACATAAGAAAAATTTCGATGAATAATCTTTTGAATGAGATTCCACTTTTACAGGACAAATATGCAAATGGCATATTTAGTTTCAAAATAGTTCAATAAAGTAAAAGTAAAACATTTTTCATATATTTATTTTAAACAAAACCAGATTGGTCAAGGGTACATTAGATGCCGTCCGGAAACCCCGTCGAGTACATCAGACTTTATCCGGAAACCCTCAACCCAAAGTAAAGGGTACATCAGGCGAAAACCCGGAAACTCTTTGTCATACTTGCCGGACACCTGATCATATTCTTTTCAACCTTATCCACCGGGTTCAAATGAGACATCCAAAGACTGGGGGTACCCGCCCAGCCTAGGGTCCCAGAACGATCGCCATAAGTTGAACTCCCAACCCAGGCAAATCATCCTATATCAGAAGAAAGAGCGTTGTGGGCACTTGCGGCCAAATCCCGGTCAGCCCAAAGCTTTCCCCTTCCCGTAGTTACCACACAGGCCCGGATTCGAATCCGTCAAAGCTTAAGTCCTAACTCAGTCGAGAAAGAAGCCCAAGTACGGGTGACTAGCCTCGTACCCATGCGAATCTCGAAGAGCAGACGGCATCCCGTGGGACGCTCAGCGGTCGAACGGGGTTTTCATGACTTGAGTAGCGAGAGTTTGAATGAAATGACGGAGTACAGTTTTGTTCATGCTCAAAAGAACCCGTTCTTCCCAACAAATCTTTTTCATATCAGATTTTGTGTGAGAACACATGTATCCAAAACAGACCATGATTTTCAAATGACTAATTGAAGTTCAAATACCTTTCTATAAATAGAAAGCTTTTCGTAACGCGAACTTATCAAAATAGTAAGTTTCTCTCCTTGGAAGGGTTACTAGGGAAAACGATTAGAAGAACGAACGCTTTGCTCAAATCAAAGCTTTCGTTGGAAGGAAAACTTTGTTAAGACAAAAGTTTCCTGAAATAGTACCTCTTATTTTTAGGAGTTTCCAAGTGTATGAGTTTTCAATAATAGTAAACTTCCAGACTATGAGAATTTCAAGATCTCAATGTTGACATACATTCCCAAAATTTATCGGAAAATAATCATTTATGTATAACAACTCAACCAAATGAAATGGTAGAATGAGTCATTTTATACAACAAATATGAAGGAATGAAAGGGCTATAAGAAATCTATGCCCTCGGCTCAAGTGGAATAAAAACATAAACAGGTATTAATTTGGATGAAATTGATGGGATAAGCAAATGATAAAGCAAGTGATATAGTCTGGTCAGGAGGAGAAGCAATATATAGGTGAAAAAGAATGAAGAAGTGTTCAAATGGTGAGTCAAGAGTAACACAGTATTTCATATAATCCAAAATAATCATTTCCATGCAACAATTCAAGTTTCTTAAATATCGAAGAATTAAAACGTGATTCATAAATCGCCAAAGTTTATGAAACAAGCTTTATAATTTGTATCCAGAGTGTAATTCGACAATTTATATAACTCTTATAACAAAATATTTCATTTGCAGAAAAGGTTGGGGGGACTCACCTGGAGTTCGTAGAGGATCTATAACTTTACAAGTATGAAGTGCCTGACAATAACTTACTGCCAACATGAATAACACAACATAATATTATTAGAATCTTGCAACTGAACCCAATCTATAACATCACATTTTCAAGCTATCCTCGCATTTTTAAAAGAGCTTGTATATCTGGATACTAGTATCTTTCCAAACTTCTTAACAACTAAAGATTCACATACTACAAGTGAACCTTAAAATTTAATCACCTATCTAATTCTATATGACTGCCCTCATGTACAAATTGGTAAAACAATGTACATCATAAACAAATTGGAGATCTCAGTATAGTTTCTCTATATGCAGTCGATTGAAACTTCAATTGCCAATGATTATATTCCTAAAGCCACAACTCAAAAACTACAGGCTAATTTATTTCATACGAAGCAAGTGCAAATGAGTTTCTAAACCAGTATGCCCTCTTGCGCCAATACCACAAACAGAAACCAAGAACCCAATTAATTCCAAACTTTTTGTCTAAATGATTCATAGATTTTATTATTATTATTAAAATATACTAGAAATTATCATGTGTTTATTCATTAAATGGAAATATGGATGTTTTAATTGAATCATTATATCTATCAAACTAAAATTAGAGAAAGATAAATAAAAATTTGATAACCTGAAGCAATTTGCCCATGATTGACAGATTTTGGTAAAATGGCCATATCTCAAGCCTCGGTTGGACTTTGTTCATGAAATTTGTTGCAAATTGTTGCTAAGAGATAAGGCTTTCCATCCATATCTTATATGCACGTTTTCAGTTGAAGGAATAATTACAGAAATTCAAAATCAGTGGCGACTTGTAGGCTGGACAGAACAGGGAAATCAATCTGTAGCTTACATTTCTTTGCTTGAAAATCAGAGATTTTCTTACAAGATTGTTGAAGAATGGAAGGGAAAAAAAGACCTCTTTGTGTGCTCTGTGTTAGTTGAGAGAAGAGAGAAAATTGATGGTGATCCGAGGAGCTGGAAGACAAAACAATCAAGTGTGTGATCTAGGTGTAGTGTGTGTGTTAGACTTGGAGAAGAAGTAGAGAGAAAATAAAAATGGCTGATTTCTAACCCCATAGGTCTTATTTATAGACATTATAGGACCTTAATTTCTTTATTAGTCCTTAAGGTTTCATGTGAGCCCATCAAGTACTCAAAATTGCAAATTAGTCCAAACATAAATAAAATGAGCCACACCATTATCATCTTAGTTCATTTAGGTACAAAACTTAGTTTTATTAGCCTAGACATAATGTTTGCCAAAGCTACATATTTAACTAGGAATGTAATCGGACTACACGCAAGACTACTTTACAATCAATCTTGTGGGGTGTTACATTTGATATTTTGGTAAGGTTATTCCTTAGCTACTTGTGTTTGAACTTCTTTATAGAATTCATTTATTCTTGAGTAACTGTATCAACAAGTTTAGTATACGCTTGTTGTGGTACTTCAGCCTTCATCAATTCTTAGCCTTCTTTAGAGTTGCGTTGAGAATATTCCCCCGAAAAACTAGTTCAAGAATAGAGAAATATCCGATTAAACTCAATTGTCGAATTCTTGGTACTTTGTACCTCGGTTCTTCATCAACATTAATTATCAGAGTAAAAATAATCCAGCTAAATTAAAGTAAGTTAACTATCATTTTACTACAAGCCAAGTTTAAGTACTTAAATGAAAGTTAATCTATTACAAGATATGTTATGAGTCACTCAAAGTCGTCGTCATCCCATGACTACACATAAGCACCATAATCAGGTCTGCAAGTAAAGAAAAATAAATACATGAGATATAGAGCCCAATAAGCATCAACACCACCCTTGGGATGAAACATTAAATGAGACTCAAAACGCTTTTCTCGATTCCCAAATCAAGTGTGAAAACATGCAAGTTTAGGTCTCATCACTAGACACATTTACACATGAAAACCTCACAATACAACTTTTAAGAAAACACTAGAAGGAACCAGGAAAACTAGAAAACATAAAAGTCAAACCCTTCCACCCCGGTGGACCGAATGATCTTTAGAAAAACGGGACAACACACTGTCTAAAGTCCGGATGACCAGCATCACACACCGGACAACCGACTCTAGCTTTGGTTGAGGGGTTCACTAAACTGATCGACCTACTCAAACTCTTCCATCGTCCGTTTGGTCCCACTACTTTGAGTTGGACGACTGGTTGAAGCTCTGATCGACCGCACTGGTCGACCAAGATTCTGTTAGTCACTTTTTCAGTGCAAATTTGTGAAGGAAAAGTGCATTTCTACACAATTCGAATTCCATCCCCAAAAAGACCAACTTGATGCATATGAACATATAAATGACAAAGACAAACACATAAGCAAGTAAGACATAAATCGTACTCGTTAAATCCAACATTTACACGTCGTAAATGTGACACAAGCTCCATGCTCTCACTCATCCCAACATACAAACATACACAACATTAGATATTTCGAGTACGACTCATTCTGTGACACAACATTCACAAGGAAGCGCTCAATCATCTAATCACAACTCTAAAGCAATTACTACAACGAACCCCAACTTTTAAGCTTAGAAGGAGAAGTTTTCAACGCAAACACGGGTTCAGTTTCTCCCTGAATGAAGGGCTCACACTTTAAGGATTCTTTTGTATTGTGCCATTGCCCATCCATGTGGACTCCACAAAGACTGTTGTTGTCCCTAACATCTCTCCCGGTTAGGAATGGTCACTCACCAACACTCAATTCACTCATGCCGAGAAATCACGGGTTCAACGACAATCACTCAATTATGCACATTCAAAAGAATCATGCAATGAGGTCGTTCCTAAACAAGATCTCAACCAGTGACGACTGTATATAAAACATAAAATTTAAGACCCCAAAATCAGTAATAAGTAGAATCAAATGATCATAATCAAAGATGGCGATAAGCATGCACAATCAAGTTCCATAATCAATATACAAGTATGGCAATTCAATGTTTCATCCTATGCAGGAAATCATGACTTTAAAACACCTCCAATACACAATTCCATAAGTCTAAAGTATATATTTCATGAGTTTTAGGACTGAAAATATAAGGCTGAAGAGTCTTACTTGGAATTAAAGCAAGCAATTCACAATGCCATAAATCAGCACACGAGAAGTATCCTTATCCGTTAGCAACAAGAATTACTAAATTCGGTGTCCAATTGCTACTTTAATTATGATTTTTCTCTCAAGCACACTGTTTTTTTTCAGAATTTCCTTTCCTTTCTTTTTCTCTCTTTTCTTCTTTCTTCTTTTCTCTAACCTCTCCTATATTCTAACTCCTAAATTTTCCTGCACCAACCACCCCAAGAGACACATCTTTTCAAAAGGTGTCAAACCACTCCACAAGTTCCAACAAGTCTACAAATAAGTCCCTTAAGTTAGGTTCATTTAATAAGACACCCTAAACAAATGTACATCAAATTACACATAATAAACACTTAACACATAAATTCAATTATGCATATTATTTTTAAATGTCAAAAAATTCAGGTTATCACAGTGACACACACTAAAATTGGCTTAACAGTATCATCACGACACTTTAATTACGATTTAAAACTTTAATAAATCTCAATTCTCCAACAGATTTAAAAAAAATAATGAAGTATGAAGTTACGATCTAAATTCTGCCTTTCATTGAAAATGAAAAATTATAATCTTTCAAGTTGTGAATGGTGTCACCCATTGAAGGAAAAAAGCATTCGGCTTAAAAAAATAAAAGGCAGCCGTGAGTATCGTAGACAAGTGTTTTAACTAAAAGCAAATTTCTTGGCTCCTTTAGAGCATTCAAGAATTGGTTTTGTCACCCCTTTTTCTTGTCATTGCCGTGCACATTATCAAACATCTTGGTTCCTTGAGAGCATTAAAGATACTGTGCGGCCAAGAGAGGGTAAGTCCAGAGAGAAAAAAAGAAGTCAAGAAATCAAGAAACAAAAAAATCAAGAAAGTCAAGATTGAGAATTGCTCTTCCTAAACACAAAATGATACCTTGCGGAATTACTCCCTACCGGGATCCAGACGACGAAACGAGCATCGAGTGCTACCTCTTCGTTTTTCTGATTTTCGTAATCTAGAGAGAAAAGGAGGTAGAAAAGCTAATTTTCAGATTTTAGGGTATTTTGTTTATTGCGGCTCAAGCAAGTCTTCAACTAGGGTTTCGACCGAGAGAGGATTATATAGGGTGTGAGAGTTTGTTCCAAGAACAACTTCCACATCCTATCAACCTCTTTCGGCAGTGGTAGTCTTTAACTCCCACGTCTTGTAAACCTCTACTGGTAGTGGGAGTCTTTATCGCATAATAACTCCCACGTAATCCCAGCTATCACCAAATACCAAAAATGCCCCTCCTTAATCTCTAATTCGAATAGTAACATTTTATTATTCTTAGAGAAATAAATGTCAGATACAATGAAGCTACACATATTCTAGTCAGATACAATGAACCTAGACACATTCTAGATTCATTGAATCCGGACATGAAGTTCATTCACTCGTCTATGCGTGTGATCCTGTAGGTTCATATCATAATGGCAATGAAAACACACTTAGTAGTAGTATGTGTTCATAAATCATAAGCGGTCCCTAGCAGGACATTGTGACTACCCATAGTGAATGAATATGTGGTGGAACCTAATATCAATCCACTATTTAATCCATTTGTCTAGCGATATCCAAATTAAGCATAAGACATGGTAGTTGTCACCCTTATATAGCTTAATTGTATTTATACTCGATCTCGAGATAGACTGTTTCAACAAACAATATTTAATAATCACTTTATTAAATACATTTGAGCACGCCATGCATTTAAACAGTCTTCCCTATCGAGAGGGCACACAGATATCTCTCTCTAATAAGATATGGACAAATCCCTTACAATGCCTCTCACATTCAAGCCATGATAGGATACTACATCCGATCATCAGTCGTATTGATTATTCGATTAAAAGTAACGTCCGACTGAGTCAAAATGTAGCTTCATTCATGCTTGAAACCATGGAGACATAAGGTCTAAGGATTCCAAAAAGTATTGAGGAAGTAATATTTATGACTAAAGAACCATGAAGTATTACTTCTCTAATGTATCACGTCCGATACAATGTCTCCCAATATATTGCATCTATGGACTATGATATGATTTGTATCCATTACACATGATCAGTAAAACATAATCATCAATCATAAATCATACTAGTTTTATTTCATTGTAAAGAACATTACATAAAACTAGGGACAATTACAATAGTAATTGCATAATCTAATGAGTTTTACTATCAAATCACACATTTGATGTTCAAAAGCAAAATTAAATATTCAAAGACATGCTCAAAAAGATATAAAACGTACAACATATGCTAATGGTTCTAGGGCACTACTAACAAGTATAACATGTCTTATCAGGGAAGTCCGTCAAAGCAAACCGAATCCTTTGATCAAGACAAGCTCTCCAAAGAGGCGTTGCACAAAACGATCATAGAATTGCGTCAACAGATGGATGATATGGCGAAAGAGATGAGAAGTTTTAGAGTTTCAAATCAGCAAAGTAATAAGAGATTAAGCTCTCTTAAACGTGCTCATGGGTTGCAAACTCCCCATAAATCGAGAGAAAAGATGCGTTCTTTTGATGAAATTTATCAACAATTGAGAGAGAAAAAAGAAGCAAGATTGAAAGCAGAGGAAAAATTTAATGTTTCTTTGGAAGAAATTATGCAACAATTGAGAGAGAAAGAAGAAGCAATATTACAAGAAGAGAGCGAGTTGAAAAAGAAGAGTGATCCTACCCATGAGGTAAAATCCGAGGTAAAAAGTAAAGAAAAAGCCGAGCCTAACCAGGTGAACCTACTAAAGTCATCCACAATGATTAAGAAATACCTATGACCATGGATAGTTGGTGTTTTATAAGGCCCCCACACATTAACATGAATAAGATAAAAAAAAACTTAACAGTAGAAGTAATAATAGAAAAAGGCATTTTATGTTGCTTTGCCACAGGGCAAATGCTACATTCACAAAAGGAACTATGAGAATTAGAATCCTTAATATATTTGATCAACCTCATTCTAGCTAAAGAAATATGACCTAACCTATAATGCCAAAGCATTTTGTTAATCTCAGAAGTACAAACAGTAGAATCAATTCTCCAGGAAAGAAATTTAGGAGAAAGAAGGTAAAGTCCTTTCCAGCCTTCAGCCATTCCATACCTCCTCGAGGTGAGTGGGTCCTGGACATAGCAAACAGTAGCAGAACAAGTGATCAAACACTTATTTTGTGAAGTGTGGGGGTCTTATAACGGTATGACGTCGTTTAGTGATATGCATTTATGACCGTTAATTAGTATTTGTGTCAGCAAATTAATTCGCCGTGACTTCAGTTGACGCAAGAAGTTTCCCCACAAATAATCAAAAATTACGATGGGATTCTTCCGCTGCATATGAAGTTGATGCAAATGACCAGTTTTGCGACAAACTTCATTCGACGAAAAATGTTTCACCCAAATAACCAAAAATTGCGATGGAATTCTCCCATCGCATAGAAAGTCGATGCAAATGATCAAAATTTTATTATTAATTTGGTGGTGGATTTTCTCAAGAGTTTATCACCCGAATCAATTCACGCGGTGCTGGTCATGCAGGAGTACTCACCTTTGGATGGATCACTATCTGGAGCTGGAGGGAAGCAGTGCATGTTAAGCATAGACTCAGCTTCTGCGTCTATCATATAGACTGAATCGTATTTGAGAACCTCAGGTGTGCACATGGGATATTAAATCCCAAGGAACTACTCGTGACAATATTTTCCGGTTAAGAGGTGTTTGTTACTTTAAGTTTGCTGCTTCTGACTAAATCTGTAAAGTGGAATTATTTGTGCTGCAAAATGTCTGGAATAGGCACTCTCTGACACTGTAAATTAATGGCATGGAGATTTCTAAAAATAATGGCATGTCGGAAATATTTTATTTCGTCAGTGTAAAAATAATTTAAGTTTTATTATCACATCGAGATAAATGTTATTTGCGACAGATTGTGCTACTGCAAAAACATAATAAATACTCCCTCCATTCCTAAATATAATATGTTTTAGACAATTTTGGAACTTGTAATTTTACACTGAAAGTTCTAATATTACCCATCTCTCCCACTTTTACAACATAAAGAAAAGAAATGAAAAAAAAGGGATGCCAGAGGTGATAAATAAAAGAAATGTCGAGGGTATACTTGGAATAAATTGTTGACAACTAATAAAAGAGTATTAAACGACAATTAATTTGGATACCCATATATCTCCTAAACGACAATTAAATGAGAATGGAGGGAGTATAATTTTTACTATATCATTTGAAACAGTAAAAAATTATTTTCGTCAGATTGTGCCATTGCAAAAAAATAATAAACAAAATTTTATTAAATTATTTGTGACGATGAAAAACTAATTCGACAGTATATAAGTTATCGCATAAATTATTTTTGTGTCAGTTGTTACGTCGGATATTAAAAGCTGACGCAAAATGTAGTAGTTTTTGCTAAGTTTTCATGTCGAAAAAAACGCGTCACAATTAGAAAAATTCACGTTGAAAAAACTAATTGTGTCAGACGCTTTCCATCACGATGTTTTTGTGGCGCC
Source organism: Vinca minor (assembly GCA_026122235.1). Taxonomy (NCBI): domain Eukaryota; kingdom Viridiplantae; phylum Streptophyta; class Magnoliopsida; order Gentianales; family Apocynaceae; genus Vinca; species Vinca minor. The sequence continues at coordinate 1,794,885 of JAOCZM010000120.1, forward strand.
TTTCCATGTGACCCTTTAATTCCTATCGCATGGCCGACGCAAAAGGGTTTTCTCGTCGGCAAACGTACTTTTTGCAGGCGCCACTGTCCGCAAAAGTTACTTTTTTTAGTAGTGGAAGTTTTTTTTTTTGCTAAGTATTAGTAGTGGAAGTTTGATTAGGCAATCTAACGAACAAATTGCTAACCAAGGCAAAAGAATTAAAATGAATGTCAGTGCAAGTAACATGATCGATACACCAGAATCTATTATCCATTTATCAGCTATAGGTGTATTAGGCATACCTGCTGCAGCATTGAAGTGATCATGACCATTGCTCATAAGACTAGCTTGATGTATCATAGGTTGACCATCTGATCCATACTTGTCTGCATTTTTCTAAGAAACAAACTGACTCTGCCGTTATGGAGTAAAACCTCCTACTAGATAACCATAAACTGGAATGTGATGTTCATCTTTGTCATTCACAATTCCTCCAACAAATATCACCTGCAATGTTATCAATCACTTCTCCTTCCAATTGATTCGCAACCTTATGATTACCTCTACCATATGTTGTACCATTGTTTCCTCCATAAACATTTCCTCCAAAACTACTACTAGAAGTAGTATTATTCCAACCATTTCCTCTACATATTCTTGATCCATTAAACCCTCTAGATTAGTGGTTATCCTGAGGATAACCATGCTTCTTATAACATCTCTCAATTGAATGACAAGTTTTACCACAATAGGTACACACAAATGTGTTACTCTGATTATGAAAATTAGTCCTCCATTAACAACATTTATAGCACTAATTCCTTCATCCTAGATTCACTATCATATCTTGAACTTTAATTGTAAAAAACCTGAGCATCACCACTAGCAAACTGAAATTGTGTCTCATGTTGTTCAGTCATCCTACAAACCTCTTCTATATCAGAAAAATGTTTCATCATCAAAATACTAGACCTAATAACAGAAGCATAATTATCATTTAGACATTTCAAAAATCTAACTACATACTCATTGTTGTAACAATCCTCCACAACACTTAAAGCACCACAAGTACAATTAGGTAATGCTCTCAGAACACACAAATCATCCCATACAATATTCAATTAAGTATAAAAAGTATCTACAGTACAATTACCTTGTTTGAATGCATAGAACTCCTCTAACAAATCCGATAATCTAAAAGCATTGCCTTTTGTGTGGCTTTTTTCAAGGTTTTTCCACACATCTGCTCAAGAAGACAATGAACTGGTACTTCTTCTTATTGAATTTGAAATTGTGTTTAGTATCCATGTTAGAACTAATTGATCCGCCTGTTCCCAATTCCTTTATAGCTTATTTGTCTTCACAGGTGCTTGAAATCAGGAAACACTTTCAAATGAAACACAATTTGTTTCGAGTCACTATTCCTCTTCTCATTCCTCTCCTCCATGCTTGATAATTTGATCCATTCAAAGTGATTTGAGTGAGAATAAAGGAACAATTCTCATTCAGATGAATAGTGAAAGGAAAAACTGCTGCTACTTCAACATTTGTCATTGCAAAAATGTGAAAATTGACAAAATTAAGGTTTCAATATCTCAGAATCAATGAAGATAAAAATAGATGAAATTGAAAACGGAAATTGGAGCTACAATCAACAATGAATGTAGTATGAATTGAGAACAAGAATAAAAAAAGAAGCAATCAAATTAAAACGCAACCAGGAAGCAAAGATGCTCTGATACCATGTTGCAAATTGAACACAAAAGTAGAGAAAATAACAGGAGGGAAAATGTCTACATTTCACATAATATCTAAAATAGGAAAAACTCATATCTATACAAAAGGAAAAAAGCCAGAAATAGTTGCTTCTAGGCAACCAGCCCAATCACTATCAGTGAATCCCTTAAGCTGTAAGGATGAATTATATGGGAAAAAATAAAGCAACCTGCTTGACATATCTAAGGAACCTGTGTGTGGCTTTATGCTGCAGAACTGTAGGACAATCAAGAAACTATGAGAGTTGTTGAACACTGTATGAAAGGCCAGGTCTGGTCACAGTGAGATACAACAGCTTCTCAATGACCCTCCTATAAGCTGTGACATCTTCAAATGATTCAGAGTCTTTGTGAGTAAACTTACCAGTAGGATCTATAGGTGTAGATGAAGGCTTACTATCAAGGAAACCTGCTGCTGCTAACAATTCCAAGTCATACTTTCTTTGAGAAAGAAAAATCCCACAGTCAGTTCTCGCAATTTCAAGTCCAATAAAAAATTTTAAGCTCCCTAAATTCGTAATCTTAAACTGAGTATGCAGCACTTGTTTAACTTCAGTTATGGCAGCCAAACTATTACTAGTTAAAATAATATCATCCACATATACTAGGAGAGCTATAAAAACAGAATCAGTCAATGAATAGGCTATAGTCATGCCAAGATTGGACAAAATTCATTGCAAGTAAAGTCTTAGTCAATTTGAAATTCCATTCTCTAATGGATTGTTTTAATCCATATAGAGACTTTACGAGTTTGCAAACCTGGTTTGGAGTAGTTTGATAGCCTGGAGGATGAAGCATATAGATTTCCTCTTGTAAATCCCCCTGTAAAAAGGCATTGTTGACATCTAATTGATGTAAATGCCAACATTTACTTGCTGCAATGGCTAGAAGTGTCCTTGTAGATGTCATCTTGGCCACCGGTGAAAATGTATTGATATAATCAACCCCTGGCTGCTGAGTATATCATTTGGCAACTAATCTTACCATGTATCTCTCAATACTACTATCTGAGTGTAGTTTGATCTTGTAAATCCACTTATGGCAGTTTTTCCAATAGGTAACAAAGTCATAATCCAAGTGTGATTAGCCTCCAAAGCTTCTATTTCAGCCTTCATGGCTGCTCTCCAATGTTTGTGCTTAACTTCCTCCAAATAAGAATGAGGTTCCTGCATAACATCCAAAGAAAACACAAAAGATTTTTGTTCCTGATGCAACTGTTCATATGAGATTACTTGATTGAGTGTATGACGTGAAATGAGCTTAAGAGTATTGCAATCAAAATCTTTAAGATGTGCAGGTGGGACCTTTTGTCTGCTATACCTTTGAGGCACAAGCTCAATAGGAGGTGTAGATAATGATTTAGACAGTAAAGAACTAGAAGTGCTAGAAGAATGAATGTGATTATGTATAGGATCAAGAATAGGTGAAGAAGTAACTACCTTAGTGGTAGTAAACAAGTTATCAAATGACATACGTGAATCAGAAAACAGAATAGGCTCAGAAGAAGAATTAGATGATGAATCATTTATGAAAGGGAAAATATGTTCCAAAAATAGTACATGTCTTGAAACAAAAAGCTGCAAAGTATCAAGATCCAACAGAATGTAACCTTTAGAAGTAGATGACTGCCCTAGGTAAGCACATTTATTTACCTCTAGGGTCAAATTTCCCTATCCCATGTTCAACAGTGCAAGCATAGCTTAAGCACCCAAATCTTTCACAAGGAGATTGGCTTTTTTTATAATGGGTGAGGGTGTTAGGTTGATGAGGTATGTGGCATGTGGCATGTTTGATAAAAAAAAACCAATATGACAAAGTAATATTAGATTGAAACCTCAATGATCTAGCCACATTCAAGATGTGCTGATGTTTTCTCGCAAAAAGTCCATTTTGTTAGGGGTATAAGGACAAGAAGTTTGATGGTGAATACCTTTCGAGGAATAGAAATGTGTCATGATAAATTTTGTCCCATTGTCAGTCCTTATGGTTTTAATCTTGGCAGAGAATTGAGTTTCAACAAAGGTACAAAAAGAAGTAACAGTATGAAGAACATCAGATTTAGATTGCATTAGGAAAACCCAAGTGAATCTTGAGTAATAATCAACAATAGTAAGGAAAATTTTCTGATTATAAATTGTAGCCTCTTTGTAAGGACCCATACATCCATATGTGTAAAATCAAAGCTTTTCTTTACATCAGAAGTTCTAAGCTGAAAGGGAAACCTATGTTGCTTAGCTAAAGGACATACGGTACATTCATTAGATTTAGTACAACTGGCAGAAGGAATGTTTTTAATGAGTTGTAACCTAGGTAAAAATAGATGACCTAACCTATAATGCCAAAGTAAATCTTTAACTTCAGCATTACATTGAATTGTGGAAACGGCAGGAGAATGATCCTGATTATTGCTAACAGAATTAGAAATGATAGAAAATATTATTGGAAAGAAAAAGCAAATCAGAAGGGAGAAAGAAATATAGGCCTTTCCAGGCTCTAGCTGTCATAATCTTCTGACAAGTTGATAGGTATAATACAATGATCATGATAATTGATCACACAACAGTTGTTTTGAGAAGTGAGTTTAGAAGTAGACACAACATTAAGGCTAAAAGTAGGTACATACAAAACATCTTTCAATATTAACCTAGATGCAAGTTGTATGGTACCTTTGAGAGTTACATAAACAAACATAGTATTGGGTAATTTGATGAAAATGTTATGTACAAGATAAGACTCAATGACGAAGTTATCAGTGCAAACTACATTATCAGTTGCACCTGAATCAAGAATCCATGTATGAGTTTTAGCGTTTAGCATGATACCTGATGGAGCATTAAATCCTCCATGATCAGTGGCTGCAATTAAGGTAAACTTATTCACTTGTGGATTGAATTTAGCAGATCCAATATTCCAGGTGACATGTTTCTGAACATGTGGAATAGTTGTTTTTGTTTCTCTGCACTGAAGCTCTTCAAGTTATTTCCATTATTACTTTTATAATCTTCACCACCTTGCATATGATTCAAAGTCTTAAATGAAGTACTGCTTTCATTTCCTCATCTTCTTGTTTAGAATTGACCAGTATTATAATTCTTAGGTTGTGCAGAACTGTTCCAGGCTGCAGATGATTTTCCTTTGAATTTATCACCACCAAAACCTGGTGGATATCCAAACTTCTTGTATCATCTATCAACTGTATGACCCATGCCTCCACATTAAGTACAAGATAATGGTTTTCTTCTCCCCAAAAGAAGAACCTCCTCTTCTTGGATTGTTATAATTGCTTCTCATCATATTAACAGACATATCCTTGTTAACTACTGAATTGCTAAATTCATTTTCATAAGAGGAATTGGTACTTTCACTAGTTTGAGACTTTCCTCTTACATTCATCACCTGCATTGTCACTTGATTAGTGTTGTAGTTAAGTTGGTCTTCATGCTGCTTTGCCAGGCCAAAAGCCTCTTCAATACCAGGCATGGGTTTAGTCATTAGAACATGAGATTTAACTTCTGTAAATTGCTCATTTAGGCCTTTAAGAAAGCTAGCTGCATAGTCAGATTCTATATATTTCTGCACATCATTTAATCCCCCACAAGTACAGAGTGGTATTGGTCTTAAAGCTAACAGTTCATCCCACAAAAACTTCAATTGGGTATAGTATACTTCTATAGATTGTGTTCCTTGTTTAAATGCATGTATCTCTTTAAGTAAGTCTGTTAATCTAAAGGCATTGAAATTTGTGTACCTTTTATCTAAATCTTTCCAAACTTCCATTGTTGTGTTAAAGAATTTCACACTTTGTGATATGGTTGGAGTCATGGTGTTAGCCATCCATGCGATCACTGTTTGATCTGCTATCTCCCAAGTAGTGTAGTTCTTGTTTCCTAACCTGGAACTTCCTCAATGAAGCACAGTTTGTCTTTAATCACCAAAGCTCTCCTCATGGCTCTGTGCCATGAATGATAGTTAGAGCCTATCAAGACTTTCTGGAACAATATTAAGGAGGAATTATCTGTGTGGTGAAGGAAAAATGGATGTCCTGCAACAATTTTCGCAAGGTCTGCTTTTGCCTTATCAAAATCAGAAAAGAAACAAACACTAATTCCTTGAAGAAGAAATGAAAGATTGTAACCCTAAATATATCAATTCAGGTTACAATTGAACAGTAAAATCAAAAAAAAAAAACTCAAAACAAATAATTGAACCAACACAGTTCAATTACATCATCAAACAAGAACTCGATCAAACTTTTAATACATTCTCTCAAGAAAATCAGAGATCGCAAGAGCATTAGTACTCTGATACCATTTCGGAAATAAGAGTAAAGCAAAGAGAGAAGAGAAATGGATGAAGAGAATTTTTATTTCTGAATAAATCAAAAGTCTACAGCTTCATCCTTATTTGTACACTTCTAATTTGGTAAAGCAAACAGTTATAACTGTCTGCTGATGTGTACAAAAAAGGTCATGTGATAGCACGTGGACTTGGGCTAATCACAACAACCCATTACACTGCCTATTTAATAAAGGAAATATAAGCCTATACAAAAGTCTATACATAGCCCACTTGGCCCACGTGAGGTATCATATTATTTCGTTATTATACCAGCCCATGACCAAACACTTCAATCTATCCAACTCATTCCCAGTTCATTATCATAACAGTCTTCTTCTTCTTCATCTTGTAATCTTTGCATTGCATTTGCTTTGTGTATTGAGTTGTAATCACTTGTCTCACTTGTATCCTTCAATAGGAACAAAGGGGAAAATGCGAGAAGAAGAAGAGAAAATGAAGATAAACATGGCTTAAAAAAACGCGTGTTTCCAAGGACTATTGACATGACTGATAATGATGAAGAAATTCTCGGGTTCTAATACTCGCCCACGTCCAACGTCATCCTAGTCAATTCCGCATTTTTTATTTACGAAATACAAAAAATACCCTTATGATCTATCTTTGAGATCTGACCGTCGAATCAACGAGAAGATTTATATCGCATATGTGCTGAAAAAAGGTTGTTGATCACCTTAGTCGGGCCGAAAATGACACCTAGAGATGTGATAATTTAGGACACTACAGAGTTTTCTTAGCACATCAAATTTAGATCCAATCAAAACTCTTTGTAAGAACAAAAGTGGCAAGAATACTTCTCTATTGTATGTCTCAAAGATTTCAAGCATAAATGTAGCAACCTCATAGTTAATGTAAAATAAAAATGGAGGTGTAAAAATGAAGATTGATCATAGCCTCAAATCCATAACAAGAAAGAGAGAAAACCGGAGCCTCATTATTTTACCATTGTTGAGATTGAAAAATCAATAACCAAACTTCTAAACAAATGCCACTTAATTCTTTCTTCCCTGCCTCCATTCATTTTCCTTGTTAAAAAAAAAAAAAAAAAAGAAAAAATAACAAATATCACAAGAACTTTGCCCCTCGAAAATTCTGTCTTTCTCGGGTGATTCAAAGGTAATCTAGATAGATATTCATCTTTTTCAAAAAAAAAAACTATTTTAACGAAAAATTATATTGTTAATGACTTCATAATAACACATTAATTTATTCAAGTTTGTCTTATATACTGTATTATTCTATTAATAATATCGTATATCTAATTACTTTGATATTGATCTATCATTCTAAGTTGGTAGTGCAATTCTCGTATGCTTTATGTTTGGGATTCCTAACATTTTTTTTTTGTTGACGTCACGATGGGCGATTGCCCCACATTGGGAAGAGAGAACACTCTAGATAAGGTAGAATAAAGCTTACCGCACGCAGGCAGAGAGTATCGAACCCGGGACCTCTCGGTCACGGGCCGGCCAATGCCCCACCGGGCTATTGGCCTCTTCGATGGGATTCCTAACATTTGAAATGCTAAATATTTTCATTGTTGTATATATTTCTCTTTTCGAATTCTGATTTTGCATTCTCTATTGCATTTTGCATTTTCACATATATACTTTTGAATCCTTTAAAATCTTCTGATAGAATGGATTTCTTTCTTCTTTTTTTTCATTTCTCCAAATGATTAGTATTGGGTTGATATTTTTTAATAAAATTTCTGGAAGAACTAGAAACAAATACTTGTAGCCTTTTCTCATTTTATGATTTTTTTTTCCTCCAAATAAATGGAGCAATTTGTTCCCCTATGGAGAATTTATGCATATGAATGTTTTTGAGGAAAGTTATCTTTCTTCTTGTTTCAGGTTTATTAGATTAATAATAATCATAAACTAATTCATTTTTCATTCATATACAGAAGATTTTTATGTTAACTAATGTGAAAATTAGCTCATGGTACTTCTTGTCTTAAACACTCGATGTGGGACTTCATATTTCATGGGAGTCAATTTAAGGCCCGCCGCCTTTCTTGGGTCGTACGGTGACCATTAGAGCCCATCATCCAGCCTAAAGACCCGCTCTGATACCATGTGAAAATTAGCTCATGGGCCTCCATATCCTCTCAAAACCAGTTGGTTAGGAGAGGTGTTAACCCATGAACTTATATGTTATTTGAATCTTCCTTAAACACTCGATGTGGACTTCATATTTCAACAACTAATGTACATTATATATGTATGGTTGTACATTCTCGAGATTTTAAGGATTTCACATCAGCTTTTGAGGTCACTAAATGGTAGATAATAGGCATAATGCTAGTGTTCCACCCTCTATCCATTTTCACCAAATTGCCCCATAACTTTTTTTAAAAAAAAAATTATTTATAATACCAACCTAATAACTAAGTTATTTTTCTCCAATTTGAACATAAAAAAGATGGAATCTCATTAGGAACTTTATATTAGTTTATTTAAGATGTTGATCGACTTACTTAAAAAAATGCATTTTCTAAGATGTTGGTTTATTTTGAGATGTTTGAGACTACTTTTTTTTTTTTTTTTTTTTTTGGGTCAGCAATCTTAATTCTTTCCCTCATCAGAGGAGGAGAATTTTATTGCCCCACGTAAAAGGAGGGTGTCGAACCCGGGACTTCTTGGTCACGGATAGAGGCTTTCCCACTGGGCTACGGCCTCCTTGACTTTGAGACCTACTTATAATGCTTGATCTAGTGGGACTATGACTTAATCTACTAATTTGTTGGTGGAACAAACACGTGACGGTTACACACTTTTAGAATGGTAGAGAGCGAGACATTTAGTAAATTGTTGACGAATAGGATTCCAATTCCGAATTTTGTTGTTAAGCCCCGAAAAATGCATTTTTCTAAGCTGATGAATCTTCAAAAATTTCGCATATGGTTGATTCAACATTATCCTTACACAGGATAAGATGGCTGAAGAAGAAGCAAGAATGGAGGAAAAACAGGAGAAGAAGAAGTTTGTTGTGCCAAAATTATGTCTTCAGACAGTGAAAAACACAAGAAGAGTGACATCCTCAACTCCATCATCACCAATGGGCACAATCAAAACACTAAAGCCTAATTGTCTCTGCTCACCAACCACCCATGTTGGCTCTTTCCGGTGCCGATATCACCGGACCACCGGCTTGAACCGCAATAGCATGTCCGTCGGCTCCAAACTTTCCGAGCTTGCTAACAAACCGCCTGCAGTTGTTGGCACCACATTGCATGCTCAGTAGTGTCAAAATTTTGCAGAATGGTGCTGCTGATTCTTGATGTCTGTTTGGAGCTTTTACTTGAATGTTGCATTTGTTTGATGTTTGATTTTTTTTTTTTTTTTTTTTTTTTACATTTTCTTTTTGGAAATTCTTTGGTTACATTATGTAATTTATTGATTTGATGTATCATGTTTATAAAACATGTATTTGATTTCTCTTTTCTACTTGTGCCTTTTGGCTTATCTTCTGAGCTCAGCTGAAACCAAGTTTACTAACTTTTCTAGTTCAAAAGTTCAACTTCTTTGAAATATGGCCTTCAATTTATGCTTCATGATCTGATTGCATTACTAAAGCAATTCTGAGACTTGTACCTATAGCAAGGAGTGAAATGCAGGCCTTCCTTGGTACCAATTTTAATAATGACAAGCTGAAGGTATGCTGAAATGCAGCCCTGTTAAAAGAAACAAAATAAGAGGATTTTTACAAAACATTCAAAGTAAAAGTCAGGTGCATAAAGCATCAGGCTTTCCATAATATGTACAATACAAATCTTGGCCACGAAGGACCACCCGTCACCCTGGAGGACGCAAAACACCGGTTAATTTAACACACAAGTATCAACTATTTCTACACAACTATGCTGTACAAAGAAAGGGAGGAGCTTCATTAATCAGCAGTCTCGAAAAACTGCTCACATTGGACAAGTATTTTCTTCCCCTTCTTGAGGTGGTAGCATGTAGTTCCTGCAAAGCGGGCAAGTGACATTCCAATATTTCAACCATTTCTCTAGGCACATTTTGTGAAAAACATGTCCACAAGATAGATGATTTATCTCTGCTTCTGGCTCGAATTCAGTTAGGCAAACCGGGCATTCGTGTGGTTGGCGATTACAGCCATAGATTGAGTCATACCGAATAGCTGGTGTTCTGCTTCTGAATTCCTCCATATACGACTCTGAAGGGCTACCGCGGCATTCTAATGATTCCAAAGTATTTTCAAGTGAATAGTCTTCCCAAGACGTGATATGTATGCCAACAACATGAAGGATAGATCGAACTATTTGCTTCACAATTGAGATGGAAATGGCTGTATTCACCAATATTACACAGAGCACTCCTGCATCTGCCGGGGTTGAGTAAGGCGAGAGACCCATGAGCTAGGAATCTGCCAAACGGAAAAAAGGATTTCAACTAGAGCCAAAAATGGGAGGAACAGGGCAAACAAGTTTAGCAAAACATTACATCTATAACCTCAAACATAAAATAAACTAGGAAATACAAAATTTCAATATTATCGCTATGAAGCTTCCATACAAACAATTTGAGAATTTCTTATAGAAAATCCAAACCCCGCTTACTTTGCCCTTATCTTTTTCTGCTCCCCACCTAAAGAAAAGGGGAAATAAGTAAAAAGAAGAAAAGGATCCCATAATTCATTGTTGTTTTGCTTCTCAACAAAAATGAAATTATAAAATTTTCCAGAAGATGATTAAACAATTGGGACGACAAAATAAAGCAGCAATATTTTCTAGGGAAAAATAAAACTAAAATGATTTGGTAAAAGATCCAAAAGAAACCTAACAACAAGATTCATCATCAACAAAGATCAAATGCAAAAGAATCTAAGGACTTCAAATTACAATCCTATACAAGAAGAACCCATAATTATCCCAATTTTGAAAACCCAAGATCTGGACCTGATTCCATGAAAGATCAAACCCATATTCACATCATTCCAGACCAAAATACTAAAAGGTGGAAAAAAACAGAGAGAAAGACTTACAGTTACAGGCTTGAGAAATAAAAAAGTAGAAAGCTTTTGGAATTGATTAAAGAAGTGGGATATGAAGACAGAGAGACGGAGAGAAAGAGAAAGAAAGAGAAGTTAATATTGGAAGAGAAATTGAGAGGGAGATGGAGATGAAGATGAAGATAGAAGTACCTATGCATAGGATCCCAAGGTGATGAACAATTGGGACTCTGTTGATAATGGCAAATTGACCAATTATTTACCCCATCCTATAAAACACATCTTCAAGTTCCAACATCTTTGAGCCTTAAAAAAGTGTTGGAACTGAACTTACTACTTATTTTTAAGGATTTTGGAGAAAATGCTACGAATTTTTTTATTATATATTTATTTTGTCTACTGTTTGTAATATGTATCTAGTACACGATGTGAACTTTTATCTTGTTATCATAGTGGTTTACACCATTGTATAACTTTTATTTTCTTATATTTTCTTTTTATCTTTTGATTGTAATGTCTTCGGCTATTTTATGATTAATGGATAATTTCTTATTTAGCAAAAAATAAAAGTCTCCTTAAAATACTTATACTCCCAACACTTTTTTTTTTTTTTTTTTTGGCACATGCATAACACCATTTCGAGCCATAATTGTTAATTTTCCGGTTATAAAATAAATAAACAATTTGTTATAAGTATAGAGAAGGGAGAAGAGAATTTGAGAGAAGAGAATATATGTTGGTGTATTGTGATATGAACCAAATGCCTCTATTTATAGAGGTAAAACCATTTGGTTCATGGCCTTCCACTCTATGGGTTTTATGGGTCTGATAATTCATTTATTTACAACACTCCCCGTTGAATGACTAATCTATACAACAATTGACTCACAAAAACTTATTTGGAAAAAAAAAATACACTCCCCCTTGAATGACTAATCCATACAACAATTGACTCACAAAAACTTATTTGGAAATAAAAACTAAACCAAACTAAGAAAATGAGTACAATTAATGTTGGAGTATTTAATTGCCGCCTCGTTAAAATCTTGTCAGGAAAACCCAATGTGACAAAACCTAAACGAAGTAAAAAGAGTACGACTACTCCCCCTGATCATTGAATGACTTTAAGTTGACGAATTCCAATTTGATGTATCAACTTTCTGAATGTTGATGTTGGCGATGCTTTGATAAACAATCTTCTACATTATCACTTGAGCAAATTTGTTGAACTTCGATGCCGCTATTTAGCTTTGGATGTCAATAACATGAATAATATGTCTTGTTAAAACCTTACTAGAAAAAAAAAAACCAATGGGAAAAAAATATGCCTAGTCAAGGAAAAAGAGTACATTATTCTTTCGTCAAATTACTTCTCTTGTTAACAACATTATTGAACCAATGCATATAGATTTTCAAGATAAACCTTCAAAATTGCAATTGGTATTATCTTAGTGAATAATTGTTCACATGATCAACAAATTACATCTTCTGGATGTTTCAATTTATAATTGCTACTTTTTTCCAAAACTTTCAACATTTACTTGCTTTATCTAAACTCTTCAGAAGGAATATTTTGATGATTTAATCCTCTCCAATTCAAGGATTTTTATTTTCATAAGAAAATATGTCAGTCACACATCAGGTGTGTCTTGAACTCGTCATATATATAAAAACAAATTCCTTTTGAAAAATAAGAACATCTATATTATGAATATTCAATTTGCAACTCTTCTGGAGTTAACAAAATATTAACATATTAATTTGCAACTCTTTGCAATTTTTCTTTATTGAACTCCAAGTTCATTAGAGCTTCTGAGAGAATTAAGATGCTTAACAATGATATTCCCACATCATTCATTTCTCTCTCTCCCCCTGATGTGGGATAACTTATTTCATCAAAAATACTAAAGATACTAATAAAATAAGATAAATGCTGCAAGCAAACTATTATACATGGAAATTGTTATCTTTCCATAATACTTTCAAAAAGCATTAATCACTAAGTCTTGATGTTTATATATTCTTCGGGAAGAATTACTTATATGCTTCTGGCATATCAAGTCCTTCAAAGACTTCATATAAATGTTGTTACTAAATTGCAACATTGTGTATATACCAAGTGTTTGTGCGCTATTCAAATACACTTGCATCCACCATCAAAGTAATTTATTTGTTCGTTATTTTAAACGAATATCCTTTTAGGATTACGCTCCAAGTGTATAATTTCTATAAAGAATACATTTACACTTCAAGTGTATAATTTATGTAAGGAATATATTACACTTCAAGTGTATTAATTCTCCGTACATACTTTTCATAATTTGAGGTGAACTCAATTTTCTATTTTGACCAATCATCTCTACACTTTCAATTTTGAGTTTGTAAAACTTTATATTAAAGATCCTCATTCTATTGCGCGCTTACATAATGTCAACATTTGCACAATTTTATTAATATGGTTCCATCAATTTCCAAACATTTGAGATCTCATAATTCTCACAAAATTTCAGGTACCTGAATTTCTTTTAGAAATGATATAATAATCATGTTTGAAAAAATTCTTCTAGAATTTTAATCTTCTCGACTTAACCATCTATAAATATTTATTCCATTTGCGAGAAGTTTTATTATTGGAACCCATAATTCTACCACATTTCAATGTCTCAAATTTAATATTATGGGTAGCTTGTTCTTCGGGGACATTAAATATCATGGATTTTTTTTTCTGGCTGAATTTTGGTTGTAAAATATTTCTGACTATTCGTCTTTTGAACTTCTGGTTCAAAACTCATTTGTTTGAGGATCAATAAGAGACACAAATAGAAATATTTTTGTTCAGCTATATATTTTACCCACTTTACGTTACAACAATAAATATACTAATCAGCAGGATTTATAACTAACATAAAATTTATCCTCTTTTGAGGATCCATCTCAACACCTTGTGGTGGAGTATGAGCGCACATTATATATTGAGATGAATATTTTTTTTTGTCTGCAACCATAAACCAATTAAAAAGAGGAGAAGTCAAAATCAATAGTTGGTAAAATCAAAACAAATGTATAATAAATTCAAAGGCAATATATGATTCTACAAGAACATTTATTATATGAACATATTCTTCAGGATATGCAACTTTTATTCTAGATCTTTTGAGACAAATTATATTTATGGGAGAATTAAAAGATATGAGCTCATTGATTTATCAAGAAAAACGCAAACTTCAAGTTGTGGATTAACAATATACATATTTCGATGCATCGAATAAAATCTATTCATCCTAAAAATATATCCAATCTCAATATTCGTAGTACTAAGACAAATCTAATTGCTTGGAAAATATGTATCTAAACACAAATAATATTTTAGGAAACTTCTGGATCCATAAAAAATATTTTCACGAATTCCTTATGATTTCGTATTTCTAATGATCTGAGATGGTCTAATCAGTCATGTCAACTAATATATTTCTTTAACTAAGTAAGTTTCAGGCTTAATCAATAATGCATCGCAATGCAAACACTTCAAGTGCAATATAATTTATAAGAGTTAAACAGTAATCTCTTCAATGCAAATTTATTTGCTAATAACAATAGCAACGATTGAAAATGCATTTGCCCACTATCTGAAATAATCTTTATAAGAAACATTATAGATAATAATCGATTACATAGATCTCTTCAAGAGTCTTTAATCAAACAGCTCTCCAAGAGCTTTTTAATCGACTACTTCTTCTAGATTTGTACAATATTATTTATATTGTGGACATTTATACTTTCAACTAAAATCATTGAAACTTCTTTGAATCCTTTAACTCTTCCGGAGTTTTTTATCTATCAGTTCGATTAGTTATAATTCTACAGGAAGTATTATAAAGTAAGCGTTGTTTCAAATTTCTTTATGAACAAACTCATATAGAGTTATTAATAAATTAGTTATACTTGAACTCTTAAATACGCAAAATCTTCTTGAGCTTTTAATAGTATATGAATCTTAAAGAATTAAATGTAATCTAAAAAAAATTACAAAACAATTGAAATAAAATTTCAACCCAAAAAAAAATCTAATACATCTCCAAAACTATTAAATAAAAGTTCATCAAAACATAAAATAAGATACTACTAATTTTTTGTTTTACCACTTCAGGTGATAATCATTAGTAATTTATTTCACGAAATTTAATATAATTCTCTTGGTTAGACCAATGGAGATGTGATAATAGCAATTTTAGAATATACTTCCTCAATAGTTGTTACTGAAAGAACATAATTGAGGCTTGCATTTTTTAGAAATATAAACGTGTCCCTCAAAATTGAGGGTTAATATCCGTCGTTTATTTATCCCAAAATTATCTCTCATACATAGATTCTCTAAAAGAGAAAACAAACTCTTTATTATCATGTTATCACTTATGGTGATAATCATTTGTTAACTTCATCAATAACTTATTTGTTTTATCTTGTCTCAAGGAAACATGAGATCAATAACATTAAAATTCTTTCAATATTGCTTCTTCAGGAGCATATAGACAATTTGTGAAAAATGCACTATTTTCTTCATAAAGATTTCAACGCGGAGGAATTCTTAAATTATATCATTATTTTGTAATACTTTAGCCATAAGTCAACCTTTTGATAAAACATCTTCTGGTGTTCTACCTTTCTTTTAGAGTTTAAAAAAAAAACCTTCAGAGTTTTATAAGCTTAAACAATTTGTATTTGTTTTATAACCATCTTCTAGTGGTCCTAGCACAATTACGAAATATATTTGTCATAACAACCATTTTCTAGTGGTCATAATTTGTCTACACGATTTGATACAACCATCTCTTGTGGTCGTATATTTGTCCGTATGATTCGATTAAAATCCATAACCATTTACAAAAATATATTTGACGTGTGTAAATTTACCAAAAATAATGTCATCATAACATATATTCCTTCGGGATTGTATTAACATACACAATTCTTTTCAAGAAAAAACTGCTACATCAGGAGCATAAAAAGATATTTACGAATATAGTGTTATTTAAATGATTGTTACTTCAATAACAATATTTCGATATTCTTAAAGAATATTTAGATTATAATATACCCTTCAGGAATAAACAAATAATTTTCATTGTTACTTTAGGAACAATATTTCAATATTCTTCAAAAATATTTTAAATTACAATATATTCTTTAAGAGTAAATAATTAATGGATAATAATATTCTTCAGGAATAATTAATTAATTTGTAATAATAATATTCTAAAGGAAGAAATAATATTCTAAAGGAAGAAATAATATTTTCAGGAATATTACATGATGTTCTTTAAGAACATTTAATATTATTAATTTTCACTAATTACTACTTTAGAAGTAATTGTTCAATATTCTTCAGGAATATTGATATTTTAAATTCTTGATAATATTAAATGAAAAAATAATAATAAATAAAATATAATTGAATATCAAATGATTTCACTCTATATAGCTGTCATGTGTATAATCAAATCATATAAACAGAAGCAGGGTATGGATATAGAATGACATGGCTAAAACTCAAATCAAGATACTACACTGTTATCAATAACTTAGCCAAAAACTAGTAAAAAAAATGTTTAATTTTTTTTTAAAAATAACAGTGTGTTATTAAAGCCGCAGTCATATATATGGTTCAATTGCATATGAATTTATATATTGTAATACGATCTGTATATTGTAAGTTTGGAATACGAATATATAAAGAAAGTCAACGCATATATAAAGTAACAAAAGAACAAAGTTAATACATGCCAGGCGATGTTCATATAGATTTAGGTTTTTTAGTAGAGATACTTAATCTATTACGTACTTCAATTAATTTGAACCCGCAATATAAAAACTAACCTCGTAACTTGCTTCAATTCAAATTGGCAGAGTTTCGTACTGATAACGTGTTATAAGTATAGAGGGAGAAAAGAATTTGAGAGAATAAAATATATGTTGGTGTATTGTGATATGAACCAAATACCTCTATTTATAGAAGTAAAACTATTTGGTTCATGAGTCTCCCACTCTATAAACATTATGGGTCTGATCATTCATTTATTGAAAGAATTGATATATTTCTGATTGATAAAATACTGTGTACAATGACATCCTAATATAGTACAAGAGTTATAGCTCTACTAGGAAACAAAATAATTATACAATCTCACAAGATATCTCGAGATAATACGAGATATATTCTAACCATATACAAACACATGTTACCATAATTCTAATATTCTAATACTCCCCCTCAAGTTGGCGAGTGAATGTCTAGAACTCCCAACTTGCTGACTAGGTAATTGAATTGTCTTGGATTGAGCGCCTTAGTCAATATATCCGCTTATTGTTCTTTAGTACCAATGTGGCAAGTAATGAGTGTACCATATTGAAGCCTTTCTCGCACAAAGTGACAGTCAATCTCTATGTGTTTTGTACGTTTATGGAAGACAGGATTGGCAGCTATATAAAGAGCAGACTGACTATCACAATGGATTCGAGCCGGACTGGTGAAAACGCGAAGAAACTTCAGTAAGCCTTTTAACCAAACTGTCTCACTGGTCACATTAGCCATGGCTCTGTACTCGGCTTCTGCAGATGAGCGTGAAACAACTTGTTGTTTCTTAGATTTCCAGGATATAGGAGCATTACCCAACATAACAAAATATCCAGTAATGGATCGTCGGGTCATGGGGCAAACTGCCCATCAGAGTCAGAATAAGCAACAAGATTCAAATCAGGATTATTCTTTGGTAACATAATGCCTCTACAAGGACAACCTTTTATGAAGCGAACAACTCGAAGAGCAGCTTCCCAATGTCGTTGCCTAGGATTTTGCATGAACTGACTGAGTATGTGAACTGAATAAGTTATATCAGGCCGAGTGATAGTTAAGTAGAGAAGCCTCCCAACCAGGCGTCGATATTTTCCTGAATCATGCAAGAGAGAACTTTCTTCATCATAGGAGTTGAAAATGGCTTGGCTTTAGATAAACCTGTTTCCTTCAAAATATCCAGTGCATATTTCCTTTGGTAGAGAAAGAGTCCTTTTGAAAAGTGAGCGACTTGTATGCCTAAAAGTATTTTAGAGGACCCAGATCCTTGATTTTAAAGTGAGCATTGAGGTACCTTTTGATTTCCTCAATTTTTTTAGAGTTATTTCCTGTGATAACAATATCATCAACATATACGAGAATTACGAAAATAATGGTACCTCTCACATGAACAAATAAGGAATGCTCGGTGGGTGACTGTTGAAAACTAAACAATCGAAGAGTATTTGTCAACTTTTGATACCAAAAACGCCCAGCTTGTTTCAGACCTTATATGGATTTTTTTAGGAGACAATATTGATTGGGTTTTGGTTGAATAACTCCTGGAGGTGGTTCCATATAGATCTCTTCTGACAAATCTCCATGCAAAAAGGCGTTATGAACATCCATTTGGTGAATGATCCATCATTTTGCAGCAGCCAATGCAAGCAAACACCGAACAGTTGTCATTTTGGCTACTGGAGCAAAAGTTTCTGTGAAGTCCTCCCCCTCGACTTGAGAGTAACCTTTGGCAACAGCCCAATTTTTAGGACGTTCAATGGAGCCATCGGCCTTGTACTTAATACAGTATACTCAACGAGATTTAACAGGTGTCTTACCAGGAGAAAGATAGGCCCAAACCCAAGTATGGTTATTCTCAAGGGCGGAGATTTCAATTGCGAGTGATCATTTTTGAGTACCGCTGCCATCGCTGCCCCTTTATTTGCCAAAAACTTGTAAATGCCATCGTGAATCTCACCCTCGCCAATCGTCCTCATGTGGGTCCGGTCCTGCACAATGCAATATTTATCAAAATAAGTAACTGAAAAGTTATTCTCTCGAGTCAATTGTGGAATAGATAATAAATTGTAGAAAAAATCTGGTATATAAAGAACATGGGGTAACATTATATCTGAATTTAATGTGACCGAACCACCATGAGTTGCCAAGATTCCAATTCCATTTGGGAGATTAATGTAAACTAGAGTCTTTAAGGGTGGTTGGAGGTTTTGCAAGCAATTTCTATCAAATGAAATATGGTGACTAGCACCACTATTAAGAATCCAAAATTGAGTAATTTTTTGACAGAGTTTACCAGTGCTTTGAGTGAAATTGGTCTGGCCAACATTGAGAAAACCAGCCACCTCTATGGCTAATTCCCGAAGATGATTCCGATCAAGAACAGATCCCGACGAAGGACTTACACCAAAAGCTGAAAAAGCAGAGCCTTGACTTGGGTTTCCACCATCTATTGCTGGAGAAGAAAAAGTACCCATCGCTGTTTCTGGTTTTGTAGAGTTTCCAAAACCACTTGACACACCTGTATTGGCAAAATTAATAGATCCAGCTGCCCGGCCACCACTACCGCGTCCTTGCCCTCTACCGCTAGTCCGTCCTCCACGGCCACGGTTGTTGAATTCTTGTGGTTTTCCATATAGTACCAAACAAGTATCTTACTTGTGACCAATTTTATGATAGTAATTACACACCGGACGACCACTTTCGGACTTGGGTGCTGTTGCAAAAATAGATCCTTCAAAGTTCTTGACATCTGATCTAGTCGATAGTGTGGTTGAGAAGGCAGCTCTGTCGATACGTTTGTCGAGACTGATAGAGGGACAACGATTCAAGGATATTGACTTTCGTTGTTCCTCCTCCGTTATCATATGATACGCTTCTCCCAAAGTCGGAAGAGGACGCATATTGAGAATTTGTGTAATAACGTGATGAAACGTTTCCTCCAATCCCATCAAGAAGTCATACAACTATTCCTTTTCACGCATCGAATTTAAATCTTTAGCAAGATTGCAACTGCAATTTTTACACACGCATTTTGGAAAAAGAGATAGGGATTGGACCTCTTCCTATAAGGCCTTCAATTGAGTGTAATAGGCTGACACACTCAATTTTTTTTTGTTGTAATAGAGCCACATATTGCCTTAATTCATAAAGACGGGGTGAACTTCCCTTGCTAAAACGTTCCTTGATGTCGGCCCAAATTTCCGCAACAGTTTTAGCATATCGAACACTACTTCGGACTGATTTTTCCATTGAGCTCTTGAGCAAGCCCCGCACCATGGCATCACTTTGAATCCAAAGTGCCAAATCTAATTAAGGTTGTTCTGGCATGGTAATTGTACCATCAACAAACCCGATTTTATTTTTGGCACACAACGCGGTCCTCATATCCATGATCCATTCCCCGTAATTTGTCTCGGTCAACAACTTAGTGACAAAAATTTGTCCCGGATTATCAGATGGATGAATGTAATAAGCAGAAGCAGAATCAACATGTTTAGTAGCATGGCTGGTGGTGCCTACTATTGACATGTTGACTTGATTCAATATGGAAATTGATGATGAAATAATCAATATTATATAATATTGATAAGAATTATATGATTGCAGAAGGAGTATACTGCAAAAGTAGATGAATTTTTGCTAGTAGTTTTCCGTAACGAATTTTTTTTAAAAAAAAAAAAAAAATAGAGGATGAAGGCAAAAGGAGTTCAGAAGCACACGTTAAAGATGGAACTTCTAATTTTCTTGTCGAGAATACTGGTCTTGATTAAACACACGTTGAAGATGAATTAATAATATTTAAAAAAAATGCAGAAGGAATGCACAACAAGGATGATTCTTGCTTTGGTGGTTTTCTGCCGTGAGAAGAGATTGAAAAAGCTAGGGTTTCGCTTCTTAATCCTCTAGCTCTGATACCATGAAAGAATTGATATATTTCTGATTGATAAAATACTATGTACAATGACATCCTAATATAGTACAAGAGTTACAGCTCTACTAGGAAACAAAATAATTATACAATCTCACAATGTATCTCGAGATATTACGAGATATATTCTAACCATATACAAACACATGTTACCATAATTCAATATTATAACACAATTCATTTTTTAAAATAGTTACAAATAACAATTTTTTATTAACTTCTTCATTTGAAATGAGAATATTGATTCTTTTGCTTAAAGAACTTAACTGTAAGATAAACTAATTTTGGTCAAAATACCTATGGATGTTCTCATCTCAAAATTCGCAATATGAATATTTCTTCTAATTATATATACACATGGTGAATTGTGAGGGATTGAACACATAAATGAAAACATACACAGATACAGACAATTATTTCCCAACTAATTTAGTAATTAAAATTATGTTTTACATGTGCGAATGGAAATTCTCATCCTACATTAAATTTAAAAATATTTTACCCCCACACTATCAAATCTTTTGAAACACTAATGTAAATATTTGTATTTTCAGTATTCGATATTTAAATTTTACTTTTTAGATGCATTAATTGTATTGAAATCAAGGTTATCTGAGTTATGGTTACCTCAACCTCAACTCACTCAAATTTTGTTCAACTCATAGCTCAGCTCATACTTGATGTAAGCCGATTTTTTCAGTTCAATTCACACATGGCTTACGAGCAGATCAGTCAGCTCATTTGTAAATTAATATATAAATTTTAAAAATAGAAAAATATTGTGTAATAAAATATGATTAAATACGCATGAAATAAAAATAATAATAAGAATATCAATGATATATACTAGGCGTTTAATATCTAGCACTAAGAAAGTTGATAGAAAATTGTAGCAAACTCGTTAAACTTTAGTCTTTGCTAATAATAAATATTATAATTTTTTCAAAGAAAACCCTTTGATGATGATTGTCCAAACATTTTTTTTTGAATGTGAATAGGGAAATCATCAATGACACTTCTAATGTGGATCATGTCCAATCGACCTTATAGTTAGGGGTGCAAGTGAGTTGAGACGGTTCATGAATAGCCCATGATTCGACTCGATATTCGACTCGAAGAACTAAGCTAATGAGCTAAATGAGCGATACATGAGCCAAGATTTTTTACTCATCTAAAATATGAGTCGAACTTGAGCTAGATATAGTTCGACTCATTTAGCTCATGAGTTCTCTCTCTCTCTCTCTCTCTCTCTCTATATATATATATATATATATATATATATATATATATCCCTAAAAAAAAGTAGTTGCACATATTCTCAAGGAAAATAAACCAAGAAAACCCTAGAAATCTCTTATAATTTTCTCATCTTCTCAAGGTGGAAGAGTGATGGATTAATATCGAGTTTCTTTGCCCAAAAACAATTCAATCATTTATTTATGGAGGAGATTCATTTCAAGTCACTTAGGACATTAAGAAGAAACCCACGTTATATTACTATTTGTCTTTTATTACCGATTAGCATCACTTATTAATCTACAAAATGCTCCTTTATGACAATACTATATTTTTATCTTTTCAAATAGAAGAAGGTTTCAGAAACATTATTTATTAATAAGGATTAGAATTTTTGGTAGCTAGACTTTTGTTGGTTTACATTGGTTTTATTTATATTTTGTTAAGATTTTTTCTTTTTCCCTCCAGAGTATTTACATATTATAATTAATAGAAAGATATCTAGTATATGCCATAGTGTTAAGAAAATCTCTTGATTTAATTTGGTATCACTTGGATATTAAACTCATATTATGAGTCACTGTATTTTTTCTAAAATATTTGTAGATAATGATAAGTTGAGCTTGAGCTGAAATTAGACCACACCAAATATGAGCTAAGCAAAATTAGTGTGTGCTGAGTCTGAACTATCTTTAGCTCAACTCATTTCTAACCCTGCTTGTAATACAAAATTCTCCATATTATGAGAGAGACCATTTTTCTTGATTAATTATTCTCAGTGAAAAAATATGAATCACATGGTCCACCATGAACCTTATCCATATTTAAATTTTCCACTCACCAAATGAGGTTAGGACTTGTAAGAAGTTAATAAAACTATTAAAGGACTCTAAATGTTTCTTTTTTTTCCATTTCTTATAGTCGCTGGCACATTGTGACTTAGCATTTTTATTTGTAGTTGTTATGTTTCTTTTCTCAATAATATATATAGAGAGAGAGAGAACTCATTAGCTAAATAAGTAGAATACTATTCATCTCAAGCTCGACTCACATTTTAGATGAACAAAGAATCTTGACTCGTGTATTGCTCATTTGGCTCGTGATTTGAGCTCGTCAAGTTAAATATCGAATTGAACCATAACCTACTCACGAGTCGGCCCAACTCACTTCCCTAGTTGGAGGATATGATCGTACATGATCGTCGATCCGGATCGTATAATCATTGGATCGGATGATCTGGTGCGATTCAATTTTGTCTCTGTTAAGTCGGGTCTACAGGGCGGTTTTGGATCGTGATCGTGTTCCCTCAGTTAAAAGATAGAAGGATCTGGTTGGATTCAACTCATCGGTTCTCTCTATTTGATCATATGTTCGTTTCTCACGGGCCTGTCACTTTCAACTTCAATCAAGAATCAAGATTGATTAGCTTTCTTATTCCTCACCCTCTTATTAAATTTTTATATGAAAGAATCATAAGTTTATATATGATGTCTTTTTTATTCAAAAAAAAATATATATATATATATATATATATATGATGCCTTTATTGTCATAAATTATTATAAATTATTATTTAAATAGTTTGGTAGGATTTTTCGATCCGTGCTACTATTTTGTGTTTGCGAGTTTTCAGAACCCTTCCGTTCTGAATCAAAATTACGATATTGACAATCTTGATTGAAGTAGTTTAAATTATATAAAAGAATTAACATTAAAAATAAGATTATAAAAATTGTTTTAGAAATTATTGAAAAAAGAAGAAGAGAGAGAATGGACGAGGCCCACCACCAATTATCACTTTCGCTTAACGTCCATCCACGTTCCCGGGTAAGTCTGGCATTGGGCCGGACACTCCTCTCACATAAAATTATACAGGATCCACTTAAAGCAGAGGCCCCGCAGCGTCATTCAAAGCAGTTCATTCGAGTGGGCCCTCCTCTTTATGCTGAGAGGATAATGCACGGATCCATCGACTGCTCCACCTCGCATTTTTTCCCCACGCTCTCCCTCCTATTATTGGTTAAAAATTGGTTGTACCCGTATATATTTTTATTTTTTATCTATCTATTTAAAATTTATTATATGAATATTTTTTTTAATTTTTGTAATTATATATATATGTTGAATTGTTAATTGAATTGTTAGTTGTTGGACATAAAAATAGGTATGTAATATGCGATTATTTGCCAATATAATTAGTGCCCTTTTCTCTTTTTCCAACAAATTTTTTCCATTAAACTATGTTTTATCTTCATCCATTTGTAGGATGATCCTTAGTTTCTGATTATTCTGATTATGTGTCTCATCACAAGAGGGAAGACAAAAACTACTACAAAGCATTAATAGGAAAAGTTATCAGCATTTGCTAATTATAGAAGAATTTTCTTGAAGTTATTACTGGCCAGCTACTTTTCTTTTTTTGATGAATGTTACCGGGCAAGCTACTCGCTATATATAAAAGAGGCACTTTTATTTTATATACGTATATGAATTACTTAATTAATAAAGTAAATGAGTAAAGAATTGTATCTTGAGGTTCTAAAACAAATGAAAATCTAAAATTCGCATCATGTCATTATTGAAGGGTGTTGTTTAAATGTGATTAGAAGTTTTAATGGGCACTCTTCTGCTGATGAATGGATGAGCATGGAGCATATAAACAAGAGTAAGGAGCTGCTTAGATGGTGTGTGTCTTGGAAGGTGCATTTTATTCATAGGATTTGTAATTCTGAGGCTCATAATTTTACTTCTTGGGCTAAATCAAATTATGTATGTGGCTATGTAGCTCCCTCTGATATACCTCCTCAATCTTGTGTGATAGGGGAGGCACTTCTTGTATTGTGGATCCTATTTTGGATGTTTTATATAATTAATGTTTACTTAGCAAAAAAATAAGTTTGGCGGGCCGATTTTGTGTTCACACTTGAAATTATTTCCCACAAGATGATTTACACTAGGAAAATGGGGACTCAACCAAGTATTCGTTATTAGAAAATAATTTCCCACGCAATAAGCATGTTCGGAGTCAAACGAACTACCCTAAAATTAAGTATGAGTTATTGGAAAGAGTCTCTAACAGAGGAAACCTAGTCTAAGTATGCATTATTGGATAAACAATCCTCACGCAAGAAGCCTAGTTGATTACCAGAAGCTAAGAAAAATGGAAACTACATTGAATTTAAAGCGGAAAGCTGTAAGGAAAGCATGTAAATAAAAGGTAAAGACTTTGAACAAATCATGTTTTACGTTGTGTTGAAGGGGCTTTCAATTTCAAAGTCTTTATCCTTTTTATAAATGTTTCCTTCCCTTAAAAACATGCCCATTTCCTTTTAAAACAACCACCACTGTCATGATCTTGCTGGTTTTGCCTTACTCCAAAAGTTGTGGTAGTAGTGGAGGTCGTGAGGTGTTCAACCCTTCCTTGGTTGATTGTTAGTTGTTGCCCATTTTCTGTAAGAACAAGTTCCCACATGATTTTAACATGTCTGTCTGACTTATCCCTAAATACCCTTCGCATCTTCCACATTTGCTCCATTACAAGGTAGTGGAGTTTAGTGGGACGTTGTGAAACAAGACCTAGTCAAGGCTAATTGTTAAAGATCATCTCACATGCATGCTTCAAGAAGTATCCAAGGCCAAATCAGACGCTGCCAGCCAGTTGGTTAGGCAAGCTGGCTTGGCTCTAAGTTCCTAGCACTATTGTTATTCCGACCGACTTGGTTGGCCTGACTCCTGATACCATTTTAGTTTCGTCTGACCCAGTTGGAATGACTATTGACTCCTCACACTATTCTCTGCCCGACTGATCTGGTTGGCTTGCTCCTTATACCATCCTCGTCTTGCCTGACCCGAATAACTTGACTAATAGCTCATGACACCATTCTCAGTCCGCTCAACCCGGTTGACCTGGCTCCGGATACCATTTTCGTCTCGGCTGGCCCAACTAGCTTGACTACTGGCTCCTAACACCCTTCTGGAGAGCTGACCGAGGCAAAAATCTACCGAGCTAGTCTGCTTCTTGTTCGATTGTGTACCCATTTTTCTCTTGAAACCTGTTTAAATCTCGGCCATTTCGCCTGTTTGCCCGTCTCCTTAATGGTCTCAACCAGCCGAGATTTTCGACTCTTAACCCATAAATTTTACACTTTATAGCTTTAGCCTATAAGAGATCCTGGTTTTTGTTATATTTTGTTGTCGAATAAAAGTGGCTCTTACCAGTTTGGTCTTAGGTTGAATCTATTGCATTGACTATATTATGGAATATTATTGAAAAGCTTACATAAAGTGTTTCTTAACACTTGATCGGAAGATATTTAGCACTAACCTTTCAATAATGAGTAGCCACGTGGATAACTTTTATATTCAACTATATAATTAATACTCCCTCCGATTCACAATATAGGTCTTTTTAGAGATTGTTTTTTGTTGTATAATATAAGTCTTTTTACAAAAGTTGTGCATTTGTGGACTAATTTACCCCTACACCATTTAATATGTAATTCCTAAGTACTATCTATTACTCCATATTGTTATTGGGAAGATGGAATATTTTTTTGGAAATGTTGATTGTGAGGAGAGATTTAATGTTATTTGGAGTATTAATTAGGGTTATTTTAGTCATTTAAATTAGCATATTAATTTGTGTGAAAACTCTTAAAAATACCTATATTTTGAATCGGAGGGAGTATGATATAGTCTTTTGTGAAGAGTTGAAACTTCCACCAATATCAAAATGCTAATCATTGAAGCTTCAATAATAATAAAGACTAATTTTTTTTGTAAATGGATTCAAAAGCACCATTTTACCATTTTTCTATTGAGCAAAAGAACAAAATGAAACTTTCACTATTGTGTAGATAAAAATGTAGTTGTAGTCAATAATCTAATAATTGCTTTAAGAAATTCCTCTAATGATTGATCTTGTGAGTTTTAATGCAAAGTATATAGTCAACCAACTTAATATGCTTGTTACTTTATAGAGATCTGAAATATAACAATTTAGTGATAAACTATTAAAGCGACCTTTAATGTTTTAAGTATAGGAGAAGTTCTATTAGAATAGAATTCCTCAACTATGCTCATGTACTAGGAATGTCTTGTTCATTATCTAATTTTCTAATTTTACCAAAAAAAGAAAAGAAAGAAGGAATGTCTTGTTCAATATTTATGCCATCATGCTATCATATATTGGCCAGACCACCTCCTTCCATATCCTCAATGCAGTTAAAGAGTATTCTGTTTTAAAAAAAATACAAAAATTTTAAGTTTGAAATTGATTTCATTTATCATAAATAAATTTAATTTTATAAAATACAAAATTTTTTAATTTTAAACCAAACTCTATCGGTTAGGGCAGGTAGAGGATCATACACCAAATGAAGAATTGGTTCGAAAATAAAACCACTAACATGATGAAATAAAAAACAATAACCCCACTTTGCTGTTTTTTTTTTCCATTGAAAATCCCATTTAAATCTCTGAAATTGAGGACAAGTTTATTTGTTGCTTAGACAAATGTCAAATAGGACCAGATTGTTTAGAGTTTAAAAATCCCTAGACACACATGTGGGACAAGTTAGGGTGCTTTCTTTAATTCAATTATTGTCCCATCCCAATCCCAAAATAAATTCTTAGTATTATTCATGTAGCTACTAGAGCTATTGGTGAAACCAAATAATTGAAGCCCTTACCTTCATAATATTTACGACGTTTCAATGTTTCAAACAATTTGGCCGAACAATTTCGCACCATGCAAAACATTTAGTATCCGTCGTATAAAAAATTTGACAGCTGAAATCATTTATAATTGTGAAAATTAAAAAATTTATTAATTATCTTAACAAAATAACTTCAATCGTCAAATACTTAGTACCAGGGGCGGATTCATGATTGAAATTTAAGGTGATCCTTCAACAATTTAGAGGGAACCTACCAATTTTGTTGTATATTAGACAATTTATGATTGAAATTTAAGGTGGTCCCTCAATAATTTAAAGTAAAAATTAAATTTATTTTTTTGATCTTAGGTGATCTTAGGCATACTTTGACAACCCCTTAAATCCGCACCTGCTTAATACGATTGCCACTTTTGCATGCACGGTGCAAATACCGTACCCGGTTGTGTTTCAGAACATTGATAAAAATGTCCATCTAAAGGGCCCTCCCTTTATTTCCAAGTGGCAAGAAAGTGGGAGCTCTCTGGAAGTGGGGGATACGATAACACATTCAATTTGTGTGGGGACCACCATTTTGGAAGATTAGTGACTTGGCAGTTGATTCTTTTCAAGCTGCTCTATAAAGAAAGGGGTAACAGATAATGTTTTAGGCCCACTGTCACCATTTTTCTTCATATACAAGACATCTCCTATTGTACCTTCAAAAAAAAAAAAAAAAGAAAAAAAAAACAAAGACATTGGATAAGGGAAGGGTAGCAGGGACGAAGCACAATTTTTAGATTAAGGGCGAAAAATTACAATAATTTACATACAAAAATTACAAAAAAAATATTGGGGGCGAATTTGATGAAATATTTCGAACTACATATAAAATTTATAATATCTAATAGAATTTTTAAGGGCGCCTCGCAGGGACGAAGAAGGGGGCGGGAGGAGGGGCAGTCGCCCTCGATATTTTTAAAAATATTACTAGATATAATAAATTTTATATTTAGTTCAGAATATTTTATTAAATTTGCCCCCCATAAAAAAAAATTTTGTCGTTTTTTATATAATTCAATATACTATTACAGTTTTCGCCCACAACGTTAAATTTCTAACTTTGTCCCTGCCCACCCGTCCTTTGTCTTCGTCCCTGGAGGGGAGGGGAGTAGCGAGGGAGATACTAGAGCCCTACTTGTTGGCAGGAGAGGGAAAATAGGGCTACTTGTTTATTGTGTGGCAATGTTTTAAAAATTGCACAGGTTCCTTTTTTAAAAAAAATAGCATAATGAATGGATGAAAATGATAGAAATATGACATGGTCATTTATCAACGCTCTTTCTTAGGACAACAAATTTGGGGCTTTGCATGGGCTCTGACTCACTTTTTTCTCAATCTGCACATGATACTAGACCCAATATTTCGGTGACAAACATTTAGCAGGACGGAGTCCCCACTTCCGTCCTCAACCCGGGACGAAAGTGGGACTTCCGTCCTTGTCCTGACAAAAAACCCTACATATACCCTAACTCTGCCCCGTGAGTCTGAGGACGGAATTGCCACTTCCGTCCTCTACTTACAGTCAATCTGCAGCATGCAGTCACATCTCACTTTTTCCTTTTTTTGACCCAAAAAAAAATTTCGAACGGGATTTGGCAATTTCTGGGGCATTTATGACCGGGCTTTTCAGAGACTTGTCCAATAAGAAAATTAATTTTACAATTTCCCACCACATCTATAAATACCCTCCATACCTCTCCAAAATCTACATCCTTCTCAAACCCGTAAAAACCCCCCTCCCTTAATTCTTCTAGCTTTTCCAAAAAATATTTTTTTTAGGAAAACCCTAACCTCCGTAAGATTATTTGAAAATGAATAGCGAAATGGATCCCTACTGAAGAGTATTTCGTACACCAATTTAGAATTGCGGTCTAAATCAAACCGATGGAAAAATGGTAGTATTGTATTTAGTAATGAGTAAATTTTTTATTGTATGAAATGTGTTTAGCTATCTAACTCATCATTTTCGATTTGTAGCGCCTTTCCATCGAAGTACACAAGTTGGTTGGAGCAAACCGGTCTCTGAGTTAGATAGTTGTGTGTACTCAAGCGATGACCATGAGAATCAATGGTACGCTCTATGTAACCAAAATAGATGACACCTACTACCTAGACGGAGGATTGCAACAATTTTTTGCGTGACAACAATCTTCGTCCCCACAAATAAAGTTCATTTTATACCATCTCCAGGAATCTATTAGATATTTATGTTATGGAGGGCCCGGATAGGTTACCCGAAGGGGGAATTATCGTATCCCTCCGACGGGGCCTTTTTCTCGGCAAAGTTTTCGAATTGACATTGACAAAACATATTCTGGACTTTCCAAACCCTAAGACGCTCAAGAATATTAAACTTTTAGTAATAAAATCGCTCATTTGACAATTATGTGTTGTAATGTTGTTTCCCGTGTACAAAGTGGATATGTCCGCAAAGACATGCAATGGCGTGTTAGAATGCAGCTTGAATCCCCGAAGTACTACACATGCGCAACCTTCACTGGGTAACAAATTGACACCGCAAGTGACTAGAGACGAAGGTCACGATCACTACTAGTTTTTTAAAGTGGGATGAGTTTGTTGTGTTTTCTAGATTACACCCTGGGTGACCATGTAAAATTCATCTAGCCCTTTACGATATCCTTGATTACAGTGGTCGGAATGATGATTTTTTTCGATTTATTACGCCAACTTTAATAATATGTAATTGAAATGTAAGATGTTCGATGAAATTTGAATGGAAAAAAATCGAGAACATTCACAACAATTTTATAAATTCTAAACTATTACAATTCGGAGAATTTAAATACAATTAATGTGGAGGGGGTGGTTGTCAAGATGTGCTAACATGGGGCAAGTCTTCCTGCTGTGACCGACTCGCTTACAAAGTGGGCTACACTTCTTTTCCCTTTGAGTGCCCCCCTGCTCTCTGTGTCCATAGGCATTTGGTATCTCCGCCTTCGAGGTCGCACTCCACTCGCGTAGCTTTTCATGTTAGGTGGGTGATATGTCATATCAAAAGGAGGGGGGGTCTCCAATGAACGGGATCAGGTACAGGATATAAAATAGACTTGTAAGTATTCCTATAATGTTTGAGAGAATAGACAGGGTGGATGAATCGAGAAGCATCCTGCATTATCGATTTGGACACGGCAATGACATGGGAGCATGGAACTGAATAAGCAGCCCACTTAGCACAGGTACACTCACGAACTGATAAGTTGACCGTATACGTTTTTTCACCTTGGCCCGGTCCTCTATGTCGGGACATGACCCTATAGATACCTTGGTCCATGTGGTGTCGGTTTACAAGAAGAGTTGTTGCCTTTTGTTCGTACGCAAAATACTGCTCCCATATCCTCTTAGGGAAATGCGTTTGACAACCATTTGCGTCTTGCCGGTGTTTGTCAAAATAATGTACAAGTTTAAAAAATATCATCTCCACGAGCGCTTTCAAAGGCAGCGCTCTAGACTGCTTTAGAACGCTATTAAGCGCCTCTGACATGTTTGTAGTCATGCAACCGAAACGCATTCCCCCGCCGTATGCCAAAGTCCACAACTCTTTAGGTTGCTGCATTAACCAGTTAAACGCATCCTCATCTTTTTCTTTGAGACGGTTTAGATAAAAATCGCACTTAACCTTTTTCGGTTGGCTTGCAGCAATCCACACATAATCTTTCAATTCTTTGTTTTTTGCATGAGTGTGGAAATTGGACCTGTAATGCCTAAGGCAGTATCGGTGCACTGCCTTTGGGGGTTGCCATCCGGGGAGGCTTGCCACGGCACTAAGAATGCCGGCATGACGATCGCTGATAAGACACACTTGAAGGTCTTTCACAACATGTTCCCTCAAGTGCCTAAGGAACCATGTCCATGTCAAAGATGACTCTGAATCGACCAACGCAAAAGCAAGGGGTAAAATTTGGTTGTTAGCATCCAGAGTGCTTGCAACCAGGAGAGTCCCTTTATAATTGCTCCTAAGGTGTGTCCCATCAACTGAAATTATGGACCGGCACCACGGGTAACCGTCAATCAATAGTTTAAAAGTCCAGAACAATGACCTGAACAACTTGGGCCCAGCGGTTTCTCTTGGGTGGTAGAGAAATTTTGCTATCATACCCGGGTTTGAATCATTTAATGCCTGGATATAATGCGGCAGTACCTGAAAAGTTGATTGCCAAGTACCAAAAAGTGTTTCTATAGCATTTCTGCGGGCATACCAAGCTTTTCTATACGTACAAGTAAAATTCATATCATTGGTACAAGCAGCCCTAATCAATTTAACAGATATTTCAGGATCAGCCTGAACAAGGTGTAGAATTTTTACCCCGATGTAGCTGGAGGACATGTTGCGTTTTTTGTTCTGGTCCATCAAGCAGTAGTGGACCTGGTTAAGCTTGGTAACCTTCCACATTCCATCGACCCTGCTATGATTTACGCGAACGTACCAACTGCATCGGGCATTTTCAGTTGAATTTCTACACACCCCGCTGAACCATTGTTTGTTGCTCCTCTCTCTTTTCCATTCCCTTAATGCCACCTTGTCATGCCACACGTTCACTGCCAACATTGCCTCGCGTTTATCCTTGAATTGCATCCCCAAGCATATTTCGGGAATATTGGGATTCCATGTTATAATTTTTTTCCCCCGTACGTGATTTCAGGTAAAGGTTCCATGGAACCCATATCATTCCAACAAGCATAATTAGCATAGTTACCGTACGAGGGCAAATTCCATTCTGGAATGGCCGGGGCGGAAGTAGAGGGTGTCGATCCAGGCTCTTGTACCTTCTCTTCAGTGCTTGGTCCACCGGTTTGTTGTTGGATTTCGGGGTTGTCATATTCCGCTACCCCCTCTGCGTCTTCCTCGACCCCGTCGTCCTCGTGATCTCCGGCACTATCGTCGGCGAGGCCGTCTTCCGTTTCCGGAACACCGTCAATGTCGGATATTGGACCCAACGAATCCATGACCGAAATATCGGTACAGGGTTCGTAAGTAGACGGTGGGGGCATAGTTGGTAATGGAGTTGGCTCCGAAAAAAATGGTTCCGAAACAAATTGTGTCGTCGGTATTACAAAGCTATCTGCATGTCTCTGCACAGGTTCCAACAGGGCACCAACATGAATCCCTTGGAGTTTGAAATCCATTTGGATTCCCCACAGACTGTCTAAACCTTCTTCCTCGTTAAGGTTGACAACATCGTACGCCACCATGTTGAACGTCGGCATGAAGAATGGACGGATCATTATTAGCCGAACATTGACAGTAGAAAGCTCGACTCCTTTGCGGCAACATATTCTATTGCATAGTTGTCTGAATGAAATCCTTTGTATAACTTCAAAACTTTTTTCGCTTGGCTCGGCGAAACGGAGGTAACCCCCATTTTCGTACACTATGTTGTGGTCGAAATGTAAATACAATCTCATTGGACATTCTAGTGCCATTTTTTAGTAAAACAAAATAAGGGGATGACGGAGGATGGATTTGTTAAATAGGGAATGTTGTTTGGGGTATGAAAAATTGGGGAATGTTGTTTGGGGTATGAAAAATGGATTGGGGGGGGGGGTATACAAATTTATAGAGAATTTGGCAGCAGATGGGCAAAGTCTCTGCCGGTTGAGGATGGAAGTGGGACTTCCGTCCTGGACTGGGACTTCCGTCCTCAACTGGCAGGGACTTTTTCCAATAACCCTGTTTTGGTGCCCCGCGCATTTGAGGACGGAATTGCAACTTCCGTCCTCAAATTGCAGGCTATTGTCCCTTCTCACTTTTGCTTTTTTGTCCATGCCCCCTTGACGAAAAATCCCAAACAGTTTCTTACAGATTCGGGCGCATTACTGATTTATTTTCAGAGACTTGATCCATTCCCTGCCTGTTCATATTAAAATTATTATTTTCAATGTTTTTTAAAATAACAACTGCGAATTCCATTAAATTCAATCAAAATATTTTACATCGAATATATTAGAATACAAAGTCCCGGTTATTCAAACCCTAATTCTTTCGAAACTTATGCTCATGCATTTTCCATGTACTACTGTTGCTGGACGATGCATCCGACATCGGGTATTCAGGGGGACCCTCCACAGTTACCTCTTTAGGAGATCTTGAACATTGTCCAGCTTCGTCCACAAATCCTCTTCCTTCGTACCCAAAAATATGACAGAGAAGGATAAAGAAAAATTCTCCACTCCTTCTGTACCGCCTAGCCCTTGGATTTGCCTGAATTAGAATTATATAAACAAAACATTTAGTTATGAAAACATAGAGTTAATACAATGTACCGGGATTACATGCAACTTACCGCAACGTATTCCTCCCACTGGGCCTCAGCACCGTCCAAGTCAACAATGTTCGTCCTTCCGTCGTACTTGAACCATGATTTGTGGGTGAGGGCTTCGAAATCCCAAAACCGCCTACGCAGTTTTGCTAGTCCTGCGTCGATCATCGCAATTGTGAATTGTCCACCGGTCACAGAATTAATTCCGTAAACAATTTCATTGTAACAATCAGACCAACGTTTTTCTCCAGGGTAACCCTGTAAACTAAAATCATAACAAATTTCTATTAAAGCCTCTTTGTATTCGGCTGGCCATTCTCTAGTAAAATCAACATCCCTAAATTTGTTACGCATTTCTTTTGGCATAAATTCTGGAAAGTTGGCCATTACGGAGGTTAGGGTTTTCCTAAAAAAAATATTTTTGGAAAAGCTAGAAGAATTAAGGGGGAGGGGGTTTTTATGGGTTTGAGAAGGATGTAGATTTTGGAGAGGTATGGAGGGGTATTTATAGATGTGGTGGGAAATTGTAAAATTAATTTTCTTATTGGACAAGTCTCTGAAAACCGGTCATAAATGCCCCCGAAATTGCCAAAACCGTTCAGAATTTTTTTTTGGGTCAAAAAAGGAAAAGTGAGATGTGACTACACGCTGCAAATTGGCTGTAAGTAGAGGACGGAAGTGGCAATTTCGTCCTCAGACTCACGGGGTAGAGTTAGGGTATATGTAGGGTTTTTTGTCAGGACAAGGACGGAAGTGGGACTTCCGTCCCGGGTTGAGGACGGAAGTCCCACTTCTTCCGTCCCACTTCCGTCCTGGCTGACGTGGCAACGCGCGTGGGAAAAACTGCCACATCAGCCAGGACGGAAGTCCCACTTCCGTTTGAGGACGGATCCTTGCCAAAAATGTTTGTCCCCAAATATTGGGTGCCATGTCATGACCGATTGAGAAAAAATGGGCCAGGCCCATGCAAAGCCCACAAATTTGATCCCTATTCTTGTTTAGTCAGTAAATTATTCCTTCCACGTTTCTTTCTTGCTTAATAGCTTCGGAATTCATACAATTTATTCATTCTTCGGTTTGAAGCCAAAGATAGAATATGAACTGACCTTTCACATGACGGTTGGTACGCTGAAATGAAATGACACGGAATATCTTTTTTAATTTTTTTTCTTCATTTTGGCGTTTGATTGATAAATTGAAGTTGGAAAGACTTTTCCACAGGAGTGATCATTCCATGAAAAAGGACAGTTTAGGAAATATCTAGTAAGGACCAAAAAGGAAAATAAAATTAGCACATAAGTCCTATAAAATAATGAACAAATCTTAAATGGTTTACTCTATATTTTTAATGTTCAAA
Source organism: Vinca minor (assembly GCA_026122235.1). Taxonomy (NCBI): domain Eukaryota; kingdom Viridiplantae; phylum Streptophyta; class Magnoliopsida; order Gentianales; family Apocynaceae; genus Vinca; species Vinca minor. The sequence goes on from JAOCZM010000120.1 coordinate 1,830,336, forward strand.
TTAGACCAGAAAGATAAAAGAAAATAATTCTGAAAATAATTAGACTTATTCGGAATCTGATATATAACTTTTAGAAATTACGTTTTAGTCTTTATAGTTCTATATTTCACTTCTAAGGCCCGTTTAAACTTATGAACTATATCTGGAAGATTTAAAAGACTAATAATAGCATATATGATATAATTAGGTCTTCAAAAGCGTAGAAATGTAGTAGGATAAATATTTGCAGTATAGTCCCTAAACTTTAAAAATTTACTCAAAAGGCCCCAGAAGCCTAGAAACTTAGTCTAGGCATATTAAGGCTTGCATGTCTTTAATTCCATAAGTATTTTCTAAAGAGTTGGTATTTGCAAAATAGGTTCATATCTGGAAGAAGATACAAACGTTAAGAGGCTAAGGTGAGTTTCCTCTAAAAAACCGGAGAACTTGTTTTATAAATGTGTTTTATGCAAATTGTTTACAAATGAAAATGTTACGATATTTCTGAAATAAAATGCTGGAAAATGTTTCTGAAAAGTATTTTTATTGGAAAGTATTTCTGAAAAGTATTTTTGGAAAATATATGAACGACAACTCTGGAATCCTGAAGATGAATGTTATTGGAATTCTGAAGAGGGCGCTTACACTGCACAAATATGGTAGCCCCTCGTCCCGACCATTGGGGGTCTGCACTGGTACGAGACTAGTCACTCGTACAAGGGCATCTCGCACCTTTGGTTTTGGACACTTTTGATATCGTAATGGGATCCCAAACCTGTGTGGGAATCGTTAGGGGTAGGGAAAGCAACGGGCTGACTGGAACCTCTACGTGCACCACATATGGTTCTTAATTCTGACGGCTAACATGTCTCCGGGGTTAGGAGGTTTAACTCAGGAGCTGTTGGTATCTGGTTTCCAAGCTGGTGGTACCCCAGTTCTTGGTTACATGAAAAAGCAGGGGATGAGGTAGATAAATCGTATATACGTCTGGTGTGAGGCTGGTATTGACTAAAGAGTTATTGACTTGGCCGGTCATGCACTCTTTTATTTCAGAATCTGATACCCGGAATGGTCTTTTTATTCCGGCGGATATTTCTGAACTTGAAAAGAAAGAATATTCCAGATAAAGAATGTTTTGTTTAAAATGAAATAATTTCTAAATTGTTTTGGAAGAAAAAGAAAATGCTTTCTGAAATAAAATGATTTTGGAATTATTTTGAAAAAAAGAAAAGTATTTCTAAGTAAAGAAAGTTTCTCCGTGTCTTCAAAATAAAAATGTTTGCGAAATAAAATGAGTTTCAAAATCACTAGCACACACTTCACTGGGGACTCACTGGGCTATTTATAACTCACCCTTTCTCTATTTTCTGTTTTAGTTTCTTGCAGGATTGAGCAAATAAAACAAGAACATTCTAAGGTATAGAGTTGAACCAAGACAAAGAATTGAGTCAACGCTAGATATGGACCCAGAATTAGAAGATTTTGGTATCAGAGTGCGCAGCGAAAGCTTGGAATTAGAAATCTGTACATTGGGATTCAGTCAAAGACCGGAGTCAACTTAGAAACAATAGACGAGTTTAGGAAATTTTTTATCCAATTGTAATTTATATTGTAAAAGATAGAATCCAGTGCCGAGAGGCACGCGACGTACCCGACCCGAGCGCGTCACATCAGGTATTTTTGTTATAGAAATAAAGTTGTCTACTACTACTTCCTCTTGGGTATTAGATACCGTTTGTGGTTCTCACATTTGTATGAATATGAAGGGACTGCAAAGGAGTAGGGAGCTGACAAAGGGCCAAGTGGACGTACGCGTTGGAAATTGAGCAAGAATTGCTGCCTTAGCTGTAGGAACTTATGAAATTACTTTGCTTTCTGGGATTGTCCTAGATTTAGAGAATTGCCTCAATATACCTACTTTAACGAAAAATATTATTTCAATTTCTTGTTTGGACAAGATGGGTTTTGATATTCATATTAAAAACCAACGAATGTCGTTATCATTGAATAATATTTTTTATTGTGGTGCAACTTTGGTGAATGGTTTATATTTGTTAGACATCGATTCACTGGTCTATGACATAAATACGAAAAGGATTAAGAATAATGATTCAAATCCTACATACCTCTGGCATTGTCGCTTAGGCCATATAAACGAGAACCGCATTTCTAAATTCCATAAAGATGGATTATTGAAGTCATTTGATTTTGAATCATATGATACATACGAACCTTCTACAATGGGTAAGATTACTGATTCTCCTTTTTCTAGAACTGGAGAACGACCAAATAATTTCTTATAACTAATACATAGTGATGTATATGGTCCATTTAATATCCATGCGATAAGTGGTTATCTATATTTCATTACTTTTACTGACGATTATAATCGTTTTGGATACGTGTTTCTTATGAAACACAAGTCTGAGGTCTTTGAAAAGTTCAAAGAGTATAATAATGAAGTAGAAAACCGGCTTGAAAAAAGTATAAAGATGCTTCGATCCGATCGAGGTGGGGAATCCTGATTATCTAAAAATATGTGGAATTGTTTCACAACCTTCTCCACCGGTTAATCCACAATGGAATGGTGTATCCGAAAGGAAAAATCGAACTCTATTATATATGATTCGATCCATGATGAGTCACGCGAGCCTTCCAAACGCTTTTTGGATGCTTTAGAAGCAGCAGCTTTAACACCAAGATAGTTCCATCTAAATCTGTTGAAAATACTGTTGGAGTACATTTAATCTAAGATACGCCAATTCGATTGGGCCCTTAATCGGGTTGGGCCGACCAATATGATTGGGCCGACCAACCCATTTGGATCAGTCAATTCGATTGGGTTTTGGGCCGGGCTGGGCCGGGATTGGATTGGGCCCTTAATCGGGTTGGGCCGACCAATATGATTGGGCCGACCGACCCGTTTTGGACCGACCTTATGGCTGGAAAATTGGACACATATTTTCAGCTCATATGTCTCTTATCTAGAGGTTAAAGGAGTGGAGAAAGTGGAGGAGTGGTTTCCTCCATGATCTCCCACTTTCCCCTTTATCTCTCCCCACTCTCTCTTGATAGACTAAGGGAAAAATACTGATTTTTCCCATTCATTCTAATCAGTTTTTCTCCAGCTTTTGAAGCTTAGAGAGAAGAGAGAAAAGTGAGTTTTTAGAGAGAAAAGATAGATTTCTAGACTTGTTTTCTAGCTTTTTGCTAATAAGAAAGAAGTTAGAAATCTTGTATCTTGTTCTTCTAAAAGGTCAGAGATACATACTCCATTGAAGAGTGTCTTCAAAGCTTCTACAAGGCGTTGGCTAGCACTAAGCAGTAGAAGACCATCCCCGGAAGATCGAGTGGATACTGGGAGAGACGGAGCCTGCATTGTGGTGTTCCGTTCGTCACAACTACCACCGAAAGTGTTTCGGCTATTCTAGCATCTAAAAAGGTAAAATACTATCCCGTAGTCGTAGGTTCTTACTCGTGGAAGATCCTGGTAGAGGCGGGTCAAGTTTTATTCCGCTGCACACTTATATGTGACCCGGTTATTCCTCAAACAGTGGTATCAGAGCCACTCACGAGTACCCTATAGACTTTAAATGTTATAGTGTTTGAATATAGATTATGAATCTATGTTATGTATGCCTTAGGATTGCTAGAAATGTTGTAAATCATGTATGACATGCTTTTCCAGCTTTTTGTATGTATATCTGTTGAGAATTTCCAGTTTTGAAGTCATTCAAAAGCTGGAAAAACTCTCAGTTTCTGTCACTTCGGTCGACCGAGGCAAGACAGTAGCTAAATGGTATTAGGTTCGAATCAACCGAGTTGGTCTTCGGTCGATCCGAGTTGGTCTTCGGTCGACCGAAGTGCCTGTTTGGTCGACCGAGTACTCTCAGTACTTTTTCGGTCGACCGAGCTTGGTGGCCGGTCAACCGAACCCAGGCAGAATATGAAATGTTCATTTTACTGTTTTGTTCATTTTTCATAAAGTGTTATGTTAATTGAGCATGATGCATAGTAGTCGCCTTTACCCTGTTGGTTATTTTATAATACGATCTGCGTATCGTGCCTATTTTAATATTCAAAAGTTGTAATTTTACTCTCATTAAATCCCCTCGAATGTAACTCGAGGTTTCCTTAGAAATTTTGTAATTCTAGATTAGGAGAAGGTACAGCTAAGATGTTGAAGATTTGGAGGCAACCAACTGAAGGTCAAGACGGTGTAGAATAGATGTTTTTCATTTTACACCCTTAGATTGACTTCACGGTTTTTCCATTGGCTTGGAAAAACCGAATAGGATATGGCGATTACTATTGCATTTTTATTTTATGTATTGGATGCATATGTATATAAGCATAAAGCTGTTTTATTTATGCTTTTCACGGTGAGATTGTTAAAAACAAAATCCCTCATTTAAAATATTAATTAGTGCCTTCCTAAGTTTGGCCCTCGTCAAGGCCTAGATCGACATAAGTATGGGACATGCCAAAGTCGTGCATACATGTCTATCCGAGTGAGGCGTGAAGGATAAGTTGTGATATCCGCCGGCTAAAACTTAGGGTCCTAGTTAACTCGGATTATCTCAATAAATGGATTGAGGATCTAGAGGCAAAAGAGTTGAGAAAAGTGTATAATGATACGCTTGAATAAATGTTATTCACTCAACTAACCAAGAATTACATAATTTGATGTAATTGGCAAACGTTGCCTACCTAAATAACTAAGTTTTTGGGCGATCAGCCAAAGTCGACTTCGAACGCAGGTGAAATATGGATCTTGGCCCGCTAGAAAGTTAACGAACTTTCCGAGTTGATATTGAGGGTTATTCACTCGAAGAAAATAGTGGGAGAAATCATTAAAAAAGATAAAGACCTAATAATGATTTTTAATCGGTACTTACTTTTGTATATGCATATTTTTGTTGTAGAAAATGGCAAATTCAAACCAAACACTATCATCTGCGTTCTGTCCTTGAGAAGGACAAATTAGAGGAGTTAACTTCCTCGATCGGGTTCGAGAACTTGAGAATCGTTCTCAAGCATGAAAGAAAGTCGTATGTACTTGAACGACCAATTCTCGCTATACCGGAGGCTCGCGCTCGGCCGCGATAGAACCGCTTATCGAAGCATGTAAGTGATGCTTTAGATATGTCTAGCCTCATGCTTGTCACCATGAACTCGAGCTTCGAAGCAACATGAGGACATGGGGGGCTTATGATATGTCCGGCTCACCCCGAAGCAACTATATCAGGGGACAAGCACGCCCGTAAGAGATTCGATGTATCGAAATCTCTCTTTCGAGTGCAAAATGTCCGAAGGAATACCCAGTAGGAACTCACGTTCTTAAGATGATAGGTTATGTACGTAACCTTGAAAAACTGGGATTTCCTTTGGGACAAGAGTTGTCGACTGATTTGATTTTGCAATCGTTGCCTGAGTCATACAGTCAGTTCATTCTAAATTATCATATGAATGAAATTGACAAGCCATTGCCTGAATTGTTGAACATGCTGAGGACTGCCGAGAAGGAAATAGGCAAGTCCAAACCCAACACCATACTGATGGTGCAAAAGGGCAAAGGCAGAGGTTTTGTGAAATCCAAAGGCAAACCGAATGGTAAGCCCAAGGGCAAGCAAACCACTTTCAACAATGCACTGAAACCTAAGGGTGGTGTAGCCAAAGACTCTATCTGTCATCACTGTGGTGAGAAGGGTCACTGGAAAAGGAATTGCAAGAGCTATCTTGCAACAAAAAGGCTGCAAAAGGAGAAAGCAATTGTTGTTTCGGGCTCAGGTATTTATGTTATTGATGTTAATATGATTGATATCAATTTAAATACAACTACTTCTTGGGTATTTGATACCGGATGTGGTTCTCACATTTGTACTAATGTGCAGGGACTTCAAAGGAGTAGAGAGTTGGCAAAGGGTAAAGTGGAACTACGAGTAGGCAACGGAGCACGTGTTGCAGCCCTAGCTGTAGGGACTTGTACTTTTACTTTGCCTTCAGGGCTTGTTTTGGGTTTAGAAAACTGTTTCTATGTACCTAGTTTAATTAAGAATATTATTTCAGTTTCTTGTTTGGACAAGAAAGGTTTTGAGATTTCGATCAAAAACCAACGATTGTCGTTATTTCTGGATAATATGTTTTATGCAAGCGCCTCTTTGATTAATGGTCTATATGTTTTAGATCTTGATATGCCAATCTTAAATATAAATACCAAAAGGATTAAAACTAATGATTCTAATCCTACATACCTCTGGCATTGTCGCTTAGGCCACATAAACGAAGATCGCATATCCAAACTCCATAAAGATGGGCTATTGGAATCATTTGACTTCGAGTCTTATGATCGATGCGAATCCTGTTTGTTGGGTAAGATGACAACATCACCTTTCACTAAGCTAGGTGAGAGAGCCGATGCTTTATTAGGACTAATACATAGTGATGTATGTGGCCCTTTTAATATACATGCAAGGGGTGGTTCCCTCTACTTCATTACCTTTACTGATGACTTCAGTAGGTATGGATATGTGTTCTTGATGAAACACAAATCCGAAGCATTTGCTAAGTTTAAAGAGTTTAAACTTGAAGTAGAAAACCAACTTGGCAAGAGTATTAAGGTTCATCGATCTGATCGAGGAGGAGAATACTTAAGTCAAGAATTTTGTGACTATCTAAAAGCTTGTGGAATCGTTTCACAACTTTCTCCTCCAGCTACTCCACAATGGAATGGTGTATCTGAAAGGAGGAACAGAACCTTATTAGATATGGTTCGTTCTATGATGAGTCACACGAGCTCGCCCAATTCCTTTTGGGGACACGCACTAGAGACAAAGCAGCTTTAACACTTAACCGCTGCTCCATCTAAATCGATTGCAAAGACGCCATACGAGTTATGGACTCGGGAAGCGTCCGGCTTTGTCTTTCCTCAAGATTTGGGGGTCGTGAAGCGTTTGGGAAACGTTCAACTTCGATAAGTCGGCTCCAAAATCTGAAAAGTGCATATTTGTAGGTTATCCTAAGGATACTACCTTTTATATCCCTAACGAGAACAAAGTGTTTGTTGCTCGCACGGGAGTCTTTCTAGAAAAAGAATTTGTTTCTAGAAACACAAGTGGGAGTAGCGTAGAACTTTCTGAAGTTTCAGACTCTCAAACTAGCACTAATGATGAGATGGAAAATGAACAGACTCCACAAGTTGTTGTGCAGCAGAGTGCCACAAACAGCTATGCGACCAAAGACCCGCTCAAGAAACACAAGAATTGCGTAGGTCTGGTAGAGTTCGTTGTCCACCTCCAGAAAAATTTGGATTTTTCATAACAGAACATGGTGATGTTATGTTTGTGAATTACGATGAACCTTCAACCTACAAACAGGCAATTAATAGCCCAGATTTCGAGAAATGGCTTGAAGCCACGAGATCCGAAATGGACTCCATGTACACTAACCAAGTCTGGATCTTGGTTGATCCACCTGAAGGGGTAACTCCCATAGGGTGCAAATGGGTTTTTAAGATTAAAACCGACATGGAAGGGAATGTACAAACGTCATGCGGGCGACCCGGGTCGCGAAAGGTTTCAAACAAATTCATGGTATTGACTATGATGAGACATTTTCCCCCGTAGTTATGTTCAAGTCCATTCGGATTTTGCTTGCTATTGCAGACTTACTATGACTACGAAATCGGCAAATGGATGTCAAAACCGCTTTCCTTAATGGAAAACTTGATGAGGATGTGTATATGACACGACTCGAAGGTTTTGTCACTCCGGAGAATGCTTTGGAAAAGTATGTAAGCTTCGAGAGATCCATTTATGGACTCAAGCGAAAGCTTCTCGAAAGTCTGGGAACATCCGTTTTAATGATGTCTGTCCAGTGAGTTTGGCTTCATTAGAAATGAGGATGAGCCTTGTGTTTACAAAAAGGTTAGTGGGAGCTCAATTGTATTCCCTGGTTTTGTATGTAGATGACATACTACTCATTGGAAACGACATACCAACCTTAAAGTCTCAGTAAAGGCTTGGTTGAGTACGTGTTTCTCTATGAAAGACTTAGGCGAAGCCAGCTATATTCTCGGGGAGTCAAGATCTATAGAGATAGATCCAGGGAGACTCATTGGCCTAAGTCGAGTACATATATAGACAAGGTGCTAAAGCGGTTTAGCATGCAAGAGTCTAAGAAAGGACTTTGTCCTTTGGCACATAGTACTTTGTTACGTCGAAGGAACAAAGTGTTCTAAAACGCTCGCTGAATTAGAACGCATGAAAGAGATTCCCTATGCTTCGCCATAGGATCCATCATGTACGCCATGATATGTACTCGCCCGATGTCTCATTTGCCTTAAGCATTACGAGCGAGATACCGGTCTAATTACGGTGAACGTCACTGGATCTCGATCAAGAATATCCTCAAGTACTTACGAAGGACTAAGGATACATTCTTGATTTATGGAGGGGACGGATGAGCTCGTTGTAATCGGGTTACACCGATGCTAGTTTCCAAACCGACAGAGATGATTTCCGATCGCAATCGGGATATGTGTTTAACTTGAATGGAGGTGCTCGTGAGTGGCGCAGCTTCAAAGCAATCGACCATCGCAGATTCTACGACAGAGGCCGAGTACATAGCAGCTTGTGAAGCAGCTAAGGAGGCAGTTTGGATCAGGAAATTTGTTTCCGACCTCGATGTGGTTCCTAGTATTGTGAACCCAATAGACCTCTATTGTGACAACAATGGGGCTATTTCCCAATCTAGGGAACCTAGATCTCACAGAGGTCCAAACATGTACTACGGCGATTTCACCTAATCCGCGAGATTATAGAGAGAGGTGATGTGCATATATGTAGAGTAGACTCGCAGACAATGTCGCCGATCCACCGACGAAGCCATCTGTCGCAGCAGCGAGCATGATCGTCACACTAGCTCCACGGGTATCCGATATCCGGAGGGACTCGATCTTTAGAGACAGATCATTAGTATGCCCTAAAGACCATTTATTGTAATTTGGGTCTTTAGTGCAAGTGGGAGATTATTGTACCGTATTTAATGTAATTTTCATTTTGATGAATAAAAGGCAATTAATTCCAGTATTATTCATTATGTTTCTGCGTTCTTAACAACATAAATAAATAATATGTCCTTAGAATAGTATTTATAATTGTTATGAGATACTATTCTGAAACGTCCCCTAGTCGAACATTATTTTGGAATCTTCGAGGACAATAATAATGCGTAAGACTAGTATGTGCGATGATTGATATAAGATATCGGATCGTCACATAGGTATATATGATTAGAGAATCATTATACTCGACTGGACCCGACATGAGAAACACACCATGGGTTGTTATATAATAGTCAACGGTGTTTCTCAAAATTTTGACTCAGGGTTGTATATGAGATCCTTCGACTTGGGGTCTCACAAAAGTTCTTGCATGGCTAGTGTTATGCTTTGATAATGTTAAACGCTATCCGTAATCGGGTGAGCAATAAAGGCATTTATTGGGTATATCACGAATCTTGTTCGGGATGAGTGAGATGCGAGAAAGGATTTGTCCCTCCTATATAGCGGGGAGCGATATCTTGGGCCCCCTTGATGGAGTCCCGACTAATTCATGGCCATGAACAAGTGAATCGAGTATATGATATTGATGTCATTTGATTAGTCTACTCGCGAATCAAGAAACTAAAAGATTGGACAATACAAGTGTGACTTTTTCCATGACTTGTGTTCAATCTAGATATCAAGGACAAAAGGATTTAACTACAAATGTCAAATGTTGTGATTATGATAAATCACCAGATATTTATGAATTGGGGGTAATGATGCGTTGCTAGATACCTCTCATTACTCGTGATATATGATGTCACGACCAACATCATAGATACCTCTTGGGTCGCACTCATAGATCAAGCTGGATCGGGGCTTGTTGGAGTACATTTAATCTAAGGTGCGCCAATTCGATTGGGCGGGCCGGGCCGGGGATTGGATTGGGCCCTTAATCGGGTTAGGGCGACCAATATGATTGGGCCGACCGACCCGTTTGGACCGACCTTATGGCTGGAAAATTGGACACATATTTTCAACTCATATGTCTCTTATCTAGAGGTTAAAGGAGTGGAGAAAGTGGAGGAGTGGTTTCCTCCATGATCTCCCACTTTCCCCTTTATCTCTCCCCACTCTCTCTTGATAGACTAAGGGAAAAATACTGATTTTTCCCATTCATTCTAATCAGTTTTTCTCCAGCTTTTGAATCTTAGAGAGAAGAGAGAAAAGTGAGTTTTTAGAGAGAAAAGAAAAGATAGATTTCTAGACTTGTTTTCTAGCTTTTTGCTAATAGGAAAGAAGTTAGAAATCTTGTATCTTGTTCTTCTAAAAGGTCAGAGATACATACTCCATTGAAGAGTGTCTTCAAAGCTTCTACAAGGCGTTGGCTAGCACCAAGCAGTAGAAGACCATCCCCGAAAGATCGAGTGGATACTGGGAGAGACGGAGCCTGCATTGTGGTGTTCCGTTCGTCACAACTACCACCGAAAGTGTTTCGGCTATTCTAGCATCTAAAAAGGTAAAACACTATCCCGTAGTCGTAGGTTCTTACTCGTGGAAGATCCTGGTAGAGGCGGGCCAAGTTTTATTCCGCTGCACACTTATATGTGACCCGGTTATTCCTCAAACAAATACACCATATGAGATATGGACTGGGAAACGTCCTAGTATATCTTTCATGAAGATTTGGGGTTGTGAGGAATTTGTGAATAGTCCAGCCTTGGACAAGCTCAGTCTTAAGTCGATCAAGTGCACATTTGTTGGGTATCCTAAAGAAACTAAAGGATATTACTTCTAAATTCCTAACGGGAACAAAATATTTGTTTCTCGAAAATGAGTTTGTCTAGAGAAACACTTTCTTTGAGAGATATTAATGTCATTTGATTAGTCTACTCGCGAATCAAGAAACTGATTGATTGAACTATACAAGTGTGACATTCTCCATGAATTGTGTTCAATCTAGATATCGAGGACAAAGGGATTAGTACAAAAGGTCATAACAGTAATTACTTGAATCATCAGAATATTTGTCAATTGAGAGTAATGATGTGTTGCTATCTCTCATTACTGTTGACAATTGAATTGAGCTTGTTGGAATTTACATTTGATATAGGTGGTCCAATTGGATTGGGCCGAACTGATCTGATTGAATCGGCCTGTTGAACCGAAAAATCGGTCCAAGTACCGGTTTGATAAAGTCAAAATTGGACTTGTGCTAGGCATGTGAGGGTTTGTGTGTAGTGGGAGTTGTGCCTTTTGAGGGGGAAATGGAAGTTGTGAGTGAATTAATATTTACCCCACTATTTCATTTTATCTCTTTCATTCAATAGTTGAATTAATTCAGTCTCTCCCAACACTAGGCTGCCGAAATTGTTAGAGAAAAATATCCCCAAAACACAACTCCAAGATCATCAAAAGTTAGAAGAAAAAATTGATTTTTCTTCTTCACTTTTTCTGGTTTTATACTTAAAATATACTCTAAAATTCCTGAAGATTTTTTTTCAACTTCGGAGCTTATTGATTAGCATTAGAGACAAGAAGAACAAGTTCAAGTTGATCGTGTGCATTCCGCTAGAGTCAGAAGTCAATAAAGATCGGTTGTTGTTGGTGATTCAGTAGCATAATCTAAACAGAAATCGTTTCTGTCATCCTGTAAAACAAAAGATAATTATCCTAATCAAAGATCATTGGTTCTTAATCGTGAATGATCATGTTAGAAATGGATTCCATTTTTATTTTTCCGCTGTGTTTGTTTAGAAATCTGAATTTCTTTTGTTCAGCTAGTCCTCATCAAAAGTGTCTTGAACTCTTCTATGTGTAACTATAATGTTCTTAAGTTCTTTACTTCATCATCTTCGTAAGAAGAATTTCCTACATGATTATATTCCATATAGTAAATGGAAATCTTCTTCTTTGAACTTCCTCCATATTTATCGTATTTAATATACTTCAAGAATTCAAATGTGATTTTCTATGATATGTATGAAGTCGCTATTTTTCTTGAAGCTTTTTCCAAGGTCTTTTTCTTCATGATATCCAGTGCGCTCAATAAAATCTCTTTTTTATCAATAATATTCTGCAATCATTATCCAACAACTTTGTAAGTGTAAAATACAAAGTATAAACATCACGACACAAACTTACACAAACATTTAAACTTCTCGATTGTTTATTATCTTCAAAATTAGAGTGATTACAATGCTATTTTGGCTAACAATATTGCATATCATATGCAATATATTGTATAGAATACACAACATAATGTATATAAATATAGTTCTACATATGTATATAAATTATGTACTATGCCATAGTTTGAATAATATATTTTAAATTATTGATTAAAAATGTATTTGCAGTAAAATGAAGTATATAACCAATAATATAATTTGACAAATATAACACAAACAACTCAAATGCTGTCGTGGTTAGAGAGCATTTGTTGGGTGCCTATCCCACTACAAGGAAAGCAGCCGAACCGATTTTTGCGGCCGAAAGGAGTTGGTCGCGAAACTTTTGCCACCGGCGGAGGAATCAGTCGCAATATGTCTATGTGACGGACTTGTGACTCTAAATTCAATCTTAACAGAGTTGAAGCACCAAAATTTTAGCAGCAGATTAGTTACCAATCTGCGAACGGTTTAAGACCGATACTTTGCCGATTTGTTTTGATCGCGAATGCGGTTGCACAGTAGCAACCGATATCACAATCGGACACAAAATCCTAAATATTGCAACCATATGCCCCTAAAATATTCACCCTTAGGACCCTAACGTTGTAAAACTTCTAACTTAACCTCGAAATCACATTTTTAATAATTAAACATTACTTCAAAAAATTTCACTTGAGTTTTTTAAAATTACAAATTGATCCCTAAACGTTTAAAACAGTTATAACGTTTTTTACTTGAAGGATTTTACGTAATTGAGAACTCGTTTAAGTAAAATTCTACAAAATGTTCACAACGGAAGTGTTGAAATGACCATTAGGACATTATATCATGACTATAACATGGTCATATTTGATTATTATTTTATTTTAAAGATAACATGTGAAAGTTTCAACTCTTTACTCATAATCAAAGACTTAAAGATACGTTTGTAAGATGTGGGTATCTAAACATAGTACTAAAATGGTTATAATATTGCATCCTATCAAATGGGATAATAGTGAAATGGTTTAACGTGCATCCAATCAAATGGGTTCTGAACATTGCTGTTGAATTAATGAAGGCAAGCATGTGTACCGAGGAAAAGACGGATTCTTGATGCCAAAAAAACTTTCCCCCAAAAACTATTATAAATGATAGCTTTTGCGTTAAGCGACACTTGTCACTAAAGATATTTTTGCCGATGAGAAAACGATTTTGCTCCGGCCACGCGACGACAATTGAGGGTCGCATAGAAAGGCTCCGCAAAAATTTTACGACGAGAAGCGTCTGACGCAATTAATTTTTTCAATAGGAATTTTTTTAATTGCGGCGGCTTTTTCTTGACGTGAAAACTTAGCAAAAATGACTAGTTTTTGCATCGCTAATAATTTCCGACACAAAACCTCGTATATGATGTTTTACATACTGCCGCAAACAATTTTTCACCGACACAAATATTATAAAGAAATTGTATTTATTGTATTTTTGCAACGACATTATCCGTCAAAAATAATATTCAAAATGGTAAAAAATATCTTAAATTCAATTTTATTATTTTCTATTGTAAGAAATATATGCCCAACGCGAGTAATTTTTGTTTCCCCAATTTTGTAGCTATTATATCAAATAGCCATTAATACATCCATTCGACTAACAAATTGTAATTTTAAAACACACAATAAAATTGTAAAATTCAAAATGCTAAACATCAATTCATTCAAAGTAATTCCAGATATTAGTAGAAGAAAGTATGTAACCAATTAAGATCAATGCTAAATCCTATCAAAATAATGTTCCAACAAACAAATCCACAATAGGTTTCTCAAGTAATATATTAACTAAAATGCTCGGAATATCAAAGTTCTAATTTGAAGCTATCTTCTACTGCTGATAATCTGAAGACTCCACACGATCATCTCTTGCGGTAGACAAATATTCTTGATCAGAGCAATTCAAAACCAAAAAAAATCAAAAGGGCATAGCATGAAGTCGCAACTTTCACATTTAAAAGATTGTACCTACACACCTGAGTGGATTGTAGTAAAATAAAGAAAGGGAAAAAGATAATTGGGAATGAGTGAGAACGCAGACTGCAAATTATTGATCTTGTAAGCAGGTATCAGTCAAGTATTAATGTCTAGTCTAGTGCTGGCATGAGAACATTAGTGAGCATTTTCCTCCTCTGGATAGGCAAATGACAGCTTGGCATCTTTATGAATGTCTGCACTGGTTCTGTAACCTGTGAAGTAGTATACTTTTATCAAACAAAAATTTCTTTTCTTTTAGAGTATTGACACAAAGAAACAATTTTTTTTTTTTTAAGCCTAGACGGGCATACACCCCAAAGGGGAGAGTAGTACCTCACAAGAGGAGAAGGAGACAACACTAGAAAGGGAGACAATTTAAAGCATGCCCCATGCGCAGGGAAGGTATCTAGACCTCAATGTCATGGGCAGGCCATTGCCCCACTGGGCTAAAGACCTTGTGGTCACAAAGAAACAAAATAAGTAAGGAACTTAATAATAATAGCAACGAATAATATATGACTTCCCTCATCTTAGACTAATTAATAAAGAATAAAGAAGAAGATATTATATCATATAAAAGCCAGAAAAGTACAGAGCATATCATATCATATAAAAAAGGAATGGGATTTTTGCTGGGTTAGGTTTAGGATACATGTGTAAGTTTTTTCGTGTTCCATTTTGTCTTGTATACTTGGATAGAGTCTGATATGAGTTTGAGACTCAATCTGAGACTCAAAACTCTTTTTGGATTGAATCTAAGAATGAAACTTTAATCACTAAATCATTGAGAATTTGGTTTGGCTTTGAGACTAATCTGACATCGAGACTAGAAATCTTAGAATGAGATCCAATCCGATAAGACGCTTCAAGTTGTAACAAAAGAATATATCCATGAAAAATGTATTTATTGGAGCTGCTACTACAACCTTTCTTGGACTGCCTTTCTGGAAAGAAAAAAAACCAATTCAATCCATCTATGGCTGAAATGCACTATTTAATCATTCATTCAACAGAATCCCTCTCTGGATTAAAGTCGTCAACAACAGTTAGGGTTCGAATCCTGAACTGCGTTCCAGCTAGCTTTTTAGTTAGTTACTTAAATTCATGAGATCTTCATCCATGCTAGAGT
Source organism: Vinca minor (assembly GCA_026122235.1). Classification (NCBI taxonomy): domain Eukaryota; kingdom Viridiplantae; phylum Streptophyta; class Magnoliopsida; order Gentianales; family Apocynaceae; genus Vinca; species Vinca minor. The sequence continues at coordinate 1,845,669 of JAOCZM010000120.1, forward strand.
TAGTCTGTTTACTTTTCAGTACGAGGTATAGTCCCTCATATTTCCACTCTAATTGTGATTCCCCGCATTGTTTCTTTTAAAGTCCTTGAGGTTTCAAGACAGATCAAAGAACCTGCAATTTCTCTCTCTTTTCTAAATCTCTCACGATTTCCCTTTTTCACCACAAAACAAAGACATGATTAGTTTATGTTAAATTATTCCCCTTATTCTCCGCAAAACATAGTGGCACACTCAGAGTCTTTTAGCTTTCAATTAGAATCCACAGATAAATTATCCACAAGGTATGTACCGTCTTAGATTAATGAACACGCGAAATCTAAGGAAGGAGAACGGAGAAACCGTCATAGATTTGTCAGAAAGATTCAAACTGGAAGCACACTAGGTGAAAGAGCGGGATGACGCCATGTACGTCAAAACATTCTTCAATGTGTTGCGATCTCTGCCACTTGTTCAAAATTTTACCAAGAAGCTCATGGCGTCGCAGCAAGACTAGCACCAAATAGTTGATAAAGGCGTATAAACATTGGGGAATGCAAAAAATGTAGTGACATTGATTGTGAAATACAGCAGGACGACAGATAGCCAGGATGGAATCCTGACCCTAAAAAGGGGAAGAAAGATCGCTTGAGTGGATGTTTCCAGAAGGGAGCTCGGGGAGTACGCAAAAGCAACCCGACCTTGATGGCGGATTATGCTCTATTGAACCTAACACGCACCAAGCTTTTTTCTGATGTCCATAAGCAGGGAGTACTTGGGAAGCCTGGAAAAAATAATACTCCTATAATCAAAGGAACCAAAAGTATTATTGTGAACTCCATAAGGAGCGTGGTCATGGGACTGACTTTTGTATAGAACTAATAAAGGAGATCAAGTACGATATTCGAAAGCGTCACCTAAAAAAGTTCATACTGGAAAAAAGATTCCAAGAGAGAAAGTAATCGCAAAGAAAATCGAGGGGATAAGTCCCAAGATACACCCACACGGGTTATCAACATGGTACACCTACATGGTCAAGACCCTAAACAATAAAATGTTATGGATGACAAACCGTTTATGCTTTCCATGAATGTAGACAGATGGTTCATCTTACATATCTTGGTTGGTATAGGAAGTTCTGCCAACGTTATATTCAAAGATAAGCTAGAGTAGACGAGATCCCGCTCGAGAAACTGTTACCCGAGCTGATAAATCTTTATGCATTTCCCGGGAGAAGCATCAAATCTATTGGGACGATAGAACTGGCCTTGGTTTTCGGGGAAAGGTATTTCCATACCAAAGTTTTCGTGGTACCTTTTCCGTTGGCATACAACATACTGTTGGGATGGCCAACATTAGTGGTAATAAGGCTCGGATGTCCGTCACATTCGATGTGGGTTCCAACTCAAAGGAGACAAACATGAGGCTCATGAGTGCTTCTCCTTCTGGGTTAATGTGAAGAACAACATGAAGAAGAGGAAATCATTTACTCACCCGAGAACTTTATGGTCGAACAAGACGAACCCGAGAAGATAGTAGATGTTGGGGATTACCTTACCCTAGAGGGAGGAAGAATGATTAAGAGTTCTCTTGATGGAATTCAAAAGAGTGTTTGCTTGGAGTAGTTTCGATCTAAAAATAATCCTGAGACAGATTGCAGAACATAAATTGGGGATAAAGTTGGTTGAAACACCGATCATGTAGAAAAAGTGCATGTTCGTTATAGAGAGGCATAAAGTAATTCAGGTTGAACTCGAGGATTTACTATAGTGTGGGATCATCAAGAAGATTCATTTCCAGACTTGGGTGGCAAACCAGATAGTGGTGAAAAATCAAGAGGATCATGAAAAATGTAGGTGGACTTCATGGATTTGTATTAGGTAATACCTAAAAAACTTACCCTTTACCTATTTTCGATTAGTTAGTAGATGTGATGGCTGGGCATGAGGTAATGTGATTTTTAGATGCGTGCAAATGGTACCATCATATGCTCATGCCTGAGCAGGATGCAGAGAAAGTGACTTTTGTAATAGAGGATGTGAAATTTTGTTACATGAAGATGTTGTGTGGGCTAAACGAACACGAGAGTCGGCTGTCAAGCGATGATAAACGTGGTCTTCTCCAAGAAGACCTGGAGAAAATTTTGAGCACTATTTGGATGAGATCGTAATTATATCTGAAATAGCGATAAATATGCCCGAAGACGTGGAAGAGACAATGAAAACACTTACGTGTATCGGAATAAAATTGAACCCAAAGAAGTGCACATTCGGAGTTTGATTGGTAATCAATTCTTAGGATTGTTGGTATCAAGCCGGGGATTGGGGGGCTAACCTAGAAAAGATAAAAGTGTTTTTAAACATGTAGCCACCTAGATCAGCCAAAGATATAAAAATGCCGACATTGAGATTAATCGTGGTGGAACTTTTTCTTGCTCGGGTAGGGAAAAAGTATCATGTTATACAAACTACTTCAGAGAGGGAGTCAGTTTGAATAGACAAAGGATTGTCAAGAGCAATTTGAGGTGATATTATAACAAAAAGGTCATGTTATACAAACTACTTCAGAGGGGGAGTCATTTTGAATGGACAAAGGATTGCCAAGAGCAATTTGAGGTGATATTATAACAAAAAGGTGGTGTTTGTGATAAGAAGGGGCATCTTGTGCTCAGGAAGAATGAGGCCAGCAAACAAGATCCTTCAGGAAAATTGGAGGCCACATTGGAAGGACTCTACACGGTCTCTAGGCGGACCGCGGTAGGAAGTTTTAGGTTGAAGGATAACAAAGGTAACAAGATTGCTCGCTCAGGGAATGATATTAATCTCAAGAAGTTTACCCTTAAAGGGAATGATGGTTGGGCATGCCACCCCTTTATTCTTTTTAGTTCAGTTATTTTTTTGTCCTTAATAGAATAAGGCCACTGAAGTTGGCCCGATCTACTTTTTATCGTGGTCAATCTTAATAAGTTATAAGTTTGTATTCTTTCATCTTTTAGTTGGGTCTAAAACTTCTTTCATAAAATCTATTTATAGGATATGCGGGGAACGAGAAGGAGAAATACTTACTCGTTTTCATATTAATCAGGAAAAACATGTGGAATGTGAGTAAAATTATAACCCCAACAAAGTACACCATAAAAGAATTAGCAAAAGAAAAAAGTGACTAAAAGATAGGAAAAAAAATCATTGATGAGAAAAGTATAAGGTTACATAAAGGAAAAGATTCGAGAGGATTATCTAAGAGCCTCTGAGCAAGGCACGAAAAAAGAATCACTATCAAAGTCGTTCTCTTGGTCAAACCAACAAAGTAGCCATCTGAGTCACTACTGTAGTCCGACTTTATCCGTTATGGCATGTATTGTGACCGAATTGACACTGACAGTGTCAGCCTCTCACGTTTTGTCAGACATCGATTGTAACATTTGCCACTGAATGTTTGAAATGACCGAGAACATAGAGACTGGACTGCTACCAACAATTAGATGCAACCATTTGCGATTGATTTGGATGCTCGGTTGCTATGGTTGTTGGGTGTGACGCCCCTACCATCTCGGATCGGGTATGTCGTATGCCTCTCGGCATTGGGTTCTATTATAAGACATATTTACAATTATAAAGTACAAACGTGTGTGAAACCTAGGGAAATAATAATATATTTTATGACTTGTAACTGACTCTGGTCCTTAATTGGACTTAAAAGTCTTCTGGCCTTGGTTTGTGTCTAGCACTGACTCGATTCTTTATCCCCGGACCCACGCTATGCCTTAGGATGTTCTTGTTCTATTCCGCTAAGACTTGCAAAATTAAAAAGGAAAACATAAAAATAGTGAGTTATAAATAGTCAGGGAATGCCAGTGGTTTGAAATTCATTTTATTTTACAAACATTTTATTTAGAAAAACACAAAGAACCGTTCGTGAATATAAAAAAAATACTTTTCCAGAGTAAACTGTTCAAAAATACTCCTTTTAGAATAATTCTCTTTGTCCGAATAATTTTCTTAAAAAACATACCAGGATTAACTTTCCTGAATAAGAATGCCATTCAGATATCAGATTCAGATTCAAAGGGTGTATGACCGGCTAAATCATGAACCATTTACTCAAAACTAGCCTTACACCAAACAAGGCTTGTTAAGTATCAGACATCGATAGTTATGGTCAAACATCGATAGCTATGGTACCCGCTAGTCCGAGTCCACCGACTAGAGCTTCGGAGCCAAAACCTCCTAACCTAAGATACATTCAGATGAAAACCAGAAGACACTCAAGGTACTTCTAGAGGGGAGCAGTCAGCCCGATGCTTTCCATACCCCTATATTTTCCCAACAGGCCTGGGATCCCATTAGAAATATCCAGAAGTCCAAACTAATGATTTAGGATTCCATCGTACGAATGACCAACCTCGCATAATGCAATTCCCCAAGGGTTGGATAAGGGGATACTCTCGTGCAGTGTAAACCCCATCGATAGTACCAAAAATCCATTAACTTTTTAGTCAATCCATTCATTTATCTTTCAGAGATGATTTTTTTTTCGAAATAACTGTAAACATTTCATTTGGGAGGTAACACTTTTATAAAATAAAGTTCTCCGATTTTGGAAGGTAACTCACCTTAGCCTTTTACTTTCCTTAAGACTTGTACCTGTTTTGACAAGTATCAAACATGTAAGAAACACTTCTAAAAATGCGAGTCTTAACATGCAAAAATTGCCTTAGAAAGAGTCTTTAGGCACTAGGGTCTTTTGTAAATTTCCAAGGTTTAGGGGCTAGAATGCAAATTAAAATAAATGACCATCAACTATCGAAACAGATGGAAACCATCTATTCTTATATTTTTATATTACGTTTACTAGTTATGAATATACATTGACTTGAGTAACAACCTCTTCAAAGTGTAATGACTAAAATGTAGATACTTCACTTTTAGTGCGAAAGACATTGACAATCATTATTTATGTCGATGGTTATCTTATAACAGGAAAATTCTTTAGAAAGTTATTTATAGATCTATTTCGACAAATTTGGGTTTCTTAACGCAATTTTCTAAAGTGTAAGGACTAAATTGAAATATTTAACTTGCGATATTTTAGGCTCTTAAGGACGGTAGTAATTTATATTTATCAAAATTATAGTCTACGAGCTGTATGAGATGGTAAGGTAGCATTTAGAAGGTTCTAAAAATATAAAGTTACATGGACTCAAATGCGATACAATTAAAACATGAGTACTCAGTATATAATATTTCTTTGTCTTTCCCCCTTTTTAATTCTCAAAATCCTAATCCCTAAATATAGTTTTCTTCTTCCTTAGCATTAGACCTTCGAGTGAGCGCAGACGGATCGTGATTCGGAGTTCGGGACTAGTAATGCAGATTTTAGGTTTTGTTGTTTATCACTTTCGTAGAAGGTAAGGACCCTACATCTTTGTTATTTTCTGTCCAAGAATGCATATATACAAATGGGTATTGATTTAGAATTGTGTAAGAATCGATTGGGCGTGATTTAGTGCATAAACAGATGAATTACGGTGTCATTGCACGATATATGTTTTACCGCCTTGATTATTGTATCACTACTTTGGTTTTGGTTAATTTTATATGTTGATGTAATCTGAAATTTCTTTTACTGTTTATCTATTTTTGCTGATTACGTACATTTGCTATTTATATGTTTTGATAATCGGTAATTGGATATTTGTGATATGTGATATTTGGTAATTGTTGGATTGCATGGTGATGGATAATGATGCAATGTAGAATGGATCCTTAAAATCTTGGACCCGTTCGTTCGAGGGGTGAAACTGAATCCCATGTGCTGGACTTTGTGGGGCGTCCTAACTTGGTCATCGTTAGGGCCGTTACAATTATTGTTGTTTAGTAGAGAATAGATAATTGAGCTCGAACTGTGGGAAATCGTGTCACAGCGATAGCTATGTTCATAGCGTCTAAACAATGTGTATAATCGTGTGTACCATATGGGCAGAGTATAGTGCTTATCTTGCATTCGGTTGTGTAAGTGCTTGGTGTTAGTAGTGCCCTAGGACCATTAGCACATGTTGTGCGTTTTATTATCTTTTGAGCATGTAATTGAATAGTTAATTTTGCTTTTGATTATCAAATGTGTGATTTGATAGTAAAACTCATTAGCTTATGTAATTACTATTCTAGAAGTCCCTAGTTTTATGTAATGCTTAATTACTATGAAATAAAACTAGTATGATTGTTGATTGATGATCTTGTTTTACTGATCATGTGTAATGGATACAAATCACATCATAGATGCAATATATAGGGATACATTGTATTGGACGTGATCCGTCAGAGAAGTAATACTTCATGGTCTTAAGTCATAAGTATTACTTCCTCAATACTATTTTAGCATCCTTAGACCTTATGTCTTCATTGATTCTAGTATGAATGGAGCCACGTTTTGACTCAGTCGGTCGTTACATGTAACAGAGTAATCAATACGACTGATGATCGGATGTAGTGTCCTATCATAGCTTGAATGTGAGAGACATTGTAAGGAATTTGTCCCTCTCTATTATTAGAGAGAGATATCCATGGGCCCCTCGATAGGGAAAGACTATTTAAATGCATGGCCGTGCTCAAATGTATTTGATAAAGTGGTTATCAAATGCTATTTCTCGAAACAGTCTACCTAGAGATCGAGCATAAATACAATTAAGCTTAATAAGGGTGACGACCACCATGCCTTATGCTTAATTAGGATATCGCGAGACAAAAGGATTAAATAGTGGATTGATATTAGGTTCCGTTGTATATTCATTCACTTTGGGTAGTCACAATGTCCTGCTAGGGATCGCTTGTGATTTATGAACTCACACTACTACTAAGTGTGTTTTCATTGCCATTTTGATATCAACCTACAGGGTCACGCGCATAGACGAGCTAACGAGCTTCATGTCCAGATTCAATGAATCTAGAATGTGTCTAGGTTCATTGTATCTGACATTCACTTTTCTGAGAATAATAAAGTGTTATTATTCGAATTAGAGATAAGGGGCATTTTCGGTATAGCTGGAATTACGTGGGAGTTATTATCCGATAAAGACTCCCACTACCAGCAGAAGTCTAGTGCACGTGGGAGTTATAGACTCCCACTGCCAAAAGAGGTTGATAGGACGTTGGAGTTCAGACTCCCACTGCTGAGAGAAGTCGAGGACATGAGAGTTGGTTATGGGAACAAACTCTTACACCCTATATAATTAACTCTCAGCCGAAACCCTAGTCCACCCTTGCTTCAGCCGCAATTAAGCAATTCACCCGAAATCAGATTTCGGATTTTTCTGTCTCTCCCTTTTTTCTCTAATTCCCGAATCTCAGAAAAACGAAGAGCTAGCAATCGCTGCCCGTTTCGTCGCGTGGATACCGGTAGAGGGACTTTCCGCAAAGGGAGATCAATCGGTAGCAGCATCCGATCCAAGAAACGTCATCCTCCATTCAAGAAGTAGCTTCTTGAATCCAATACGTAAGTCTTTTCTTGCTGTTTTTCTATTCGTTTTGTATGAGCGGATCCTTCAGGGGAGGACTCATGGGTGTTTGGAACGAGTTTCCGCCCATGAATCCCTTCAGTGGTATCAGAGCCTTGCTCATACGATTCGGATTCGATATTTTTAATCACACCATAACACTATCAATTCCGATTTGGTATGTGTATGTGTGAAAACAGAAAAGATTGCATCTTTTGTTGAATATATGTGATATAGGCATAAACTGTTTTCGGTTTCATGATTCTGCATGAACTTCCTTAGCATGATTTGGTTTGAAATTTAATTCGATTAATTTGCATAAAATGTGAATCTGAAATTAATTAGATTAATTCGGTAATATGCATAAATTGTTTATGATTATGAATCTGTTTATGAATCTGATTATATGCATAAACTGTTTATGAATCGGTTATCAATTCGGTTAATTCGATTAACCAATGCATAATCCGATTATGTAAGTTAGGCAATTGAGGGGTAAATCGGGACAGAAAAACTCATTCGATGAGCTGATGTAGAATCAGATTTAAACTTGTATTTATATCCGCGAATTATTTATGTCATGTTTTATGTGATATTAGCATGGTGAATAGCATGGCCTATTATACCTCTTGTTTTACATGTTTGGATTGTAATTTTATAATACAACCTGCGAGTCGTTTTTCTTTATGATGTACAATTGTAACTGCTTTCTTAGATTAGTCATTGAAGACTGGGTATGCCCAAGCAATTATGTAACAAGACTGGAGGCTGCTGGATCGAAGACATTATCCATGAGATGAATTTTGACCTAGATTGACCCTTGACTGCCACAAGGCTCGTGGGAGTCATTATAGGAATAGGCCATGCTATATCACATTTACATTTTCGCTTCATATCCTGCGTGTGATGTTTATTTTATGTCTGGATGGATTTATTTTAGACGTCACATCAAATGGTTTTAATTAAGTCTTAAAGTGCCTACCATAACCTAAGCACTCCATAAGCTTGGATCATCATTTTTCTGCTTGCCAAAGCAACAGATAAAGTGGTTACCTAAGTAAAGGGAGATGGGAAAATAGTGATTTCCATAATGCTTAGACATGGTCCGACTTAACTAGGCTATCAAAATGGGAAATAGCCGGGACATACATATGTCATTCCCATTAGATGATTTTACTTTAATTGTGGATGTTAAGCCAAAGCTTTCCTATAACTATTGTAAAATGTTTTTCCCCACTATTATCAAGTGTTGAAAATTGAGGAAAATGTTTTTGCTCAAAACTAATAACTTTGCAAATAATTTAATATAGATAATGGAAACCAATTCATCACACAATTCACTGCGATCCGTCCTTGAGAAGGAAAAACTGAGCGGGACCAATTTCCTTGATTGGGCCCACAACTTAAGGATTGTCCTTAAGCAGGAAAGAAAGTTGTACGTTCTTGAAACAGACATTCCTGAACAGCCTGCAAACAACGCCCCTAGAGCTGAAAGAGATGCTTGGAAGAAGCATTTCGATGACTCTAATGATGTGACTTGTCTCATGTTAGTCACGATAAACACTGACCTTCAAAAACAGTTTGAAGGAGTTGAGGCTTTCCAGATGATGGGACAGCTCAAGGAAATGTTCCAAGAGCAAGCTCGTCATGAAAGATTCCTCACAACTAAGGCGTTAAATAGTTGCAAAATGGCCCCAGGAACCTCTGTCAGTGCACATGTTCTTAAGATGAAGGGCTATTTTGACCAACTTGAGAAGCTTGGAGCTACCGTAGGTCATGACATGGCCACAGATATGATCTTGGGCTCACTCCCACCAGAGTATGACCAATTCATCATGAACTTCAACATGCATGCCATGGAGAAGACCATACATGAAATACACGGGATGCTCAAGCAGGCTGAACTGAACATTAAGAAAACCCCTGAAGTCTTAATGGTTCAAAAAGGGAATTTCAAGAAGAAAGGCAAGGGAAAGCCCATGGCCAAGAAAGGCAAAGGCAAAGGCAACGAAAAGCCCAAGCCCAAGCCCAAGCCCAAAGCCAAGGCACCAAAGGAAGGGGTTTGCTTCCATTGTGGCGAACCAGGCCATTGGAAACGGAACTGCAAACTCTACCTGGAAGAAAAGAAAAAGGAGAAAACCAGTTTGACTGTCTCTCCAGGTATTTATGTTATAGAAATTAACATGTCTGCTCCTACTTCATGGGTATTAGATACCAGTTGTGGATCTCACATTTGAGCAAATGTGCAGGGGTTCAAAAGGAGTAGATCACTGGCAAAAGGAGAAGTGGACCTCAGAGTAGCCAACGGAGCAAGAGTTGTTGCTGTAGCTACTGGGACATTTAATTTAGTTTTGCCAAGTGGCCTTATTATAGAACTGGACAATTGTTTGTATGTTCCAACTTTGAGTAGGAATATTATTTCAGTTTCTTGTTTGGATATTGAAGGTTTTGAAATTAATATTTTGAATAAGATTTGCACCATTCATAAAGATCGTATCTTTTATGGAGATGCCTCTTTGATGAATGGGATTTATATTCTTAACCTCGATGATTCCATTAAAAGGCCCATCTATAACATTAATACTAAAAGGTTTAAATCAAATGACTTAAACCAAACCTACTTTTAGCACTGTCGTTTGGGCCACATAAACGAGAAACGCATATAAAAACTCCATACAGATGGAATTTTAACATCATTTGACTTAGAGTCTTATGAGACGTGTGAATCTTGCTTGTTGGGCAAAATGACTAAAGCTCTCTTTACTGGACAAAGTGAGAGAGCTTCCGATTTGTTGGGCCTCATACATACGTATGTTTGTGGACCAATGAACACAAGTGCTAGAGGAGGGTTTCGATGACTTCATCACATTCACGAGATGATTTCAGTAGATATGGCTACATCTATCTAATGAAACATAAATCAGAGTCTTTTGGAAGATTCAAAGAATTTCAAAATGAAGTACAAAATCAACTTGGTAAAAGTATTAAGATACTTCGATCAGATCGAGTTGGCGAATACCTTAACCAAGAGTTTGATGAACATCTTAGTGGTTGTGGAATTGTTTCACAATTAACTCCTCCTGGCACACCGCAATGGAATGGTGTGTCAGAACGGAGGAATCACACCTTATTAGATATGGTTCGATCTATGATGAGTCAAACAAGTCTTCCAATTTCCTTTTGGGGCTACGCCCTAGAAACTGCTGCATTTATATTAAATAGAGTTCATTCTAAAGCGGTTCGAAAAACTCCATATGAGATATGGGATCGGGAAACGACCTAGTTTGTCATTTCTCAAAATTTGGGGATGCGAGGCGTACTTAAAACGCTTGTTATCCGATAAACTCGCCCCTAAGTCCCGACAAGTGTTTGTTTGTGGGATATCCTAAAGAAACTAAAGGATATTACTTCTATCTTCCATCGAGAGAACAAAGTGTGTGTTGCTCGTAATGGTTTATTCCTTGAAAGGGAATTTATTTCCAAAGAGGATAGTGGGAGTAAGATCCATCTTGAGGAAATTCAAGATCCCCCAAACAACATCCGAACCAACTTTGGAAGTTCAAGCAAGCTCACGTGCCGATCACTGAGCTTCAATCTTTGACACAAGGCCCAAGAAGGTCGAGTCGGGTACATCAACGACTGAGAGATATGGATTTCTCGTGATCGATGATCATCGAGTTGAACTCGATTGATCAAGATGAACCCACTACCTACAAAGAGGCAATTCGTAGTTCTGAGTCAGATAAGTGGCTATGAAGTCCGAGATGCAATCCATGCACGACAACCAAGTATGGACTTTGGTTGACCCACCCGAAGGGTGCAAGGTCATTGATAACAAATGGTGTTATAAAAAGAAGACCGACATGGATTGTAATGTACACACTTTTAAATCGCGACTAGTAGTCAAAGGTTATAGACAAGTTCATGGTATTGACTATGACGAAACCTTTTCCCCTGTCGTGATGATAAAGTCAATTAGGATTTTACTTGTCATAGCCGCATATTATGACTATGAGATATGTCAAATGGATGTTAAGACTGCGTTTCTTAATGGAAACCTTCTCGAGGATGTATATATGACACAACCTGAGGGGTTTGTTGATCCAACAAATCCTAGCAAAGTGTGTAAGCTTCAAAGGTCCATTTATGGATTGAAGCAAGCATCTTGAAGCTGGAATCGTCGCTTTGATGAACGTATTAAAGAATTCGGTTTCATCAAAAACGAAGACGAGCCTTGTGTTTATAAGAAAGTAACTAATAATGCAGTAGTGTTCCTTGTGCTTTATGTGGACGACATCTTACTGGTTGGAAATGACATCCTCACATTACAAAGCGTAAAAGCTTGGTTGGGGAAGTGCTTTTCCATGAAAGACTTAGGCGAGGCCACATACATTTTGGGTATAAGAATCTATAGAGATAGATCTAACAAAATGATTGGCTCGAGCTGAGTGGATACATTGACAAAGGTACTCAAACATGATTCGGTTGCAAGACTCCAAAAAGGGATTCTTGCCCATGTCACATGGCATTAAACTCAGCGAGAATTCAAGGACCTTCCACAAGGGAGGACCAAGAGCGCATGAGTAAGATCCCATATGCTTCAGCCCATTGGGTCTATTATGTACGCCATGATATGCACTCGCCCTGGATGTCTCATTTGCTTTAAGTATGACTAGCAGATATCAATCTGACCCCGGGAGAGTCACATTGGGACTGCGATCAAGAGAATTCTTAAGTACTTGAGAAGGACTAAAGATATGTTCTTAGTTTACTGAGGTCGGGACGGAAGTCCGGGTTGTAAATGGTTACACGGACGCAAGCTTCCGGGACCGACGTAGACGATTATAGATCACAATCTGGGTTTTGTGTTTTGTTTGAATGGAGGTGCTCGTGAGCTGGAAGAGCTCAAAGCAAGAAACCGTGGGCCGACTCTACAATGTAGTCGAGTATCTAGTCGCTTCTGCAAGCGACTAAAGAAGCTGTTTGGATCGGGAAGTTTGTTGATGAATTAGGTGTTGTCCCTAGCATTGTGAGCCCAATGGACCTCTATTGTGATAGTACTGGTGCCATTTCACAAGCTAAGGAACCTAGATCTCACCAACGATCCAAACACATTCTCAGGCGTTTCCATCTAATTAGAGAGATCATCGACAGATGAGACATTAGTATTTGCAAAGTTCATACAGACGACAACATTGCAGATCCATTGACCAATCCACTCCCACAGCCTAAACATGAGAGTCATACTAGGTCAATGGGATTGAGGATCATGTATGATTGGACCTAGGGCAAGTGGGAGATTGTTAGTAGTGCCCTAGGACCATTAGCACATGTTGTGCGTTTTATTATCTTTTGAGCATGTAATTGAATAGTTAATTTTGCTTTTGATTATCATATGTGTGATTTGATAGTAAAACTCATTAGCTTATGTAATTACTATTCTAGTAGTCCCTAGTTTTATGTAATGCTTAATTACTATGAAATAAAACTAGTATGATTGTTGATTGATGATCTTGTTTTACTGATCATGTGTAATGGATGCAAATCACATCATATATGCAATATATAGGGATACATTGTATTGGACGTGATCCGTCAAGAGAAGTAATACTTCATGGTCTTAAGTCATAAGTATTACTTCCTCAATACTATTTTAGCATCCTTAGACCTTATGTCTTCATTGATTCTAGTATGAATGGAGCCACGTTTTGACTCAGTCGGTCGTTACATGTAACAGAGTAATCAATACGACTGATTATCGGATGTAGTGTCCTATCATAGCTTGAATGTGAGAGACATTGTAAGGAATTTGTCCCTCTCTATTATTAGAGAGAGATATCCATGGGCCCCTCGATAGGGAAAGACTGTTTAAATGCATGGCCGTGCTCAAATGTATTTGATAAAGTGGTTATCAAATACTATTTCTCGAAATAGTCTACCTAGAGATCGAGCATAAATACAATTAAGCTTAATAAGGGTGACGACCACCATGCCTTATGCTTAATTAGGATATCGCGAGACAAAGGGATTAAATAGTGGATTGATATTAGGTTCCGTTGTATATTCATTCACTTTGGGTAGTCACAATGTCTGCTAGGGACCGCTTGTGATTTATGAACTCACACTACTACTAAGTGTGTTTTCATTGCCATTGTGATATCAACCTACAGGGTCACGCGCATAGACGAGCTAACGAGCTTCATGTCCAGATTCAATGAATCTAGAATGTGTTTAGGTTCATTGTGTAAGCCCTAAGGGCGAACGAACTCTGTTTTTGATATTGGACAAACATTTGATGTTGTGTCTAATGATCTTAATCTTTGTGATAGAATATTGGAAATCTTGTAGGAAGCTCTAAGTACTTCAATCAAGCCATTGAAAGCCATTGATATCAAGATTCAAAGTTATACAAGGCTCATTCATCAAGATTGAAGATTGAAGACTTAGGTTTGGTTAGTTTAGCTTTGTTCTCATTAGTCGTTATCCTAGAAAGCTCTAACCAAAGCTCTTATGAACATAAGCTCTACACTCTAGTCTTGCTTGCACACAAACACGTTTTCAAAAGGCTTAAGTTTCAAAATGATCTTTACATGTGTTCTTATCCAAAAAGCCTTTGATTTCATAGATAAGTCTTTTAGAAAAGTTTTCCAGTGTTCATACTTGTTACCTTTTAGGAAAACCTTTTTAGACTTTAAAAGACTTCAAAAGATTTCAAAACGTGTGAAAAATCAGCTTTGAAGTTCGGTCAACCGAGCTCAAGTTCGGATCAACCGAGCAGAAACTGAGAGCTCAACTGACTGGCTTCGGTCGACCTAATTGGCTGGTTCGGTCGACCGACCTAGGCTTCGGCTCAACCGACCTTGGTTCGGTCAACCGAGGTCCTTTGACGGTCTACCGAAGTGCACTGTTACTAGCCGTTTTTCTGACCGTTAAAGAGTCGTTTTTCAGCCAAATTTGAAATGTATAAATACTCCAAAGCTAGAGAAACATTCCAAGAAGTAGTATAAATACTCCAAATTTGAAATGTATAAATACTCCAAAGCTAGAGAAACATTCGAAAAAGTTGCCAAGTTTAGTTAAAACCCAAGTTGCCAAGAAGTAGCTTCTTGAATCCAAAACGTAAGTCTTTTCTTGCTGTTTTTCTATTCGTTTTGTATGAGCGGATCCTTCAGGGGAGGACTCATGGGTGTTTGGAACGAGTTTCCGCCCATGAATCCCTTCACTTGGATGTGAAGAATATGGTTATTTGCTTACTTGTTGTTATTCTTACTACTTTTCTTGTTTTGGTCTTAATTGCTACTTTGTATAGAGTCTAAAAACGCGTATTTTGGGTTGGGAATGTTTTGGTGTATGATTGTTACACTCATGTGTACGAAATTGCACTTGAAAAACTGGATTTTACAAGTGGTGGATAATACCATTCGTCCTACCAATCATCCGCTGAGAAACATAAGCTACTGTCTTACCACGTACGAAGTCGCGGACAGACCTACGGACGATCCCTTCGTCCGCTGCTCGCGGTCGACCCGAGTATAGCTTGCGATCGATCGGGGTTCTTCCTTTTTGTCTGTTCTGATCTCGGATGACCACCGATCGACCAGACTTCTGGTTAGGTCGACTGGAGGGTCACAATGAGGCTATGTTGCGAGGCTTTAAATTTTGTCTTTTCAGTGTTCGTGTTCAGTGTCCTGTGAGACTTGTGCAGTGTAGTGTCAGAGTGTTTATAGTGATTTATAGTGTATGTGTTTCTGTCGTGTCAAGTGTTGTTTTAAAGGGGTATTTTGGGAAACGGGAAATTGTTTTAGTGTGTATTTGTTACTTATCGTTGTGGTCATTTGGTCCTTACTGAGTCTCGAAGCTCAGTCCATTCACTTTCTTATTTTGCAGATAATGTAGGTCATGAACCATACTATGGTGAAAGAACATAACAACATAGCAGAGAGATAGAAAGGACGAAAATGAGCATATCATCAGCGTCCTATTTGGCTCGAAGAGCATCTCCGAAGGAGAGAGTTCGGATTCTCTACAGGCGTGCTCTTAAGGACACTCTCAATTGGGTTGTCCATCGCCATCTCTTTTATCCCGATGCCGATGCTCTCAGAGAAAGGTTCGAGGCTCACAAACACGTGGAAGATCTTGAAACCATTGACAGAATGATAGCTGATGCTGAAGCATCCTATAATAAGTGGCGCCACCCCGATCCTTATGTTGTTCCCTGGGCTCCTGGTGGCAGCAAATTCCACAGAAACCCTACACCGCCTGTTGGGATTGAGATTATATATAACTATGGTCGAGAAGAGAACGACTAAAATGTGATTCTTCTTGGGTAGAATAAATAAGATTCTGAAGGTGCGAAGGAGGCTGGAAGGATCTGGTTTCTTTTGAGAGTGTTTCTTCAAGGTGTTGGTTTTGGCATTTTGAACAAAACATTTTAGACTTACAATGTGAATTGGTTAATAATGGACATGAATTTGTTCTGGTAAAAAACCATACTATGGTGACGATACTTGGGAAGGGAAATATGATGAGTGATTCCTGACAGGCTATGCATTAGAGGAACGATATAGAACTCTAGATATTCATTTATTTTATTTACACACTTAGAATTATTTCTATTAATGTAAGGTTGAACAATTTCATTTGTAGTACATTTAATTTCGTTGTTTAACTTTTGTTTTGGATTATTAATCATAATGAATTCCATTTTAGTAACTTTGTTTTTTGGGCTTTGGTGTCTCATCGACCAATGAGACAATGCCATGTCATCATTCCGGTTACGAGATGTGACAAAAGTTGTATCATAGCAGGTCGAACCTTAGGATTAAAACATTAGGTCAAGGAATACCATAGCATTCCATACTTGTCTCTCATTAAAAGATGGAGGAATCGAAGCAGAAGTAGAAGTGGTCAAGGAATCGAAGCAGAAGAGATCTACTAGCTATAAAGAGATCGAAAACAGGGAGTTATCGAAGCAGAAGTAGAAGTGACGAGGACACGTCTAAAGGGCTGTCTAGCACAAAGAATGATGAGGACACATCTAAAGGGTTGTCTAGCATAAAGGATCCTTTGATCAACATACAAGGTCCAAAGACAAGATCTCAACATAAGAGAGAATGATGCTAGCTCTAAATATATTCATTAGAGAGGTTCAAAATAAAGAACAAGAAAGACCACCAGATCAAGAAATCATCATCATTTCATTTGAATGCATTCTTCACGAGTCATCAAGTGGCTAAAATACATTTATAGCAAGTTTGTTAATTAAAGTCTAGACTTTAATTATGTTTTTCAGCTTTAATTATTTGATTATTTTATTAGTTTAGTCGAGTTCAATAATAAAGAACATGTGGTCCATCTAGTTATTTAGTTTATAGCAAGTGCTAGTTTTAATTAGTTTACTATACTTGTGATTGTTTAGTTCCTAGTCCAATTAGGACTCTACTTTGTAAGGCTCATAGCCGAATTCCTTCTCTATTAAAGAGAGAATTCGGCCAACATTATGATGAAGTTAGTTATATGATATTTGGTAAGGTTATTCCTTATATACTTGTGAATTGATCTTCTCATTAGAACTCCATTCATTCTTGAGCTACTAATCATCAAGCTTAGTTTCCCTTGTTGTGGTGTTTCAGCCTCCATTGAAATCAAACTACTTAATGTTGCGTTGATTTATTCCCTCGTAAACTATTTTCAAGAAGAGAAATATCCGACTTCAACCTTTTGTGTTGAATCTTGATACAAGTTATCAGGGTTCTTCATCAGTTGGTATCAAAGCTAAAGGTTGATCTCTTTTGGTGTACCCTTTTCTTGTTTTCAAAATTCTTGTTTGCTTGAACAAAAAAAAAAAGATCCATTTTCTCTATACATTTTTTAGACGAGAAGCAAACTTCTTGAATCAATGACAGGGTTCAAGAATTGGCAAAGTTTACATTTGTTTTGGTTACAAAGTGAGCCGTGAACATACATATTTTTAATCAAGGATTGAAGGGCGATTAAAACCTGAATTCTTGAGCATACATCTGTCCAAAAGAAAAAGAAAGAGAAAGATTCAAGATTCAAAGAATCAAGAAACAAGAAAATATTGAGATCTTGAGTCCTAAATACAAAAGGATACCCTAAAAAGTATATTCCTTTTTTCATGATTACTCTTAATGTTTCAAAATTCTAGGATTTTCAAGATTACTCGTAATTTCTTTCTTTACTATTTGTTTAGGTTAGGGATTCAATTCCTATATTTTTCACCTTTCCATACCAAGCAACATTAGGTCCTTTTAATTCTTTGCTTTCATCTTTAAAGCCATCTAAAGTTGAAGTTCTTTTGCAAGTATTGTTGGAATATTGAGCGATTTTTTTTTCTAACTAACAAATTTGAGTGTCTTAGTAATCATGTCTCAACAGGGAGTCTCTACATCAAAACACGATGAAAGCTTTGTGTATGATAAGCTTTTAAGGGAGGCCATTGATGATGTAGTTGAGACATGGGATAGTGATGATGAAGTCGCGTATGAGGCTATTGATGATGTTGCCGAGACTTTTGATGTCCAACCTGAGAAAGAGGGTAAACTTTTGGTGTCTATGAAGCTTCTATATACTCAACCATTAGATGAGAAACATCTTCAAAGAAGCAATATTTTCCAAACAAAGTGCAATGTCCAAGGCAAGGTTTGTCTTATTATTATTGACAATGGTAGTTGTGCTAATGTTTGCTCTCTTGAGATTGTCACCGCCCTTGATTTACCTTTGAAATCACATCCACATCCTTATAAGCTTTCTTTGTTAAATAATTAGTGGTGAAATTCGAGTTGATAAACAGGTTGAGGTTGAGTTTGAGATTGGAAGATACAAGGACAAGGTTTTGTGTGATGTAGTCCCTATGACTGGTAGTCTCATTATCTTGGGAAGACTATGGCAATATGATAGAAGCGCTGATCATCTTGGAAGAAAGAATGTCTATCAATTCATCATGGATCAAATTAAGTTTATTTTACATCCTTTAAATCCGAAAGCAACTAGTGTGGTTCAACAAGAGATGGCCGAGAATAGAGAGAAAAGAATGAGAGATGAGTTGCAACAAAAGAATAATCACAACCTTGCAGCAAAAAGGAAAAAATAATAGTAAAAGCCGAGACTAATGTGAGAAAAAGGGCAAGTTCTCAAAAGGTGAGGAATGAGTGTTTATTTATATCTCCGGGAAAGGTAGATATGTCTATTCGAGCAAAACAATCAATTGTCTTGCTCCTTTTCAAAGGAGCCGAAACTACATGCCTCACTAACATTTTTTATCTAACTTTTTCTTCTCTACCTAGTCTTGTTTTTTTTATCTATTGCAGGAATTCAAAGGTGTTTTCCCCAAGGAGTTGCCGAAAGATCTCCCTCCAATTAGGGGAATTGAACATCAAATAGACTTCATTCCAGGATTAGTTCTTCCAAATAGACCGATTTATAGAGCAAATCCGGATGAAACTCGAGAAATTCAAAGGCATGTAGATGGCTAAACTGAGGTAACCAATAGAACATTAGGGGTTCTTCTTCGACCGCTTATACAAAAGAACTTAAAAAGGTGGGAAGAATGTTTACCTATTGCTGAATTTACATATAATATGACATTGCATTCTACTACTAATAAATCTCATTTTGAAGTTATTTATGGTTTTAACCCCATAACCCCTTTATATCTAACTCATTTGCCTGTTGATGAGTATTTTAATGTATAAGGTGATTCTATGGCAGATTTTATACAAAAAATACATCAACAAGTAAGAGCTCCAATTGAAAATAATAATGCATCTTATGCAAGACATGCCAACAAGGGCTGAAAACATATTTCATTTGAAGTAGGAGATTGGGTTTGGGTACATTTGAGGAAAGAAAGATTTCCCAATGCAAGAAGGACTAAATTACACCCAAGAGGAGTATTCAGCTGCAGTTGAAAATCGAGAGACACCTTGTTGTTTCTTGGATTACCAAGAAATTTGAGTGTTTCCTAATTTAACAAAGTACCATGTAACATACCTCATAGTTGTGGGGCAAACGACCCAATCAGAATCCTAATAAGCCACTAACCCTGCACTGGGATTGTTTCTAGGTAGCAAAATTCCTCTCCCCGGGTTGTCTTTAATATAACGAACAGCTCGGAGTGATGTCTTTCCCATGGGTTCTGCATGAACTGGCTAAGACTATGGACTGCATAAGTGATGTCGAGTCTCGTTATGGTGAGATAGAGTAATCGCCCTACTAATCGCTTATATCGTCGTGAATCTCTAATTAACTTTCCACGATCATCTTTAGTTGTCAATTTGAGTTGTCTCCATTTGTGTAGACCATGGTATTGAACAAGATGTTGCAATTTACATTTGATATAGGTGCTCCAATTAGATTGGGCAGTTAATTGGATTGCCAATACTCGAATGGTCAAACCGATCTGGTTGAACCGGAAAACGGTCAAAATCGGACATGTGATAGTCACGTGAGGGGTTCTGTGTAGTGGGGGGTTATGGGAGCTTATTGAGGGAAAAGTTGAAGTAGTGGGTGAATTAATTTTCACCCCATTATTTCATTTTCTCTTCTTATTTAAATGTTGAATTAATCCTACCTCTCTAATATACCAAGGCTGCCGAATTCTAGAGAAATTATCAGCCCCAAAACACAACTCCAAGAATATTAGAAGTTAAAAGAAAATTTTGATTTTTCGTTCTTTCTTTTATCGGTTTTTTGAACTTGAGCCTATACACATATAATTCCTGAAGATCATCTTCAACCTTGGGAGTTCTCTGAATAGCATTAGATATGTCAAGAACAAGTTCAAGTTGATCGTGTGGATACCGCTAGAGACATGAGTCTGTTCGATCGGTTTATGTTGGTGATTTCGAAGCAAAAATCAAAACAGAAATCGTTTCTGTCATCCTGTAAACTAAAGGTAAATATCCTAATCAAAGTTCTTTGGTTCTCACTCGTGAATGATCTTGTTAGAAGCAGATTCCGCTGCACTTCGTTTAGGAATCCGAATTTCTTTCTTTCGCAAGATAAACCACATTCTGTTAGAATGTCAACAACATAGTTTCTTTGACACAAAAACATACCTTTGGAAGAATGTGCTACTTATAAGCCTAAAAAGTACTTGAGAAGTCCAAGGTCTTTTATTGTAAATTTGAAATCCAAGCACCTTTTTACTTATTGGCATTTTTAATGTCGTTTCCTGTGAAAATAATATCGTCAACATAAACAAGGATTACAACAAAGATGTTAACTCTCTGATAGATGAATAAGGTAGGTTCAGTTGCATTCTTCCATAACCAAATTTGGAAAGCTCTGAGGTGAACTTACAAAACCAGCTCATTCCCGCTTGTTTCAACTTACATATGGAATTTTTGAGCTTGCAATAATGACTTGCCCCGGGTGAAGGAAATCCATGTAGTGGTTCCATGTAAATATCCTTTGCAAGATCACCATGGATGAATGCATTGTTGACGTCTAACTGGAAGATGCTCCAATTTTTGGAAACTGCCAATGCCAAAAGACATCGAATTGTGGTCATTTTGGCAACCAGAGCAAAAGTCTTAGTGAAATCCCCCCTCGATCTGAGAGTAACATTTAACCACCGAGAGATTTAACACGTTCTAGAGAACCATCTGCCCGAAGCTTCAATTTATAGACCCCAACAGTTGGAAACTGACTTCTTTCTAAGAGGCAATGGTACATAGACCCAAGTTTTGTTACTCTCAATTACACGTATTTCGGCTGCCATGGAATCCCGCAACATAGGAGAACGAGCGGCTTTTGCATAGCTGTGAGGCTCGGTATAGCGGGAGAGAGAAACCAAGTAACAGTTATGGAAAGCAGAAAAATTCTCATAAGATAAATAATTATGTAGTGGATAGACCATACCTAAGAAGCTGTTTTAGAAGGGTGAGTTGTAAGGATAATAATGTTGCAAATATAATTGCGAAGACGAACGGATGGTTGAGATTCTCGCGTGGACAGTCGAACAGGGGTACCTGGAGCCAGACTCAAAGGAGGGGATAAAGTAGTAGGAGCTCTCCTGAAGGTGAAATTGGCCCAGACGAAGGATATGAATCTGGTTCCGGCGGAGGAAAAATGTTTGGACCAGACTGATTTAAAGAGGTTGGGCTAGAGAGGATGGGAATGGCTGGGCGGGAAGTTAAGGAGGTGGGACAAAAAAGAATCTAATCATGCCTCGAGGAACTGGAGCAATATAAATTGAACAACATTCATTCTAAATTAGTTATTTGATTCAATAACTTAATCGATCAAATCAAAATTTAAAACTCTGAATTAAGTTTTCGTTGTTCTAGGTGATGGCGGCGGGTAAGAAGCTTGAAGACAAAAAAAGTAGAGGAAAAAAGAAAATTGAAATTGATCGAGGAAATGAATAAATTGGGGGACAATTCAAGATTGAAGAGAATTGAGAAAATTGAAAAAGCTGCAGAGCTGAGCTGAGAAGATTGTTTAGTTGATACAGAATTTTTTTTTTTTTGTCTAAAATGAAAAATCATGTTTTATAATTTTCGGGTAGGAATTTATTTCAGCCCGACCTGAAAGGGAAAATAGCTAACTCGGACGGATCGTACAATCTTACGTTCCTAACATACTTTATCACCAATATCTAACACGTAAGAAGACCCCCTTTAAACTCGTAGGATCGTCAACTCGCTAGTTTAATTGTCTTGCATACAACAATTTCTAGTTTTTCCTTGTTACATTTAGATATTACAAATTAAAATTCAAAACAGTAACTGGGGATTATTACAAGCAAATTTTTAATCTGGTGAATATGTACACGATGCTTTGTTGCCTGTACATGTCATTCAACAAAAATAATTAGAATATTACAATGCCTTGTACAATGCAAGTACCACGTCTTGGCATCCATTATGTCTCCTCTGCTTATTCGAGTCTTCAAACGATCTCTCTAGGCAAGAACCTTGATCCAAGACTCTACCCGGTGAGAGAGATGTATGAAGGGCACAAAAGTAAAGTAACAATGTCACGGAACTTGAATAGTTTACAGCCCAAAGGGGCACACGCATGCTCCCTCTCCCTAAACAACGCGCTACCAACACAAACCTGTACCTCCCAAGTAGATGAATCTATTCTTGAGAAATAATGTCAAACTTTTACGTGCTTCTCGGATGATATCATGTTTCTTTTTTCTTGATGATGAATAAGACATAGACCTTTTGGTTGGTGAAGCTCAGAAAACTCTCTCCCTTTTCCAATTTCATCTCTCAAAGACAACTTTGTCCCCTGAGATAAACCATGAAGTTTATAATTGCACAGGTAAGTATGATTTTATCCAGTTTCTAATGCAATATTTCTTTCTTTATATGAATGGTAGAAAAAGTTTTACCCTCAGTAGCTTCTGGTTTGACTCAATGGATCATAATCATAAGCATCACCAGCCTTGACAAAACGCCCTTTCACACGCTTTCTTACATCAGCTCTTGCCTTCCGAGAAGCATATCTTACTTTCTTCTCAAATCTATTGCATTATCAAAAGCAAGACGAATCAAAGAAGGAAGCAACAAATAGAAAATGTTAACGTGATAATGAGTTTCTACAAGCTAGCAAGATAGAATTGTGGACAACCATCTAGAATCTAACTTCGCAACTGGCTACAATATTCTTACTCCCACCATTTTTTAATACAAGTATTTTTAGTTAGTTTAGCATAGATTAAGGAAGGAAGAGACGACAAATTTTTTTACTGTTATACCCTTAGTTAATTTAGTTTATTCTGACACACCAATCCCCCATCTTTCTCTCAATAATAAAGGCAATGTTAGAAAAACAACAATTAAAGTTGGAAAAAGACATATATTTGGGGAAGAGATGAAGAGGCTAAAAGGACCTCTATTAGAAAAACGGAGGGAGTAACATATTACCCTGGTCTATCACAAACCTGAAGAGCATAGGAAAAATTATTTCAACTTCAAAACTATGTGATCAAGAAAGTAAATTCCAAGTCAATGAACTTTTTTTCTGGTCTTGGACCCCTGCGTGCCGCATTTTGCGGACCGACTAATCCGAGTAGAGTATTGTGGAGAGCATTTGGAGGTTTTCCCAACAATGCAATCTCCATGGCCAGGGCTCGAACCCGTGACCTCTGGTTAAGGGGATCAAGCTATCACAGGGAAAAATGATCACATGTATCTATGCTTTAATAAATAAATAAATAAAAACTAAGAAAACGAAAGAAAGAGGAAGGCCAAGAGGTCTTACTTGCGTGCCTTCTTCTTTTCTTTATAACGCATTACAGCATTACTCCTACTGCTTGAAGGGAGTGAATTTTCAGGACATGGAGTACACCATGGAGGCTCACCCATTAGAATCATTGGAGATGCTCCACAGTCCTGATTATCACCAGCACCACTCTCTGTTGGGCCAGAAAACGAAAGGTTAGAGTGACCTTGCCTCGCGAAACATATATTCGGCTCTGTTTTACAGCTCATCATGGAATCTTCTGATGCTGCGTTGCTACATGCTGGTTGTATGGCATTAACGTGTCTAACTGATGACCCCTGACATCATATGAAGAAATCTCAATTCTCTTATGGTGTGGGAATTTTTTATGAGGAAAGGAGATAAGAGGAAAGAAGAACAATTGTATTTAGAGAAGTTCCCTACACAATTACAGGAGAAAAAAAAGAGCCCGTAGACATATAAATATAAAATGACAGCAATTCAATGCCTATCCTCATACTTTATTAGTAAAGTTTCTATCCTGGGAAATGGAATTCAAAGAAAAATCATATCAGTGAGTCGAGAACAAAGCAAAAGAACAAAATGGCAAGGCATAGATAATAATTGTAGGTATATAAATATAAAATGACAGCAATTCAATGCCTATGTTTCTATCCTTGGAAATCAAAGTCCAAAGATCGGGGGGGGGGGTGCTACCTTTTTATTTTTATTTTCTTTTTTAATCTAATGACCGGCCATTTTCTTTTCTTTAAGTTATCAAGGTTCGCTCCTAGTTTCTGAACAAGGTCATGAGGCACTCGACTGCAAAATTATTACCAAAATAGCGTCATTCACAGATTGATAACCTTTTTTAGATTAAACAACAACAACAACAACAACAACAATAACATAATTCAATAAGTCTCCAATAATTGGGGGTATGGTCGTGGGAAAATATTATAATTCTTGTAAAAAATAACAAATTTTAATTCTTGCATTTTTTATAAAAAGTTATTGGTTTGTTACAATTGCTATATTCTTTTCCTCTTATTGTTGATAAAATGTTTACTTCGAATTTTGGAGGGACAATATTATATAATATCACAATTTTTTCTTCAAAAGACGAAGGATTATATAATATATATAAACAAAAATTGGGAAGGGATAATATTATATAACTTCAAATTTCTTTCGTTAAAAAGTGAAAAGATTCTATATATAACAAGTATACTAAACAAAAAATTCAAAACGAAATTGTCAAATATCCATGAATCAGCTCATTCCATGCAGACAAATGACCATGTATATTTTTTAGCTCCCCCGCATTTTTATTTGTAGAAGATTTTCATATTTACTATGAAATTTATGAAAATTGGTCTACTCCTTATTAAAGATATCTTGTTTAAGTCATTAAGAAATGGAGGACAGTGACGGATCCAATAATATAATTCACTGGGGTCATTTGATACACACAACAATTCACTGGGGTCATTTATACATTTATTATCTAAATGAAGTAAAATATATCATACATAATTAAAGAATTTTTTTTTTTTCACTGAGGTCATTTGACCCCAGTCACAGGCAATTGGATCCATCACTGATGGAGGAAGATACTAAACTTTTATATTTAAAGAAAGTTTTAGTATTCATCAGAGGATAAGCAGTGATGTGCAGATTTAAAGTAGGCTGCAAATTCATCGTGCTCATGAAATACGGCATATTCACCTGATACCTTGATGTACACAACTGGAAATTTTGATTGTAGCTGTTAGACTGAATTGTGGGGGGAAAAAAGACTCAGATAACTTGCTTCAACAGCTATGAGAAGAGAAGGGTGCTCTACTTTATTCCTACAGTGTTCTTGTCCACTCGAAACGTATCCCCATATGGGCCTATGGATGGTCCTCGTTAATGGTGGTGATGAAATATTTTTTGGGAAAAAAGAGAGGAGCAAAAGTAGACAGTCATGTGCAGCAGATCGCATGATGTGCATTGCTAGCCTCCTAATGACAAAAATAAACAGAAGGGCGATATTTCGTATGTTTTGATAGTTCTCAAAATTTAGCCTTCTAAAAGTTAAGAGGGCAAAATTCAAAATCTTGAAAGGGTCACTGAAGCTTTTTACCCTAAATATTAGAATACGAATTTACAAAAAATGTTACTTTTTGGGTACAGAAAACTTTCTGTTTAAGATAAAAGATAAAATAACATCAGCAATAATTTGAAAACACTTCCCCCCTCCCTTTCATGAAGAAAAACAATATTAAGTTGCAGGAATGACCAAACTGGGCACCCCTCAGAATAGAAAATTTTCCAAACTAATACAGAACCAAAGCTCATAGGAGACCTTCTTATATTGAATATACGATAATCAATAGATTTCCCAG
Source organism: Vinca minor (assembly GCA_026122235.1). Taxonomy (NCBI): domain Eukaryota; kingdom Viridiplantae; phylum Streptophyta; class Magnoliopsida; order Gentianales; family Apocynaceae; genus Vinca; species Vinca minor. The sequence goes on from JAOCZM010000120.1 coordinate 1,871,727, forward strand.
TGTTATCAATTTCGGATAGCGGCGCGGAGCAGCAGACCCCGAAAACGCTATAGCGGGATAGCGAATAGCGAGAGCGGCGCTATTTGGGTCGCTGGTTACTGGTGGAGAAGATTAGATGATGGAGATGAGAATAGATGGAGAAGAAAAGAGCAGAATGTTTTTTTTTATAGCTTTTAGCGGCTGTAGTTGTATTAGCCATTAGGTTTAGGGTTTCTTTAGATTTGTTATTCCCATTTTGCCCGTATTTTACACTCTTTTTTATTATTTTAATGGGCAAAAAATACTTTTCATCAATTTACCAAATTGCGCCGCTATTTGAGCCGCAATAGCACCGGCAATAATCCGCACCCAAAATCACCGATACTATGGAGGCCGCTCTGCACCGCTATCCCGCCGCAATTGACAACACTAAGATTTCCTCAGAGATTTTTATCCATGTCTTCTCCTTTGAAAAATTAGCTAATAAAGATGTCAATTCATAGACAATCTACTGATATAACCATGTCCATCTCTCTGGGGGTGTATTCAATCTAGATTCTATTGGATTTTTAAGGAGTTTTAAAGTCTATAGGTATTCAATTTGGATTTTTAAAAGTACAATGAAATCTAGAGGTATTCAATTTAGATTTTAAAAAGTACATTAAAATCTAGAGGTATTCAAAACTCTATAGATTCTCATAGATTTAATTAAATGTAGAATTTTGATGGATTTCCTAAGCTTAAATGTGTATTGTGAAATCTCTTATTTTTCCTCAATATTTTGATTTTCTCTCATTAATATAATATTAAAATTAAATGTCTTTGATTACAAATTTTTTAGTGATCTCATTTCTTTAAAATTATAAGAAAAATAAAGAAATATACAAACTAAAAAAAATGAGATTTTTTTTAACATCGTTAGAAAACTCAATATGAAATGTTTATTTCCCAAAAACAAGATATATTTTCATAATATCCAAACAATTTTCTTCTTGATCATCTTCAAATAGAAATTAAAGAAAGCAAACAATTTCTTCTCTATTTAACCACAAATTTCTATTTTTCAAACATGGATTTCATTTACCTGAAAGGGCAATGCACTCTATGTTACTCGGACCCTTCGTTTATGTCTGTTGTACCGTGTCCACACGACACGACATGGTTATGGGTATGGCATACTTACCGTTCTGGTCAACACCGATCAGATGCTTTGTTTTAGATGTTTAAGTACCCGACACCTGAATATATACCCGTACCCAACATAGAATGCACTTAAACAATGCAAACCGGTACAGAATGTCCAATACCAAAGCATCTTATCCATTTTAATTCCAAAATTTGAGGGAGAAACTCCTCAAACTAAAATGTGTGTCAAGCTTACCAATCTCAAACCCACCCCATCTCAACCCCCTCTCATCAAAAAGAGAAAAAAGGGAAACAAAACAAAAAAAAAAGCACCTCCTATCAATGACTTAAGCCTCCTAACACTATTGTTAAGATCTTTTCAATTTATCAAGATGAGGAAACAACATAAGTTACATTGAGACCACGGGGTAACAGGACGCACGACGGCTGCAAACATTTAAGGGAAAGAAGGGTGTCATCATTTGAACCCTTACAAACATAGGAAAAAAATCACATAAAATGGTTTACAACCTTCAAAATTATACAATTTGTAATACTGTCAAGCAAAGTTTTGGATGAAATCCTTGGACACAGCTATTGCAAGCATCTTCTAATCAAATGAACAGGTAGCATCTTTAGATTAAGAAGTGGGACCTCCTCTTTCAAGGCCAAGATGATACGTTCATGAAATTATGCACCAAACTGGTCTTAAAATCAATGGTAAACATTCATTGTTTTTACTCAGAGGAATTTCAAGAACATGGATACAACAAACCAAAGTTTCACGACAAGAATTGGAGGTAAATAAAGCACATATTCAAGTAGTAAAACAAAAGAACAGAAGGAGCAAATAGCAGTTAACATACCTCAACAACATGTACATCCTGGCAGCTTGAATGAGCACCAGATATCTCCCTAACAAATAATCCATCAATGTCATCATCTTCGAAAAGCTTTTCGGGGTCGTCAAGCCCCATTCCAAAAAGTTCATCATAGTTTTCAATACTCAAGTTGACTTCATCCATATTAAAGTTTTCATAAAATGTATCTTCTTCACATGAAGTAGGTCCTCTGGTTCCAGAATAGTAACCCTGCACATAACAGTTTGAAAAAGATAAGCAACAATAAAAGACAAAATGCCTTCAAACATTCTTCTTATTTTTGTGGGAACAAATTGAATATTGGTAATTCTACTAATGTCTTAATTATTTGAATAATGATCAGTATCGCACTCCAAAAGCTCCAGTTGTGTACATCAAGGAATCAGCTAGAGATGAAATTCATTGCATTCAAGAGAATTATTCAATTGCTAGAACAGAATATCATAATTTCATAAAACATGACATCAGCTACTTCATGAGAAGCATTTTACTTTTCGGGATTTCCTCTTCTTATCTCCTTAATTAGAATATGCAGTATCCACTACAGGTTAAACCATAGAGTGGTTCTGTGGTTCCAAAGCACCACCAAAAAAAGTAGAAATCATCTAAGTTAAGAAGTTAAAATATGAAAACTCAGTTTCTTAATCAGAATTTGAAACAATAAGTGGAATACTGAGAAGATATTGGTAGGCACAGGTGCAACAAAGATAGGAGGAAACATCTTCTTCTGCAACCCCTGATTGCACAATTGAAGGAAGTTTTGCCACACGAAGAGGAAGACCACCTTTGAGCATATATGCTTAGCCAATACATAAATGGAACTCTTTTTTAGGGGGAAACACGTATAAAAACAAGCCTTCTTTGAAGAAATCAGAGCATGTTATTTTCTTTAATCAACTAAGACTGTACTCAGACTCTTGAATGCCTCATAATCCAGCATGTTATTTATTTGGTTGGCCTCAGACATATTAGGTTTTCACTAGCCAAAATAAAGAGCATCGGCTTGCCCCACATCCCAATATCACAGGAACAGATATGAAGCCCTTCATAGTTGTTATCTCATTTTCCAAAAGATTCAAAATTACCTTGGGTGGAGCTGAAAATGTGGATCCAGCAGGCTGTTCTGTGTTCTGTAGCTTGGTGTTATGGGAAATCCCTGACGACCCCATCCCAATGGTGGATTTATCCATATTATGAAAGCTAGCTACACCAACTGCCACAGATGCATCTTGTATATTGTTCTTCCCTTCAGCATCTTGGCCATTGGGAGAACCCTCATTGATGGTCAACAAACCGATAACGCCCTCAGATGCTGCATCTCCCAGTGTAGGAACTTCCCCGAAGAATGGCCAAATATTAGAAAGTTCTGCAGATGAAGGGCAGCCTGAATAAGAATTGACAGCCTGTCTCTTATGTGCGGAACCATTATGCGCTATCCGATCACAATTTGGACAAAGAGAGACTTTCTCCTCAATACATCTCGCAAGTGCAGGCTGTTGATAACATCTTTCACATAAAAGTGTCCTGGAATGACGTCGTGAAAGGGAATTTGCTGAATGGACGTTGCGATCACAGGACAAACATAACGAAGCTGCATCAGAACCGCAGTATACAACAGACTTTTGCTCCCCACAAAAAACACATATATAACCCATAGTTTAGCTAATTCTTCTTTCGAAACCGATCTCTGTATTTATAGCACAATTTCTAAGCCTTCAAATGAACACTTCCAAACCAAAAGATAACAGATCCTCAGATGAATATGGATGAGCTACAATTGACTCTGCACTATCATCAAGAAAAATTGAAATAACCTGCAAGAAAGATGCAAAAGAAATATAATAATTAGAAAAACCTATAAGCCTTCGATCAAAGGACTACACAAACGTCTTTCTTGTTCTGTGATTGACGAGGAAAAGGGATAACCTAGCAGAAATAGCTCTTGGTCGTTACGGAACACGCTTTGATTAAATTAGTTTTGAGAACAAACTCAGATAAACATTGCATTAAATTAGTTTTTAGAACAAGAAATTGTGCAGTGGGAAAAGAACAATACATGCAAAGGGAATAACAGGGGACCCACAAATCAATGGGAAAAAAAGGAAGCAGGGAAATGCTCCGGCAGTGGAGAATTTTCAAACAACTACAACATCCAATTTTCTTCCAATGTCTGAACTTGCAGACAAAAATAAAAACTTTATTTAGGAAACAAGAAAAAAGAAAATGAAAACTTATTGCTTCGGCCCTCTAGTATAAAAAATAAAAATCAATCACGTATACTAAATTTAAAGGCAACGCCAACAGCAAAACCCTTTCAAAACTCAATCTGTAAATTGGAAAAATCAAATAAAGAACATAGGCACACAAAAAATAAAGGATAAGAGATGCATAATCCATAAGCTAAACAAGATTCCAATTCCTCAAACAAAACCCACAAACAGATCATCATTAAAAAATAAAACAAACCAAAAACAAGAAAAAAATTAAAGAAAAGAAAGCCCATTTCAGAAAGAAAAAAAAATGAAAATCCCAAGATAACTACTTTACCTAATTTAACAGTAAAGGGAGGGCAAAATCAAAGAGTACAAGTAAGCCTACCCTTTTGCAGCTTTGTAACAGTAGTACAAATAGAACCCTACTAACAGAAAAGATCGATCTTTCCAGAATCCTTCTCTCTTGTGTGCGAGGGAGAGCGAGCTTTGGTTTGGCGTTGAAAGTTTTTTGCTTTGTATTCGTTTATTGGAAAGTCTGAATTCTGACAAATGGATTATAATAATAATAAAACTGATAAAAAAGTGCAAAAGAGAAAGAGGAGAAAGAGGATTAGGGTGTATGAGGTGGGACCCTGTCCCTTTCAATGAAAAAGAAAAGTTAGGCCCCCTCTTTTTCCTGTTAAGGAGAAATTGGTTAAAATGGCTAAAAATTCAAATTAAACACTATTCACTTCCTGTTGATATAAGAGATTCACTAACTTATTTATCATTTTATCCCGATTTAGTAAATTAATTGGCTAAATTTTAGTTCTCTAGCACTACTCTATTTTTTTTCTGCTACAAATTTATTAGTATGTTTTATTTTTGCTTCTTTGGTTGATCGTGTGTGTGAATATACTCAATTGTTAAAAAAAAAAAACTATTATCAAATTGATTTCTATTATGTATTTTTTAATACGCTCTTTAATAATTTTCTTTATTATATAATAAAATTATTATACGTGGATTAATATAATAGATTGAGAGTGAATATAAATATTTGAATCAATTACATTGTTCACGTATAATAATATTATTCATGTACTCAAAAAATACTAAAAAGTGTAATAGAAGATTCTGATCCTCAAATTTCAGATCTCCCCTCCGTCATATGGCTTTCGAATCTCAATCATAACTCATCAATTAGTTAGCAAAATAAGCCATGATTCATCAATTGGTAAAACATTATTGTTATTGCACCCATATATTTTAATTAAAATACTCTTTAAGTTATAATTTTTCTTCATTTTCTTCCTTTACAGTTATTCTGTGTTCTTTTTCTTTCATATCTATCCCTACACATATTTATTAAAGAAGATAACTGTTTAATAATTAAAGTATGTTGAAATCCCACATCGACTAGCTAGTGAGTAAATTTGTTCTTTATAAGGATTGGGCAATCCTCACCCTCTTGAGGTACCTTTTGAGGGAATGAGTTAGGCCCAAATACTCTTGATCTTTTCTCTTCTCCTAGGGTTTTAGTTTTCTACATGGTATCAGAGCCACCTAGTTCGATGTTGGGTCCCCATTATTGTTCACGGTCCAGATGTCCAGCCCTGGTCGTGAGGGGGGTGTTGAAATCCCACGACTAGCTAGTGAGCAAATTTGTTCTTTATAAGGATTGGGCAATCCTCTCCCTCTTGAGGCACCTTTTGAGGGAATGAGTTAGGCCCAAATCCATTTTCTACAAAGTAAAGAGATGATATTTTACACTCACTTGACTTCTTTTATGGATAAAATAGCACTTATGCAAGTAAAATAAGTGTATAAAGAAGTGCCAGAATGATAAAGTTATCCAAAAACTTGCAGGACCATTCAAACATCACTTCCCACTTTCAAACAGAAAGTGGATGTTGTATAATTTTGAACTTTTGGTTTGTATACTATGATGACAGGCTCTCGAGAATTGAAGGGAAAAAAATCGTGACATGAGATTAGTAAAACACACTAATAAAAAAAGCACTTTTTACATTTACCTATGCGAAATTTTTTTTTACGTCGGTTATATGACGGCAATTGAGGGGTCGCATGGGAAGGCGCTGCAAAAATGTTACGACGGGAAGCGCTTGACGCAATTTTTTTTTTCAATGAGAATTTTTCTAATTGCGACACTTATTTCTCGACACAAAAACATAGCAAAAATGACTAGTTTGTGCATCGGTTATAATTTCCGACAGAATAACTGACACAAAAACATATAATGCATTAGGGACGAAGTCAGGAATTGTATTTTGTGGGGGTGAAAAACTGCAACAGTATGCCGACCTACCTATAAAAACTGCAAAAAAAAATAAAAAATTGGGGAGGCGAACTTGATAAAAAATTCTGAACTACATATAAAAATTACTATATCTAGTAGTATTTTTAAAAATCTCGGGGGACGACTGCCGGTAATGCGGCACCTTATACCTGTCGAAAATAGTTTTTCATAGTCGCAAATATTATAATAAAATTATATTTATTATTTTTTCGCGATGACACAATCTGTCGAAAATAATTTTTCACAATCGCAAATGTTATAATATCTCAAAAAAATAGTATACTAAAACCCGACGCTAGTAATTTTTGTTAACAACCAAGTTTTTAGCAATTTTATTAATTAACAATTAATACAATCATCCAATAAACACCTCATTCAACAATAAATAAAATATTACACAAATACCTCAAAAAAAAATAGTATACTAAAACAATCAAATGCAACCATTCAAAACTCTTAGTATCCATTTATACAAAGTAATTCATGATCATTAGTTGAAGAAACCATTAAGTAGGTAACTTGCTAATGTCTATTGCTAAATCCTATCTTGATAGTTTTCAAAAAGACAAAAAAAACAGTAGGGGTACCTAAAATAACATATTAATTCAAATGCTTCCAATTTCCATTCAATCAAGACTCATCTGAGGCCACCTTCTATTACTCATGCCTAGAATACTCCACACCATCATTTCCTGTCGTAGAAATACGTCCCCAGTAAAGACGGATCTTAGGAATCCGTCTTGAGAACCCTAATTTTTTTCCAACATTTTTTTTTTGCGTATCTTGAATTATTTTTGAATTTTTAGAGTTTGATAGGTTTTTAAAGGGTTATTAGGGTTTCTTGTGATTTATTAGTTTGTCTTAGGTTTTCTTATGGTTTCTTAGGTACTCACTCCATCCCAAATTATCTGTCCACTTTGTGTTTTGCAAAGAAATTAAAGTTTCATCAAATTCTATAGTAGGATAGGGTAAAATGTCAAAAATGACATTATTAAATTTTACTCCCAATTTAATTTTACCTTATTTTCTCTCTTTATTCTTCTCTCTCCAACCTTGAATGTAAGGGGTAGGATTGGAAAAATCATCATTAAACAGCCCTTTATTTAGAAAATGGATAGTTAATTTGAGATAGATTAAAAATAAAATGTGGACAGATAATTTTGGAACGGAGGGAGTATTGTGCAAAGAAGTTAAAATAAACACATGCAAGATACAAAAACATAACCGGGAAACAATTTTTGAAGCAAACTCGTACAATTTATTAATGTGATTCATTAATACATGACATTGATTTTAGCCAATACAACTAAAGAACTCATTGATAGCTACTTTCCGGGGGACAGTGGATCAAATTGACGGGGGCAAGTTTTACGGTTGTGGTCAGGTTCTTGACACTGCCCACATTTTTCCTAGCCTTTTGCAAATTGTTTTCTTTGTCCATCGGCTTTCTGAATCTTCTAGTTTGATTTCTTCCAGGTTTTGAACCTTTCATTTTTGGTGGATAGTGAACCAGCTCAAATGGTGAAGGTCTCCAGTGAGTCTCATCAAGCACCTGAATGAGGATGGACTCGTAAGTCTTCTTGTAGTTCTCCAATGAATAAATCAACGGAATATACTTCATTGCATCCAAATGTATGGATTTCCCAACATCAATGACATGTGAGCAAGGTGTAGAGTAATTGAACACAGAAAGGAGACTAGACTCTAATACCAATTGAAATACCCGAAAGGGAGAACCTTAGAGGGGGGAGGGTGAATAAGGGTCTCAAACCTTTTAACTTTTCTACCAAATTATTTTCTAAAGTTATCACCTTAACAACAATTATGTTCATTAAGCATATAAATGTGATTTAAAGGATTACCACTTAGACGACTTATGTGTGTATATGCAATACATAGGAATACAAGACAATGTATATGATCAAGGATTGTCTAGGTCAAGATTCATGTATGCAAAGCTTGTAAGAAAAAAACACATAAGTCATACGGACTAGCACTTAAGCAAGATATATAAAGCTTGTAAGAATGATAAGTGCAAGTCTTATACCCAATCCAAGGGAAGATATAACAAGCAATTAATCTAACTCCAAATAAACAAGTTAAGCTTATACAAACAAGTTCTTATGAGATGAAAACGCAATTGATAAAGTAAGAACTTAAAAGTAAAGAGTTAGAGTTAGGAGATCAAACACAATGATTTAGAGTGATTCGATCACAAAGATCTACATCCACGACCTTAGGACACACCTAAGGATTTTGGCAACTTTCCACTAGCTTGTCTTGAGAGATTACAAGGAAGGACAAAACCAACACATTGGTCTTTTATGAACTCATGCAACCTTCCAAATGAAAGGCCAACACATCAGTCCTTTTATGCACCTAGGAAACCCTTTACCCTTGGGAACTCTTTCTCTAACCTAGTCTACTAAGTCAGGAGGCTTTACGAACAGATTAAACCATACTTCGATTTCGGGTTCACCACTCACTCTAGTTTCTACAATTAAAAGAAAGATCCACTCCAACCCATTGGAGGCCCAAAACCCTCAGCCCTTTACAAAGAAAGATAATCACAACACATGAGATTTTACATTTAATCTCTAGAATACAAATCCCTCTATGCATATTGGATGTATACAAATGAAAACTCTAATTCATATCTGAGAATAGAAGAATAAGTAGATGAAACTCTTTCTCAAAAAGAAATATTTTTGATGAATGATTGAAAGTATTTAGCTCATAAAAGTGTTTGATTTGCTTGTCTAAAAAGTGTATACTAAAGCCCATCTACTGGCTTGAGCAAAAAAAAAAACCTTAAAAGTTATTTAAAGGGTCCAAAAATTGCAAGCAAATCGAGTTACAACGGATATATTTCTTCCTTGACAAGACAGCTTCAGTCGGCCGGATAGGATTTGAAGTTGTTCTGAAGTTAAGTTCAAAGGCTTCTGTGTATATGTCAGTCGACCGCAAAGGGTTTTCCAGTCGTCCGAATCAATGGTTTAGTCGACCGACCTAAAATATGGATTCCGAGATAATATACACGTTCGAGTCTTGGAACATTCAAAAGTGACTAAGAACAAAAGACAACTCGGTCGACCAGACAACATATGTCGGTCGACCGGACTTCATCCAATCATCCGAGGTCTAGGACCCGCTTGATCGAACTTCAGTCCAAAAGTGGTTTTTCCACTTGGTCACATTTCTAATGTTCCCAAAATCATGCCTAAGCATTTTTCAAGGTCTTTTAAAATAAATTTAAGACCTTTTTTTTTCCAACAAAGCCACCTATTGTGGTGGGGGGGGTTTGGCATGGATCCCTACCCGTTTATTGATAAAGCTGAAAATGGCCAATAGAACATAGATGGGGGAACTAAGCCAAAACCTCTAGATAGGTGGAAACAAATCCACTCCATACAATAGTAAAAATGACAAATGCCAAGCTAATCCATTTATAATCATGGATTAGGTGTTACAAAGAAACATTAGAATGCAAAGCCATAAAATTCATAAACAATGCAAGCTGAACCATTTATAAACATGGATCAGGTGTTACAAAGATGCAAACAGTAAAATGCAAAGCCATAAAGAGACAAAACAATGCAAAGCTAATCCATTTATTAACATGGATCATGTGTTACAAATGTACTCTCTAACTAAGGATGCAAAATAGTAAAAAGTAATGCCATAAAGAGGCAAAACATTTACATCATGCAACCTATTCTAAGATATATGAAGATAAGGAGTGCCCAAATGATCAAGCTTGACAAGACCCCCTAACTCGAAAGGAAGCGCATCATAAGAAGTATAATAAATGGATGATCTCGAAACACAAGCTACATTCGCTAGAGCATCTGCCACCCTATTAACCTCTATATAGATATGTTTCATATTCCCCTATCCAATGAGCAAAAGTACCCTCCGAAAAAGATGATCCAGATCCAAGAAGTCATAGAGCCTTTAGTGATCGCATGAGCCGGAATTTCCGAATCAGTTTGGATCAACACTGGAGAAATCCCATATTGAAGAACCAAGGACAAGCTCATGTAAAGTGCTTCCATCTCGGCTCTAATGCTCGTGATATCTACACCAAGAAAAATAGATAAGGCAGCAATAAACCACCCTCAATCCTTCTAATAATACCGCCTATCCCAGCAGTCCGTGGATTCCCTTTAGAAGCACCATCAATATTAAGAATATGTCGTTCTTCTCCAATTACATCATGCCAACGCAGAACTATAGTCTTCCTCAAGTTAGAAGTATGATTACCGCGACTTGTTGAAAATCCATTAGCATAAAGAAGTGTATGCGTATAGTCCCTAAAATGAGCCAATATACTCGACTGAGAAGTACATTTTGTCTCATAGACAAATCGACACCTCGCTTTCCATAATATCCAACAAACACACCAAGATAATAGCATCAATGATTTATGATGAGCTGTAGAGCCTGAATACCACCATAGAGAAAGCGTATCATTTAACCGATTAAATTGTCTATTACCAAGAAACGCCTTTGCGCTACTAGCCGCCTCCCTCCAAAAAGATCGAGCCAAAGGACAAGAAACAAAATGTGATTATATGTATCAATCCCAGCACAAAAAACACAACGAGACACAACAAGAATACCAAGTCTCATTCTATCCTTATCTAAAGCCAGACATTTATTCAACATTTTCCACTTAAAGATAGAGATAGAGAGAGGAAGTACCTTCAACCAGATGCATTCCCTTGAGAATTGTTTAATACCCGAGCCTTTATTGTGGGACATAACCGAGCAGAGAGTAAAATTACTAGCCTCCTTCTTCCAAACGAACTTGTCCTGACCATCGTTAGTGTTAGCCCAAAGGGCAAAATATCCTATGTTGTTTTGATGACAACAAACCATTGATAGTTCTAATGTTTGTGTGAGCATGTTCTTCTTAATAGGATCCTTAGCACTCACATCAACATTGATGAAAATGGTAAGTTAGCTTCTTGTGTAAACTTAAGGTATGTGTATTACACACAAGAATGCTATTATATGGAAGGAAGGAGGCAAAGAGGTTGCTTGGGAAATAGGGCTCTTTTAAGAGTCCCTAGATGCATTTGGCAAAGAGAAGTTATCATGCTAGTGTTTTAGTCTTCATTGGTTTTATCTTGAAAGCACTAGTATTTGCTCTTATTTGTACTAAGATCTTTTTGCCATGCTTCATCATGCTTCCTTGTACTTAAATTGTCCATATCCTATCTAATTACATCAAAGTTTGACATAATCAAAAAGGGGGAGATTGTTAGCCCTAAGGGCGATCAAACTCGGTTTTTGATAATGGACAAACACTTGATGTTGTGTCTAATGTTTATATCTTTGTGATAGAATATTGGAACATATATTGGAAGCTCTAAGTACTTCAATCAAGCCATTGAAAGCCATTGATATCAAGATTCAAGATATGCAAGGCTCATTTATCAAGATTGAAGATTGAAGACTTGGGTTTGGTTAGTTTAGCTTTGTTGTCATTAGTTGTTATCTTAGAAAGCTCTAACCAAAGCTCTCATGAACATAAGCTCTACACTCTAGTCTTGCATGCACACAAACACGTTTTCAAAAGGCTTAGTTTTCAAAAGGATTCTTAAATGTGTTCATATCTCAAAAGCCTTTGTTTTCAAAGTCTAAGTCCTTTAAAATGGTTTTCCAAGTGTTCTTACTTGTTACCTTTTAGGAAAACCTTTTAGACTTCTAAAGACTTCAAAAGATTTCAAAACATGTGAAAAATAAGCTTAGAAGTTCGGTCAACCGAGCTCAAGCTCGGATCAACCGAAGAGAAACTGAGAGGTGTAAAAAGTGGCTTCGGTCGACCTAGGCTGTGTTGGTCATCCGAACCCTCATCCGAAGGGTCATCCGAAGGGTCATCCGAGGTGTGATTTCGGTCAACCGAACTCTGCGAAAAACTAGTCGTTTTTTTACCGTTAAAGAGTCGTTTTTCAGCCTATTTTGAAATGTATAAATACTCCAAAGCTAGAGAATGACTCCATGACTTGCACATACATTTGACATTGATTTCTTATCAAGTCTAAACACCTTCAAAGAAAAAACACTTGATCTCCATGATCTAAATCAATCAAAGGTGTTCTTTCAAAAAGCAAGACAAAGAGTGGACTTTCATATGTTCAAAGAGCTATAATTGCTTGTGCTTCAAAGGTATAATTCTCACTTAGAAGAGTGATTTATCTTGTTCTTTAAACATTCAATTCCCTTTCTAAGTGATTGGGTAATTCTTGTAAAAGTCCTACTTTGTGTGGGCAATTTGTAAAGTCCTACTTAGTGTGGGCAAGTTCTTAGTGAGCTTTTGTATTGTGGTTGTGTTTGTAAAACTCTTAGTGAGTTAGCCACAAGTGTAAAATCTTCTTAGTGAAGTTGTTGCAAATCCTTGAGTGCGGCTCAAGGTAGTGGATGTAGATTCTAAGTGAATCGAACCACTCTAAATCCTTTGTCTTGTTATTGGGTTTTGCATTGCTATTATTTATCTTGCTCAAACTTATATTAGCATTGCAAAGAATCGAAAAAGTTGCCAAGATTAGTTAAAACCCAATTCACCCCCCCCTCTTGTGTTTTACAGTTAGTACCCAAAACCGCTTTAGGAAGCGCATCCAAAGATGAAGCCGAGAGGTGAGTGAGAAACCTACTCTTAGTCCATCCATTCTCGTCCATAAATCCTTAACTTGCGAATTCCAGAGTTGTTCCTTCGGTACGATAATGAAACTACTCAAGCTGCACGTAAGAGTAAAATTCTCGAAACAAAAATTAGTGTCTCCATTGCGAATCAATAAACCGATGTCTTTTTTAACTTCACATTTAACCGATTGCATTCTTCGCCAAATTGGGGAACATCCGACTTGGGTAGTGCTTTTAGTCACTTGATAAACATGACTACAATATTTGGTTTTTAGGAAATCTGACCAAAGAGACCGGCTAGTTCTAAACCGCCACCAAAGTTTCCATGAGAATGCATCGTAAAAAGTGTGAACCGAACTCAAACCAAGCCCATTACATTCCACATCCGAGAGAATCGGATTCTTGAGCCAAAAATTGTAGGTCCTTTTCTCGGTTTTTTTTTTTCCGATTCGTTTACGTATGAGCGGATCCTTCAGGGGAGGACTCATGGGTGTTTGGAACGAGTTTCCGCCCATGAATCCCTTCAGTGGTATCAGAGCCTTACTCATACGATTTGAATTCGATACACATCATAACATATATCAAATTCGATTTGGTATGTGTATTTGTGAAAAACAGAAAAGATTGATTCTTTGACTGCCTATCATATGTTTTCTATGATTATACAGCATAAACTGTTTATGATTCTGTCAATAATCTGATTATACCGCATAACCTACTTATGTTATCGTTTAATTTGATTAATTCGGTTATTATGCATAAACTGATTGTATGCCTCCTGCTGTTATTCTGATTAACCAATACATAATCCGATTATGTAAGTAAGGCAAAATCGGGGCAGAAAAACTCATTCGATGAGCTGATGTAGAATCAGATTTTTCTTGTACTTTATCATTCGATGATTCTGCCCCCAGACCCCGCAAGGGGGCCGCTGCCCCCTTGACCCCCCGCCCGCTAACCGGCTAGCGGGATCGCCGTCTGCGTCACGCAGATTCGTCGTTCCACTGACTTAAGACTTTGTATATGTACTCGTTGTTAATTTCATTGTGCTTTATGTGATTTTAGCATGGTGAATAGCATGGCCTACTATACCCCTTGTTTTACATATTTTCGGTTGTAATTTTATAATACGGCCTGCGAGCTGTTTTTTCAATGTTGTAAAATTGTAATCGCTTTCTTAAATTAGCTTTATTGCTTTAAATTGAAGGCTGGGTATGCCCATGCAACTATGTAACAAGGCTGGAGGCTGTTGGATCGAAGACTTTATCAATGAGATGGATATTGACTTAGATTGACCGTTGGCTCCCACAAGGCTCGTGGGAGTCATCATAGGATTAGGCCATGCTATTTCACGTTTAATTTTTTTTATGCTTTATATATTGCATGAGATGCTTGTATAATTGTATTACACGTTTTACTGTCTTATTCAAACCGAACGTTTTAACTAAGTCTTAAAATGCCTACCATACTCTAAGCACTCATTGAGCTTGGATCATCATTTTGTCTGCTTGCCAAAGCGACAGACAAGTGGTTATCTAAGCAAAGAGAGATGGGAAAAAAGTGATTTCCATAAGCTTAGACATGGTTCAACTTAGCTAGGCCATCAAAATAGTTTTGGTCCTAGGGCATAAAATGGGAAAAAGTCGGGACATATAGATGTCATTCCCATTAGATGTTTTTACTTTAATTATGGGTGTTAAGCCAAAGCTTTCCTATAACTATTGTAAAATATTTTTCCCCACTATTTATCAAGTGTTGAAATTGTGGAAAATGTTTTTTGCTCAAAAACTAATAACTTTGCAAATAATTTAATGTAGATAATGGCAACCAATACATCACACAATTCATTGCGGTCCGTCCTTGAGAAGGAAAAACTAAGCGGGACCAATTTCCTTGATTGGGCCCGCAACTTAAGGATTGTCCTTAAGCAGGAAAGAAAGTTGTATGTTCTTGATACGGACATTCCTGAACAGCCTGCAAACAACGCCCCTAGAGCTGAAAGAGATGCTTGGAAGAAGCATTTCGATGACTCTAACGATGTGACTTGTCTCATGTTAGTCACAATGAACACTGAACTTCAAAAACAGTTTGAAGGAGTTGAGGCTTTCCAAATGATGGGCCAGCTCAAGGAAATGTTCCAAGAGCAAGCTCGTCATGAAAGATTCCTCACTACTAAGGCGTTGAATAGTTGCAAAATGGCCTCTGGCACCTCTGTAAGTGCACATGTTTTTAAGATGAAGGGCTATTTTGACCAACTTGAGAAGCTTGGGGCTACCGTAGGTCATGACATGGCCACAGATATGATCTTGGGCTCACTCCCACCGGAGTATGAGCAATTTCTTATGAACTTCAACATGCATGCCATGGAGAAGACCATACATGAAATACATGGGATGCTCAAGTAGGCTGAACTGAACATTAAGAAGACCCCTGAAGTCTTAATGGTTCAAAAAGGGAATTTCAAGAAGAAAAGAAAGGGAAAGCCCATGGCCAAGAAGGGCAAAGGCAATAACAAGCCCAAACCCAAGGCCAAGGCACCAAAGGAAGGAGTTTGCTTCCATTGCAATGAACCGAGTCATTGGAAAGCGAATCTGCAAGCTCTATTTGGAAGAGAATATAAAGGGAAAAGCCGCTTTGACTGTCTCTCCGGTATTTATGTTATTGAAATTAACATGTCTGCTCCTACTTCATGGGTATTAGATACCGGTTGTGGATCTCACATTTGTGCAAATGTGCGGGGGTTCAAAAGGAGTAGATCACCGCAAAAGGAGAAGTGGACTCGAGAGTAGCGAACGGAGCAAGAGTTGTTGATGTAGCTACGGGACATTTAATTTAGTTTTGCCAAGTGGCCTTATTATAGAACTGAATAATTGTCTTTATGTTCCAACTTTGAGTAGGAATATTATTTCAGTTTCTTGTTTGGATATTGAAGGTTTTGAATTAAATATTATGAATAAAATTTGCACCATTCATAAGGATCGTATCTTTTATGGAGATGCCTCTTTGATGAATGGGCTTTATGTTCTTAACCTCGATGATTCCATTAAAAGGCCCATCTATAACATTAATACTAAGAGGTTTAAATCAAATGACTTAAACCAGACCAACTTTTTGCACTGTCGTTTGGGCCACATAAATGAGAAACGCATATCAAAGCTCCATTCAGATGGAATTTTGACATCATTTGACTTAGAGTCTTATGAGACTTGTGATTCTTGCTTGTTAAGCAAAATGACTAAAGCTCCCTTTACTGGACAAAGTGAGAGAGCTTCTGATTTGTTGGGCCTCATACATATATATGTTTGTGGACCAATAAACACAAGTGCTAGAGGAGGGTTCCAGTACTTCATTACATTCACAGATGATTTCAGTAGATATGGCTACGTCTATCTAATGAAACATAAATCATAATCTTTTGGAAGATTCAAAGAATTTCAAAATGAAGTACAAAATCAACTTGGTAAAAGTATTAAGACACTTCAATCAGATCGAGGTGGCGAATACCTTAACCAAGAGTTTGACGAACATCTTAGGGGTTGTGGAATTGTTTCGCAATTAACTCCTCCTGGCACACCACAATGGAATGGTGTATCAAAACGGAGGAATCGCACCTTATTAGATATGGTTCTATCTATGATGAATCAAACTAGTCTTCCAAATTTCCTTTTGGGGCTACGCCCTAGAAACTGCTGCATTTATATTAAATAGAGTTCCTTCTAATGCGGTTCAGAAAACTCCATATGAGATATGGACTGGGAAACGACCTAGTTTGTCATTTCTCAATATTTGGGGATGCGAGGCATATGTAAAACGCTTGTTATCTGATAAACTAGCCCCTAAATCTGACAAGTGTTTGTTTGTGGGATATCCTAAAGAAACTAAAGGATATTACTTCTATCTTCAATCAGAGAACAAAGTGTTTGTTGCTCGTAATGGTTAATTCCTCGAAAGGGAATTTATTTCAAAAGAGGATAGTGGGAGTAAGATCCATCTTGAGGAAATTCTAGATCCCCCAAACAACATCCGAACCAACTTTGGAAGTTCAAGCAAGCTCACGTGCCGATCATCGAGCTTCAATCTTTGACACAAGGCCCAAGGAGGTCGAGTCGGGTACATCAACAGACTGAGAGATATGGATTTCTCGTGACTGATGATCATCAGGTTGAACTAATTGATCAAGATGAACCCACTACCTACAAAGAGGCAATTCATAGTTCTGAGTCAGATAAATGGCTAGAAGCTATGAAGTCTGAGATGCAATCCATGTACGATAACCAAGTGTGGACTTTGGTTGACCCACCCGAATGGTGTAAGGTCATTGATAACAAATGGTGTTTCAAAAAGAAAACAGACATGGATGGTAATGTACACACTTTTAAATCTCGACTAGTAGTTAAAGGTTATAGACAAGTTCATGGTATTGACTATGACGAAACGTTTTCTCCTGTCGTTATGATAAAGTCTATTAGGATTTTACTTGCCATAGCTGCATATTATGACTATGAGATATGGCAAATGGATGTTAAGACTGCGTTTTTTAATGGAAACCTTCTCGAGGATGTGTATATGACACAACCTGAGGGGTTTGTTGATCCAACAAATCCTAGCAAAGTGTGTAAGCTTCAAAGGTCCATTTATGGATTGAAGCAAGCATCTCGAAGCTGGAATCGTCGCTTTGATGAACGTATTAAAGAATTCGGTTTCATCAAAAATGAAGACAAGCCTTGTGTTTATAAGAAAGTAACTAATAATGCAGTAGTGTTCCTTGTGCTTTATGTGGATGACATCTTACTGATTGGAAATGACATCCCCACATTACAAAGCGTAAAAGCTTAGGGTCGGGGAAGTGCTTTTCCATGAAAGACTTAGGCGAGGCCACATACATTTGGGTATAAGAAACTATAGAGATAGATCTAACAAAATGATTGGCTCGAGCTGTAAATGGATACATTGACAAGTGCATCAAACAGCTCGGGCTTTGCAAGACTCCAAAAAGGGATTCTTGCCCATGTCACATGGCATTAAACTCAGCGAGAACTCAAGGACCTTCCACAAGGGAGGACCAAGAGCGCATGAGTAAGATCCCATATGCTTGACCATTGGGTCTATTATGTACGCCATGATATGCACTCGCCCTGAGATGTCTCATTTGCTTTAAGTATGACTAGCATATATCAATCGACCTCGGAGAGTCACATTGGACTGCAGATCAAGAGCATTCTTAAGTACTTGAGAAGGACTAAAGATATGTTCTTAGTTTACTGAGGTCGGGAAGGAATTCAGTTGTAAATGGTTACACAGACGCAAGCTTCCAGACCGACGTAGATGATTATAGATCGCAATCTGGTTTTGTGTTTTGTTTGAATGGAGGTGCTGTGAGCTGGAAGAGCTCAAAGCAAGAAACCGTGGTCGACTCTACAACAGAAGCTAAGTATCTAGTCGCTCTGCAAGCAGCTAAAGAAGCTGTTTGGATTAGGAAGTTTGTTGATGAATTAGGTGTCGTCCCTAGCATTGTGAACCCAGTGGACCTCTATTGTGATAGTACTGGTGCCATTTCACAAGCTAAGGAACCTAGATCTCACAAACGATCCAAACACATTCTCAGGCGTTTCCATCTGATTAGAGAGATCATCGACAGAGGAGACGTTAGTATTTGCAAAGTTCATACAGACGACAACATTGCAGATCCATTGACCAAGCCACTCCCACAGCCTAAACATGAGAGTCATACTAGGTCAATGAGATTGAGGATCATGTATGATTTGACCTAGGGCAAGTGGGGGATCTGTTAGTAGTGCCCTAGGACCATTAGCATATGTTGTACGTTTTATCTTTTTGAGCATTTCATATGAATAGTAAATTTTGCTTATGAACATCAAATGCGTGATTTGATAGTAAAACTCATTTGCTTATGTAATTACTATTCTAGTTGTCCCTAGTTTTATGTAATCTATTTTACAATGAAATAAAACTAGTATGATGTTTGATTGATGATTACGTTTTACTAATCATGTGTAATGAATACAAATCATATCATAGATGCAATATATAGGGATACATTGTATTGGACGTGATCCGTTAGAGAAGTAATACTTCATGGTCCTTAGTCATAAGTATTACTTCCTCAATACTATTTTAGAATCCTTAGACCTTATGTCTCCATTTGATTCTAGCATGAATGGAGCCACGTTTTGACTCGTTCGTACGTTGCTTTTAATCGAGTAATCAATACGACTGATGATCAGATGTAGTGTCCTATCATGGCTTGAATGTGAGAAGCATTGTAAGGAATTTATCCCTCTCTTATTAGAGAGAGATATCCATGGGCCCCTCGATAGGGAAAAACTGTTTAAATGCATGGCCGTGCTCGAATGTATTTAATAAAGTGGTTATTAAATATTGTTTGTTGGAACAGTCTACCTGGAGATCTAGCATAAATACAATTAAGCTTAATAAGGGTGACGACTACCATGCCTTATGCTTAATTAGGATATCACGAGACAAAGGGATTAAATAGTGGATTGATATTAGGTTCCACCGTAAATTCATTCACTTTGGGTAGTCACAATGTCCTTCTAGGGACCGCTTGTGATTTATGAACACATACTACTACTAAGTGTGTTTTCATTGCCATTGTGAGATGAACCTACAGGGTCACACGCATAGACGAGCTAACGAGCATAATGTCCAGATTCAATGAATCTAGAATGTGTCTAGGTTCATTGTATCTGACATTTATTTTTCTGAGAATAATAAAGCGTTATTATTCGAATTATAGATAAGGGGCATTTTCGGTATTTGGTTAATAGCTGGGATTACGTGGGAGTTATTATCCGATAAAGACTCCCATTACCAGCAGAAGTCTAGGGGACGTGGGAGTTAAAGACTCCCATTGCCGAGAGAAGTTGAGGGTGTGAGAGTTGGTTATGGGAACAAACTCTCATACCCTATATAATGATCTCCTGGCCGAAACACCAGCTAATCAAGCTTTCAACCGCAATTGACCAAAGAACACCCGAAATCAGAAATTGGATTCTGCCTTCTCCCTTTCTCCCTAATTCCAGAAACTTAGAAAAACGGAGAGCTAGCATTCGCTGCCCGTTTCGTCGCGTGGATACTGGTAGGGAGTAATTCCGCAAGGGAGGACTCAAGGTGATCATTGCATCCGAGCCATAAAGACAGGATTTTCCATTCAAGAATCGGATTCTTGAGCCAAAAATTGTAAGTCCTTTTCTCGGTTTTTTTTCCGATTCGTTTACGTATGAG
Organism: Vinca minor; assembly: GCA_026122235.1. Taxonomy (NCBI): domain Eukaryota; kingdom Viridiplantae; phylum Streptophyta; class Magnoliopsida; order Gentianales; family Apocynaceae; genus Vinca; species Vinca minor. Next base: position 1,892,138 of record JAOCZM010000120.1, read on the forward strand.
CGGATCCTTCAGGGGAGGACTCATGGGTGTTTGGAACGAGTTTTCGCCCATGAATCCCTTCACTATTAACCTCTTCCGACAGTGGGAGTCTTTAACTCCCACGTCTTGTAAACCTTTACTGGTAGTGGGAGTCTTTATCGGATAATAAATCCCACGTAAGCCCAGCTATAATAACCAAATACCGAAAATTCCCCTCCTTAATCTCTAATTCAAATAATAACGTTTTATTATTCTCAGACAAGTGTTTGTTTGTGGGATATCCTAAAGAAACTAAAGGATATCCTTCTATCTTCCATCAGAGAACAAAGTGTTTGTTGCTCGAAATGGTTTATTCCTTGAAAGGGAATTTGTTTCCCAAAATGATAGTGGGAGTAAGATCCATCTTGAGGAAATTCAAGATCCCCAAACAACATCTAAACTAACTTTGGAACTTCAATCAAGCTCACATGCTGATACTGAGCTTCAATCTTTGACACTAGGCCCAAGGAGGTCGAGTCGGGTACATCAACAGCCTGAGAGATATGGATTTCTCGTGACTGGTGATCATCATGTTGAACTGATTGATCAAGATGAACCCACTACCTACAAAAGAGGTAATTCATAATTCTGAGTCAGATAAATGGCTAGAACTATGAAGTCTGATATGCAATCCATGTACGATAACCAAGTGTGGACTTTGGTTGACCCACCCGAAGGGTGTAAGGTCATTGATAACAAATGTTGTTTCAAAAAGAAAACCGACATGGATGGTAATGTACACACTTTTAAATCTCGACTAGTAGTTAAAGGTTATAGACAAGTTCATGGTATTGACTATGACGAAACCTTTTCTCCTGTCGTTATGATAAAGTCTATTAGGATTTTACTTGCCATAGCCGCATATTATGTCTATGAGATATGGAAAATGGACCTTAAGACTGCGTTTCTTAATGGAAACCTCCTTGAAGATGTGTGTATGACACAACCTGAGGGGTTTGTTGATCCAACAAATCCTAGCAAAGTGTGTAAGCTTCAAAGGTCCATTTATGGATTGAAGCAAGCATCTCGAAGCTGGAATCGTCGCTTTGAATAACGTATTTAAGAATTCAGTTTCATAAAAAACGAAGACGAGCCTTGTGTTTATAAGAATGTAACTAATGATGCAGTAGTGTTCATTGTGCTTTATGTGGACGACATCTTACTGATTGGACAAAGCGTAAAAGCTTGGTTGGGAAAGTGCTTTTCCATGAAAGACTTAGGCGAGGCTACATACATTTTGGGTATAAGAATCTATAGAGATAGATCTAACAAAATGATTGGCCTAAGCCATAGTGGATACATTGACAAGGCACTGAAACGGTTCAGTTTGCAAGATTCCAAAAAGAGATTCTTGCCCATATCACATGGCATTAAACTCAGCAGAACTCAAGGACCTTCCATAAAAGAGGACCGAGAGCGCATGACTAAGATCCCATATACTTCAGCCATTGGGTCTATTATGTATGCCATGATATGAACTCGCCCGGATGTTTAGTTCGCTTTAAGTATGACTAGCAGATATCAATCTGACCCTGGAGAGTCACATTGGACTGCAGTCAAGAGCATTCTTATGTACTTGAGAAGGACTGAAGATATGTTCTTGGTTTATGGAGGTAAGGAAGGAAGTCTGCAAGCTTCCAGACCGACGTAGATGACTTTAGATCGCAATATGGTTTTGTGTTTTGTTTGACTGGATGTGTTGTGAGCTGGAAGAGCTCAAAGCAAGAGACCGTGGCCGACTCTACAACAGAAGCTGAGTATTTGGCAGCCTCTGAAGCAGCTAAAGAAGCTGTTTGGATTAGGAAATTTGTTGATGAATTAGGTGTTGTCCCTAGCATTGTAAACCCAGTGGACCTTTATTGTGATAGTACTGGTTCCATTTCACAAGATAAGGAACCTAGATCTCACCAACGATCCAAATACATTCTCAGGCGTTTCCATCTGATTAGAGAGATCATTGATAGAGGAGACGTTAAAATTTGCAAAGTTCATACAGACGACAACATTGCAGATCCATTAACCAAGCCACTCCCGCAACCAAAACATGAGAGTCATACTAGGTCAATGGGATTGAAGATCATGTATGATTGGACCTAGGGCAAGTGGGAGATTGTTAGTAGTGCCCTAGGACCATTAGCAAATGTTGTACGTTTTATATCTTTTTGAGCATGTCTTTGAATAGTTAATTTTGTTCTGAACATCAAATGCGTGATTTGATAGTAAAACTCATTTGCTTATGTAATTACTATTCTAGTTGTCCCTAGTTTTATGTAAGGTTCTTTACAATGAAATAAAACTAGTATGATGTTTGATTGATGATTTTGTTTTACTAATCATGTGTAATGAATACAAATCAAATCATAGATGCAATATATTGGGATATTGTATCGGACGTGATCCGTTAGAGAAGTAATACTTCATGGTCCATAGTCTTAAGTATTTTTTCCTCAATACTATTTTGGAATCCTTAGACCTTATGTCTTCATTGATTCTATCATGAATGGAGCCATGTTTTGACTTAGTCGGACGTTACTTTTAATCGAGTAATCAATACGACTGATGATAGGATGTAGTATCATTTCATGGCTTGAATGTAAGTATCATTGTAAGGAATTTGTCCCTCTCTTATTAGAGAGTGGTATCCATGGGCCCCTCGATAGGGAAGACTATCTAAATGCATTGCCGTGCTCAAATGTATTTAATAAAGTGGTTATCAAATACTATTTGTTGGAACAGTCTACTTGGAGATCGAGCATAAACACAATTAAGCTTTATAAGGGTGACGACTACCATGCCTTATGATTAATTAGGATATCGCGAGACAAAGGGATTAAATTGTTGATTTATATTAGGTTCCATCGTAAATTCATTCACTTTGGGTAGTCACAATGTCCTGCTGGGGACCGCTTGTGATTTATGAACACATACTGCTACTAAGTGTGTTTTCATTGCCATTATGATATGAACCTACAGGGTTACACACATAGACGAGTTAACGAGCTTCATGTCTAGATTCAATGAATCTAGAATGTGTCTAGGCTCATTGCATATGACATTTTGTTTCTCTGAGAATAATAATACGTTATTATTTGAATTAGAGATTAAGGAAGGGCATTTTGGTATTTAGTTATAGCTGGGATTACGTGGGAGTTATTATCCGATACAGACTCCCACTACCAGCAGAAGTCTAAGGGATGTGGGAATTGTGTTTGAAACAACCTCTCACACCCTATATAACCTTCTCTTAACCGAAACCCTAGTAACTAATGCTTCAGCCGCAAAAATACCAGAAACCTAGAAATCAAATTTCTTGTTTTCGCTCTCCCTTTCTCTCAAAATTCCTGAAACTCAGAAAAATGAAGAACTAGCAATCGCTGTTCGTTTCGTCGTGTGGATACCGGTAGGGAGTAATTCCGCAAGGGAGGACTCAAGGTGATTGCTGCCAAGAGCCCAAAGACAGAATCTTTAACCGGAAAAATGTAAGTTTTTCGTCTGCTTTCGATTCGTTTTTGTATGAGAGGATCCTTCGGGGATCCTTCGGGAGGACTCATGGGTGTTTAGAACGAGTTTCTGCCCATAAATCCCTTCACTCACCCCACCCCTTATTTCTCTCCCACAACACCCTTACATACACACTCACTCACACATGTAGATGTGCCAGTTTTGACCAAGTCCAACTGGTCCGGTCGGCCAGAGAAATGGTTCTCGGCCGACCGGAGTGACAAAAAGTTAGGTCGACCCGAGACAACTCTATCCAATTGAGCACCTATATCAAATGTAAACTCCAACAAGCCCAATCCAGTTGATTATAGTGTGTGACCCTTTAGGTATTTGCTATGTTAGTCATGACAACAATTGTCAACAGTAATGAAAGGTATCTAGCAACACATCGTTACTCCCAGTTCACAAATAGTCCTAGTGATTCAAGTAACCACAAGTATGATTTTTTGTATCTAATCCCTTTGTCCTCGATATCTAGATTGAACACAAATTACGGAGTATGTCAAAATTGTATAGTCTAATCAATCAGTTTCTTGATTCCTGAGTAGACTAATCAAATGACATTAATATCTCATATTAATTCACTTGTTCATGGCCCAGAATTAGTCTTACTTAATCAAGGGGCCCAAGATATCACTCATGTTGTATAGGAGGGACAAATCCTCTATCTATCACACCTCATCCTACACATGGTTCATAAATACACCCAACAAATGCTTTTATAGCCCATCTAGTTACAAACGGCGTTTGACACCATCAAAGTGTACCATTTTCCATTTATGAAATCTTGCGTGATCTCAAATCGAAGGATTCTTATACAAACAAAGTCATTATAAAACATTGTTGACATTTATACAATAATCCATGAAATGATATTATAAGAGGGTCAGTCCAGTATCAAATACCCATGTGTTTGATTTAATATCTCCATATTTAATCATAACACATACTAGTCTCCACACATTATTGTTGTCCTTAAATTCCACAATAATGATTGACGAGGGACATTTTTAGAATAGTTCAATGTAACAGTTACATAACTATCTAAGGACGTTATTATATGTTTTAATACAAAAAAGCACAGCCGCATTCAAAACAATAAAAATGGAATTCATGCCTTAAAATTTCATCACATGAAAAGAAATACACAATCTCCAACTTACACTAAAGACAACCACCTTGCATTTTAGTGTATATTGTACATAAGAACTATCTCTTAGACTAGTTCTCTTGGTATATAATACCCATGCTACAAGTATGGCGATCATGCTGCTGTTGTTTTAGCAGCTTCGACAGTGGGTGGCCGTGTTACCGTCCGTATAAACTAAGCAAATATTCACATATTCTCTATCAATGATCTCTCAGGTCAGCTAATACCGTCGCTGTATATGTTTGGACCTTTGGTGAGACCGTTGTTCTCTTTGATATATGTGAAGGGATTCATGGGTGAAACTCGTTCTAAACACCCATGAGTCCTCCCCCGAAGGATCCACTCATACCATAGGAATCGAAAAAAAAAACTAGACAGAAACTTACTTTTCGGGTTCAAGAATCTGATTCTTGAATGAAAGTTGTTGTTTCTTGGATACGTTGCTGCCACCAATGGATTTCCCTTTGCGGAATGTCCCTCTACCGGTATCCACGCGACGAAACGAACATTGATTGCTAGCTCTTCGTTTTTCTGAGTTTCGGGAATTAGAGAAAAAGTGAGAGGCAGAATAGAAAATCTGATTTTCTAGGTCTTTTGGTATTTCGGCTGAAAGGCATTAACCCCTAGGGTTTCGACCAAGAGAAGTTTATATAGGGAGTGAGAGGTTGTTTCAAGCACAACTCACACGTCCTATCCACCTCTTTTGGCAGTGAGAGTCTATAACTCCCACGTCCTCTAGACTTCTGCTGGTAGTGGGAGTCTTTATCGGATAATAACTCCCACGTAATCCCTAGCTATACCGAAAATGCCCATTATCTCTAATTCGAATAATAACGCTTTATTATTCTCAGAAAAATGAATGTCAGATACAATGAACCTAGACACATTCTAGATTCATTGAATCTGGATTTGAAGCTCGTTAGCTCGTCTATGCGTGTGACCCTGTAGATTCATATCACAATGGCAATGAAAACACACTTAGTAGTAGTGTGAGTTCATAAATCACAAGCGGTCCCTAGCAGGACATTGTGACTATCCAAAGTAAATGAATTTACAACGGAACCTAATATCAATCCACTATTTAATCCCTTTGTTTCGCGATATCCTAATTAAGTATAAGGCATGGTAGTCGTCACCCTTATTAAGCTTAATTGTATTTATGCTTGATCTCCGGATAGCCTGTTCCAACAAATAGTATCTGATAACCACTTTATCAAATACATTTGAGCAAGGCCATGCATTTAGACAGTCTTTCCCTATCGAGGGGCCCATGGATATCTCTCTCTAATAATAGAGAGGGACAAATTCCTTACAATGCCTCTCACATTCAAGCCATGATAGGACACTACATCCGATCATCAGTCGTATTGATTACTCGATTAAAAGCAACATACGACTTAGTCAAAACGTGGCTCTATTCATGCTAGAATCAATGGAGACATAAGGTCTAAGGATTCTAAAATAGTATTGAGGAAGTAATACTTATGACTTAAGGACCATGAAGTATTACTTATCTAACGGATCACGTCCGATACGATATATCTCAATATATTACATCTATGATATGATTTGTACTCATTACGCATGATTAGTAAAACATAATCATCAATTAAACATCATACCAGATTTATTTCATTGAAAAGTGGATTACATAAAACTAGGGACAACTAGAATAGTAATTACATAAGCAAATGAGTTTTACTATCAAATCACGCATTTGATGTTCAGAAGAAAAATTAACTATTCAGATGAAATGCTCAAAAAGATATAAAACGTACAACATATGCTAATGGTCCTAGGGCACTACTAACAATCTCCCACTTGCCCTAGGTCCAATCATACATGATCCTCAATCCCATTGACCTAGTATGACTCATATGTTTAGGCTGCGGGAGTAGCTTGGTCAATGGATCTGCAATGTTGTCGTCTGTATGAACTTTGCAAATACTAACGTCTCCTCTGTCAATGATCTCTCTAATCAGATGGAAACGCCTGAGAATGTGTTTGGGTCGTTGGTGAGATCTAGGTTCCTTAGCTAGTGAGTACACAACATGGAATACATGATAAATCCAATTGTCGAAGCATATGGAATCTCACTCATGTGTTCTTTCTCATCCAGTGTCTTAGCACACTATTGTTTTGAAAGAACTATACCAAGTGCTATAGAACAAAGACCCTTTTTTGGACTCTTGCATGCTAAACCGATTTAGCACTTTGTCTATATATGTACTCAGACTTAGGCTAAGAAGTCTACGTGATCTATCTCTATGGATCTTAACTCCTATGATTAAGCTTGTTTCACCTAAGGCCTTCATAGAGAAACATTGTCCCAACCAGAGCTTTACACAGATTCCAATGGTGGAATGTCATTCCCTATGAGTAGTATGTCATCTACATACAAAACCAGAAATACCACCGAGTCTCCACTAAACTTCTTATAAACACTGGGGTCATCAACGTTCTTGAAAATACCGAACACGCGTACGGCTTCGTCAAAACGTCGATTCCAACTTCTAGAAGCTTGCTTTAGTCCATAAATTGACTTCAATAGCTTACATACTTTATTGGCGTTATTTGGATCGACAAAACCTTCGGGTTGTATCATATACACTTCCTCATCTAGGATTCCGTTAAGGAAAACTGTTTTGACATCCATTTTCCAGATCTCGTAATCATAGTATGCATCAATAGCAAGCAAGATATGAATGGATTTGAACATAACTACAGGGGAAAAGGTCTCATCATAGTCAATACCATGAATCTGTTTAAAACCCTTCGCGACAAGTTGCCCCTTGTACGGTTGAACATTCCCTTCCATGTCAGTTTTCAATTTGAAAACCTACTTGCACCCTATTGGGGTTATCCCCTCAGGCATATCTACCAAGATCCATACTTGGTTAGTTTACATGGAATCCATTTCGGATCTCATGGCCTCAAGCCATTTCTCATAATATGGACTAGTAATTGCTTGACTATTGGTTGTAGGTTCATCGTGATCAATAAACATAACATCTCCAAGTCTTGTTACGAAAAATCAAAAAATTTCGGGTGATCTACGAACTCTACTAGACCTACGTAATTCTTGTGTTTCTGGAACTGGCTCCAAAACAACTTGTGTAGTTTATCCCAATTCCACCTGCTGGTCACTTGTGCCTGAAACTTCACCAAGTTCCCTTGGAATTTCATCAAGCTGTGGGACTTCATTAAGTTCCACGTGGCTCCCACTTGTTTTCCCAGAAAGAAATTCCTCTTCTAGAAAAACTTCGTCCGTTACGAGCAACAAAAACTTTGTTCTCGTTCGGGATGTAGAATAGCACCCTTTAGTTTCTTTGGGATACCCCATAAAGGTGCACTTGACCGACTTTGGGCTCGGCTTGTCCAAAATTGGACGTCTCACAAATGCCTCACAACCCCAAATCTTTAAGAAAGACATACTAGGACGCCTCCCAGTCCATATCTGATATGGTGTCGTTTCAACAGATATATATGGAACTCTGTTTAGTGTTAAAGTTGCTGCTTCTAAAGCAAATCCCCAAAAGAAGTTTGGAAGGCACGTGTGACTCATCATTAATCAAACCATATCTAATAGAGTTCGATTTCTCCTTTCGGATACACCATTCCATTGAGGAGTAGCCGGAGGAGAAAGTTGTGAAACAATTCCACAGCTCTTTAGATAGTCACGGAATTGTCGGCTTAAGTATTCCTCACCTCGATCGGATTGAAACATCTTAATACTTTTGCTAAGTTTGTTTTCTAATTCGTTCTTGTACTCTTTGAACTTTTCAAAGGCCTCAGACTTGTGTTTCATAAGAAACAAATATCCATAACGACTGAAATTGTCAGTAAAAGTAATGAAATATAGATAACCACCTCTTGCATGGACCACATACATCACTATGTATTAGTTCCAACAACCCCTTTACTCGTTCTCCAATTCTAGTAAAAGGAGAATCAGTCATCTTACCCATTAAACAAGGTTCGCATGTATCATATGATTCAAAATCAAATGATTCCAACAATCCATCTTTATGGAGTTTGGAAATGCGGTTTTCGTTTATATGGCCTAAGCGACAATGTCAGAGGTATATAAAATTAGACTCTTTGGTCTTTATCCTCTTTGTATTTATGTTATAAACCGGTGACTCTAGGTCTAGCAAGTATAAACCATTCATCAATGTAGCACTACAATAAAAAAACATCATTTGGGACCGCTGTCTGCGTCGCACGACCGTCCGCGTTCCGCTGACCTAAGACTTTGTATATGTACTCGCTTTTATTTCATTATGCTTTATGTGATTTTTATCATGGTGAATAGCATGGCCTACTATACCCCTCTTGTTTTACATATTTTTGGTTTGTAATTTTATAATACGGCCTGCGAGTCGTTTTTCAATGTTGTAAAATTGTATTTGCTTTCTTAGATTAGTTTTACTTCTTTACATTGAAGGCTGGGTATGCCCATGTAATTATGTAACAAGATTGGAGGACGCTGGATCGAAGACTTTATCCATTAGATTGACCCTTGGCTCCCACAAGGCTCGTGGGAGTCATTATAGGATTAGGCCATGCTATATCACATTTACATTTACGCTTGATATCTTGCATGTGATGCTTATTTTATGTCTTATGGAGTTTGATTTATTATACGTCACATAAATCGTTTCAATTAAGTCTTAAAATGCCTACCATATCCTAAGCACTCCTTCAGCTTGGATCATCATTTTGTCTGCTTGCCAAAGCAACAGATAAGTGGTTATCTAGGCAAGAGGAGATGGGAAAATAGTGATTTCCATATGCTTAGACATAGTTTGACTTAACTAGGCTATCAAAATAGTTTTGGGCCTAGGGCATGAAATAGAAAATAGCCGGGACATATAGATGTCATTCGCATAGGTTGATTTTACTTTAATTATGGGGATAAGACAAAGCTAACTTATAACTATCGTAAAATGTTATTTTCCACTATTTATCTAGTGTTGAAATTGTGGAAAGATTTTTTTTGCTCAAAACTAATAACTTTGCAAATAATTTAATATAGATAATGGCAACCAATACTTCACACAATTCATTGCGATCCGTCCTTGGGAAGGAAAAACTAAGTGGGACCAATTTCCTTGATTGGGCCCGCAACTTAAGGATTGTCCTTAAGCAGGAAAGAAAGCTATACGTTCTTGAAACGGACATTCCGGAACAGCTTGCAAACAACGCCCCTAGAGCTGAAAGAGATGCTTGGAAGAAGCATTTTGATGACTCTAACGATGTGACTTGTCTCATGTTAGTCACAATGAGCACTGAACTTCAAAAATAGTTTGAAGCGGTTGAGGCTTTCCAGATGATGGGCTAGCTCAAGGAAATGTTCCAAGAGCAAGCCCGTCATGAAACGTTCCTCACCACTAAGGCATTGAACAGTTGCAAGATGGCCCCTGGCACCTCTGTAAGTGCACATATTCTTAAGATGAAGGGCTATCTTGATCAACTTGAGAAACTTGGGGCTCCCATAGGTCATGACATGGCCACAGATATGATCTTGTGCTCACTCCCACCGGAGTATGACCAATTTGTAATGAACTTCAACATGCATGCCATGGAGAAGACCATACATGAAATACATGGGATGCTCAAGCAGGCAGAATTGAACATTAAGAAAACCCCTGAAGTCTTAATGGTTCAAAAAGGGAATTTCAAGAAGAAAGGAAGGGGAAAGCCCATGGCCAAGAAAGGCAAAGGAAAAGGCAATGACAAGCCCAAGCCCAAGCCCAAGCCCAAGCCCCAAAGCCAAGGCACCAAAGGAAGGGGTTTGCTTCCATTGTGGCGAACCAGGTCATTGGAAACGGAACTGCAAACTCTACTTGGAAGAAAAGAAAAAGGGAAAAGTCAGTTTGACTGTCTCACCAAGTATTTATGTTATTGAAATTAACATGTCTGCTCCTACTTCATGGGTATTAGACACCGGTTGTGGATCTCACATTTGTGCAAATGTGCAGGGGTTCAAAAGGAGTAGATCACTGGCAAAAGGAGAAGTGGACCTGAGAGTAGCGAAAGGAGCAAGAGTTGTTGTTGTAGCTACCGGGACATTTAATTTAGTTTTTGCCAAGTGGCCTTATTATAGAACTGAATAATTGTCTTTATGTTCCAACTTTGAGTAGGAATATTATTTCAGTTTCTTGTTTGGATATTGAAGGTTTTGAATTAAATATTCTGAATAAAATTTGAACCATTCATAAAGATCGTATCTTCTATGGAGATGCCTCTTTGATGAATGGGCTTTATGTTCTTAACCTCGATGAATCCATTAAAAGGCCCATCTATAACATTAATACTAAGAGGTTTAAATCCAATGACTTAAACTAAACCTACTTTTGGCACTGTCGTTTGGGCCACATAAATGAGAAACGCATATCAAAACTCCATCAAGATGGAATTTTGACATCATTTGACTTAGAGTCTTATGAAACATGTGATTCTTGCTTGTTAGGTAAAATGACTAAAACACCCTTTACTGGACAAAGTGATAGAGCTTCCGATTTATTGGGCCTCATACATACAGATGTTTGTGGACCAATAAACACAAGTGCTAGAGGAGGGTTCAACACTTCATTACGTTCACAGATGATTTCAGTAGATATGGCTACGTCTATCTAATGAAACATAAATCAGAATCGTTTGGAAGATTCAAAGAATTTCAAAATGAAGTACAAAATCAACTTGGTAAAAGTATTAAGATACTTCGATCAGATCGAGGTGGCGAACATCTTAGAGTTTTGGAGTCAGACCAATCTTCCAATTTCCTTTTGGAGTTACGCCCTAAAAACTGCTGCATTTATATTGAATAGAGTTCCTTCTAAAGCGGTTCAGAAAACTCCATATGAGATATGGACTGGGAAACGACCTAGTTTGTCATTTCTCAATATTTGGGGATGCGAGGCATATGTAAAACGCTTGTTATCTGATAAACTAGCCCCTAAATCTGACAAGTGTTTGTTTGTGGGATATCCTAAAGAAACTAAAGGATATTACTTCTATCTTCAATCAGAGAACAAAGTGTTTGTTGCTCGTAATGGTTAATTCCTCGAAAGGGAATTTATTTCAAAAGAGGATAGTGGGAGTAAGATCCATCTTGAGGAAATTCTAGATCCCCAAACAACATCTGAACCAACTTTGGAAGTTCAAGCAAGCTCACGTGCTGATACTGAGCTTCAATCTTTGACACAAGGCCCAAGGAGGTCGAGTCGGGTACATCAACAGACTGAGAGATATGGATTTCTCGTGACTGATGATCATCAGGTTGAACTAATTGATCAAGATGAACCCACTACCTACAAAGAGGCAATTCATAGTTCTGAGTCAGATAAATGGCTAGAAGCTATGAAGTCTGAGATGCAATCCATGTACGATAACCAAGTGTGGACTTTGGTTGACCCACCCGAATGGTGTAAGGTCATTGATAACAAATGGTGTTTCAAAAAGAAAACAGACATGGATGGTAATGTACACACTTTTAAATCTCGACTAGTAGTTAAAGGTTATAGACAAGTTCATGGTATTGACTATGACGAAACGTTTTCTCCTGTCGTTATGATAAAGTCTATTAGGATTTTACTTGCCACAGCTGCATATTATGACTATGAGATATGGCAAATGGATGTTAAGACTGCGTTTTTTAATGGAAACCTTCTCGAGGATGTGTATATGACACAACCTGAGGGGTTTGTTGATCCAACAAATCCTAGCAAAGTGTGTAATCTTCAAAGGTCCATTTATGGATTGAAGCAAGCATCTCGAAGCTGGAATCGTCGCTTTGATGAACGTATTAAAGAATTCGGTTTCATCAAAAACGAAGACGAGCCTTGTGTTTATAAGAAAGTAACTAATAATGCAGTAGTGTTCATTGTGCTTTATGTGGATGACATCTTACTGATTGGAAATGACATCCCCACATTACAAAGCGTAAAAGCTTGGTTGGGAAAGTGCTTTTTCCATAAAATACTTATTTTGGGTATAAGAATCTATAGAGATAGATCTAACAAAATGATTGGCCTAAGCCAGAGTGGATAAATTGACAAGGTACTGAAACGGTTCAGTTTGCAAGACTCCAAAAAGGGATTCTTGCCCATGTCACATGCCATTAAACTCAGCAGAACTCAATGACCTTCCACAAAAGAGGACCAAGAGCGCATGAGTAAGATCCCATATGCTTCAGCTATTGGGTCTATTACGTACGCCATGATATGCACTCGCCCGGATGTTTCATTCGCTTTAAGTATGACTAGCAGATAACACGCCATGATATGCACTCGCCCGGATGTTTCATTCGCTTTAAGTATGACTAGCAGATATCAATCTGACCCGGAGAGTCACATTGGACTGCAGTCAAGAGCATTCTTAAGTACTTGAGAAGGACTAAAGATATGTTCTTAGTTTACGGATGTCGGGAAGGAAGCTCTGGTTGTAAATGGTTACACAGACGCAAGCTTCCAGACCGACGTAGCTGACTTTAGATCGCAATCTGGTTTTGTGTTTTGTTTGAATGGAGGTGCTGTGAGCTGGAAGAGCTCAAAACAAGAAACCGTGGCCGACTCTACAACCAAAGCTGAGTATTTAGCTGCCTCTGAAGCAGCTAAAGAAGCTGTCTAGATCAGGAAATTTGTTGATGAATTAGGTGTCATCCCTAGCATTGTGAACCCAGTGGACCTCTATTGTGATAGTACTGGTGCCATTTCACAAACAAATGAACCTAGATCTCACCAACTATCCAGACACATTCTCAGGCGTTTCCATCTTATTAGAGAGATCATTGACAGAGGAGACGTTAGTATTTGCAAAGTTCATACAGACGACAACATTGCAGATCCATTGACCAAGCCACTCCCGCAACCTAAACATAGGAGTCATACTACGCCATTGACAGAGGAGATTTCGAAGCACACAATTCACGTCAAAAAATGCGTGATTTGATAGTAAACTCATTTGCTTATGTAATTACTATTCTAGTTGTCCCTAGTTTTATGTAATCTAATTTACAATGAAATAAAACTAGTATGATGTTTAATTAATGATTATGTTTTGCTAATCATGTGTAATGAGTACAAATCATATCATAGATGCAATATATTGAGATATATCGTATCGGACTTGATCCGTTAGAGAAGTAAAACTTCATGGTCCTTAGTCATAAGTATTACTTCCTCAATACTATTTTAGAATCCTTAAACCTTATGTCTCCATTGATTCTAGCATGAATGGAGCCACATTTTGACTCAGTCGTACGTTGCTTTTAATCGAGTAATCAATACGACTGATGATCGGATGTAGCGTTCTATCATGGCTTGAATGTGAGGGGCATTGTAAGGAATTTGTCCCTCTCTTTTATTAGAGAGAGAGATATAAATGGGCCCTTCGATAGGGAAAGATTGTCTAAATGCATGGTCGTGCTCAAATGTATTTGATAATGTGGTTATCAGATACTATTTGTGGGAACAGTCTACCTGGAGATCGAGCATAAATATAATTAAGCTTAATAAGGGTGACGACTTCCATGCCTTATGCTTAATTAGGATATCGCGAGACTGAAAAACACAAGAGGGGGGTGAATTGGGTTTTTATAAAAGTGACCTCTTTTTCTTTTCAAACTTTTGGATAGTGGAACTTGTATTTGAAGTTTGAAGATAATAGAGCAAAAGTAAAACAAGGAAAGCAAGACACGTGATTTAAAGTGGTTCGATTCACAAAGAATCTACGTCCACTACCTTGAGTCTTACCCAAGGATTTTTAACCACTTCACTAAGAAAAGTAATTACACAAGTGGCTAACTCACAAAGAGTTTTACACAAATAACCACAATAATAAACTCCACTCACTAAGAGTACAAAGCCCACACCAAGTAGGTTATCACTAAGAGCGGGAAAGATGGAGATATATTGAGAGAGTTACACACTCAAAAGTGGAGGATAGATACCTTTAAAGATCTTACTTTAATGCTCTTAGAACATAGAACTCAACAACTTGTGTCTTGCAAGTGAGATAGTGATTTTGAACTTTTCAACACATGAATAAAGTTGGATATACTTTTTGAGTGCTAAAGCTTTTGTATAATCAATTTATATTCTCTATGGTTGTTGTGAGAAGATTCCTCTGCAATAGAGCTTTTATACTTTTCAAAAGAATCCAAAAAACAACTTTTAAAACGGTCATATAACGGATAGTTTTCGCAAAGTTCGGTTGACCGCAAATGATCTCGGATGATCCGATCAAAAGGATCGGACGATCCTAAGTGTATATAGGTCGACCGAGACAGACAATTCCCAAAAACTCAACTCTCTGTTTCTAGTTCGGATGATCCGTGCAAGGCTCGGATGATCCGAATTTCCTGGGCTCAAGAGATGTTGATTTTTCACAAGTTTTGAAATCTTTTAAGGTCAAAATGGTTTACTCAAAAGTAACTAATACTTGAAAGACAATTTTCAAGATCTTTAGTCAATGAAACAAAACGCTTTTGAGAAAGGAACATGTTTTAAAAACCATTTTGGAAACAGAGCTTTATGAAAACTATTTTTAAAGGTGCAAGACACTAGTGTTGTGATCCTAAGTTCATGTGAGCAATGGTTAGAGCTTGAAGATATATATAAAGATAAGCTAAGCTATTCTAACCACACCTAAGCCTTCAATCTTCAAGTCTTGAGAGATGTGCCTTAAAGAATGTAATCATTAAGTCTCGAGCACGGCTTGATTGAAGTACTTTGAGCTTCCATTTTAGTGAACCATTATTCTATCATAACGATTGAAACCATTAGATACAACATCATATGTTTGTACATTATCAAAAACTGAGTTTGTTCACCCTTAGGGCTTACAATCTCCCCCTTTTTTATTATGACAAACTTTGATGCAATAAGATAGAATAAGGATAATTAAGAACAAGGAAGCAAGGCAAAAGAAATTACGAAGAACAAATAAGAGCAATGACTAGTGCTTGGAAGATTAAACCAAGAGATAACAGAAGACAAGAGCACCAGCATGACAACTTCTTTTTGCCATAGCATCTAGGGACTCTTAGAAGAGCCCTATATCCCAACCAACCTCCTTTCCTCCTTCCTTCCATAATAAAAGGTTTTGAGAAATAAGATATATAATAAGCTCCCCCGCAAAACATGACAGGAAAAGATATTTACGAAGATAAAAATAAGTTAAGAATACTCCCTTAAGTTTCAGCAGTTTACAGAAGCCAAACAAGACTTCACTGTATAAGCTGCACAGAGTTCGGATCGTCCGAGCTTTTGGTCAATAACTTCGGTCGACCGATCTCTGAACCAAAATCTACAGCACTTTGCTGCAACTGAGCTGTCCTGAAAAAAATTACTTTTCTCACACAACCAACAGTCAGTTCTAAACACAGATAACAATAAGCAAGGATAATCAAGATAATAGTAAGCAATATTACACAATTTTCTCCCCCTTTGGCATAATCAAAAAGACTTCAATCATAACAAAAAAAACAACAAAAAATTCCAAAATTAAAGATAGTTTCAGCTTTGATCGTCTTCATCCGCACTTGAAAGGCTCAAATCCTTAGCCAAGTCCATTTGTATTTGTATAGTCTTGTCCACCTTGTCGGATACCGTTTGCACCTTGGTTTTGATACAGACAATCTCTTCCGTTATCGCCTAAATTTTACTCACCATTTTCTTCAACAAGGCAAACATTTTATTTATCCGGGACACTTTTTTAGGCGGACTTTTGGTAGTTGCTTGAGTTGGAGAATCAGATTCTTCTTCTTGACCATTGTCAGATGAGACATGTTCGCTTGAGCTAAGTGAATTGTGTGCTTCGAAATCTTCTTGCACATTTTTTGACGGATCACTTCTAGGCTTTGAAGGTGCTCCACCCCCTTTCTTTTCAATCTTGAGAAGTGTTTTAAGCATATAAGGGGACACCTTTCTAGCAAGTATAGCAGCCCCTATTTCATCATTTGTAGTCTTTCGAATGAATTTCCATTGATTGTCTATATAAATCATCTTCATTCGGTGGAAGCATGCTTCATCAATTTTGACAAACTTTTTCTTTAACGGATTTTTCAAATCAAGTCCAAATCGTTTGAAGAGCCTTGTAAGAACATTTCCATACGGAATGAAATTCCTTGAACCTTTGATAGCAGCTATAAAATGTTGGAGAGCAAGATGTGCGAAGTTTAAGGCTTTTCTTTCCAAAAGATGTTGCATTATTACCATTTGAAGGAAGGTAATTGAGGACTTCTGCCCTTTAACCGGGGCCACAATGTTGGACACGAAGAAGTGTAGGATCCGGCCAAATTCATCCAATTTGTCAATCTCCCTTTCCTTTGAGTCGGTGAAACTGCCTTTGATTCCAAATTGAGATATAAAATGTTTTATATCAAGGAGACCGATATCATCCGAATTCATTGTATTCTTATAGAATCTTTTGGCATGATCCACATATTCTATTCCTATAGCCTCACAAAACATCTTTTCAGAAAATACAAATTCCAATTTTCCAACACAAGACCTATATCTAATTTCAGTCCCATCACCCTCTTCCTTCCTCAAATTTGCACCAAATTCATAAACAATGGAAGGGTAAATATATTCATCAACATCAAATAGATTAACCCATCCCATATCATCAAACAGCCCCATGACTTCATCTAGCCTTTTTCCTTGAGCAAACATAATATCATCTCTAAAATATGTGGTCATGAATCCCCTATTTGATTTCTTAAGCTTGTCAAACATTTGCTTAGCAGCGGTATTGTAAAAAGGAGTCGTTACCTTTTTTGTAGAGAATTTTGATGATCCTCCAACCTCGAAATCTGAAGGTGGAGATACCCTTGAAGGTGAAGACAAGTCATCGTCCTCCGAGTGACTAGAATCTGTGTCTAGAATTTGCTTGCCCTTTCCCACGACTTTGCGAGCCACCATTTTTGCTCGGCCTTTCTTAGGTGCGGCTTGAGTGGGTTCCTTAAAGGAAATCCTTTTTTCAAGGGGTCGTTTAGGTTGATTCCTAGGAGGATTCTTGTGAGGGGGTGTATTAGCATCATCATTTCCTCCTTTGTTAGGGTTTTTCATCCTCATAACGTGAGAAAACAAAATAGGTTCGGATTAGGGGTAGGTTTGAACCGAGTGAAATTAGGTGAACCGAGGGAAAACAATTTAGATGAACTCCCAACAAATTGAAGATGGAATAGAAATTGATTGATGAAATTGAGGACAAACAAGGTTTGGGTTAAGAGAAATCGGTCTTAGGGAAGAAGAATTTGAGAGAAAGTTGTTTTGAGATGTGATGATTAAATGAAATGATGTTTGGGTATTTCGGATATAAGCTGCAACCCGCAAAACTCGGTCGACCGTTCCATGAAGAGGTCATCCGAGGAATTAAATTTCTGATCCGGAGCTTTCTAGTAGCTTCGACGGTCGATGGTCCGGTTCATCATCAATTATTTCGGTCGACCATCCAAAGAACTTTCACTACATCCTCAGTTTCGGATCATCCGTTCCCTAGGCAGTTGATCCGAGGTTCCCCTGTTTCTTCCTGCACACTTAACACACACATTAGTCCTGGAATTTTGTGATTTCAAGGCAACGCCTGAGATATTTCAAACCTTTCTGTGCCAAGTGGCTTGGTGAAAATATCTGCAAGTTGTTCATCCGTGCTTATGAAATTTATGCAAACATCACCTTTAGCAACATGATCTCTAATGAAATGATGCTTGATTTCTATATGTTTAGTCCTAGAATGATGTATGGGATTCTTAGTTAAGTTGATTGCACTAGTGTTATCACATAAGATGGGAACATGCAGAAATGCAAAGCCAAAATCCACAAGAGTGCATCATCCATAAAATTTGAGCACAACAACTACCGGCTGCAATATATTCCGCTTCGGCGGTGGAAAGGGATACACATGCTTGTTTCTTGCTATACCATGAGACTAATGCATGACCAAGAAAATGACAATGCCCACTAGTGCTTTTACGCTCAATACGGCACCCCGCATAATCGGCATCCGAATAACCTATTAAATCAAAAGATGTACTTCTAGGATACCATAATCCATAATCGAAGGAGCCTATTGAGATACCTAAGAATGCACTTAACGGCAATGAGATGTGATTCTTTAGGACATGCTTGGAATCTAGCACATAAGCATACGGCAAACATAATATCCGGCCTACTAGCGGTAAGATAAAGAAGAGAGCCAATCATACCTCTATACCTTGTTTCATCCACCGGTTTACCTTTTTCATCCTTGTCAAGCTTGATGGTTGCACTCATCGGTGTTTTCCTTTTTTTGCACCATCTATTCCAAACCGTTTAAGTAGTTCTTTAGTGTACTTGGCTTGGTTGATGAAAATTCCTTCATTTGTTTGTTTGATTTGTAATCCAAGGAAGTAGTTGAGCCCTCCCATCATGCTCATCTCAAATTCATCTTGCATTAGTTTAGCAAATTCTTCACAAAGCACTTCATTAGTTGAACCAAAAATAATGTCATCAACATAAATTTGCACAAGTAAGATGTCATGAGATGCATTTGTTTTAATAAAAAGGGTGGTGTCAACAAGACCTCTTGAAAAACCAATAGAAATGAGAAACTTGCTCAAACGCTCATACCAAGCACGAGGAGCTTGTTTTAAACCATACATGGCTTTTGTAAGTTTGTAAACATGGTTTGGAAATATTTCATGCACAAAACCGGGAGGTTGTTCAACATAAACTTCCTCCTCAATAAAGCCATTTAGAAACGCACTTTTCACACCCATTTGAAATAGTTTAATACCTTTAAAACAAGCAAAAGCAAGAAGCATTCTAATAGATTCAAGTCTAGCTACGGGGGCAAAAGTTTCCTCAAAATCAATGCCCTCCTCTTGATTGAATCATTGGGCAACAAGTCTAGCTTTGTTTCTTATAATATCCCCGAGCTCATCAAGTTTATTACGAAAAATCCATTTTGTTCCAATAATAAGGCGATCAATAGGTCTAGGGACTAAAGTCCGAACTTGATTTCTTTCAAATTGATTAAGTTCTTCTTGCATAGCCAAAATCCAAAAGTAATCATGTAAAGCTTCATGAATGTTCTTAGGTTCTATAGAAGAAAGTAAAGCAAGATTATCTATGAAATACCGCCTTGTTTTGACGCCAACGGATGGATCACCAATGATTTGCTCTTGAGGGTGACCTTGCTTGCAAATCCAATCCTTTGGTAGCTCATTTGTTGAAGGATCATTGCTTTGAGTGACTTGGGGATCATTTTTGAGTAGTTTCAATGTCCTCCTCATCCTTAGAATTATCATCCAACATAGGAGCTTGATGGATTTCATTTATACTTTCCAAGGGCATACCTATATCATCATCATCTTTTCTAGGCATGTAGATGTTAGATTCATCAAAAGACACATGCATGGACTCTTCAATACACAAAGTTCTTTTATTATATACTCTATAAGCCTTTTTGTTTGAAGAATAGCCAAGAAATATTCCTTCGTCGGATTTCTTGTCAAATTTTCCAAGGCTATCTTTAATGTTGAGCACAAAACATTTGCAACCAAAAACTTTGAAATATGAGATTGAGGGTATTTTTCCAAAGATAAGCTCAAAAGGAGTTTTTCCAACAAAAGGCCTTAAAAAAACTCTATTAACAATATAACAAGCAGTGTTCACGGCTTCGGCCCAAAAATATTTTGGTAAAGCATTTTCACTAACCATAGACCTAGCCATTTCTTGTAAAGTTCTATTTTTCCTTTCAACAACCCCATTTTGTTGAGTCGTTTTTGGAGCCGAAAAGTTATGTGTGATGCCATTTTCATTACAAAACTTTTCAAAAAATTGATTGTTGAATTCCCTCCCATTATCACTTCTCAAGGTAACAAGTTTTAGGTCAAGCGAGTTTTGTACCTTTTTGAAAAGATTTGAAAACTCATGGAAGGTGTCATCTTTTTGTGCAAAAAAAATTACCCAAGTGAATCTTGAAAAATCATCCACAATAACAAAGGCATACCTCTTACCTGTTAGTAATGGCATAGGACCATTAGCAATGTTGTACGTTTTATCTTTTTGAGCATTTCATATGAATAGTAAATTTTGCTTATCAACATCAAATGCGTGATTTGATAGTAAAACTCATTTGCTTATGTAATTACTATTCTAGTTGTCCCTAGTTTTATGTAATCTATTTTACAATGAAATAAAACTAGTATGATGTTTGATTGATGATTACGTTTTACTAATCATGTGTAATGAATACAAATCATATCATAGATGCAATATATAGGGATACATTGTATTGGACGTGATCCGTTAGAGAAGTAATACTTCATGGTCCTTAGTCATAAGTATTACTTCCTCAATACTATTTTAGAATCCTTAGACCTTATGTCTCCATTTGATTCTAGCATGAATGGAGCCACATTTTGACTCAGTCGTACGTTGCTTTTAATCGAGTAATCAATACGACTGGTGATCGGATGTAGCGTCCTATCATGGCTTGAATGTAAGAGGCATTGTAAGGAATTTGTCCCTCTCTATTATTAGAGAGAGATATTCATGGGCCCCTCGATAGGGAAAGACTGTCTAAATGCGTGGTCGTGCTCAAATGTATTTGATAAAGTGGTTATCAGATACTATTTGTTGGAACAGTCTACCTAGAGATCGAGCATAAATATAATTAAGCTTAATAAGGGTGACGACTACCATGCCTTATGCTTAATTAGGATATCGCGAGACAAAGGGATTAAATAGTGGATTGATATTAGGTTCCGTTGTATATTCATTCACTTTGGGTAGTCACAATGTCCTGCTAGGGACCGCTTGTGATTTATGAACTCACACTACTACTAAGTGTGTTTTCATTGCCATTGTGATATGAACCTACAGGGTCACACGCATAGACGAGCTAACGAGCTTCATGTCCAGATTCAATGAATCTAGAATGTGTCTAGGTTCATTGTATCTGACATTCACTTTCTGAGAATAATAAAGTGTTATTATTCGAATTAGAGATAAGGGGCATTTTCGGTATAGCTGGGATTACGTAGGAGTCATTATCCGATAAAGACTCCCACTACCAGCAGAAGTCTAGTGCACGTGGGAGTTATAGACTCCCATTGCCAAAAGAGGTTGATAGGACGTGGGAGTTTAGACTCCCACTGCTAAGAGAAGTGGAGGACGTGAGAGTTGGTTATGGGAACAAACTCTCACACCCTATATAATTAACTCTCAGCCGAAACCCTAGCCTATCTTTGCTTCAGCCGCAATTAAACAATTCACCCGAAATCAGATTTCGGATTTTTTCTGCCTCTCCCTTTTCTCTCTAATTCCCGAATCTCAGAAAAACGAAGAGCTAGCAATCGCTGCCCGTTTCGTCGCGTGGATACCGGTAGAGGGATATTCCGCAAAGGGAATTTCGTTGGTGGCAGATTAGCATCCAAGAAACGTCATCCTCCATTCAAGAAGTAGCTTCTTGAATCCAAGAAACGTAAGTTTTTCACTGTTTTACCGAATCGAATTCGTATGAGCGGATCCTTCAGGGGAGGACTCATGGGTGTTTGGAACGAGTTTCCGCCCATGAATCCCTACATTACCACCTAAGCTAGTGGTCCTCATTGGTCCAAAAAGATCAAGATGAACAAGTTCAAGTGGTTTAGAAGTGGAAACCATTTGTTTAGGCTTGAAAGACGTTTTTGTTTGTTTTCCAAATTGACAAGCATCACAAAGACGGTTTTTCTCATATTTCACTTTTGGAAGCCCACGCACTAGCTCTTTAGAGGAAAGATTATTTAAAAGATCCATGCTCACATGACCAAGCCTACGGTGCCATAAGAATGCATCATCTTCATTTATGGATTAGCATTTAAAATCGCATGCAACAAGATCATCCAAAGACAACATATAAACATTACCGGTTCTATTAGCAACAAGCACTTTTTCATGAGAAAAGCTATCAACAATAGAGCAAGCCTTTTTGCTAAACATAACATCAAAACCATTATCACAAAGTTGGCTAATACTAAGCAAATTATATTTGAGGCTATCAACAAGAAAAACATGCTTAACAAGAGTTGATGAACCTTTACCAACATTTCCAATGCCAAGGATTCTACCCTTCTTTTTGTCCCCAAACGTGACATAACCTTCATAGATAGGTTCCATGTTTTTGACTAATGAGGCATCTCCGGTCATGTGGCGACAACATCCACTATCAAGAAACCATTGAGCCGGAGTATTTACCTTGCTTGCAAGTACCTAAGACAAAGGAGGAGGAGTGACTTTTGGTACCCATACTTGTTTGGGTCCTTGAGGGTTAGTTAAAATACGCTTGATTCTCCAAACAGTTTTTACTCCCTTTTCAATTTTTCTCTTCACATAACATCTAGCACTAGTGTGTCCAAATTTTCCACAATATGTGCAACAAGTAGATGGCTTAAAAAATTCGTGAATATGCTCATGATATCTATTTTTCTTATGTGAGGTACTAGCATGCACAAAGTGTTTTCTAGGTAACTTAGAAGAGCTAGCAATATCAACGTGAGTCGAATGTATATGGCCTAATCCATGTTTAACATTTGAAGTACGTTGCATACAAAGAATATGATGAAGATCTTTTGTTCCTTTGGTGAACTTATCAACAAGTGAGGTGAGATCAACAACTTTAGTTTTTAAACAATCAAACTCAACAAGTTTGCATTCAAGAGAAGACAAGTTATCATATGCTTCTCGATACTTTAATGAGGAAGTTTTGCAAGTAGTCATAAGCTTTTCATTTTCGATTTTCAAGCAATCAACATCATCACATAACTTTTTGTTTTCACTAAGCAACCTAGATCTTTCTTCAAACAAGGATTCAATTTTAAGCTTCATTTCTTGGTTTTGCTTAGCACATTTCTTAAGTTGATCAAACATATCACACAAAAGTTCATTAGGATCATCTTCATCATCATCAAGGGAGTTAGAAGTAGTGGGTGTAAGATGTACCTCATTCCCAAAAGCCATGAAGCAAACATTTGCGTTTTCCTCTTCTTCTTCATCGCCACTCCCTTCTTGATCCCATGTGCTTAGCATGCCCTTGGCATTCTTTGGTTTAAAGAATTTTTTCCTTTTGTCTTCCTTCGGCTCTTTTTCTTTAGCGGAGGGACACTCTCTATGAGATGTTGGTTGCTTCCACATTCATAGCATTTCATCCCATTAGGATTTTGTTTTCTTCTATTTTGGAAGAATTTTCTTCCTTTCCCGGAAAACATTTTTTTCATGCGCTTTACCACCAAAGCCACGGTCTCATCATCTAAGTTGATGTCTTCTTCATCACTTGAATGGTTGGATTCATCAAGATCAAGAATAGCCTTTACAGCAATACTCTTCTTTGCCTTTTCAATATGCTCATCCTTTTTGTGTGTGAGCTCATAAGTGAGAAGAGAACCAATGAGCTCCTCCGTGGGATAAGTTTTCAAGTTCTTTGCTTCTTCAATAACTAGAGCTTTGCCTTCCCAACATTTAGGAAGTGAGTTGAGGATCTTCCTATTCATTTCACCCATGGAGTATTCCTTTCCATAAGATCTCAACCCATTGACAACATTGGTGAACCTAGTGTTCAACTCATTAATAGTTTCATTTGGCTTCATAGAGAAAAGCTCATATCCCCTCACAAGCATCTTGAGCTTTGATTCTTTGACTTGATTAGTCCCCTCATGGGTGACTTCTAAGGTTTTCTACATCTTGTGAGCGGATTTGCTTCCACGTATCCGATTGTACTCATCCGGATTAAGAGCACAACTAATGATGTTCATAGCTCGAAAATTGAGGGTCATTTTCTTGGACTCATCTTCATTAAACTCATTGTCCAATTTTGGAACTTGAACACCATCCACTACTTTCATAGGTACATATGGACCTTCTTCAAAAATCTGCCATAAGGAGTAGGCTAAAGAGAGGTGGTCTATTAGTGGAAGATCCCTCTAGGTAGGCTAAAGAGGAATTTCCGGCCATAATCTTTACTTCAAGCGGTTAAGCTAAAGGTGAAAACGAGACTCTGATACCAATTGAAAAACACAAGAGGGGGTGAATTGGGTTTTTATAAAAGTGACCTCTTTTTCTTTTCAAACTTTTGGATAGTGGAACTTGTATTTGAAGTTTGAAGATAATAGAGCAAAAGTAAAACAAGGAAAGCAAGACACGTGATTTAGAGTGGTTCGATTCACAAAGAATCTACGTCCACTACCTTGAGTCTTACCCAAGGATTTTTAACCGCTGCACTAAGAAAAGTAATTACACAAGTGGCTAACTCACAAAGAGTTTTACACAAATAACCACAATAATAAACTCCACTCACTAAGAGTACAAAGCCCACACCAAGTAGGTCTTGACACAATAAATACCCTATCACTAAGAGAGAGGGAAAGATGAAGATATATTGAGAGAGTTACACACTCAAAAATGGAGGATAGATACCTTTAAAGATCTTACTTTAATGCTCTTAGAACATAGAATTCAACAACTTGTGTCTTGCAAGTGAGATAATGATTTTGAACTTTTCAACACATGAATAAAGTTGGATATACTTTTTGAGGGCTAAATCTTGTTGTATAATCAATGTATATTCTCTCTGGTTGTTGTGAGAAGATTCCTCTGCAATAGAGCTTTTATACTTTTCAAAAGAATCCAAAAAACAACTTTTAAAACGGTCATATAACGGCTAGTTTTCGCAGAGTTCGGTTGACCGCAAATGATCTCGGATGATCCGATCAAAAGGATCGGATGATCCGATCAAAAGGATCGGACGATCCTAAGTGTACATAGGTCGACCGAGACAGACAATTCCCAAAAAACTTAACTCTCTGTTTCTAGTTCGGATGATCCGTGCAAGGCTCGGATGATCCGAATTTCCTGGGCTCAAGAGATGTTGATTTTTCACAAGTTTTGAAATCTTTTAAGGTCAAAATGGTTTACTCAAAAGTAACTAATACTTGAAAGACAATTTTCAAGATCTTTAGACAATGAAACAAAACGCTTTTGAGAAAGGAACATGTTTTAAAAACCATTTTGGAAACAGAGCTTTATGAAAACTATTTTTAAAGGTGCAAGACACTAGTGTTGTGATCCTAAGTTCATGTGAGCAATGGTTAGAGCTTGAAGATATATATAAAGATAAGCTAAGCTATTCTAACCACACCTAAGCCTTCAATCTTCAAGTCTTGAGAGATGTGCCTTAAAGAATGTAATCATTAAGTCTCGAGCACGGCTTGATTGAAGTACTTTGAGCTTCCATTTTAGTGAACCATTATTCTATCATAACGATTGAAACCATTAGATACAACATCATATGTTTGTACATTATCAAAAACTGAGTTTGTTCACCCTTAGGGCTTACAGAGACAAAGGGATTAAATAGTGGATTGATATTAGGTTCCACCATAAATTCATTCACTTTGGGTAGTCACAATGTCCTGCTTGGGACCGCTTGTGATTTATGAACTCACACTACTACTAAGTGTGTTTTCATTGCCATTGTGATATGAACCTACAGGGTCACACGCATAGACGAGTTAACGAGCTTCATGTCCAGATTCAATGAATCTAGAATGTGTCAAGGTTCGTTGTATCTGACATTTATTTTCTGAGAATAATAAAGTTGTTATTATTTCGAATTAGAGAGAATGAGGGGTATTTTTGGTATTTGGTTTAACTGAGATTACGTGGGAGTTATTATCCGATAAAGACTCCCACTACCAGTAGAAGTCTAGGGGGCGTGGGAGTTGAAGACTCCCACTGCCAAAAGAGGTGGATAGGACGTGGGAGTTGTTCTTGAAACAAACTCTCACAACCTATATAAACCTCTCTTGGCCGAAACCCAAGAATTAATGCTTGAGCCGCAATAAACCAATTTTTCTCCCGAAATCAGATTTTTGGATTTCTGCCCTTCTCTTCTTTCTATATTCCCATACTCAGAAACGAAGTGCTAGCACTCGCTGCTCGTTTCGTCGCGTGGATACTGGTAGAAAGCGATTCCGCAATGGAAGGCTTTTCGTAGCAGCAGCACTCATCCGAAAGACAACATCTTTAGCCGATAAATGTAAGTAATTTTTCGCGGTTTTCGATTCGTTTTTGTTTGAGCGGATCCTTCAAGGGAGGACTCATTGGTGTTTAGAACGAGTTTCTGCCCATGAATCCCTTCACATACAACTTTTTCTCGTGCTTGAGAATGATTCTCAAGTTCCTATACCAGTCGAGGAAGTTTCCTCCCTCAAGGTTGTCCTTCTAAAGGACGGATCACAACGATAATGAGTTTGATGCAACGATTTCATTTGCCATTTTATCTACAGAGAAGAATTTGCAAAGTTTTAGTCATCATATTTTAAAATCATTAAAAGGACTTTATTTAATGATTCTCCCAATATTTTCTTCAAATGAATAACCCTCAAGTATTCATTGGGAAAGTTCAAAACTTTCTACTAGGACCAAGATCCATATATCACCAATCTCAAGGAAGTTTTGGCTACAAAGCTCGAGAAATGGCTGTTTAGGTAAGCAACGTTTGCTAATCACATCAATTATGTGACTCTTGGTTGGTTAAGTAGGTAACACTTACCCTAAGTACATAAATGCACATCTTAACCCTTTGCCTCCCGACCCAATTTCGAGGCAGCTTTAGCTACAAAGATCAGTATTGGCCATCCGGTTAAGTATGACCCATGATTGCGCCGTCGTATATCACTAACTTATCATTCGCGCCTCACCAGGATAGACAAGCGATTATTCCACTCAGAAGTTCACACTACTGTCGATATTGGCCTTAACGAGGGCCAATCATAGAAGGCAATCAACTTAATTTTTAAATTGAGGATTTTAAATTTGTCTCACCAAACGGTGTATAATCTGATTATACGCTTGAATATGCATCTCATGCTAAAATATACTTTAAACATGCATCAAGCATCTCATGCAAAATACATAAAACAGTAAATAAATTATCACATAGTAATCGCCCCTATGCGGATTTTCCAAGCCAACAGAAAATTCTAGGTCAATCTAAAGGTGGAAAAGCAATAAATCCTATCTATTGTCTTCCGCCTGCCTCCATCTGATGGACTGTGTGAGCATGAATTCTTTGAGATATTTTGCAATAGTTTGTTTCCCAATTTCAAGCTTGTCTCTCGAAATACAATTAGATCGGATATTATTATGGTGCATAAGGAAGAAAAGGAAAAAATGTTCAAATTCTTGGATAATATATCTTGTAAAATCTCAGTCACTACTAATATTTGGACTTCAGAACTTGTAAATATTACATATATTTGTTTGACTGCTCACTACATCGATGACAATTGGGAGTTAAAAAAGAAGATTATTAGATATAGGTATATTCCTTATCCTCATGATGGCGAGACTTTATTTAGATTTATAGAGGAACTCATTCTAGAATGGAACTTGGATAAGAAATTGTTTTCCATGGTAGTGGATAATGCATCCGCTAATGATTCTATGGTTAGATATTTGAAATCATGGTTGTTTGAAAAGTCATAGCTTCCCTTAGGTGGTGATTTGTTCCATGTTCGTTGTAGTGCACATGTTCTAAATTTGATTGTGCAAGATGGTTTGGCAGTTATTAGTGATATACTTGTAAAGCTTCGGCAAAAATGCAAGTATCTTAAAAAATCTACTTCTGGCAACCAGAAGTTTGAGAGTGCTTTGCAGCAATGTAAGCTGAAATATAAAAAGAAATTGGCTTTAGATGTTCAAAGTAGATGGAATTCTACTTTCTTGATGCTTGAGACTGCATTACCTCTCAAAGATGCATTTAATCGTCTTGGTCTATTTGATAAAAGTTACAAGTATTGTCCTAGTGAGAATGAATGGATAGAGGCTAGTGTAATTCATAAGTGTTTGAAGACGTTTTACGATTCTACCGTGCATTTTAGTGGGGTTAATTTTCCAACTTCAAATGTATTCTTTCGTGATATGTGTAGAATTCAACTTAAGTTGATGGAGTGGTAAAAAAAGTGATATTGTTTTTCTTAAGGCCATGGTTGGTCGTATGAAGGACTAGTTTGTGAAATATTAGGAGGAATGCAGTCTGGTGTTGGCGATTGCAATTGTGCTTGATCCTAGATATAAGATGGCTTTGGTGGGATTTTCCTATAATGCAATTATGGTAATGATACTCCTCCTTATGTTGAAAGGATTAAGAATGCCTTTCAAAATTTGTACATTGAGTATGGTGGTTTAACACGATCCGAAAGTTATGGAAATTTCACAAGGGAAAGTGATTTGGCTTCAATTGATGAGAATGATATTGCTTTTGATGAATGGTGCAAGCAAACTCAGGCATCTTCATTTCATATGTATCCAAAGTGTGAAATAGAACAATATCTAGACGAGCATGTATTTCCTAGAACTCATACATTTGATATTTTGGAATGGTGGAAAGCAAATTCTCCTAAATATCCGATCCTATGAAAGATGGCACATGATATATTAGCAGTTTCAACTACGACTGTTGCATCAGAGTCTGCATTTAGTGTTGGAAGAAGAGTCATTGATGAGACTCGTGCTTCATTACATCCTGATATTGTGGAGGCTTTGATAAATGCAGCTGATTGGATTGAAACTACGAAGAAAATATGTAAGTTTAAATATATTTTATTGTAATTGTTGTTTTTATTTTCTAGTCTAATTGTTTACCTTTATTGATTAAATGATTTTTATGTGTTTAGAGACCAATGATTTTGATGAAAACACTTCATCTACGGTTGTAATTCCATCTGAACAAGCAGCAGATTCTCAAATATTTGAAACATATGTTGCGGCCTCTTCGAGAAGAACCACATCAATATGAACAAAAATTCAAAGATAGATCATTGGAACTTCTTTCCTACTGCTTAGTCTTAGTTAGATAAATATTTTGAGCGTTCATTTGGAGAAAAAAATTATTGTATTATTTTATGTTTCATTCTCCATCCCAGATAATTGATAAGAGTCAAACTTTTTCCAGGATTTCATCATTATATATATATATATATATATATATATATATATATATTTGTGTGTGTGTGTGTGTGTGAATCAATCCGACTGTGACAAAAATTTAATTAGCATGTAATTGTATTTTAACATTTGATTCATAAAAATGCCATAACATTCACTTGTAAATAATGAACAAAATCAATCATTTGTACTACAAAAATTAGCTTAAATACATAAGACCGTAAATATACATTAAAAGAATTTTATTTATTCGGTTCACAAGATTTCGGAGAATCTACTAGTATAGTGCTGATTTATCTTTTTTTTCTTCTTGAAACCTATATTGATTTGAAAAAAAGAAATATATATATATAATACTTTCACATTACAAAGTTTGCTACAACATTTTAATATCACAATATAAGGAAACAACAATAACATCGTAAATATATATACACTTTCACATTGCAAAGTTTTCTACAAACATTTTAATATATGTTGTTTATGAGATAGATCCAAACTCATCCATACCCAACATAGTTGGATATGGACCCTTTTTTTTTTTTTGAAGCCCGATTGGGCGGTTGCCCCATATAGGGGAGAGAGAACTGCCTCAGACGAGGAGGAGATAGCCCTAGAAAGGGAGATTAAAGCTTGACGCACGCAGGCGGAGGGTATCGAACTCACGACCTCAAAGTCGTGGATAGGAGGCGCCTTTCCCAATGGGCTAAGACACCTTTGATAGTTGGATATGGACCTTATGTGAGAAGATCCAGACTCAACACAGTAGAATTTGGATCCAAATAATTTTTTGGTGAATTTGAGTCTAGACCCAATATTATGAACTCAATAAACTCAATTGACACCCCTACTGATAGGCATGCATAAAGCATCCAAAAAAGAGCAGAAGTATGTCATATGAGATCAAGATATTAAAAAGAAAACACACCTGGAAATGAAAAGTTGTACCTTCCGCAGTGCAGTATGCAATACAGTCTACGGTCCTAAAATAGGTAGAAAAGGCAGAGGGAGGTTATCTAGAACCAGTATTGTCAAATGCAACCCGGTTTCTATGCGGAACAGGGAAAATTCCGCACCGTGAGGAAAAATCTGGGCCGTTGGATGATAGTTTTAACGGTCCAGATTTGGAGAGAGAAAAGTTGCGGCTGGATTTAAAAAATAAAAATATAAAAATATTTCTCTCTCCAGATATGAACCTTTCAAAACTATCATCCGACGGCCCAAATTGTTCTGCACGGTACGAAACTTTTCCTGTTCCGCATAGGAGCCGGAGTGTGTCAAATGGTGCCCATGGCGTTATGGCGTGGCGAATTCTGCAACCACCGCTACACGCAATGCTCGTAACGCTCTGACATAGCGCCGTCCGCCATTCAACGTTTCACGAGCATTATGGCCGTTATGACGGTTACGCTTTGGCGTTTCATGTTGGGTATAGAAGAATAGTTGTCCTCTTTTTCTTTTTAAAAACAGATTTGAGTCACTTTCTTGCTACCAATGACGGATGCACGTCCCCACTGGCACAAAAATAATCATTAGTATTAGTGTATATAAATGATGTTTGAGGCTCTTTGTTAAGAGAATGAACCCATTTAGAATTTTGGTAACCCCGGACTCAAACAAAATTAACACCAAAAAATCAAAATTCATTCCAATTTGATTATTAAAATTTTGTTAGGAGGAAGAATATATGTTCTTCTCTTGAGAACACTGAACAAGTATTCATCTCTTCAAAACATATATTCAATAGTCTCAAACGAAAAACATGTGTTCTTCCTTCTCAACCATCATAAAAAAGTAAATCAATGATACAAATATTATAAATAAAGATATTTACTAGAAACAAAAAATAGTTTATTGGGAAACAAATTCTCGTAAAAAATGTGACATTTTTTAAATTGTCGCATGAGTGGTCGCCTTTCAAATCCGTCACTGTGAAAGTCCCCTTCGCTCCCCAAACATTTAAAAAAAAGTCCGAATTTTTATAGGAAATTTTTAATTTATTTCCCGACTCTATCTGCCACTGTCTCAGGATTCTAAATCCGTCACTGCTGGCTACCCAGGTAATTATTCCCCTCTTATATTGACATAATCCCAAAAATAAACGTAATCAATGTCTCTTCTCTTGCCGCTCTCTTATTTTATATATATTGCATTTTTTTTATTGTGTCCGTTATAAGCTGTTATAGCATCAGCTATAACGTTATGCCGTATTTTTAAATTGCTGCCATGATCCGTCATCCACAATTGACAACATTGTGTAGCACGTTAGAAATCATTAATAGCATATAATTGACGAAAAAGCAGAAAACCCCATGACAGTAAGATAGGCACAGAGGGAGATATTAGAAAACCTATCCAGTTCTCATAAAATTAGATTCATTAATAAAGCAGATATTCTGAAATTAATTGGATAGTACCTTCTTGTTCTTTACTGTTTTATTCGAAGTTTATTAAAATGAAAGCCACCTTGAGAATTTAAACATTTTTCACATATCATGCACCCATGAAAATATTTAAGTAGTTCCAGAACTGAGAGATATAAAGGGTTTGAAAATCACTACAACATTATAGATAGTTATTAAATTGAGACTAAACTGGCTGATACTTTCCAATTTCCGAGGTCTTTGCTATGTACTCCCCTCTCTTAGGGTGTGCTTGGACAAGGTCTTGATTTGGGTTTGGGTTTGAGTTTGGATTTGGGTTTAGGCGGGAGAGGCTAAAAAACGGGCGGGAACAATTCAAATTCAATTTTTTTTTTCAAATAATCGTCCAATTTCAAATTTTGGCTTCACAAATTTGGAATTTGAACATCTCCCGTCAATTTAAAAGGTAAAAATTTTGAAGACCCGCAGAAGCAAAAATGGCAGATTTGGTTCTTACAGCATTGCCTATAATCTGGCGACCATCGTAGAAATGAGTGTTGTCAATCACGTGCAGCGCCGCGTAACGGCCGACCCTAAAAATGTAATAGCGGGACAGCGGTAGCTGCGCTATTTGAAATTTAATATAAATAATTAAGAAAAATTCAAGACTACAATGAAACAAAATCGTAATATCATTAAAAACAAGATAAAAAACTTAACCTAAGTCATTAAATCCAAAATAAAAACATACCCAAAGCCATTAAATTCAAGAAATCCTCAATTTACCTAAAAGTTTTTTACAATTGTAAAGGGCAAAAGGGGTTTTTTAAGCTCTTATCCAAATAGCGCCGCTATTCCCACTATTTTAGCCGCAATAGCGGCCGCTATTCCAGCAACACTAATGTGCTCCGCTATGAATGGGTTTGTAGCAGCATATGACCGCTCTTTTATTCCGCTATAGCACCGCTATTGATAACACTGATAGAGTATGCGAAAAACATTCTGACCGTTTCTGGATGCAAATTCTTAG
Organism: Vinca minor; assembly: GCA_026122235.1. Lineage (NCBI taxonomy): Eukaryota > Viridiplantae > Streptophyta > Magnoliopsida > Gentianales > Apocynaceae > Vinca > Vinca minor. Next base: position 1,925,180 of record JAOCZM010000120.1, read on the forward strand.
ATTGATTTCTACTCTCAGTTCCTAGTTATATTGTAAAACATTTCTTGCTTCTTTCATCCTTTGTGATTCTCACTTTTACCTGCAAAATGGATTTTGTTTCCATGTTTCCCGTCGACGGAAGAAGAAGAAGACGACACTGACGCGAAAGCCTCAAAATATACGTTGGTGTGATTTTGTTGTGATACTCAAGACATTTCTATTGCATATTTTATGTGTTATATGTTATATCTAATATAAGTCTTAGGGGCGTATTGGCAAGAATAGGAAGTTAGAAGGCATATATGCTAAGTTTGGAAGTTAGTTGGTTAGTATTTTTGGGGGATGTACCTAGGAGATTTGAATAGGGTGTGTTTTATGAGAATGGCTACAACACTTAGATAATTAGACACAAAATTTGAGGGAAAAGCTGGAGAAAAACATTTTATAAAGGGAGAGGGGGAGAAGAAGAAAGAAAAGATAAAAATAAGTAAGGAATCGAAATCTGGAAATTCTGTCATTTTAGAGAAAAATATTTTGTTGACACAGTAAACGACCTCTAATCATTCTCAAATTTTACAAATAGTTATAAGACTTCCTAAACTAGATTCTGACCGGTGGACATTGGATTCTAACAGCTAGAATAAGAGATATCATTTCCGGAGTGCAAGGCTGTGACATTCTAGGAAAATCTGAGTGATGAGAGGAGATTCCATATTTGAGATAGTAAACGGAGTCTGATTGGAGCGATTTTTGTTGAGTTAGTTAGAATACTCGTATGGCTTGTTCTGAACAGCGGTGATCGGATTCTAACGGTGGAGTTGTGAGATATTGCTTCGGGAAGTAGAGTGTGCAAATCTAGAATTTCTGGTTTTAATCCTTGTTTGAAGATTTATTTAAGTATCTAAGGTAAGATTTTTACACTCTTGTTTTTCTGTCCAAAAAGTATGATAATATGTTTATTAAAGTTATGAAAATATGATGTCATGATTTCTTCATCGTTTTCTATTTTGCATCAAAATTGATGAAGTGTTTTCAAATATGTATTACATGAATCATTTTGGTTGTTCAATGTTCTTGTGTTGGTATTTGGATTATATTTCTGTTGTTGTTTATTAAAGTCTTCAAGTATATATTTCTAAGTTACATGTGTACCCGCCACATAAGATCATAAGGCCCAAGCCTTGCGGGGCCGTTGACCGAGATCATGCGAGTCAGACTAACATGTTAGGCAAATTCTCATAAGGTCCAAACCTTCTGGGGCAAGTCCATTGGCACAGTCCAGGTGAGGGCTGAGGCCTCTAGAATAAGACCAAGTATGTAAGCTCAGAAGGCCGAAGCCCTATGAGAAGTAGTAGATAGAAAGACCGCTTAGCCGAGGCTAAGTGAGAAGAGTGTTAATAGTGCCCTAGGACCATTAGCACATGTTGTGCGTTTTGTTATCTTTTTGAGCAAGTAATTGAATAGTTAATTTTGCTTTTGATTATCAAATGTGTGATTTGATAGTAAAACTCATTAGCTTATGTAATTACTATTCTAGAAGTCCCTAGTTTTATGTAATGCTTAATTACTATGAAATAAAACTAGTATGATTGTTGATTGATGATCTTGTTTTACTGATCATGTGTAATGGATACAAATCACATCATAGATGCAATATATAGGGATACATTGTATTGGGACGTGATCCGTCGGAGAAGTAATACTTCATGGTCTTAAGTCATAAGTATTACTTCTCAATACTATTTTAGTATCCTTAGACCTTATGTCTTCATTGATTCTAGTATGAATGGAGCCACGTTTTGACTCGATCGGACGTTACTTGTAACGAGTAATCAATACGATCGATGATCGGATGTAGTGTCCTATCATAGCTTGAATGTGAGAGACATTGTAAGGAATTTGTCCCTCTCTATTATTAGAGAGAGATATCCATGGGCCCCTCGATAGGGAAAGACTCGTTTAAATGCATGGCCGTGCTCAAATGTGTTTGATAAAGTGGTTATCAAATGCTATTTGTCGAAAGCAGATCTACACGGAGATCGAGCATAAATATAATTAAGCTTAATAAGGGTGATGACCACCATGCCTTATGCTTAATTAGGATATCGCGAGACAAAGGGATTAAATAGTGGATTGACATTAGGTTCCGTTGTAATTCATTCACTTTGGGTAGTCACAATGTCCCCGCTAGGGGCCGCTTGTGACTTATGAACTCACACTACTAACAAGTGTGTTTTCATTGCCATTGTGATATGAACCTACTGGGGGTCACACGCATAGACGAGCTAACTGAGCTTCATGTCCGATTCAATGAATCTAGAAAGTGTCTAGGTTCATTGTATCGACATATGTTTATCCGAAAATAATAAAGTGTTTATTATTCGAATTAGAGATAGAGGGCAATTTTGGTATTTAACCGAAGGCTGGGATTACGTGGGAGCCATTATCCGATAAAGACTCCCACTACCAGTGAAGTCTAGGGGACGTGGGATTCGAGTCTCCCACGCTAGAGAGAAGTTGAGTAGACATGGGAGTTGTTCTAGGGAACCAACTCCCACACTCTATATAACATCTCTTAACCCGAAACCCTAGGTACTAGTTGTTATCAGACGAAATACCTAGACCAAAAGAAAAAAACCGTTTTTCTTTCTGCCTTCCCTTTTTCCTTCTCTAATTCCCGAACTTCATAGAGACGAAGAGCTAGCAATCGCTGCTCGTTTCGTCAGCGTGGATACTGCAGTAGAGGGATATTCGCAGAGGGAAATCCGGTGGTGGCAAGAAACCCGATCAAGAAACGTCATCCTCCATTCAAGAAGTAGCTTCTTGAATCCGAAACATGTAAGTTCTTTATCGCTGTTTTCGGTTCGGTTTCGTATGAGCGGATCCTTTCAGGGGAGGACTCATGGGTGTTTGGAACGAGTTTCCGCCCATGAATCCCTTCAAAGACTACAAATACGATGTAGTTATGATGTGAAGTGTTTGAATGTGTTTTTAAGTTATATGTATGTGTTTCAAGTTGCCTATTTGAGTTGTCAAAATATATATATTTTGGGAAGGGAATGTTGGATTTCAGATATGGTTATTTCATTGAAAGAAGGGATGTCTGGACCTCCGAATGACCTGTTCGGTCGACCGGACTAGGCTCCAGATCGTTAAGACTTTTTAACATAGCTACTCGCCGGAACTCGGATGACCTCCGGTCGACCGGGGTTCCTTTTCTGATCGTCCGAACAACCTCGGACGAGGCACTGTCCGAAGCCATCATCTGGAGTCTGTTTTGATTTCCTTTCTATTCTATTTGCAAGTCAAATAAGTTATAGTTTATTTAAAGTGTTTCAGAGGAAATTAGCATAAATCGTCTTTTTCGTATTTCTGGATCGTTCTTCGTTTAATTTTGACTTTTAACATCCTAAATATTTTTTCGACCTGCCAACAAAGGGCATCCGTCCATTTTTCTATCCATTTTCCGCCAACCCGGTCAAATGGTCAACACATAAGGTACTTTTGAAGGGTATTTCAGACATTTCAATCTATTTCCCACATGAAATTTTTGAGTACTCAATTGTTAAAAAAACAAAAACAATAATGAATACTCAATTTAAATTAACAAAATAAAATCTAAAACCCCACCCCAGCCCTCCCCTCCCTCTTAATTCTCCCCTCACCTTCTCCACCTCCAATGCCGCTAACCACTACACGTACAACTCTTTGAGCCCATCTATATACTAAGAGTCAATTTTGTCCTGCACAAGATACCAAGATTAAATTTAGGAAAGAAAAAAAAAATACCAAGAATTAAAGAACATTAGAATTACGACAGAAGCCAACCAATTTTGTTTAATTTTGTCCATTTCTCTCTAATTCATGCTTTATATTCTCCAGGATCCACATGACTTGCAAAGTCAAAATTTCTAGGAGATGCATCAGGCACAGAAACATATAATTTTCATCAAAGGGAGTATGTACTGTTAGCTGACTTGGATAAATCCTCAAATGAGTATGTACTGTTAGTTTTCATCAAAGGGAGTTGTACTAATTCCAGTTTCATTTGTTATATCACTGGAATATGTAATTTTCGCCTTTTCAGTATTTCCAGAATCATAATCATTTGTAGTACCATCCGGGGAGTTCACCGAACTGAATTACCATCAATAAGGCAAATGTTATTACAAATAGCCAGAATAACCGAAAAAAGCTTGATGCTTGCAACACTACCAAATTCTCCAGTAAGTATCCAACTGCAGAAAATGACCGAGTTAAAAACACTTAATTTAACTAGAAATGTTCACAGATAAGACATTCAACATCCTGATGCAACTTCAGACAATCGTTTGAAGATGGAATTCGTTGATTGATTGGGACAGATTCCGGTTGGTTATTGATTGGGTTTTGCTTCCTGTTTTCCTTATTAGTTAGTGAATATCATCAGCTTGGGGTTTGTCTTATCTCTAAAAGGAAGAACAAAGGAAAAACTTGTGGAGTTTTGAAAATTAGTAATTGAGTTTTAGGCACCTCCATTTTCGCCTCCTGGGAGTAGTTATGGTAATGGATGGTGGTGGTGGTGGTGGTGGCGGCGGGGGGAAGGGGAAGGGGATGGGATAGAAGATGATGGAAAAAATGATATTGGGTACCAAGAGTTTTAATATTTTCAATTGAGTACACATAATTCTTTTTCTATTATTTTATAGAAAGAAATGGAATGAAGTTCTCAAATTACCCTTGAAAAATAAATCACGTGTTGACCATTTGACCGGGTTAACGGAAAATAGACAGAAAAATGGACGAATGTCCTTTGTTAGCAGGTCGAAAAAATATTTAGGATGTTAAAAGTCAAAATTAAACGAAGAGGGTCTTAACGACAATTCAGAAATACGAAAAATGACGATTTAGACTAATTTACCGTGTTTCAGAGTGTATAAAACGTTACTTCAAGTCAAGTTATTTCAAATAAAGTTATGCATGGTTTTTCATATGATTTGGGAATTTGGGAAGATTTTTACGAGTCTAACATACTTCATCCCATGGGTATTTGAACCTTATTGGGGTAGTTTAGTAGCTCATTCCCTTACTCTTTATGTTTTGCAGATGATGATGTTAATGTTACTTGAGAAGATACTTGTGACGGAGATTCGAGGAATGAACCGTATGAACTTATGATGTAATATAACGCTAAAGTTTGACCTTTTTTTAGTTAAATGATGTTAGATTTATTATGTAAGAACATACCTATTTTGAAACTTTTAGGTATGCTGTAATATATTAATATTCCCTTAAGTTTGTTGAAGTATTTTAGATTTAGTCTTTTTATTTATAGGTTAAGTGTCTTGTTAGTAGGGGTGTGCGTTCGGTAATTCGGTTCGGTATCGGTACGAAATTTCGCGACGAAATTGGTTTTGTAATTTTTTTTATTAAACCGAACCGAACCATAATAGTTTGAAAACCGAAATTACAAAACCAAAATAATTTCGGTTCGGTTCGGTTTGGTTCCGTAAAAACCGAAATAACAAATTCAAATTTTAGTGCAATATAATAATTCGAACTAACTCATTGCTACTTATCACTTTTAGATATCCTAACGAAGATTGTGAAAAATTTATACCAAAAGCTAAAGTATAGTTAACATATAGGGAATACACACTATAAAAATATAACTGATGTCCATTTAATATGATTAGTGGCTCAACACAGATACATATCTTAAAAAAGTTGTTCACAAACACTACCAAACATAAATTAAAATCAACAACTTCCATCAAGTAATGGATTCAAAAATAAGTTTGCATGCTCAAACCTAGAGAAAGAGTAATTTATTTAGAAATAAAACAATTAATATAATTAAAATATTTTGAAATAATTCGGTAATTCGGTTTTCAAAAATGAAAACCCGAATACCAAACCTAAATTTTGAAATTTTTAATAAACCGAAGCGAATATACCGAAATACCGAACCAATTAAAAAAAATTCAGTTCGGATCGTTTAATTGGTGTCATTGTTTTTGTCTTAATTGGTTTGGCCGACCGAGTCGTAGCCCTCTATTGAGCTCGTATCTAGGAACTCTAGTTAGCAGGTTCCGTCAACCTTCTATCCTGATCTATTCTGTGACCTCAAGAGGTCTTTTGCTCTGTTCTGTACTGGGTCCGCTTCTAGTGGGACCAAGCATTAGATACGATAGTGGTTTTATGGAGTCCCTGATGGGAGATGATGAGCAATGGAATACCTGATGAGTGAGATAGTGACCATAAAGAAATGCTTCACGAGCTCACTAACACTTTCATCAGAATCTGGTGGTACATTTCTAACAAGCACCTATTGCAAATTGAATAAATTGTCTGTTACAAAATCATTTTGTGAGCTATTTTTATCAAGGTTTTGAAACCCGGACCGGACCGGTCCGATCGTCGACCGGACCTCCTGGCGGTCCGGTTAGGTGCCCAAACCCGTTTTCGTCAAAAACTGCTCTACTTTCACTGACTCGGTTGACCCGGCCGGTCGAATCGTCCGAACCATAAACCGAAACGATTTTGATAAAACCGGCCGGGTCACAAAATACATTTTTTTAAAAAAAAATTTAAAATTTGTCTGAATAAAAAAAAAGGGAAGAAGAAGAAGGTGGCAGTTCACGGCAGAGGTGAACGGGGAGGAGAAAAAAAAAAGAGAGAAGGAGGTGTCGGTGGCGATTAGCGGCAGAGAGAAGGAGAGGAGAAGAAAAAAAAAAGAGGGCGGTGGCGGGGCAGTGGCGGGTCGCGGCGCTGGGAATGAGAGGAGAAGAAAAAAAAGAGGGAGGTGCGGCAGAGAGAAGGAGAGGAAGAGAAGAGAAGGAGCGCCGGAGAAGGAGAAGATGGGAAAGGGCCGCCGGAGAAGGAGAAGAGGGGATAGGGGAGGGGCGCGGCGCTGGAGAGAAGAAGGAGAAGAAGGAAATGTAGGGTTTTCTTCCTCTAGGTTGGATTAGGAGACTTTATATAGGTAGGACTAAAATGGCAATTACAATATTATCATACAAACCCTAAACAATAATTATAGTACAAACAAGTCCTAAAAAGTTTATTTTCTACATCTAGTTGGACATTAAAATTAAAGGAGCTATTTAAGGGAATAATTAAGATAAAATATATCTGAACTACCTTTATATCAACGATATTTTATTTGGAAAATTTTACATTAACAACATTTTTTATTAATAAGTATATATTATATATTTTTTAATATTTATGACGTCACCGGGTTGATAAACGGGTCGATGATCGGTCAAACTAACTAGTCCGACCAGGTGACTCGTGACTCGAAGAACTTTTTCCGGGTCGATGCCCGATCCGGGTTTCAAAACATTGATTTTTATAAAGCAATGAAGCCACAAATTGAGTCCCGATATGAAAAACTAAATTTCTTCATTTTTTATTCTTGAGGGATTAATGCAAAATGCTGAACCAACATATTTTGATAAAAAAAAACGCATGAAGAAAGTATTTAATCATATTAAGCATTCTAACCGTAAATTGATCTGAGCGTCGATGTTCTGATGCAATAAATTGCTGTCTCATTGATACAATTATCTCATACTCCCTTCTTAGGATGTAACACGTCCAGAAGGTGAAGGCATAAGCAACTACCAGATGGGTCCAAAATCTGCAAATAGAGCGAAAAAGAAGTTTTACAAGACAGAAAAGCAACAAGGGCACTTTAAAACAAAAGAATAGAAAACTACATTGCAAGAAATGGACAAAAAAGGAAACAAGTAACGTGACACGTGAAGATAATGAATGTATGGTACATCCCCCCATTGACTCTACTTTCTGATACCGTAATGGGTGGCGATATTGCCATATCAATTATTATCCTACAAGAGCAAATATTTTTCAAATGACAATATTACCCTTAATTAAATTAAGTAATGGTATGATATTAATTTTCTTTCCTTTCTAAATTTAATTCAATTTTATCTTTCCTTAGTTGATTGATTCTCTTTCTTCATTTACAATGCTCGTCATTTTTTGCTTCAATTTGCAATATGGAATTTCTTGTGCTACCTGAAAAGAAATTTTTTGAGAAGTCTCCATCAATTCTTCATAACATTCAATTGGATTTAAAATTCAACTTTTTAATTAAAAATAATCTTTTATTGGTTGATGCTACCATTTTGTTTTTTTATGTTGATTTGTCTCCCTCTTACGTATCGGATCTATGTTCATCTTCCTCTTCTAACACATCCCATTCTCATGACACAGATCTCTGCATCAAGTTTTGCTATGTGACAAAAAGAAAAAAAAATATAAGGAGTAAGACTGAATTAAAGACAAGGAAGGCTGAAGAGAGACCAAAGACAGAGAGAGAGAGAGAGAGAGAGAGAGAGAGAGAGAGAGAGTGGACACTGTTTGTGACTTGGCGGTGAAAGAGAAGAGAATTGAGGAGGGAGAGAGACGTTAGAGATAATTTGAAGAAAATATGATCAATTAGAGATATTGAATTAAATTTAAAAAGGAAAGAAAATTAATATCATATCATTGCTTAATTCAACCAAGGGCAATACTGTCATTTGAACAAAATTTGCTCTTACGGGAGGAGAATTACTGTGGCAATATCATTACCCCAACCGTAAAATGCTTATTCGAAAAATCATGCGTGTATTGAAAGCTTCACAGGCTTCTAAGTTACAAAAGCAAAGTTGTTCCTCAATAAACACATTTGATTCTTTTTTATTGTGTTGTAATCATAAGTAGGGAATTAAGTTAATTTGAGGACTTCAGATAATGAAAGAAATTTGTAAAACCAGTGGAAGGAATACTTGGCATAAGTGAAGGTACCTTTTTTATCCAATAGGAATATTTGAGATAGAAAGTTTATCTAAGTCACTGTACTTCAGATTGGAATGCTCGAAAGTGTCATTGGTCCAATTGACAAGCACCAAGACTGTAAAAGAAATAACTGCAATAGGAGCAAATATTTTAAGCCTGCATTGAGTGAAAGAAATAGGGGGGAAAAACAAAGTTAGTCCACAATTGAAACTTATTAGCCGCAATTTAGGTATGAGTGAATTTATTTCAAACTCTTATCACAACAAGACACTGAATGATAAGCAATATTCTAGTTAAAGTACAGATGTACAACCACAGTTTTCAGGAGATATTGTTCATTTTAAACAAGTTTAAGATATGGGAGATTATATTCCTACATTTTCCAAGCCAGCATCTTCTCAAACGGAGAGCGTTTACTGACAGAAGAACCATGTTGCTAACACTTCACTGTTGGGTTGAAACTATGAAGCAAATGGATAGGATATATCAGTTATGTTGTCACGACGCGGGCCTGAGAGTGCGACTCATGGGCCTGGCAGCACCCGTGACCACATGCTCGGCAACTGAACTAGCAATGCACAAATGGATATGCCGAGGTGACCGAGAGTACTCATGCCCATGTTATATAGCATTTCATCCTATCATATATATCCCATGTGGTACGGTGTAGCACTTAGTTTACCCCTTAAGGCCCTAGACCCCGTACGGTACGATATAGCACGTAGTTCCCACACATGACGCTAGGCGTTCCCGAAAATGACGGTAGGCGCTCCAAACATATCCCATGTGGGATGGGGCTTGCCTCACACTCACCCCCTGAAGGTCGTAGACCCCGTACGGTACAGAGTAGCACTTAGTTCCCAGACATGACGCTAGGTGTCTGGGGCTTACATTCACCCCCTTAATGCCGTAGACCTCGTACAGTACGGTGTAGCACTTAGTTCCAAGACATGACGCTAGGCGTTCCCAGACATGACGCTAGACGTTCCAAACATACTTAGCCCAGGACCAGCCATATGTGCAGGATTCTAGAGGTGTCTCCCAACCCGTACGTTGTAGTGTCACGTCCCAAGCCTGCGGGACACATGAGCACGACTCATGGGCCTTACAGCACCCACGACCACCTACTTGACAACCGAACTCGCAATGCCAAAATGATTATCCCGAGTTGACCGAGGGTACTTAAGCCCGTGTTATATAGCACTTCATCTTCTCATACATATCTTATGTGATATGGGGCCCACATATGGAGTGACAGATATACAAACAGCAGAAAAAAGACAAAACATGTAGCATTATCCTAGCCCTTTGCAGCAGTGAATTTAGTGATTGGAGTTCATGCATTAGCTGCATAATTTATAGGTTCTTGTCCCAACCCCCTAACTATTTTCCCGTACCTCCAATACTTAATTTCAGAACTGCACCTATCATTCTTAAAAAAACTCTATCAGATAATCAAATGAAACATCTCTAAATTTTGTCTGATTGAGTTGATTCAGTCAAAGTAATCTTTAAAAAAAATATAATCCTCAAGTAGATATACTTTTACGGTTGTTTGCAGTATTCATTTAGTACATATTATTTAAATAAAAGAAAAAGAAAAAGAAAGAAATGCACCCTATAAAGTAAACAACAGAATCCAGTCCAGCATGTTCAATAAGCTCAGGTTCTGGCATTTTAAGTGCAGCAGGCATCCAATTAAGAAACCTAAGATATGCCTTGAAGTCTAAGTTGACAAACTTCTGGGTTGTAATGGGTTGCTTCTCAATCCCTTTAGATACCATTTTGGGAAGTAGACCCTATCGTTGCGTTGTGTTGGGGAGAAACCACAATATAGTCCAAGCAACCGAACAAACAAGATCAAATATTCTTGACAAAATATCTCCCAAACTTGAATAAAAACGTAGGACACCAAACAATAATTCCAAAGCCCCTAGATGACAGTTGTGAATGCAGCGGAACAATAATAATGGAGCAAGTAAATGAAAGATAAATCAAGCAAACACAACACCAAGAATTTTACGTGGAAACCTCTTCAAATCGAAGAGTAAAAACCACAGGGACCTTCGGGTCCACTCCAAAAGCTTCACTATAAATGAAGTTACAAAAGAGTATCTACACCAATATGTGTAAACTCAAACCAACCAGGAAGCTAAAACTTCATCAACAACATAAAATAGATGAGAATAGAGATAATTTCACCCAGAAAACAGAACACTGTTCAGACGACCATAACTCGGAATCAGTAAGTTGAAATCCGAATCCCACCGTCCAGAATGTAGTCCTATGAGTCTTCTACCTCCAATTAAAATTTAAGAGCATTCCGACAACAAATGACCGTCCGATCGGAAGAAATCCCAAAACTGCGCAGACTGAAACTGTGCTGCGAAAATCCCTTTTTTCTCTCCTCAAAACTCACTGCCTCTCTTTTTCTTGAATCAATTATGAAGACCAACAATTGGTAGGGTTTTATAACACTTTTGGGCTTGGACTATTTTTCAAGACCTACATAGGAGGAGAAAACACTATGGCCCAACACGTTGAACGGTTGAAGTCGAAGTACAACAAAAGCCACAAAGAATGCCAATGCACTAAGGATATTTATAGCTGCTGCAACACCAATATCACTTAGAGTTGCCATACTGCTTCACCAAAGTCGTATATTATCCTCCTGTAAAACAAATTTCTATCAAGATACTATTTCTATCAGGTTCTATCTTCCTGGCAAATAAAGTGAATGAAATGTTCTTTTCCTCCATCCGGGGAATAACCTCATTGTCCACCGACTGTACTAATGCTCATATGGCAAAATCATAACTCTGAGTTTATCTGGCAATAGATAATTCCCTCGGGCGGAATCTTTTCTTGTGCAAGAAACAAGAAACCTCATATAGAAACTAATCCTAAATTGAAATTTGAAAATAAAAAAATAATAATAATTTAAGGGTTTGGATTAATTATATTATTTCATGTGAGATAAAATGATAACTTGATTAAAAAATTGAAATTATTAAACGGTCGAAATTGTTTAAAAATACGAGTTTAACGTCCATATATTCGTGATGATTATTACAAAATATTGTCCGAATTTGATTAAAATCAATATTAATTATGGCAAAACCGCCCATTTCGTCCTAAAAATAGTTTCTAAGAGCAGTTAAGGTCCTAAATGATTATTTTTCTCTTTTAACATCCTATACATGTTTACATACTACCATTAAGGTCTTTCCGTCCAAAATTCTGTCTAAATACCGTCAAGTCAGTCATGTGCCTCACATGTGAGACATTTTTAAGGGTATTTCGGACATTTCAACATGTTTCTCTCAAGAAAAACTTGGGTACTTCATTGTTAAACAAAATAACTATGAATACTTAATTTAAATTAATTAAAAAATGAAACAACTAAACTTATCACCTTCCCCCTCCATCTTCCCCCGCCCCTAAAAACATCTAAAAATGAAATATGTTAAAATGTTTGAAATACCCTTAAAAATTTCTTACATGTGAGGCACATGACTGACTTGACGGTATTTAGACAGAATTTTGGACGGAAAGACCTTAATGGTAGTATGTAAACATGTATAGGATGTTAAAAGAGAAAAATAATCATTTAGGACCTTAACTGCTCTTAGAAACTACTTTAAGGACGAAATGGGCGATTTTTCCTATTATTTATTGGTCGCATCAGATAAAAATCGTAACTCGACGACTCCAAATTGGTGATGATTATAACGCGAAATTGTCAAAATTTTACTAAAACCAATATTATTCAGTAATCTAAACAAATTAAAAAAATTGTGTGCAACGGTCATAAATCCTTGATTGTTAATACATAATATTATCGTAATTGTACTAAAATCTAAATTATCCAACAAAAACTAACCGCCCCCGTTCCTAATCTCCATTTCTCCGACCAATCTCCAATTCCCTCCTCTGAAAAATAACCAAGGTTTAGCCCACCAATTGGTTTTGGATCTTCGGCGATGAGGTTCCCAACAAATCCATCATCTCCGGCGAGTTTCTCTCCCACCTCCGGCGACCACCACCAAAGTCATTTTCGACTGCCTCTGCTAATTTCTTCTTCTTCAAGAACTTTTTTGTTGTCCCCAGGCTCTGTTCATTCCTTCAATTTGAAAGCGAAAGCAGAGCTCTACAAAGCCTTTTCAAATCTGATTAGTTAGTTCTTGTGAACAATTTTCCTCAAATTGCATCAATTTCGTGCAAAATGAGATCTTGAGTGTAAATTTTCAGTGGTTAATTTCCAGTTTACAAAAATTGAGAGACCCATTTCCATTTCATGAAAAAAGTCTTCCAATTCCGGCGACCTATGAAAATGATGATGAAGATGAACTATTAGATTACTCCCGAGGAAGAAAGAAATGGAACCAAATTTTTAAGGATAGTTCTGATATGAACAAGTCCATCAAATCATGTGGTTTAGAACTGGACACATCACTACAGAATTAGAAGAAAGATCATTATATGATGACGTGACTTATTCTGAATCACAATGTGTATGTGAACCTGATCCATATCAGAATGTTCCAATTTTTAATGATCAACATGCACCTTTTGTTTTTCGAAAACGGTCAGAATTCTTCACTGGTGCTATAATGCGTGATACGTAAATTATTCATGACTAAAATTTACTAAAAACTTTATTTGTGGTCAAAATGCGAAATACGAAAATAATTTGTGATCATTTAATAAATATTATTGAGAAAAAAATCGAAGTTCCATGAAATTGTCATAATTAATTTTTGATCAGATGATCAGAACCGAGCAAGCCATTTTCTCTTCATATACAGTGCTTCCACCTGTAACATTTTCATAAATATTCAATATTTAGGCTAGGAAAATATTGCTAAAATTATTAAGATACATGTTATTCATTTCTAAAGTTTTTTTTTAATGGAAATTAATCCAACTAGAAAAGGCATATAACTACAACTAGCATAAGGTAGGTTATAATTTATACACTATATTGAACTCAATAAGCTAATTATCGTTACGATCAATTTGTTAGTGAGTCTTCAATACAATGTCTAGTATATTATTTAGTACATCAATTAAATTATTCAAATATTAAACTATGTGATTAGTCGAAACCCCTTTCTTACTACAATATATTGGGGGTTGGCCTTAGAATGACCATGAATTTTTTTAATGGTCTACACATGGCCCTGAAATTTTTGTAGCCAAGACGAATTTATGAAATCCATCATAGATTAACGTGAATTAAATTTCATCATGTCTGTCCACATCATCCCAGGACGAATTTGAGGAATTCGTCCTCAATCCTGGACGGATTTCACAAATCCGTCTTGAAGTAACCCTAATTTTACCATAAAAAACCTAACAAACCCCGGTTTGAGGACAGATTTGAATGAGGACAAATTTGCCAAATCCGTCCTCAATCTTGGATCAGCTTTTTGTACCATATTGTACAAGTGATAAGATTTTCAGATATTTTTGCGATAAGACGGATTTATAGAATCCATCTTATAAGATTCCGGATCAGATTTTCTTACCCAAATAGTGCAATTGATAAGATTTTCGGATTTCAACAGGAATTTGTTACCCTCTATTTATACAAACCAAAATCTTCTTCAAAACTCATCTCAACTTCCCTCGACTACAAAATTCCATCTAACCTTCCCCCAGTTACTCTCAAAACTAAATCTACACAATGAACAACGAAATGGATCCAACATTTCAAGAGTACTTCAGACACAAGTTTAAAATTGTTGCCAGTTGTCAAACATCCGGAAGAATGGTAATATCCTATGTTTAAAATGTGGTTTTTTTTATTTGTTATATGTTATCACTTATCTTATACAAATTGTACTATGTAGCGTATACCATCAAGGTTCACAAAGTAGTTGGAGGAAACTGGTCTCGGGGTACCACGTTGTTTCTATATGAAAGACATCATTGGTAATCAATGGTGTGTTTAAGTAACCCAAGAAGAGCTCCAATATTACCCTGATCGCGGTTTACAACAATTTATGGGTGAAAACAATGTTCGACGCAGTTAAAATAGCTGCTAAAATAGCCTCCTTTTGTCGTTAAACTGCATACATAAGGCAAGAACTGGGAAATCTAGACTCCAACGAATGATTGGTTTGTTTCTGAAAGTCATGTCAAGCACAGGTTCCATAGATCCCATATCATTCCAACAGTCATAGTTTGTATAATTACCGTAGGATAGTAAACTCCATGCCTGAAATCCAATGGATTGTGGTGTTGATTTTGTCTCCTGTATTTGTTGGTCAATTTCAAGTTCTCGGATGTCTTGGACAATTTTCGGCTGTTGAATTTGCTCAGCAATTTCAGGCCCATCTAGAAGGTCATCGTCTTCATGGTGGTCTTCGTCACCGCCATCGCCATCTTCATCTTTGTATTCTAGCCTACTGTCAATGTCTGATGTTGGACCCATGGAATTCATTACAACATCATCATTAAGAACAATTGGATCTGAATTGCCATGTGTGTGAAAGTCGTGAAATGTTCCACATTAGCCAAATTCGTTTGCTCGTAAGTTGATGGTTCGACATAACTACTGGTAGGAAATGATTCCGGAAAATTCCCCATGCCACAAAAGTGGATGGTTTGGCATAACTAGTGGCAGGAATGGAATAATTTATTGTCTGGCTCTACACAGGTTCAAACACTGCTCCAATATGTATTCCTTGCATTTTGAAATCCGTTTAGATTCCCCAATCCCCACAACAGATCAAGATCTTCTTCATCGTTCAAATGGATGACATCATACATTATCATGTTGTAAGGTATAAAAAAGGCTGAATCATTAATAGTCTGACATTGACAGTTGCACGATCAACTCCTTTGCGGCGACATATCCGGTGGACAAGGTTCCGAAAAGAAACTTTATAAATGAGTTCAAAACCTTTTTGTCTGGGTTTAGCGAAGCGAGGGATTCCTCCAGCTTTGTATACTAAATTGTGATCTCAGTGTAGAAAAATTTTCATTGGACATTCTAGTGCCATTGTTTGGGGGAAAAGAGTTTTACGTGGCGGAAAATGTTTTTTAATGGAGGGAAATGATATCTTGGATATGATAATAATTTGGTGGAAGAGGTTTATTTATAGGGAGTTTTAGGATGATGGAAGATATGGGCTTTTTCCGATTTTTTGTGGATAATGGGATAAGATGTTTTGGATATTTCAGAAAATATTTTGGATTGGATTTTAAAAAAAAATATTGAGATGTGACAACACACTGAAAATTGCAGGGTTGGGGACGGATTTGCCAAATCCGTACTCAATTGGCAGAGGATGGAAAAAATTGATCATTTTTTCCTCGACAAGTGATAAAAATTAAGGCGTGTACTGATAGTTTGTACAATTGCAAAGAGTTTTTTTCCTGAATTATAATAACATACACACTAGTGTTTGATACGTAAAAAAGTCTTTGGTAAAACAACCAATGAAATTTAAAGATTGCATGACTTATTGAGTACTCTCTAAAGTCCTCGCATACGAAGGTGTTAGAGGAATAACCGGGTCACACATAAATGCGCATCGAAATAAAACTTGACCCGCCTCTACCAGGATCTTCCACGAGTAAGAACCTACGACTATGGGATAGTGTTTTACCTTATATTGATGCTAGAATGGCTGAAACGCTTTCAGCGGTATGTTGTCACGAACGGAACACCACAATGCAGGCTCTGTCTCTCCCAGTATCCACTCGATCTTCCGGGGATGGTCTTCTACTGCTTGGTGCTAGCCAACGCCTTGTAGAAGCTTTGAAGACACTCTTCAATGGAGTATGTATTTCAGACCTTATCAGAAGAATAAGATACAGGATTTCTAACTTCTTTCCTATTAGCAAAAAGCTAGAAAACAAGTCTAGAAATCTATCTTTTCTTTTCTCTCTAAAAACTCACTTTTCTCTCTTCTCTCTAAGCTTCAAAAGCTGGAGAAAAACTGATTAATATGAATGGGAAAAATCAGTATTTTTTCATTAGTCTATCAAGAGAGAGTGGGGAGAGATAAAGGGGAAAGTGGGAGATCATGGAGGAAACCACTCCTCCACTTTCTCCACTCCTTTAACCTCTAGATAAGAGACATATGAGCTGAAAATATGTGTCCAATTTTCCAGCCATAAGGTCGGTCCAAAACGGGTCGGTCGGCCCAACCCGATTAAGGGCCCAATCCAATCCCGGCCCGAGGCCCGGCCCGGCCCAATCGAATTGGCGCACCTTAGATTAAATGTACTCCAACAAGCCCAATCCAGTTGATCTATGAGTGCGACCCAAGAGGTATCTATGACGTTGGCCGTGACATCATATGTCACAGGTAATGAGAGGTATCTAGCAACGCATCATTACCCCCAATTCATAAATATCTGGTGATTTATCATAATCACAACATTTGACATTTGTAGTTAAATCCTTTTGTCCTTGATATCTAGATTAAACACAAGTCATGGAAAAAGTCACACTTGTATTGTCCAATCTTTTAGTTTCTTGATTCGCGAGTAGACTAATCAAATGACATCAATATCATACACTGATTCACTTGTTCATGGCCATGAATTAGTCAGACTCCATCAAGGGGCCCAAGATATCGCCTCCCTGCTATATAGGGAGGGACAAATCCTTTTCGCATCCCACTCATCCCTCGAACAAGATTCGTGATATACCCAATAAATGCCTTTATTGCTCACCCGACTACTGGATAGCGTTTAACATTATCAAAGCATAACACTAGCCATGCAAGAACTCTTGTGAGACCTCAAGTCGAAGGATCTCATATACAACCCAGTCAAAATTTTTGAGAAACACCGTTGACTATTATATAACAACCCATGGTGTGTTTCTCATGTCTGAGTCCCTGTCGAGTATAATGATTCTCTAATCATATATACCTATGTGACGATCCGATATCTTATATCAATCACTCGCACATACTAGTCTTACGCATTATTATTGTCCTCGAAGATTCCAAAATAATGTTCGACTAGGGGACGCTTTGCGAATAGTATCTCATAACAATTATAAATACTATTCCAAGGACATATTATTTATTTATGTTGTTAAGAACGCAGAAACATAATGAATAATACTCGGAATTAATTGCCTTTTTATTAATCAAAATGAAAATTACATTAAATACTGTATAATAATCTCCCACTTGCACTAAAGACCCAAATTATAATAAATAGTCTTTAGGGGCATACTAATGATCGTATCTAAAGATCGATCCCTCCGGATATCGGATACCCATGGAGCTAGTGTGACGATCATGCTCGCTGCTGCGACAGTGGCTTCGTCGGTGGATCGGCGACATTGTCTGCCGAGTCTACTCTACATATATGCACATCACCTCTCTCTATAATCTCGCGGATTAGGTGAAATCGCCGTAGTACATGTTTGGACCTCTCGGTGAGATCTAGGTTCCTTAGATTGGGAAATAGCCCCATTGTTATCACAATAGAGGTCTATCGGGTTCGCAATACTAGGAACCACATCGAGGTCGGAAATAAATTTCCCGATCCAAATCGCCTCCTTAGCCGCTTCACAAGCTCGCTATGTACTCGGCCTCGTCGTAGAATCTGCGATGGTTGATTGCTTTGAACTGCGCCACTCACAAGACCTCCATTCAAGTTAAACACATATCCGGGATTGCGATCGGAAATCATCTCTCGTCGGTTTGGAAACTAGCATCGGTGTAACCACTTACAACGAGCTCATCCACTTCCTCCATAAATCAAGAATGTATCCTTAGTCCTTCGCAAGTACTTGAGGATATTCTTGATCGAGATCCAGTGACGTTCACCGTAATTAGATCAGTATCCGCTCGTAATGCTTAAGGCAAACGAGACATTCAGGCGAGTACATATCATGGCGTACATGATGGATCCTATGGCGTAAGCATAAGGAATCTCTTTCATGCGTTCTAATTCGGCGAGCGTTTTTAGAACACTCGTTCCTTCGACGTAACAAGTACCATGTGCCATAGGACAAAGTCCTTTCTTAGACTCTTGCATGCTAAACCGCTTTAGCACCTTGTCTATATATGTACTCGACTTAGGCCAATGAGTCTCTCGGATCTATCTCTATAGATCTTGACTCCCGGGAATATAGTCGAGCTCGCCTAAGTCTTTCATAGAGAAACACGTACTCAACCAAGCATTTACGGACTTTAAGGTTGGTATGTCGTTTCCAATGAGTAGTATGTCATCTACATACAAAACCAGGGAATACAATTGAGCTCCCACTAACCTTTTTGTAAACACAAGGTTCATCCTCATTTCTAATGAAGCCAAACTCACTAGACGGCATCATTAAAACGGATGTTCCGACTTGAGAAGCTCGCTTGAGTCCATAAATGGATCTCTCGAAGCTTACATACTTTTCCAGAGATTCTCCGGAGTGACAAAACCTTCAGTCGTGTCATATACACATCCTCATCAAGTTTTCCATTAAGGAAAGCGGTTTTGACATCCATTTGCCGATTTTGTAGTCATAGTAAGTCGCAATAGCAAGCAAAATCCGAATGGACTTGAACATAACTACAGGGGAAAAGGTCTCATCATAGTCAATACCATGAATTTGTTTGAAACCTTTCGCGACCGGTCGCCCCTATGACGCTTTGTACATTCCCTTCCATGTCGGTTTTAATCTTAAAAACCCATTTGCACCCTATGGGAGTTACCCCTTCAGTGGATCAACCAAGATCCGAGACTTGGTTTGTGTACATGGAGTCCATTTCGGATCTCATGGCCTCAAGCCATTTCTCGAAATCGGGCTATTAATTGCTCGCTTTGTAGGTTGAAGGTTCATCGTGATCCACAAACATAACATCACCATGTTCTCGTTATGAAAAGATCCAAATTTTTTCTCGGAGGTGGACGACTGAACTCTACCGGACTCTACGCAATTCTTGTGTTTCTTGAATCAGTGCTGGCTGCACAACTTGTTTGTGGCACTCTTTGCACGACAACTCGTAGTTTCGTTCAATTTCCATCTCATCATTAGTGCTAGTTTGAGAGTCCGGAACTTCGAGAAAGTTCTACACTACTCCCACTTGTGTTTCTAGAAACAAATTCTTTTTCTAGAAAGACTCTCGTACGAGCAACAAACACTTTGTTCTCGTTAGGGATATAAAAGTAGTATCCTTTAGTTTCTTAGGATAACCTACAAATATGCACTTTTCGATTTTGGAGCCGACTTATCGGAAGCCGAGCGTTTACAAACGCTTCACGACCCCCAAATCTTGAGGAAAGACAAACCGGGGACGCTTCCCATCCCATAACTCGTATGGCGTCTTTGCAACTGATTTAGATGGAACGCGGTTAAGTGTTAAAGATGTTGTCTCTAGTGCGTGTCCCCAAAAGGAATTGGGCAGGCTCGTGTGACTCATCATAGAACGAACCATATATAATAAGGTTATGTTCCTCCTTTCAGATACACCATTCCATTGTGGAGTAGCTGGAGGAGAAAGTTGTGAAACGATTCCACAAGCTTTTAGATAGTCACAGAATTCTTGACTCAAGTATTCTCCTCCTCGATCAGATCGAAGAACCTTAATACTCTTGCCAAGTTGGTTTTCTACTTCAAGTTTAAACTCTTTAAACTTAGCAAATGCTTCGGATTTGTGTTTCATCAAGAACACATATCCATACCTACTCGAAGTCATCAGTAAAGGTAATGAAGTAGAGGTAACCACCCTCGCATGTATATTAAAAGTGGCCACATACATCACTATGTATTAGTCCTAATAAAGCATCGGCTCTCTCACCTAGCTTAGTGAAAGGTGATGTCGTCATCTTACCCAACAAACAAGATTCGCATCGATCATATGACTCGAAGTCAAATGATTCCAACAGACCCCATCTTTATGGAGTTTGGATATGCGATCTTCGTTTATGTGGCCTAAGCGACAATGCCGGAGGTATGTCGGATTAGAATCATTAGTCTTAATCCTTTTGGTATTTATGTTTAAAATTGGCATATCAAGGTCTAAAATATATAGACCATTAATTAAAGAGGCGCTTGCATAAAACATATTATCCGGGAAATAACGACAATCGTTGGTTTTTGATCGAAATCTCAAAACCGTTCTTGTCCAAACAAGAAACCCGAAATAATATTTTTTAATTAAACTAGGTACATAGAAACAGTTTTCTAAACCCAAAACAAGCCCACGAAGGCAAAGTAAAAGTACGAGTCCCTACAGACTAGAGGTCGCAACACGTGCTCCGTTGCCTACTCGTAGTTCCACTTCACCCTTTGCCAACTCTCTACTCCTTTGCAGTCCCCTCGCACATTAGTACAAATGTGAGAACCACATCCGATATCAAATACCCAAGAAGTAGTTGTATTTAAATTGATATCAATCATATTAATATCTATAACATAAATACCCGAGCCCAGTAGCAACAATTGCTTTCTCCTTTTCCAGCCTTTTTCCCTCGCAAGATAGCTTTTGCAGTTCCTTTTCCAGTGACCCTTCTCACCACAATGATGACAGATAGAGTCCTTGGCTACACCACCCTTAGGTTTCGAGTGTATTGTTGAAAGTGGTTTGCTTGCCCCTTAGGGCTTACCTTTCGGCTTTGCCTTTGGGTTTCGCAAAACCTTTGCCTTTGCCCTTTTGTACCATCAAGTATGGTGTTGGGCTTGGACTTGCCTATTTCCTTCTCGGCAGTCCTTAGCATATTCAACAACTCAGTAATGGCTTGTCAATTTCATTCATGTGATAATTCGTAATGAATTGATCGAATGACTCGAGCAACGATTGCAAGATCAAATCGATCGACAGCTCTTGTCCCAAAGGAAATCCCAGCTTTTTCAAGGTTCCGAACATAACCTATCATCTTAAGAACGTGAGTTCCTACCGCATTCCCTCGGACATTTTACATCGAAAGAGAGATTTCGATACATCGAATCTCTCCCCGGCGTGCTTGCCCCTCGATATAGTTGCTTCAGTGAGCCCAAAGATCTCATAAGCCCCCCATGTCCTCATGTTGCTTCAAGCTCGAGTTCATGGTGACAAGCATGAGGTTAGACACATCTAAAGCATCACTAACATGCTTCGATAAGCGATCCCTTTCAGCGGCCGTAGCACGAGCCTCTGGTATAGCAGGAATAGGCTGTTCCAGGACATACAGCTTTCTTTCATGCTTGAGAACGATTCTCAAGTTCCTGAACCAGTCGAGGAAGTTAACTCCCTCTAATTTGTACTTCTCAAGGACAGAACGCAGTGATAGTGTTTGGTTTGAATTTGCCATTTTCTACAACAAAAATATATGCAAAGTAAGTACCGATTTAAAAATCATTATTAGGTCTTTATCTTTTTAATGATTTCTCCCACTATTTTCTTCGAGTGAATAACCCTCAACATCAACTCGGAAAGTTTGTTAACTTTCTAGCGGGCCAAGATCCATATTTCACCTCGCTCGAGTCGACTTTGGCTGATCGCCCAAAACTTAGTTATTTAGGTAGGCAACGTTTGCCAATTACATCAAATTATGTAATTCTTGGTTAGTTGAGTGAAAAATTTATTCAAGCGTATCATTATACACTTTTCTCAACTCTTTTGCCTCTAGATCCTCAATCCATCTATTGAGATAATCTAGTTAACTAGGACCCTAAGTTTTAGCCGGCGGATATCACAACTTATCCTTCGCGCCTCACCCGGATAGACACGTATGCACAGCTTTGGCATGTCCCATACTAATGTCGATCTAGGCCTTGACGAGGGCCAAACTTAGGAAGGCACTAATTAATATTTTAAATGAGGGATTTCGTTTTTAACAATCTCACCAAAAAAGCATAAATAAAACAGTTTATGCTTATATACTTATGCATCCAATACATAAAATAAAAATGCAATAGTAATCGCCATATCCTATTCGGGTTTTTCCAAGCCAATGGAAAAACCGTGAAGTCAATCTAAGGGTGTAAAATGAAAAACATCTATTCTACACCGTCTTGACCTTCAGCTTGGTTGCCTCCAAATCTTCATCATCTCACTGTACCTTCTCCTAATCTAGAATTACAAAATTTCTAAGGAAACCTCGAGTTACATTCGAGGAGATATAATGAGAATAAAATTACAACTTTTTGAATGATAAAATAGGCACGATACGCAGATCGTATTATAAAATAAAACCAACAGGGGTAAAGGCGACTACTATGCATCATGCTCAATTAACATAACATTTTATGGAAAACGAGCAAGCAAAGCAAACAAATGAACATTTCATATTGTCTCGAGTTCGGTCGACCGGTCGTGGTCTTCGCTGATCGAAGACCAACTCGGATCGTCCAAGACCAACTCGGTTGATCCGAACAAGTATCATTTAGCTATCGTCTTGCCTCGGTCGACCGAAGATGAGTCCCTGGGTCGATCAAGTGACAAAAATCGAGAGTTTTTCCAGCTTTTTGAATGACTTCAAAACTGGAAATTCTCAACAGTATATACATACATAAAGTCGGGAAAAGCATGTCATACATGATTTATTACATTTCTAGCAATCCTAAGGCATGCATAACATAGATTCATAATCTATATTCAAACACTATAACACTTAAAGTCTATAGGGTACTCGAACTCGGCTCGATACCACTGTTAGAGGAATAACCGGGTCACACATAAATGCGCAAATGGAATAAAAACTTGACCCGCCTCTACTAGGATCTTCCACGAGTAAGAACCTACGACTATGGGATAGTGTTTTACCTTATATTGATGCTAGAATGGCTGAAACGCTTTCAGCGGTATGTTGTCACGAACGGAACACCACAATGCGAGCTCCGCCTCTCCCCAAGTATCCACTCGATCTTCCGGGATGGTCTTCTACTGCTTGGTGCTAGCCAACGCCTTGTAGAAGCTTTGAAGACACTCTTCAATGGAGTATGTATTTCGGACCTTATCGGAAGAATAAGATACAGGGATTTCTAACTTCTTTCCTATTAGCAAAAAGCTAGAAAACAAGTCTAGAAATCTATCTTTTCTTTTCTCTCTAAAAACTCACTTTTCTCTCTTCTCTCTAAGCTTCAAAAGCTGGAGAAAAACTGATTAATATGAATGGGAAAAATCAGTATTTTTCCCTTAGTCTATCAAGAGAGAATGGGGAGAGATAAAGGGGAAAGTGGGAGATCATGGAGGAAACCACTCCTCCACTTTCTCCACTCCTTTAACCTCTAGATAAGAGACATATGAGCTGAAAATATGTGTCCAATTTTCCAGCCATAAGGTCGGTCCAAAACGGGTCAGTCGGCTCAATCATATTAGTCGGCCCAACCCGATTAAGGGCCCAATCCAATCCCGGCCCGCCGGCCCAATCGAATTGGCGCACCTTAGATTAAATGTACTCCAACAGAAGGTACCTTTTATCTCAACGGTCTTGTAAGTATGCACTTGTTCATGAAAGTTGGCTAAGCTGACATTTGATCATTTCTTAGCCACCTGTAAATTTAATGTTAATGATCTAAGTTTCAATAATGTTGAGTTTGTATGACGAAAACAAGCAATTATATTAAACTGGTTTTACTCACCATTTTTTTCAAGTCCATGTCGAAGTTCTTGGAGCCGACATTATGCTTCCGCGGGTCCTTTCCACCCTTCCCATCGAGACGGTTTTTCCTGTTCCTTGCAGACCTAGCCTTGAACTCATCTGAGTCCCAAAAGGTCTCGAGTCTACTCCAATAATTAGTATGGATCCATCTCGGCCTCTTTTTTTTTATCTTCTGTGATCTCCAATTATTCCTGTTAGCCTCCTCCTAGTTAATTTGGTCCATCCGACCTTGATGGCGTTCTCGTGAATGGGATCCCAACTACAAAATTTTTGCAAAAAAAGAAAAGATATAAATAAGTAGTAAAAAAGCGTTAACGAGCTTATCTATCAACTTATTAAAGAATGACATAAATAAACTTAAATCATTACCATAAACTCCTCATACCACAAGGTCTGAACATCATCGGGTACATCATCCAAGACATTATACGGACCTCGATAAGTCTTGTGAATAATATTCAATGTTTTAAAACCCAGACCGGACCGGTCGGACCGTCGACCGGGCCTCTTGGCGGTCCGGTTAGGTGCAAAACCCGTTTTCGTCAAAAACCGCTCTAATTTCACTAACCCGGTTGATCCGGCCGGTCGGATCGTTCGAACCGTAAACCGAAACGATTTTGGGAAAACCGGCCGGGTCACAAAATACATTTTTTTTTTTTACTTTTTTTTAAATTTTTCTGTATAAAATAAAGGGAAGAAGAAGAAGAAGAAGAAAAATAGAGAGAGGTGGCGGGGCGGTGGCACAGGGGAACGGCGAGGAGAAAAAAAAGAGATAGGGACGGTGGTAGCGATTCGCGGCAGAGAGAAGGAGATGAGAAGAAGAAAAAAAAAGGGTGGTGGTGGTGGCGGTTCGCGGCTGAGAGAAGGAGATGAGATGGAAAAAAAAGAGGACGGTGGCGGCAGAGAGAAGGAGCGCCGCTGGAGAAGGAGAAGAGGGGAAAAGGAGAAGAAAGGAAAAGGAGGAGAGCGACGGTGGTGGTGAGCCGCGGTGGAAGAAGGGGATGAGAGGGAGGCGGCGGAAGAAAGGGATGAGAGGGAGGGCGGATGAAAAGGATGAGAGGGAGGAGGAATTTAGGGTTTTTTATCCTAGGGTTGGGCTTAAGAGGGTATATATACTCATGACTTAGAGTGCAATTAAAATATTAGCATATAAAATCCTATAAGATAATTATGTTACAAATAAGTCCTAAACTATTTATTTTTTAATTATATCACTTTTGTATTTGTAATATTTTTAAATTTTACATTAATATTAATATCCAGATTTATATCAACGAGATGTTTATTTAGAAAATTTTATATTAACTTTAATTTTTTATTAATAATTATATATTATATATTTTTTAATATTTATGACGTCACCGGTTTGATGAACGGGTCGATGACGGTCCGACCACCGATCCGACCAGTGACCCGTGACCCAGTAACTTTTCCTGGTCGATGCCTGGTCCGGGTTTCAAAACCTTGATAATATTGGTTATCGTCCGGGCCACGTCACTATCTAATCTACTGCATCTACAATATTTCGATATAATGTATGAATGAAGTAACATATCAAGTTATTGTAAACTTATTAAATTCATCTTTCTAGATAAGTTATTTGATTTTGCATGAAATCAATTTGTTATGAAAACAGTCACTTACGTGTCCACGGTAGGGATAATCACTGCATGGAAGTTTGCATAGCCATCTAATGAAGCTGAAGTCGTTCCCTGAGAGCTTATGGACTCGGATAGCAGAGGTCAGAAGGAGCCAACGGCTGCATAACTGATTGATATGCTGGAGCAGCTACTGATCCCTGAGTTGATTATGTACCTTACGCAGAAAGAGAATGGGTAGACGGCGCGCGTGCTGAATGCACAGCTGGCGGCACAACAACATCGGTCGGTGCTGTTCAAGTGGATACTGTCGGATCTGACTCCGGAACCTGACCTCGTATAGACTCGAAGAATAGGCGTCTTTTCGGAGGCATCCTTATATTACCAATTAATTGATAAAAGTTAGTGAGCAACATTATATTTTCAAACACATAA
Source organism: Vinca minor (assembly GCA_026122235.1). Lineage (NCBI taxonomy): Eukaryota > Viridiplantae > Streptophyta > Magnoliopsida > Gentianales > Apocynaceae > Vinca > Vinca minor. The sequence continues at coordinate 1,951,537 of JAOCZM010000120.1, forward strand.
CAATAAGAAATACATCAAGGACTCAGAAAAACTATGAAGTTTTAAACTATACTAGCCATTACACATGATGTGAGTAGAGCAGAGCAGAGCAAGAAGGAGACAAATTCACTTATCACACAAAAGACAAGCTTCTATCATTCATAAACATTCTCAAACACAATTTCATCATCTTCCACGGGGCTATCACCATTTGAGTCCCAATCAGGCTCCTCAACATTCAACTGAACTCCTTACTATCTTCATGAAGACGTCTTGAATCGGCAATATTTACTAATTCTCTTTTGTAGGGAGATGAGGGAACGCAATAGGTTTTTATAAATATGGACATTTGTCACGACAAAATCGTTGTCGCTAAGTGGTCGCTAATTGCCACCACTTTGCGACCATATAGCCCAAATGAAGAAGGAGGTTTTCTAACTCTTATTTGTTGTTAAGTTCTTTTTGACATTACATTTGTTTTGAATAAATATCTCAAGGAACACTACATATTTATGGAGCATATTGTTCGTTCTGAAATAATCTTCTTCTTTCTTTTATTTACGTGTTCAGAGCGAATCGTTATGGATGAAACAGAGTGGAGATAGACAAGATGCATTCGGTAAACATTGAGTTCGGAATTTACCCGTTTATATTTTCACTATTATTTGAGAATTTCACCATTGCTAATGTTTTGTGTGGGTGCCTTCCAGGGGAAATCTACACGCTGAACCGAAATTTCTATTTTTTCATATCAAATTATCTATTTTTTTACTCAACCAAAATTTTATTTATTTTTGTCTAGCTGTTATAGCATTCCATTACAATTTGGAGTTAGAGGTTTTGAAGACTCAATGCATGTCTTCTTTGTGTTCTTCCATCCAACTTCAAATAGGGGTTTATCCCTTTTTCAATATATATTTAATAGCAAGTAGTGACAAAGTTTATAATGTTGTATAGTTTAAATTTACATACTGACATAAACATGCTTAAATCTAACATGTTTTCCCTAGTTTTCATTAGGATTTTGCACCCGGTCTAAAACATCAGGATATGATTTTGGATACTTTAGATAATGTATGTCTGTAATTGGATATGATTTTTTTTCCTCTTTAAATGTTACTAATAATTTGGAAATTTATTTAATTTTCAACAGATATTGCATGTTTATTAATTATTATTATTATTATTATTATTTTTGACCTATGAACAAACAATTATGTTGTATTAAGAATATCATTGGTTGTTGAAACATGAAGAAATCTGCTTTGAATTATAGATTGTTACCAAGAATTATAGCGCCTAGTTCAACGACTGGTTGGGCAGATATTTAGCAATGTTAATCGGAGTACCTTCAATTCTCAAGTGAAGGCTGAATCAATGATTTGGGAGTATAAATTTGTGGGTTTTTCGGATCCCCCATCCCTCCATAACTTTTCTAAAAGAATTTCTTAGCTTATTTATCTTTGTTGTTCCATGTACTTAATTATTAAAAGAACTAGAAAATTCGTTAAATGACGATCCTATGTTTTTTTGTTTTGGTGAATAACAACCATACTGTGTTTAAGGGGATTGGACTTAGACTAGCCATGTATTGGCATAAAGGGCCAACCATGGCGGGTTTTTTTTGTGGAGCAACAATTTTAGCAAAAACTGATTCCTCAAATCCGTTCTCAATTGAGAACGACTTTGCGGAATCCGTTCTCGGCTGATGTGACAAATAACGCGTTTGGCCACGTCAGCTGAGAACGGATTTCGCAAATCAAGCTGTTATCACTTGCCCTAAATTGAAACTCCACAACCTTCTCCATCTTCCTCCTTCGCGAATCACATAAAAAAAGAAGTCTGAAAAAATTCCCTCATCCGCGAAAAGTCCCTCTCCATCACCACCCCACAGACCGCCCCCGCTGCCGCTGTCACCGGCCACCGCCAACATCGCCGCCATAGCCCTTTTCTTCTCTCTCAATTAAAAAAAGGTATAAATTGATTTTTTTTTAATTTCGGAAATTTAAATTTTATGAATGTTTGTAATTGTATAATGTATGTAATTGTATAATTGGTACTATATGAATTTGTTTAATTTGTAAAAATTGTTAGTTTATAATTTTTTTAATTTGGGAATTTATGTTAATTTGGGAATTTTTTTATTTTGTAGTTAATTTTGGGAAATATTGTTATATTTATGTTAATTTAGTTAAATTGATATTGATTTTTGGGAATTTATGTTTTTTTTTTTAATGCCCGAGGGCGGAACCCCAAAGGGGAGAGAACCAACCGCAAAGCGGAGAAGAACACCTCATAAGAGGAGAAGAGTACCCTAGAAGGGAGACAATTAAAGTTTACACCATGCTTGGGGAGGGTATCGAACCCGGGACCTCTCGGTCACGAGCCGACCAATGCCCCACTGGGCTATTGAACCTTTGATGGAATTTATGTTAATTTGACGATAATTTTGTTAATTGTGTGTTAATTTTGGGAAAATAGGTTAATTTGATGTTAACTAAAGGGAAATTGATGTTAATTGTTTATTTGTTTTTGTGTATAGATGTCTACACCTACTGAGCTCCATCCCGGTCCTTTAGATGGTATTGTTTAACCAAACAGGCACATCATAGGTCATTAGGAATATGACACGGTATAGACAAACTAGATACCCCTTTGACTGTTATTCGCAATGACAGTCAATTTTATGACACATATAGGAGAGAAACGAACAAGTCCCTCATTAAGATTATTATAGACGATTTAGATTTTGGGGGAGTTTGTAGGATTGGTTTTATCAAGGTAGATCACACTTTAGTGACTGCCTTAGTTGAGAGATGGCGCCTAGAGAGGCATACATTTCATTTACCATGCGGGGAGGAGACCATCACTTTAGTGGGCGTTGGATGCCTACTCGTATGCTTCATTGGGCCTTTGTTGCCCCTCCCCTCCTTCCGGTTTATTGGTGCTTGTTTAGACTTGGCTTAAAATTCCGGAGTTGCCCAATATGTTTGAAGTCTGGTCCAATCGGTGTCAGAAACACATTTGGGCTTCTTATCCTTTTTCCTCGTGTCACTCATGATACCGCTGAGTCTCCTTTTAAGTATCGTGCGCCAACCTGCCTTAACGCCCTCCTCATGCTTAGAAGCCCATCGATACTTTTTATGTTTTTTGAAATAATGTTAGATAATTAAAATTGATAGACTTGTAAATTAAAACTTATTTGCTAATTCATTAAAGTTTCAAATACACTTACCGTGAACTCTTCCCACCACATATTTTTTTCTTCCATGGAAACATCCTTTAGGGTGCTATATGCTCTCTTGAAACGCCCCTGGAATATAGCGGTAATGGCGGAGGAACAACTAGATCTCAATCTAAAACTATAATAGCCGCGACAAAATTTAATTAGAGATTATAATGATTATAAGAATTATAATTAACTTGATTTATAAAGGAGATAGGTTTGAAATTAACTTACGTGCCATAAGTAGGCTATAAGATAATCCGAGTATCTTGTGCAATCGCCTCTCCACCAGTACTGGTATCAGTCGCCGTCTCTGGGACAACAGACTGGTGAGTTGCTGAGCCTCCTACAGGCGCAGACTCAATGGGCGGTGCTGACGCAGACGTATCCTGAGATAAATGAGCATCGACAGACTGATGAAGGTGTCATACCAGTCATAGGGGCAGATGGCGGTGTGGACTGCAAATCAGATGATGAACCTGGCTGGGAGGTAGGGGCACAGCAAACGATGGTGCCTGACTAAATGGTAAGGACAATCAAATAGCTTTCTTTGGAGGCATCTCTGAAATACAAATTAAGCGGATTAAAATGTAGAAATTACCGATGTTTTATAAGATGGAAAGTCTAGGTGTTTCATTATCTTTCTTTATCAAATTATCGATCATTTTATAAGATGAAAAGTATGTTCTTTGGTCAATTTTTTTATTGTGTAGGAGATGAGTCTTTGGTCAATTTGTTTTTTCTATTTGATATCCAAGCTTCACATATTTCCGTTTAACAGATTGTTGGAAATCTAGAAGCCTCCTCCTTGAGGATGATGGCATCAAGGGTTGTGTGCTTGAAGAATTCAAATCCCTCATCTCCAATTTTTTTATAAAAAAAAAACCTTTTTAACTCCCAAAATTTTGCTCAAAAAATGCAAGAAAATGGCTTAATTCAACTGCTGAAGATAACAATTTTTTTTCCTGGGATGTTCTTGATATAATGGCTAGAGGAATGCTAAGATCCCAGAATTTAGGATGATAAAATAGATCAAAGTAAAAAACAAAATCAAAGATTATAAAATCCCTAACAAAAACCCACAAAAAAACTAGAATACATTTAAAACCCAACAAAAAGAAGAAATAAATTCAGAATCAAGAAAGATTATAGGAATTTCTAGTCCTAATAATGTACCAAAAAGCACAGACAAAACCCCAAAAAAATAAAAATAAAAACAAAAACTGAAAAAAATAAAAGAGAATTATTCCCTAGCTCAGATCAGAGGAAAAATAACCTTTGGATGAAGAAATCTCTGAGGAAAAGAGAAGAAAAGAGGAGATTCCGATGGGGGTTTTTAGAGTGGAATTTGAAAATTGGAATTTTGGAGGGCCGCCTGCAATGTGAATAAGAAAGTGAATTTACAGAACAACAATTATTAATTTCAGAAAAAAAAATTGAAAAGAAAGGAAGAACTTACTCTGGTGGCGTCGAATGTCGGTGGGGGAAGAAGAAGATGGTGTCGTCGGAGATGGCGGTGAGGCGGCGGACCTGCGAGGCGGGGTTCGTCGGAGTGATTAGGGAGAAGGAGAGAATAGCGATGATTTAGGGTTTCAGAATACTTATATATAGCACTGTTAAACGGGTCAACCTGGTCCGGTCCGGTCCGTCGCGGACTATCTTAAAACGGACCGAACTGGATTTGGACCAATTTTTGCGGACCAAGAAAATCCTAGTCCATACCCGTCCATAAGAAATCCGCGGGGTTAACGGGCCGGTCCGCGGACCAAATTAATTTTTAAAAATAAATTTAAAAAAAGAGGTTAAAGCTTAAAAATGACTATTTTTTTGTTATTTATTTTTAAAATTATAAAAAAAAATTAAAAAAATAATATAAAGCTTAAAAAATGGTGTTTTTGTTATTTATTTTTAAAAAAAATGAAAAAAAAGAGAAGTAAAACTTTAAAAATTATATATTTTTTATATTAATTTTTTGAGCGGGTTGGCCCGCGTTTGGTCCGGTCCGGTCCGCCTTGGTCATTGGTCCAAACGGAGCGGGCTAAAATGGCCCTCATTTAAACGGACCATGAATAGTTTAGTCCAAACCCGTCCAAAAAACACGGACCGGGCCAGTGGCCCGTTTGACAGTGCTACTTATATATATATATATATATATATATATATATATATTGAGAAATCCAACATTGAAACGGCGTCATTTTTATACGTCCTTACGCCTTCTGTCATATTTTCTGTCGTTATTCCGTCGGCATTCAGTCGTTAACTGCCGCCGGTATTCGGTCGTTACACGACATCATTTTGATTAATTTTAAACATAAATTTTTTAAAAGAAATAAAACATCAAAACGACGTTGTTTTGACGCCGTTACGTATTCCGTCGGTAAACGGTCGTTAACTACCATCGTTATTCCGTTGTTAACTGTGAACAAAGCGACGCCGTTGTTGTTTGGTCAACGGGACCAATATGGCCGACGGAATAGCGACCGACTGGTTGTCTGTTTCTATTCGGTCGTCATAGGAGCTCCGAATATTTCGATCGCTATTTAACTGTCTTCTTGTAGTGAATCTCTTTAATTGGTTCATTGGTGCTTTTGCCTGGCTCGGCAGTGTCATTGTGACTCATTCTCCTTGAGTTTGCGATGCCTCAGTCACACTTTCTTTATGGTGGGTGGGCACTGGTGTCAGAAGTTGACTCATATGAGATTGTTTTCTGGTTTTCGTCGTGCTAGTTCGTTAACAAATTTATGGATATTAGAAAGTTATGAACATTGAAATTGGAAGAACACAATATCACCTCACCAATTCATAGATTGAGAACCAGCTTAGTAGGAACTACTTGCATATTTCTCCAATTACTTGAACTCAGAAGTCAGAACGATGAGGCTGTTTAGATTTCCTGAATGAGGAAAGACCTTACAAGCTCTGTTTGATTTTGCTTTCCATACTTCAACAAGTCCTCAATAGGTCTAGGAATGTAATTGTTAAATTAACTTTAATAATGTCTTTGCGATAGATTTTCTACCCATTTTGCACCATTTTTTGGCTGCTGGAGTTGTCCCAAGGAGTTCAGCTACTGCAGAAGGCTTCATAGCTGCTGATTTTTTCTAAAAGCAAATTGCAAATTTAATAGTTACTTATTGACGATCACGATAAACATGAGAATTCCATTTATGTTCATTTTTCTTTTTCGCCATATTTCTAGCTTATATTCATTTCCTTTTATGTATTTTCTTTGGGGTGAAAGTATAGATGAGAGTATGGTATTGAGAGAATATATGTATGTTGACGACCATATACAATTCTTTATTTGATTCATGTAGGTGGCCCCAATTACTTGAGATTAAAGAGTTGTTGTTGTTGTTGTTGTTGTAGTTCTTGTATGTGTTCTCTTCGGGAATTATTCTTGACAGGAATTATTTTAAGGGAAATTAACCTATTTTGTCCCCCAGTAATTTTCATTTAGCCCGTATAGTCCCCAATGTTTAATTTCAACCTGTAAAGTCCCCAAAAAATTTCGTTCAGCCTGTAAAGTCCCCAAAAAAAATTTTGTTTAGCCCGTATAGTCCCCAATGATTAATTTCAGCTTGTAAAGTCCCCCAAAAATTTTCGTTCAGCCTGTAAAGTCTCCCAAAAATTTTCGTTTATCCCGTATAGTCCCCAATGTTTAATTTCAACAAGTAAAGTTCCTTATCTATTTACGGGCTGCATATAGAGATTCCACCACCTCTTCTACGGGGGAATTAGGGCAGCCCCAAATTCATGTCATCTACGTGCTTAATGAGCAGGGGAATAATTATCAATTTCAATCTATAAAATTTACAAAATAAAAAAAAATTAGTATAAAAATGGTTATAAAAAGGAAACCCCAAATTCTATTGCCCTAATTTGGAGGAACCCATTTGCCCTAAGTCCTCCGCATAAGAGGTGGTGGAACCTCTATATGCACCCCGTAAATAGGTAAGGGACTTTACAGGCTGAAATTAAACATTGGGGACTATACGGGCTAAACAAAAAAATTTGGGGGACTTTTCATGCTGAAATTAAACATTAGGGACTATACGGGCTAAACAAAAATTCCTGGGGGGACTAAATAGGCTGATTTCCCTTATTTTAATAATGGTTTACTAGTATTTTTAATGTGTTTTTATTATATTACTCTATGATAATAATGATGTGTGATTTTGTCCTTATTAGTATACATGCATTTCTGCCCTAAAAGAAGCATAAAAGTTGTTTAGATCATGTAGTAGGTAAATTAAGGTTGAAAAATGTCGTTTATAAAAGGAGATTTGCTTACGAAGAGAAGCTTGTAAAAGGCTTGGCCAAAGCTTTACCAATTTCATTTTTGTTATTTTTGAAGTGATTAAACATGTTAAATTTTATATGGAAAGAATTTTGAGATTATGCTCTCTTTTTTTAAGAATAAAGATCAAGCTCTCTCTGATTACAGTGTTTAGTGATATTTTTTTCAATATGTGTTGATGAATTGAATTTTTAATTTTTAATCTAATGGTGGAAAATGATTATGAATTTTCTAGTACATTGTCTACCACATTTATTAAAATGCAACATTGAAAATTCATGTGCTTAGACTAACCACATTACTCCATAGGTAATATTCCTATTTGCGTACTAGATAATATATTTAAAAGATCTAAAGTCATGAAAAATTGTTTTTCCCTCACTTTTACATTGAGGGGTGAATACCTATAGATGGACTTTAATAATTTTTTCTTTTCTTCTGTTAGACATAAACAATTTTTTTGTACATTCTTGGACCTAATCTTTTTACGGGCACTGATAAATAAAAAAAAATTGAAAATTCAGCCAAAAATACCCGTTGAGTAAAACGGTGTCGTTTTATTAAGGGTATTATTGTCTTTTCAGCAATGAAATAACTCAGAGCAACAAAAGGGAACCCGACCCACCCGACTTCCTACTCACCCACCCGACCCGCACCCAACCTGACCTCTCATCTTCTTCTTCCCCCAATCCAAAACCCACCTACATCAAATCTTCTTCTTCTTACACCATATTTTTTCCTCCAAATCCTCCAAAATACTCAAAATTGTAAAACACAAGAGGGGGGGGGGGTGAATTGGGTTTTAGTCGATCTTGCAAACTTTTTAGAATCTATTCAATGCTAGTGTAGGTTTGAGCAAGATGATTAAAAGCAATACGAAAGCCAATCACAAGACAAAGGATTTAGAGTGGTTCGATTCACTTAGAATCTACATCCACTACCTTGAGCCGCACCCAAGGATTTGCAACAACTTCACTAAGAAGACTTTTTTACAATTGTGGCTAACTCACTAAGAGTTTTACAACACAACCACAATACACAAACTCACTAAGAGTTACTTGCCCACACTAAGTAGGACTTTTACAAGAATTACCCTATCACTAAGAAAGGGAATTAAGATGGATAAAGAACAAGGTTGTTCACTCTTCTAAGTGAAAGATATATACCTTTGAAGTACAAGAATATTTGGCTCTTTAGAACATATGAATTCCACTCTTTGTCTTGCTTTTTGAAATAACACCTTTGAATGATTTAGATCATGGAAATGAAGTGTTTTTTCTTTGAAGGTGTTTAGACTTGATAAGAAATCAATGAAACTTTGATGTGCAAGCCTTAGAGTCATTCTCTAGCATTGGAGTATTTATACATTTCAAAATATGCTGAAAAACAACTCTTTAACTGTAAAAAAACGGCTAGTTTCTTACAGAGTTCGGTTGACCGAACAAGGGTCGGATGACACACTTTGATGACCTTGGTCGACCGAGAATGGCTTAGGTCGACCGACCTTGGCTGGTTTTCAAAGTCTTCAACTCTCAGTTTCTCTTCGGTTGATCCGAGGAAAGCTCGGTCGACCGACCTCCTGAGCTTTGAGAGATGTTGATTTTTCACACGTTTTGAAATCTTTGGAAGTCTAAAAGGTTTTCTCAATATGTAACAAGTAAGAGCATTTAGAAAACCGTTTTAAAAGACTTATACTTTGAAATCAAAGGCTTTTGAGATATGAACACATATGAGAATCATTTTGAAACTTTAGCCTTTTGAAAACGTGTTTATGAAAACATGCAAGACTTGAGTGTAGAGCTTATGTTCATGAAGAGCAATGGTTAGAGCTTATAAGATAACGAATATAGAGACTAAGCTTATTCTAACCAAACCTAAGTCTTCAATCTTCAATCTCGACGAGATGCGCCTTTAAGTATAACTTTGAATCTTGATCATGGCTTGATTGAAGTACTTAGAGCTTCCATTATGAGAACCATTATTCTATCACAAAGATTGAAATCATTAGACACAACATCAAATGTTTGTCCATTATCAAAAACTGAGTTTGTTCGCCCTTAGGGCTTACAAAAATTCTCCTCATCTGCAAAATACATCTCTTTCGTTCATCATCTTCCTCATTTACCACCCATCCGTTCATCATCTTCATATGCAACACCACTTTCTCTCACTACAAATTTCATCAATTTTCAAGCAATTCACCAGTATGAAAATGTTCGATTTTTTTTTTAATTTTGTATGGATTGTTATTGAATTTTAAGCTTTTAAAGCCTTCTGTGGTGTGTTAGAGTAGGAAGAGAATTAGATTGTTATTTTTTAAGTTTTTTGTGGTGTGTTGGAGCAGGAAGAGAATACCCATTTGACTGTTTTCTTGCTTTTATAATGCTGATGTTGTTGTAATTTTATGGTTGAGTGAGAAAGAGGGTGGTGGCGTCAGGCGTGGGGCTGTGATTTTGGGAGGTCCAGATGGAGGGAGGTGGAGGTGGTGGTGGACGGGATGCGGTATATGGGGCGAAGCTGGAGGAGTTTGGTGGTAGTGGTGGTCGCCCCTCAAATCTCCCCAACTCATCTTCATATGCCATTCAATTCACCTTCACATCAACTCTTTCTTTCTTCAAAAATCCCTCCAAACCAAATTTCTTCCTTTACACCATAACCCACCACATACAATTTCGTCCTAATTCTCACAAATCCACCACCAAAAAAATAAACTTTAGCAAAAAACAAAATAAAAACCAGAAAAAATTATACACTAACAGAGACTGAAGAAAAAAATTGGAACAAAAATGAGGTGGAAGGAAAAAAAAAAGGGAGGGGTGACGTCATCAATGGCGGCAAAGTTAGCATTTTTCGGTGGCGGTGGAGCTGCGGAGGTGACATTACAAAATTAGCAAATTCGGTGGCAGTGGCGGTGGAGCTGCAGTGGAACATAGCAGAACTTTCTTTTTTCTTTTTCTTCTACTGGTTTGTTGGCTAGATTGGAGAAGAAGGATGGTGACATAGCAATGTTGAAAGAAGAGTTGGAGAAGATGAAGTTTGATTCATGGGTTTTATTTCGGATAGGTTTTAGATGTAAAACGGATTCCCATTTGCTGATCCGAATTACAAACAATGGGTCAAATTTTTACATTGCTGAAAAGACAATAATACCCTTAATAAAACGACACAGTTTTACTCAACGGGTGATTTTTGGCCAGATTTTCAATTTTTTTTTAATTTCTGAGTGCTCGTTAAAAGATTAGGTTCAAGAATGTAAAAAAAAAAAAATTGTTTATGTCTAAAAAAAGAAAAGCAAAAATTGTTAAAGTCCAACTTTGCATATTCTTTTTTTTTTGCTGAATAAATTTTGTTTCCATTAATCACAAATATCCGAAGACATTACAATTAAAGGAAAATCTGAAAATACAGAAAGTAAAAGTTATACAATGATTTAAAAATCACGATAACAGACAAAAGACACACCCAAGAAAACTTGGATGGTTAGGAAAAACAGCTATAAAAACTAGCCAACTAAACAAATACATAATCTTCTCCTTCAAAACATCTTCATCGCAATCCTTGATCCACAGGGACAGGAGAATATCACTTTCCACATCTTCCTTAGGGGTCGACAATTTATAGGACCATGGGCGTATCAACCGTCCTACAAATTGTCTCGGGAAGATGTAAAAAGTTGATAAAGGGCCCAGATCTAGTCCGGGTTGAACAAATCCTCCTAGAAAAATAGAAAAAAAGTCTAGATCTGTGAAGATCTGAGACTCATCTAACCACTGTGTCTTGAATCTTGAAGAAAAAAACTCCGAAAAAGGTTTCATATGATTCGTAGTACAAAATAGAGTAATATAAACGGAACAAAATGACCAAGATTTGACCATTGGCCGGAATCTGGCCAACAGCAGTAGCAGGGGAGAGAGCAGGGGGAAGAAAGAGAAGAGAGAGAAAAATGCAGGGGCCTAGTTTGAGGTGTTTTATATATTTCAAGGGAAAAATAAGAATTTGGTCCTGTTTTGAGACGCACAAAACTTTCCCGCACAAAATCATTTCCCTTTCATTCGTCATCATATTCATCGGTAAAAGTACACTCTTCAACTAAAATCTCCCCAAAATTAAAAACTTCCGGAAATTTGACTTCAATTCCAGCCATGTCTGAGAAGCCTTCCACGGCCACCGCCGACGGAGGAGAAGGCGGAGCGACGGGAAACTCAGAAGGAGGAACCACCATGGCTTTACAGAAGAAACGGCTGCGAAGAGTGAGCTTTGCGGAGATGACGTCAGTCCACTTTTTCGATAGGGACGAGGACAATGAGACGCCTGCAGATGAAGCCGCCGCTGTAAGAGATAACGGTGAGAAAGAAAGAGAAGATAAAAATGAGGTCCTAGGGTTTCGTGAATTGTTGGATTCAAGGAGCGAAGATGAGGAGGAAGATAGAGAACATGGAGGAGATGGAGAGAGTGAAGATGAAGAGCTTGCACTTATGCGGCGTTCCTTTTTGAGGCCTGCTGAATCACCTTCTCCTGGAAGCACTTTTGGTTCTGCTACCTCCAATTATGGCATGTTCTAACCTAATCTCATGCTTTTTAGCACATTCTTGCTTGGCCACGTTTTTTTAGACTGGGGTTTAGTTCTGTATTAGATGTAGCTCTTGTGAAAATTTGGCTCACAGGCTTGAAGCAAGGGAATACATTTTTTTTTCTTCCCTTTTACTAAAACAAAAATAATAATAATTGTTTTACTGGTCATTGATTCCCGAATTAGAAATTAGGTGATATTGGTGCATTCTAGTTTTGATTCCTTTTACTTGCAATTTGATTTGGATAAATTTTTTAAAGTCATATCTGGCTAGAATCAATTATTATATGGTAGAGAGAAAGGAAAAGGGGGGAAACAGATTAGATGTGTGACAAATTTATTTATTTTGGGATAATCCTTTCTTTGGTTCATGTAGTCGACCATAAGTTACTTGAGACTAAGGCTTAGTTGTTGTTGTTGTTGTATGTATGTATTTGGGGTACTATTCTGAAGACAAATTTGAAGGTTAATAGTTTCGAAGGTGAAGGGCTTTTGTTTTCCCCCGATGGTGGCCAAGAGGACATACAGTTTACCTGGAAAGTGACCAGTTGGAGGTGCAAGGGTAATTTAAGTAGGATAAAAGGGCAAGATAGCACCCCGCATGTTTACATGTGCTTGTTTCTGAAGGGTTTTGAGTAAGAAGAACACTGTTTTGCTGGGGTATTTAGAAATCTGACTGTGTATGTTTAGATTCCTTAGCAATTCATTTCAGCAGATAACACGAATGATAAGATAGACTGGCACAAAAATCTACTTGCAACTGACTGTATGGCTTTATTGAGTATGATCTCAACTTGAGACATTCAGAGATTGATCTGCTCTCTATATATGTCAGATAAAATAATTTTCTGTACTTGGAATTTCTTCTAGTTCTGCACCTGCTTTATTTTTGAGTGTTTTGTCATTCTTTAGCTTATCTGTGTCATACTCAAATAGCTTTGACATTCATGTTAGTGCTCTGAAAATAATCCCATGTTGAGAAACATGAAGTATCAGTTCCAGAAGTATTATCAACAAAATGTAAACTTGTATTGGTTCTAATCACATATTATGTAAAACCTTCTGCAGAAGTTAAATATTTGTGATGTTACTTGCTTTTAGGATGCATCACCTGATCAGCAAAGATTCAGATCAAGGCCATTGCTATCTGAATTCATCTCTCTTCTTTCTGTGAATGGGTAGTTGAGCTTTTGTTGGTTGCACATAATGGCAGAACTTCTGGAAGTTCTTTTCAGATTTACTTATTAGGACTTTCTACTTATCTGATCTGTTCTGCTCTCCTGTTATGTTTATTCACAATGATTAATGTTTTGTTTCTGTTTTTAACTTTCTAAATTTCTTTCTTCTTTCTTTTATTTGTTTTCCTCAAAATTGATGTATTTACTGTTTGTGTAATGTTTCTACATGCAGACGATGATTTTTTCGGTCCAGTTTCAGCCAGTTTTATAAGGCCTGGGCAATTATCGGACTCTGCTGCTTCAAATGAAAACCATGATGTTACTATGGATTCAACAGCATTCTCCATGCATTTCCGCAGCCTTGCCAGGTCAGATTCAGGAGTTGAATTAAAGACCCCAACAGGTATTCGCCTTTCCTTTGAGGAGAAGACTCCAACCTACACCGATGCAGGAAGTTTGATGGAATTGACTGTACCAAAGCCAATTACCCAATTATGTTCCCCTACTGGGAACAGCGGTTCGAGTGACATGAGTCTTGTTGGGGACAAATCTAGCAAGTATGACTATGGGAGAATTTCACCTGGACTGGATGCACTTTTAGCAGAAGGCAGCAAAAACTTGCACCCAACATCTGCCTCTGATGTTACTCTTGCTTCAAATGCTCCTAGATTCTTGGAAAGTAAGAGCTTTCCATCAGACGAGGATGGGAGTGGTCTCATTGATATTATTCACAGTGGAAAGGCAGTTCCTTCTTTAGACAACAGACTTAGTGAGGCAAATGATGACTTTTCAACTTCTGCCATTGGTTATTCTGCCAATGAATTTTCATCCAATACATCCAGACCTCTTGCTTCTGACATTTTGATTGATTACTCACATTCCTCTCCCAGTAATTTAAGTCATATGAGAGCTTCTACATCACATCCAGATGAACTGGGGCTAAACGATAAGTATATCCAGCATGGATCTCCATTGGTGGAGTTGGTTTCTTCCTCAGCTGCCAAAGGAAGACGGACACCTGCAACCAGCACTCCTCCGACCCAATATACTTCTTTGTTAACTCCTCAAGGACAGAGAGGTTCTCCTCTACAGAATAAGGATGCAAGGCATCATGAGAGTGCATCATCAATTCAGAAAAGCATTTCAAAGCTTAAATTACTTGAAGTTTCTCCTTTTTCTTCATATCTTACTGCCAAAATTGAGAATTCAGCTATTGAATCGCTGAATTTTCCAAGTTCTCCTTTTGGTTCAGAGAGACTGATTAGTGATTTTCAGATTCAACATGTGGACACACCTGCCAGAGATACTGAGGAGCAACCCTTGGGTGCTTTTCAAAAGCAACAAGTTTTGCATGCCTCCAGCACTAATGATAACCTGATCGAGGAGCCAGTGAATGGAGGACATATGTTCCACTCTGAAGAATCTATGGGAGCTGCTGCTTCACCCACCGAGTTCACATGGTCGTACAAGAAGATGAAGCACGATCTCTTCAGATCAAGAAGTCCAAGAGAAAAAGAATTGGTTATTGGAACTGGAATGGGAACTTCATTGGCTGAAATCGCTCTTTGTCATGCTGGAGAGAAGAGAATAATCAGTACTCCTAACAAATTTGTTCCTTCTCCAGACAAAGAGTTGGAAAAGAAGTTGACATCCCCGAAACTTCAGGGCCAACTGTCTAATGTTCCAATGCTGCATGATCAACTTATGAGACTTAAAAGAAATTTCCCAGCCCATTATGAATCAGCTTCAAAGGTAGACATTACTGATTCCAGTATACCTTCTCTTAACGAGTTGGACCCTTTTTCCTTGCGAAAGAAAGTTCAGGCAAACTCACCTGCTGTAGGACTCAGTCAGTTCAACTCAATTGAAGTTAACAATCATAATCAGCAAAGCACTTTCGAAAGTATTGAAAGCCTAAGAACTCCCGCTGAGGCAAGGGAATGTCCGAAAAAACTGGAATGTGGTCCCCAAACTGGCTTTGAGCTCCTAAGCTTTGAAGGTGACCATCCTAAGAGAGAATCAGAATCTGCTTTTCCATCTGTAGATATGAGGGTGAAGGAGTCAATGCTCCAAAAGGTTGGTGACTTTTCTTCTTTCTCTCGTTTCTGATTGCCACTTAGTCACACTTCTTTGTTTATAACAAGATTTTGAAGTACTTTTTCCTCCACTAATGTACTGTAAAGTATTCATCTACGTCTTGCTAAAATAATCAGTAAATGAGAAAATATGAGAGAATACTCTTCCTTTATTCATTTCTTACCCTGATGAATGTCTCTCAAGTGCTATTTTCAAGCAGTTGATTCTTTTCCTGGTTGTTCTGATTCTCAAAAGATTGTCTCAGGATCTTGTGGGTGGGCTAACAAAAAGTCCCTCAACAAAAGAGGTCCAAGTAATCAATGGCCATACTAGTCAGAGTAATGCCGAGGATGTTCTATCTCCTAGCTCCAATAAATTGAGCTCTCGTTCTCGTAAAAGAAGCAATGGAGCAGTTGTAGTTGAGGAGAGAAATCGTACAAATGGGCTTGCATCTCAGAGGAGTCCAAAACATCAAAAAGTTGGGAATCATGATTTGAGAACAATAGGGTTTCCAAGTGAACATGGCTCAGAAACCTCTTCAATTGCACATGAGATGAAACATTGGACTGATGTATGCAAGCTTTTCTGCGATTCTTTTGCTGATGTATTGATTCTTTTGGTCTTGAATATTGGAATAGATAGTCTTCCCTTACTCCTAAAAGTTGAAGAAAGAGACGGATTGATACTGAATTTATCTTTGCAGATTTATTCGGAATTCTGTAAGGATTCAGAAAAATTGCTTTCTCCTCCAATGGATAAGCTTAATTGTTTAGTGGTACTCTTCCTTCCTGTTCTACAAGATAAAATATGTGTACAAACTATGCACTTTTATTTACTTTCTTCAAGTTTAGTCTTATATCTATACTTATATTCTTGTTAAAGTCTTTTTCTGTATCGATAATTTGATTATTTGTTTTATAATGCAGATTGAATTGCTGGAAAAATTTCTTTTTAATCTACGTGGATCAAAAACATATGGCATTCTACAAAGTGAAATCTCTATTCAGGTCTGGTAGCTTATGAGTATGTTTAATTAAACAAAGGCAATAGAAAAGAGTGAATTTCTGTAGATTGCAGATTAGTTATATTTTTTGTTAACGCAACTTTAATTCACGGTTTCTCCAGCCAACATTTGTTATTGATGATCTCCACCATCAAAGGTTAGCTCTAATCCCTACATTTTGTTAACCAAGAAAAAAATGGCGTTCCTTACTTCCATGTCAGGGATCTAATTGTTTGTAATGTGTTTCATATTGATGCTGAAAACGTGTTGATATAGAGTAAGTGAAGCAAGATATTTGTTGCATCAAATCGTTCATGAGAAGGCAAAGTCACAGCTGTTGTGTTTGAAGCGGCAGAAACTACAAGTATGGCCATACTTTTAATCTTGATTGGCGTATTTTCCCTCTGTAAGTTTTACCTACCAATTCAATTTATCTGCAGGAAAAAGCGCAGCTGTTAAACTCTGGAATTCAGGAGTCCCAAATGTTGAAGCTGAAGTCTATGCGTGGATGCATGGGAGAAACCAAAGCTGCTGCTGCTCTTCAAACTTTAGTCTATCCAAGGCATAGGGAGGGGGTATGTAAATCGAAATTAAGTTGGTTTTCTAGTCTTCTGGTACCCTGTATATTTGTCTGCCAAACTTTCTCTTTCTCTAGCTTGAACACTGATTAAATAGCCAAGGGTTCAAATTATTTGGAAGCAATCACATAATATTCTGCTTTAGTTTCTATGGTTACCGTAGTTCCTCGAGATCTGTAGCGTCTTCTGTGAGATTCTTAACTGTCAAATACATTCACAGCGTAAAATCTTCTGCACAGTTTCCTGCCATGAACATGTTTTCCGTCTTCTGTACCATCTGTGATATTTGCTTTCACCTAATGTAATGTCTTGCAACATGCTGTTTTTTAGATGCTTTGCTTCAATAATTTTCTCTGCAAGCTATGAAGCCCTTTCTCCATCATCTTGTTTTTCTTAATTTATGGGTTTGTTTCCATGAAGTTCGTTTGTCTAGCTTCAGCACAACCTGCAATATTTGTCTTATCCTGATGGTTATGGCTACTGTTTGATATGCTACTTTCTTAGATGGGTTGTTAACGTCTCTATCCGGAGAAACTGTTAAGTTTTTCCTCCTCACTTCCATTTTCCAGTGGGATATGGGTTTTAGAGACCAAAACGATAAGTTTTATTCAGCATTTTATAAAAGGTCTCTTATTGATTTGCTCCTTCCATTGCATGTATCATGAAAATTACAGTCTGACAGAGGTCTGGGCTGAATTCTTTGTATTCAAATTTCGAATCTAGCATTTGGAAATGGAAAAATCCCAAGAGGTTGTCATGCAATGATAACTACAAAGGATTAGCAATTCATTCGTTGTTTCATTAAAGTCCTTTCTTTCCTTTCCTATGAATTGCACATAAGGCTGTTCATCTCTGGGTGTAGAATGACCAATTTCATGGTTTGATGGCTTCTACAGGTATTCCTATTGCTTTAGTTGTACTTGACCCAATGCTTCATTCACACAGTTTATCTAGGGGTGTCAATCGAGCTATGTGAGCTGAGCTTGGCATAGCTCACGCTCAGCTCACATAAAAATTGAAAAGCTCACGCTCACGCTCAGCCCGGAAAAGCTCATAAACCTTGAGCTCACGCTCAGCTCACATTTTAACACGAGCTCGAGCTTAGCTCACGAGCTTCCCAAGCTCACTTATATTAGCGTAAAAAACGAAAATCATGTCTCAAGAATAGTATAATACAATGAGCCTTAAAACTAAATTTGGAGAAGAATATAAAAAAAGAAGCAAAAGTAGATAAAATAAGAAATTTAAGAGCATGTGCTTTCCAATAATCCAAGATAATAAAGTCTTCATCAACACTACCACCATTTGTTGGGTAAAGTTTTTCCTCCAATTAAACATCTAGTTCACTCTTACTATTGAGTTTATCAACATATTATAATTATAATTTATATAAGTCTTTTTTTTTAATTATTATTATTATTATATAATATTTTAATTATATTATTCTTATTCGGGTTCGAGCTTTTTTCGGGCTGAGCGGGGTCAAGCTCACGCTCAGCTCACATAAGAAGCGAGCTTGAATATTAAGCTCACGCTCAGCTCATGCTCACATTACCTCAGCTCACGCTCACATTTTTTCGAGTTATGTGAGCCGAGTTCGGGCCGGCCCGAACCCGTTGACACCCCTAAGTTTATCTGATATCCTTCTATCTTTCTAAATGAGAACTTGATGTATTAGGGTCTTTTGTGCCAATTACTTGTTTTCCTCTTATGATTTCTTTATGGATTTGGCTTCAAAGTTTGAAATATCTGAGTACCTGATAAGCCATCCTAATAATAAATGTGTCCGGTTTTGCTGTAACATATTTGAGCTGCATTGTCATTTATTGGATGTATCCCTGAATTTAGCATTAAGACTCCAGTAATCATTGCTTTACTATATATGACCAAGCCTTAGTCCCAAGTAATTGGCGTCGGCTGCAGGACCAAAGAAAGAATTACATGTGGCCGTCAATATAAATACATTCTCTTCATTTGTTTACTATTTTCCGGAATTGCAAAATTCAACATTGTGTGGAAGAAAGCATAATTGGTCAAACTTCAAAGAATAATATTTCATCTAGAAATGGGTTTAATGAAGTAAAATCTCTTACGACAAGAAGATGGAAATCTTGCATCTTTGATGTTTCTATGGAATAAGATCTATCAAGTAGTATGTTCAGTGTCATTAAAAATGTCCTGTAAGGGTTATTATTGTTTTGCTATGCACGTTGGCGATTGTTTATGCATCTGTTTATAAAAGTCAATGTCTGTTTGAATGCAGTCCCGTTTCCACTAAGAGTATTTGAAAATTTGTAAACTCTTAATGTGTCTCATAAAATGAAACTTTAGAAAAGATTAATTTAATATAAAGCAAGCTACAGAACAGGTATTGCCAATCAATCTAGATCTATACCAGAATTTCTAACAGCTGAACCTCAATTCAGAAAGGAAATTATTTGAGCACAATACAGAGAAAAATAAAGGCCTCCATTTGGTATTTATTTACTTCAAGAAATCTTATGATACAGTTTTCTAGAGGATTTTCTACAGTGGCTCTGAAAAATAGGAGTAAAGCTAACCTTTGTATTTGCTCAATATTGCCAACTGAAGCTTAGATACTGGTGTCTTGTTTCCTTCTGTCCTACAATGAAGTATTCTTGGTGTTTATGTTTTATGTGATTGTGCTTAGGTGTTCTCTTTTTAGCCTGTATTCTTTCCCCTTAAGGGTTTATCTAGGAGAAATACAATTCTCTGATATATATATATATATATATATATATATATATATATATATATATATATATATATATATATATATATATATATATATAGGTTTTTGTTTGAAGTGTACCCCCTTGTTGCAATATCAGTGAATCTATCTTTACTTACAGACATACATAGTTGTTTCTGTTATTGTTCAGAAACTTTGCTAGAAAAGGGAGCATGGTGTACTTGTTACTTTGATAACTGACTTCTTTATATGCTCTGTGCTGCACATGATTGTCCAATGCCAGGATGCATGTGACAAAGTTATTGCAATGAAGCAGATCATAGAACCTTTGGACAAAAAGTGTACAAATTTGATCAAATCACTCACTATTGCTTGCAAGCTTAAAGGAGAATCATGCAGTAACATTATTGCCTCAGTTACTAATCATTTGATGAAGAAATCATGTTGTCGCTTCATTCGTCTAGATATGCAGGTTTCAGCTTTTTCTTTGTATTATTTTGGATATAATGGTTGAGAACAACATTCTTTTTGTCTTACCGAGATATCATATCCTTTCTGTTTTTTGGACAGATGTGGATAATTGATGATGTGAAGGGAAAAAATGGCCACCGGGATATTGTTCTTAACTATCTTGATTTCATTGTTCAAAGGTTCTCTCAAACAAATCAAAAGGATATCGTCTTGATTGGAATACTCTACTACTCATGGTAAGCTATAACCTAACAAATCTTCACATCTGTGATATGTTACAGCTTCAATATTCCTGTTCCTCCAGCTTCCAGCATGGTCATTTTTCATAAATTGGAAGATATAACCATTATGAAGGTACTGATTATTTTTTCCAGCTTTCGGTACATCCAGTTTCTACTTCCCCAGTTCACCTCATAATTTCTATATTTTCCTCTGTATAGAATTTCCCAAATATGGATGCTTGTGCTGCATTTTCGTTTGTCTTTAATGCTGAGATGACCAGA
Source organism: Vinca minor (assembly GCA_026122235.1). Lineage (NCBI taxonomy): Eukaryota > Viridiplantae > Streptophyta > Magnoliopsida > Gentianales > Apocynaceae > Vinca > Vinca minor. Next base: position 1,972,137 of record JAOCZM010000120.1, read on the forward strand.
ACATATTCTGGTACAAGAAGTTTGGCGCAAGAAATACAGGTTAGTTTATACGTTTGCCCTGAACTTAACTTTCTATCTCCAGGTCACTGGTCTATTTGTGTTTATTATGTATGGGAAGGAACATTGTTTTTGTGAGGGAAGATAGACTGGTCGGATAGTAGTCTTTGTTTTGGTGTTCGAAACACTCTGTATTTGATGATTGCTTTTCCCTTCAGTCCATCCAAATATAAGGAAAAATTATTGTGCAGTGTTGTTAAGGCGATGAGGCGCAAAGGCGTTCTGGAGCCTTAAGGCGCAAGGCACAAAAAAGGCGCACTTTAAATACAATTATATATTAATAATATATAATTTTAGACAAGTATAATAATATGTGTGTGTGTGTGTATATATATATATATATATATATATATATATATATATATATATATATATATATATATATATATATATATATATATATATATAACAAACAAATATAGTAGTAATAGATATTCAAATGGGTTGTCTGCCATTTGCAAGAAAAAATGACTTTTATCTTGTATATTAATGAAGCTCAAGTTCTGATTCATACATAATTAAAAAAAATAATAACAATAAAAAAGCCAGCCAAAATCTCAAACAAAAAAAATGGCGAGATCAAACGCACAGATGAAGATAAGGGAGAGAAAAATAAAAAGGAAAAAAAGAAGAGTTATATGTGGTAGTTTTGTCTTCTTTCTCATCTTCATCATGATCCTTAAACCTACGTGTTCAAGGAACATCTGAAGAGGATGGTGGCCTTAAGGTAGATTGTGAAGGTCGAGAGCCAGACGCAGTAGCTTCTTTAGACCTAGATGAGTATCGTGGTTCATCTACTTAGCTTCCCTAGAGACCTTAGTCCAAGTCAAATCAAAATCTTCAAATACTCGCTCATCCTTTTCTATCTCTCCAAACAACCATTCATTAGAACCGGCAATACAATCCAAAGGATTAATTACACAAAGGCGCCCTTTTCTTCAAGCGCTTCCCTGATTTGAGGTTCGCCCGAGATTTTGAGGCGATATCCCTCGAGCCTGAGGCGCAAAGACGCGCTTGAGACGCGAACCTTAACAACACTGTTATTGTGCACTACATTTTAAGTACACATTGTTATCAATGGAGGATGACGGGCTACGGCGGGAAGCCAAAAATCCGCCATAGAAAAATAGCGGATTATGGTGGCTTTAAAAATACAATATTTATATATGTAAGTACACCAAAAAATACATGCAGAATATATTAAATAACAATATATAATAAACTAAATCAAGAATAATAAACTACATTAAAAAAAAACATCAGTGTAACAATATCATAAACCAAACAACACAAAAGTCGACATACTCAACATACTAAATTTCATAACCGATTTCATCATTTTCTTTTTGGATTGTAAGTTATTCTTTGATGCAATTTTTGAATTTTCAGTCATTAAAGCATCAAACAAGAAATACACCTAAATCACAATATCATCAAAACGGAAAATACATTAAGAATTCCTAACGAATTCAAATATTCCATGAAAAATGAAAGAGAAATAATAATAAAAAAAGAAAAAACTAATATGCACTGGTCGGAGCTGGTCGCCGGAGGTGAAGAGGAGGGAGAGAAGAGTTTGTGACTTTGACGCAGACAACAAGGTTTAGGGTTTTAGTGTAGATTTTATTTATTTTTAATATTTTAGAAAATTGAGTTGGGCAAATAGCCCAAGCCCATCTCTAGTTTTAGCCCAAAATCCATAAAAAAAATTGCAATTTACGCATAACCGCCACGCCACAAGTTTACTATGGCGGAGGCCGCCGTATTCGGCACCACCATCCGCCATGGCGCCGCCATGTCCGCTATCTGACAACACTGGAAGTACACAAACGTGGAAAACTACAGGACCTTTGATGTTGCTATCAGTGTAGTCAATAGCGGCCATAGTTGCCGCTCTAGCGCCGCCGTAACGGAGCGGCAGGTGGCCGCTACACAAGCCTCCATAGCAGAGTGGTTCGCTGTAGCAGCCGGGATAGCGCGAAATAGCGGCAGCGGACGCCGCAATTAACATATGGGCTAAAAACCCAATTTTACCCTTAATAACAGTCCAAATTTGAGGGTATATTTTTTACCCTAAAAATCGTAATTTTCAGACTACCTGATATCGACACAAAAAAAAAAAAAAAAAATGACCGATACTTCTCTTTTTCCACCTGGTCTGTCTTCTCTTCTTGCCATCTGTCCAGCAGCCGCCAACCTAGATGCCGCTGACCCACAACCGGCGATCTTAGTTTTAAAAGGCGCGAGGCGCACTGAGGAGATGAGGGTTCACATCGTCGAGACCAGTGGCGGAGCCAGGAATTTTTCTTTGGGGGGGCCAAAATAAATTCATAAAAGCATATAAATATTGGCGGAGCCAAAAAAATTTTTTTGATGAAATCTTATAGATTAGAGTTATACACATTTTGTTCACCCTTTTCACTCTACTGGGGGCACAATTAACATTGACAAAATAAATTCATATAAACATTGGCGTAGCCAAAACTTTTTTTTGGATGAAATCTTATAGACTAGAGTTATACACATTTTGTTCACCCTTTTCACTCTACTGATTAGTGGTAAAGGTCTGAGAGAGAAAAAGGTCAAGTATATAATTGTTTGGGTAATAATAGGTCTTGGTGGGTCTATTAGGTTTTAGTGGGTCTTTTGAATCCATTATTGGTTGCTTTAATAATCTATGAGTCCAAATCTAATTAGATTTGGGTATCAAAAAATATATTTTCATGTACTTTGTAAAATGTCCGATCTTTTTTTAAAAAAAATCTATCTTATTCATCTGATATACATGTATATATGTAGATATATATATATATATATATGTATATATATATATATATATATATATATATATATTACTTGGGGGGCCGTTTAAAAAAAAATCTCTCTTATTCTAAACCGTTGGATATATATACCTAGTATATAAAAAAATTGAAAATTCTTGGGGGGGCCAGGGCCCCCCCTTGCCCCTTGTAAGCTCCGCCATTGGTCGAGACGCGAGACGCAAGCCTCAAGGACGCGAGGCACTTTTTTTTTTTTTGCAAAAATGTTTATTAATTATAATTACATAATATTTTGTACTAGAAACATGATTTCAATATTATAAATACTAAATAAAAGAATATATTTGACACTACCTCCCAAGTTGTCCACAAAAAAAAAAATCTAACCAAAAGATAAAAAAAAAAGCAATGTTTTAACATGATAAAAAAAACTCAAATATGTTCCCATTCTTGAAAAGTCCAGTCATAAATTCAACAGTTTCATCAATATATATTTAAGGAGATTAGGACTTGTGAGTTTATAGATATTTATAAAAAAAAATAGAGATTTAAAAAAAATACAGAAGAAGACCAAAGGACAGAAGAGAGACTGAAAAAAAAATCGTAAACTGAAGGAGAAAAAAATAAAAAAGTAATGGGGAAAAAAAACTCGAGAAACGATAGAGGTTTGTAGAAGAAGAAGAAGAAAGAAGGAAGAAGAGAAACGTACCTGGAGTCCATGAGCGGCAAGAGAAGATGAGGTTTTTTGTTTTTTATTAGGTCAATATAAGGGGAATAATCCCCCTGTGCCTCAGCCAAAAAAAGCGTTGCCTTTCTGCGCTACGCGCGCCTCGCGGACACCTCCCGCCTCAGCCGTCGGATGCTCTCTGTGCCTCGCGCCTAGCCGGGCCTTAGGCGCGCTTTTTTAAAACCCAGCCGGTGATCGTCTAATTAATGATTTGTTGTCTTGATTTAACTTGTTTTTTTAATCTTGATTGAATGACTTTGGTTATGTTTAATTATTTACAAGACTGTTGTTTCTCTAATTATGAGATTATGAACGTCTAATACTTAGTCATATCACATGACATTAAATGAAGGGTGAGATCATACCAGCACTAATGCACCGAATCCCATCCGAACTCTGAAGTTAAGCATGCTTGGGCGAGAGTATTACCGGAGTGGGTGACCTTTCAGAAAGTCCTCGTGTTGCACCTCTTTTAGTCATGTAGCCGACCCCAATTATTTGGGATTAAGGCTTTGGAAAAGAAGAAGAAGAAGAAGAATGAACTAAAACATCTTATCCAGATTTGAATACCTTGTCTTGTTGGCAGTTCTAGGTTCTTGAAGAAATTGTATTTAAATCTATTAAGGTTTTGGCACTTCTAAAATAGATTGATTTCGTTGGTTCGTTTTCCTACCTGAATTTCTTGTATGCTGTGTTGCGGGCACTGGCGGAGCCAAGGGGGGGCCTAGGGGGGCAAGTGCCCCCCCAGTTTTTTCCAAAAAAATAATTTTTTTTTTTTTATAATTTTAGTTTTGTTTATGTAACACCTCTCCCGTGAACATTTTGAATCACTTTAACATTGTTTTTGTATTACCTTATCCCGTGAACATTTTGAATCACTTTACAATTTAAAATTAAATTATTTAATTCGTGAATTATAGGAATAACACCACTTATATCTTATTAATTTTGGTTAAAATGTGTATAAATCTAGTCTATAAGATTTCATCAAAAAAAAAAATTTTGGCTCCGCCAATATTTATATACTTTTATGAATTTATTTTGTCAATGTTAATTTTGCCCCCCCAAAGAAAATTTTCTGGCTCCGCCACTGGTTGCGGGCTTAGTATTTCCCTAGCTTATGGCACAGGATTGTATCCATCTAGTCATTCCTTGAAAGACTTTTGGGTAATCAAGTGGAAATACTAAAAGGGAAAAAGAAAAGGGTCTGTTAGAGATCTCAATTTTTTATAGTAAGATGCAAATAGCTGATTGTTTAGCGGAGCCAAGGCAGGTTTCATTGGTAAAGCACTCCTTACCAGACCTAGAGGTCTCGGGTTCGATTCTCATTGGGCGCATATCCATCCCCCCCCCCAAAAAAAAATGATTCTTCAGCTGAAGTGTTGTTATCAGCTGCATGGAATTGGGATAATCTGCATAGATATCTTTTTATTTTTCCCAGAAAATTAAATTTGTGAGATTGATATGGTTCCAAATGAGTTTGAAGGCGACATGACAACTCTATAATTCGTCAGTAATGCAGTACTGATCCCGACTTCTTTTGTAGGTAACTAGCTCATTTGTTGGTAACTTGGTAGATGTGATTCAGGAAGTACAGCTAGCAAGGGTCGAGCTTCGGCATCTGACTTGGACAACCTTTCATTGTCCATTAGGTATTGGTTTTGGCATTTTAAATGATTCTTTTGCAATATCTCTTAGTAGTGATATCATCCTTGCCTTATGAGCGATTCCTGTTGCAAATGGATTTTGTTTTCTTGAAGAAAAATCTCAGGTTTGCTCAAAAAGTATACTCTGGACCTCATATCTACAACAGTCAGCATCGGACGCCCCACAAATGCAAAAATGTTTTTTTTAAAAGGGAAAGTAGGGTGTATTTGTGTTGAATAAACACCCCATGTTCATGAAAGTGGATTCTATTTCTTTCTTTCGTATGTTCAAGAACATTTTCAACAACTAGAATGTGAAAATCCTATGTAAAGAAGCATAGAATAGTTTAAACTAATTTACAACATCTTGTATTGAAAAAGTTGTGTACGGTAAAGTAATATATAGTCCAGCAACTGGTTTTATATGTCACATATACAAGTTTAATCTATTCCCGATGTTCTCATGAAAAGCTTTTTAGGCAGTTAAACTTGACTTGTGGTTTTCACCTGCAGTGGGGCAGCTTTATCTGCAGCTTGGTTTCTTCAGCTTTGAGAGTGGGGAGAAAGTGACTTTGACACTCGATCTGTCCTGTCTGAAACGGTAAGTTCCAGAGTACCATTCATTATGAATGAGTTCTTCAGGGAACCGTACATGATAAGTACCACATTTTAGTTTTTCCTTGCACATTTCTGCTTTTAGTGTGGCTTCTCCCTTAAATTTAAACCGCACAATGCAGCATTTTTAGTGAAGTTGGCTATTGAGTATTCCAAGATTGTTGATGAAGATTTCCCCGTTTGCTTTTTGTGTGACCATCGCTTTCGGCCTGCATAAGTTATACATGTATTGCAGGTTTGGCATGTGATGCAATATTCCGTCTCCTAGTGTGTATCGAGTCTATGCTTTCATCTTTATCAATTTCCTAGCTAATGAAAGTTTGATGTGCAATTGATGTTTTAAGAACTTGATTATATCTGGGATAACTGTAGCCAATGTAACTGCAAACGTACTTCTACAAAGTCATATTAATTTCAATGTGCAAGTTCTCTGAAATGCTTGACCCATTATCATTATTCACGCTGTTATACCATTACCTTAATGAATTCCACATTGGGTTAAATATGTTTGCCCTAGTTCGTTATACTGACTTGTCTAGTGATTTTCTTAGAGGTGTCTACCCTTCGGAAGTCCTTCCAACACAATTAACAGTGGTTTACGGGGCTAAAAGTTCATCAGCTTCACCAGTCTTGGTTGAAATCCGGAACGCTTTGAAAAGCCTTAGAGCCGGATACACAAGAATTCTACGGCTGTGCAGACGTGTATCCCAGATTGTTCAAATCTCAAGAAAGTAGTAAACATCTTGTGTTGCTGTAAGATATGGTCCTAATAGTTCATATTTCCTTGAGCGAAGCCAGTGCTCCGCTGGGGTTCTGAGATTGACTGAGAAACATTTGAGTGTTATCGTAGGGTAGTTCTTCACTTATCTACTAGCTTTTGTTGGATTGGATTTTATTTTAAAAACCATTTATTTTTCTGTTTTTGTTTTTTGTTTTTTGTTTGTTTTAATTTTTTGGTGGGTTTATTATGTCTGGTAATGTGACACAGAGAGACGATCGGGGTTTAGAATTGAGTCTGCGAGAAGTAAAAGTTTTTCGTTCTACAATCCAAGTAGTTCCCACGGAAGCCTTCTTCTCTCAATCCATTTGGTTCAGTTTACATCCAACTAGGAGCCTTTTCTCAATCCATTTGGTTGGGTGTGCTTCCAACGTGCATATAGATATAGAATTGAATTTTACTTGCTCAAATACACTGGTAATGAAAGACACCAAATTATTATTATTATTATTATTTTTAAAGAAAGGGGAAAGGATGTCATTAATCAATAGTGTGGTAGGAGGATTTCCAAACCTTACACCAAATCATTATTATTTGAGATGATCTTTACTTCGACTTTAAATAGGAACTGAATTTTGACTACGGATCTGATACGAATAAACATAGTAGTAGACACTATTACTTGAAAACAAGAATGAAAGCTTTGAAAATCTCTAGGGAAAAAAAGCTAAGAATTAAAGATGATATTTGAAAAGCATGTGCAAAGTTGACAAAAGAAAAGAAGACAAGAATTTTGTGGAACAAACTTCTTTATTTCTAAGGATTTTTCCGCTCATCAACTTCTGAGGAATGAGCAAGAGTTACACTGCCTTTTATAGGCAAAATATTACAACACGGATTTGAAATCTGGACTCGAAAACTAAACTAATAACAGTACACACCAATAATTACATGGCGGATTTGAAATCCGGACTCGAAAACTAAACTAAGTATAGTAAAAACAAATTATTGACGTACTACAAAGAGGACTTGAAATCCGGACTCGAAACTTCACTAAGCTAGCTATAGTATAATAATGGAGACCCTTTAGTCAAACTAGTAATAGTAAACCTATTTTAGAGGGAAACACTAAGAAAATAGGTTGTTGAAAATGAAGAAAATATGAAACTAGAAGTTTGTCCACGTTTTTTGGTTTTTTGGTTTTTCGGCTTTTTCGATTTTTTTTTATAACATCATACAAAACGAAAATTTAAGATGGAAACTAATATTTTAAATACTTAATAAATATTTTATGGACTTGTATGATCTTTTGCATCAGTGGAAAAACAAGAAATGTCAAGTGTAGCGATGCAAGGAATTATTGTAGACAATAGTTTTGGAAGTCTTGACTTTGGAGGTCTACTGAGAAAATCTGCAAGTACATTTGATTTTCCAGAGATATGCTTAACATCAAATGTATACTGAGAGAACCATTGTTACCATCTTAGCAACTATGCATCATGAATCATCTTCTGTTTGAAGTGTAGCATTCTGGGAAAAGCGGACATATCCATTTCAATAACAAACTTGTGGATGACCAAGAAGAATTCAAATTTCTCAATACCACGTTTAACGGCCAAAATTTCCTTGAAAGTAGAATGATAATGTCTTTCTGATTCTTTGAACTGACCGCTTTGGTAAGCACATATCCTTCGTGTGCCATGTAGTTCTTCCAAGAGGACTGCTCCCCAAAAGTCATCAGAAGCATCTGTCTGAAGTATTCGGACACCAGAGGATGGAATTTGTAATGAGGAAACTTTACTAGCAAGAGCTTTGAGCTTTTTGACTTACTCAGTGTGTTTGGATGTCCAAGGAGGAGGATTCTTCTTAAGTCTGTGAGTAAGAACTGACCTGTATTTGGCAATCTGTGAATATGAAATTGCTGATATAATTCACAACACCAAGGAATTGTTGTAATTGTTGTGTCGAAAGGATTTTTCAGCAATATAAAGGTTGTAGAGTGTAACTGCCATTATGAAGGTTCATACCTAAGAAGTCAATCTCGGGAGTACCCAAAACCATTTTCTTTTCTGCAAGCATGATACCAAATTTTTTTCACCAACTGATGAAATTGATTCAGTAAAGCAAGATGAGATTCTAAATCCTTGGAAAATAAAAGAATATCATCTATGTAAATTGTTCAATGGAATGTGCCTCTATTCAATTGATCGATCACGAACTGTATTGTTCTAGTGCATCAAATTATAATAGCATATACCTTGTCGTGATCATTTCGAGCCAACCACATAGACTATAATTGATGTACTTGAGTCGTATGTGTTATTATGCACTATTAATAAATAATAGATTATGGGAGACAATATAGGTTAAATATTTCCAATCAAATAAATATTTTATTCATTCAGTTATAGGAATAATAATTGTATTTATAAAGCCTAAAAGTTAATGTGATCAATCTAGTTTGAGTAGTTCTAATGTTTGTGTGAGCTTGTGTTTATTGATATGATATTTATACTCACACCGACATTGATGAAAATGGTAAGATAACTTCTAGGAACCTCAAAGATGTCATCATACAACAAGAGGAAGCTGGCGGTGTGTACAGGGCGCGAGTACATATTCACCGCTTGAAGTACATCTACAAGCCTTGGAAGTAGTTGCAATGTCAAACTAGGAAGATCAAGAGTTAAGAGCTACTCAATCCAAAGTGAAGTATCAAGTGGTATGCTCTTAACCAAAGAAGTGATGAAGTCCCATGCACTACAACATTGAAGATTGCCATAGGACTTCACCACAATTGAAGAGGTTGAAAAAGGTTTCAAGTCAAAGCTTAAAAGAGAATTCATCTTGAAGAATTGAAGACCAAGAAGATTAGTCTAGTCTACATAGGTACATTCCCTGCGACTAATATTCCTTTGAGAATACTAGTTTTAAGTATGTTAAAGCTCTTACTCTTACATGTTTTCAAAACCACATGTTTACTTTAAATTGATCTTTGAAAAGGTTTTTAAAAAACTTATTTAAGTGTTGGTTAATGCCTAAGATCTTTAAAATGTTTTAAATATCTTTGAAAACAACTTAGGCATGAGTTTGAGAACATTAAAAATGTGAACAAGTGGAAAACCACTTTTGGACTGAAGTCTGGACGACCTGATGAGGTCTGGTCGACCGCCATGTGTTGTCCGGTCGATCGAGGTTGGTTTTTGTCCTTAGTCAATTTTGAATGTTCCAAGATTCCAATGACTATATTCCCTCAGTCGACGTTGCTTTAGGTCGGTCGACCGAGCTATACTCCGAACGACCAGACCACTTCATGCGGTAAACCGAGATGAGTCCATAAGCCTTTAATATTTACTTCAGAAGCACTCAGGACAACCTACCAACTATTGCGGTCGATCGGAGCTGTCACTTCAAGGCAAAAATATAGTCGCTGTAACTTGAATTGCTTGTGATTTTTGGCCCCTATATAAAGCTTCTAAAGATGATTTTTCATAATTAACCAAGCCATAAGAGGCATTTGATATAAATTTTTAAATAGGCAATCCAAACACTTTCAAGAGTTTTAATTCTTCATCTTTTTAAAAATACATCATTTTGAGTTGAGCTATCAAATTGTATATCCAATCCATTGAGGGATGATTTGTAGTGAGCTAAAATTGTAAAGTCTCCTTTGTTAATGCTATTTCCTTTCTCTTTGTGAGAACTAGCTCTTAGTGAGTTAGGTTAGCTCTTTGTGAGTGTTTGTCCTCATTGTGAGGTATCTCCTTGTGCGATTGGGTCTTTGTGAGCTAGAAAACGTTCCTTGTGAGCGGAGTCCTCTTTGTGAGGCAAGTTGTAGCTCTGTGTCAGCGAGGCTGATGAAGAACCGTGAGGTTCGACTTAAGTTGAGCCCGATCTTTCTTCAATTCTCGAACTAGTTTCTAAGGGAATTTAATCAACGCAACACTAAGGATGGCTAATTAACAATGGAGACTGAAACACCACAACAAGAGAAACTATTCTTGCTGATACAGTAACTCAAAGATGAATGAATTTCTATTTAGAAGTTCAAACACGAGAAGCTAAGGAATAACCTTACCAAAATATCAATATATCTAACGTACCATTAAAGATGGCCGAAATCTCCCTTAAGTAAGGTTGAGATTTCGGTTACAACCATAAAGAAATAAGCGTCCTTAAAGGATGAGGACTCTTGAAAACAAATAAGAGTCCTTGAAGAATTAGGACTCTTGAATAACAACTTGCTATCAAGTAACTACCTAACAATAAAGTGGCGGCTAGAATCTCATCTAACTACCAAATCTATGAAGAGTCCTAGTTGCATTAGGACTCTTTATTAACAAACTAACTAACACATGGACAACATGTCTTTTATTATAGCAACTACTTGCTATACACGAAATTAAGTAATTAAATATGCATAAAATAATTAAAGTCTAGTATAGACTTTAATTGTACACAAAAAGTCTAAAATGCCCTTTTAAATTCGTCCCAATTTTGGACAGCTTGTTGGGCTAACTTGCACAACGATTTCGGATGTTAAGAAGGCAGAATCTGATCTCGGGTTCTTCATGAAAGTTGTAGATATGCCTCTTATATTTAATATGCAACTGGAATCAGCTCCATTGGATAAACGGATAGAAAGTTATGACCATTCTTCCAAACTGTTGTAAAGCTGTCCAATCCCTCATCATCTTGTATAATTACTAAAATGCCCTTCTTAGCCTCTTTGCTTGATAGGGCCTAATTGTACACTTGTGACTTGAGAGGCTGCCTCGTATAACATTCCTAGATGTAACTTAGCATCCTCTTCATACCTTAGAACTCGGGTCAATGATGTAGACAGTTGCTTCACGTCCCTTGTTCTTAAGTCTCGTGCTTAGTCGATGTATGTGCTCCTTTGACTTGGGCAGCCTCGAGGTTGGTACCGTATCAGAGGTTCTTTGTGGGCTAGAAAAGTGGTTGAGGATAAAACTCTTTGTGAGTTGTCCACTTATGTAAAAGGTTGATCCCACCTTGCATTTGTTGTAAAGAGAATCCATAGTGAAGTTGTCAAAATCCTTAGCTGTGTCTTATGGTAGTGGGTGTATATCTTTGTGATCCAACCACTATAAATCCTCTAGTTTGTTTTCTCTAACTCTTACTCATTTACTTTACATTTCATGAATTTCTTTATCTTGTTCACATGTTTACATGAACCTATTTGTATAAGAGGTTATTGTAGAACTTACAATTGCTTCCTAGCTTTATATTTATTGCTTGGCTTTGGTCATATGATTTATGGCGTTTAATCTTACAAGCTTTTCATATAGGACACTTGACTTAGTCTTTCCTTGATCATATTCATAGTCTTGTGTTCCTATGTGTTGCATTGCATATAACACCTAAGTTATCTAAGTTGCCATAACATTTAAATCACCTTATATGCTTAATAAATATACTTGTTGTTTAGGTGATCACTTAGGCAAAAAAGTTTAAGAAAAGCTAAAAAGTTTTAGAACCTAATTCACCCCCTCTTAGGTTCACCCCTATCGGGTATTTCAGTATTTGGCCTCTAGTCCCAGCACTATCACCTTACTCAATGACTTCTTCTATCGCTTTGATATCTAGTTATTGATCCTTTGACTAATCTATGTTTCTCATATGCTTTATTAGAGAGTTACTCTAAGGTAGATTGTCTTAGTTTTACCGGACCCGATGTTGTATCGCCAGATCAATTTCAAAACTATCATAAGAGGTAATATCCATTCTAGATGAATACCAAAGAAGATATATCCATATGAGCCAGTCTTATCATATTAATAGAATGTACCCAATGTACAAGTTCTATTGATCACATAAGAAAAATTTCAACCAACATACATCAAAGTATAAAATACTAGATTTTTCAGACCACCGACTCATACTCAAGCTGTAGAGTATTCATCTACACACTAGTTGAAACAATCTTGAATGCTTTTACTTTCGATGGTACCTTATATGGATAATTTTTTAGAGGTCCATTCAACACATTCTTAATACACTCACATGGTAATATGGAATAACTATCCATTAGCTTAAGGTAAAGCTATTTTTAACTTGGGATTTATCATTTGACAACCTTATTCAATAGAGTGCCTTGAGTTCTATTAACTAGGTATGAATACATTATTGTCGTTCGCTAGCTCCAATAACTTGTACCTTACTGTAAGCTTCTATGACAACAACATAAGTTATAATTAACATACTAGGACCATATACATTATACACGAATGTAGTATCTCATGACGAGAACTTTTTTAGACATTCTTTACAAACCCCCACTTGCATAAATAAGACTCCTGTAGCCAAACTCTACCAACTTTAACTCCATCCAAATGTCTTGTAAATACCTTTTATGGTATGAGTTAGGTGAATGGATATGCTAGGTTCTATTCCTGAAATTTTAGCCAACCACTATCTCTGGCCTCCGTACGAAGTTCTGGATTAAGTGATACTTTCTCTCTACGTACTTGCTTTTCTTATGACTTCTAGGTTCTCTGCATTGTGACATAGTCTTGGTTTACGAGAGTCAACAATGCAAGATTGTTTGATGATTCTCTATAAAATTGCTCCACAGACAAAAACATATTTACTGATGAATATCTTTTCATCTTTATCACCTTGGAATCGGTGTCTCTGCATCTAGTACGGGACAATAAGGAGATTTTGTTTATTTTAACATTTTAGCCTTAGATAACATGTCTCACGGTCAATAAGGTATTAGACCGATCATATGTAGCATTATATAGAGTAATAATTTATTTTACATTTTTTGCTAGGAAATTTGGTGTATTTAGTCCCCAAACAATTTATACACAGAGCTAAGGTCCCTAAAGATTAATTCTGAATATTAAAATCCCTAAACAATTTATCATTAGTATACAAGGTCCTTCCATAAAAAAAAATTACGGTCAACATGAATTTGGGGGAAAAAATAGAGTCAACCCCAAAACTTACAGGGGTAATTATGGTATTTTACACCTCACTCTACCTCTTCTTCTTCTTCAATCCCCACCCCACCCCATCCCCTTCTTCCCGATGCACCCTTTTCCTTCCCAAAATTGCAGAACAAAAATTGCTCATTTGACACAAAAAGAGATCAGAAATTGCAAAAAGGGAGAACAACATGCAAAACAATGAGCGAGAAAATGCAGAACAAAGTGCCGAAAATGCAGAACAAAAATGCAGATAAAAAATGAAAAAAATGAATGCAGCAAATGCACAAAAAGAGAACGAAAATGCAAAAAAAAAAATGCATAAAATGAAAAAAGAAGAGAACAAAAATGCAGAAAAAAGAAAACAAAAATGCAGAAACCCAATTGCAAAACCAAAAAATGCACAAATCCCAAACCAAAATCACATCACATCCATTCTTCATCTCTTTCACTTCCAAAATCACATCTTTACTACCAAAACCCATTTTGATCTTCATCAATGGAGTAATTGAGCCATTTTCTTTGTGATGTTGATAGATTTAAGGTTTCATTTCTTGATGAAATGGTTATGTGAGAAGAACTTTGATTTAGATTTGAAGAAGAAGAAGAGAGGGGGTGGGGGTTTGTCTTGGAGGTGCGGGATGACGGGGGAGTGGGGGTTAGTAATGGGGTGAGGAATGTAAGAGGGTGGGGTATTTTAGTTGTGATTACCGATTATGCTCCTAAAATATTTTAGTTGACTCAATATAAAATTTGAATTAACAGTTGACTAATATTTTTTTTGAACGGAATGACCTTTTATATCAATAGTAAATTGTTTAAGAATTTTAATATTCAAATTATTGTTTCAGAATCTTATGTGCAATCTATAAATTATTTAGGGTTTGGAGACGGATGCGGCCCAGCAAGAGGAGATGGCCGGGAGACTCGGAGGCCCAGACCGGAATCGCTGAATCAGGGGCGGGAGGAACTAAGGACAACAGCGGATTGGGTGTGGGCAGAGGGGGAGTCAAGCCATGCGTATCGGACCCCAAACACCTTTTTCCCCCCAATGTTTAAAGTGTTAACTTGGAATGTAAGGGGTGCGGGACACTCGGATTTTCACTCACATATGATGGAGCTAATCAATACACATCGGCCCTCGGTTGTTGCCCTACTTGAAACAAAAATTAGTGGAGCGAGAGCGGAAAATATTTGCGCAAGGCTACCTTTCACCCACTCTAAGCGTGCGGACCGGAAGGACTGCGAGGAGGAGTTTGGCTTCTTTGGAACGATGCAGAAGTGGAGCTTACTTTGATCACAAAAAATGTCCAATCCATCCACGTGGTGGTAAAGGTCCGTAACTCCACTAATTTATGGCTTTTGTCATGTATCTATGCTAGTCCTGATTTCAATACTAGACTTTCTTTTTGGGATCACTTGCGTAATCTGGCTTGTAGTCACAATCTCCTTTGGCTTCTTATGGGGGATTTTAATGATATTTTATACCAAAATGAGAAATTCGGAGGCCGAGCGCCTTCCCAAAATAGGGTCTTTGCCTTTAGGAAAATGCTAGATGACTGCAATCTGTTGGACTTGGGTCATGAGGGGTCTAGATTCACTTGGACCAACAAACACGTGGATGGTTCAATTATTTTCCAGAGAAGTGATAGGGCAGTGGCTAATTCTGATTGGCAGGATCTTTTCCAAAATGCGACTGTGTACAACCTCGTTAGAACCAGATCATACCACTCTCCAATTTTGCTGAATCTAGAACCTAACAATCTCAATCCCCCGACCAAGCCTTTCCGCTTTAAACCTATGTGGCTGACTCACCCTAAACTTAGGGCTATTGTTCATGACGCTTGGTTGGGTCGTGACAATCATTTCTACTAAGGTGCTACTCAATTTAAAGCCTCGGTCTCTGAGTGGAACATCAATGTGTTTGGAAACACTAACATGGAAAAAGAAAAAACTCCTTGCTCGTATCAAGGGCACCCAACTGGCCTTAGAGTCTTACCCTTCAACATTCATTTTTAATCTCGAAAGAGAACTCTTATCACAACTCGACTAGGTTTATAAGGAGGAAAAACATCTGTGGGCGATCAAATCTAGAATAGACTGGCTGATGTGGGATGATCTTAATTTCAAATTCTTAAAAGCCATCACTATTCATAGCAGAAAATCCAATAAGATCATGTGAGTGGGAATTTGAGATCGGTAGTGTCAAGAACATCGTTCTTAATCACTTCCATAGCCTATACACCACAAGCAGATTTTCTGCTCCCCTAGCCAGTGAGTCTTTCCCTTTCATCTGGTATAACAAATTTCCTTTTAACCTCAACCACTTGGCTGATGTTCCTTCCGTGGAGGAAATTAGGAAGGCACTATGGTCTTTTAAACCTCACAAAAGCCCGGGACCTAATGGTTTGCACCCTATCTTCTTTCAACACTTTTGGGATATCCTTAAACCTTCAATCATCAGTTTTACCCTGGACTTTTTCAGTGAGGCCACGCTAGATGAGAAAGTCAATGCTACCTTCATTGCCTTATTCCTAAGGTTGCCCACCCGGAGAACGTGGGACAATTCAGGCCTATTAGTTTGTGCAACACCATTTACAAACTTAATTCAAAAATTCTAGTTAATAGAATTAGGCCTTTCCTTCCTTCTATCATTTCTCCAAACCAGGGAAGTTTCATTCCGGACAGGAGATGTTCTGATAATGTGGTCATTGTTCAGGAAGCTATCTTCACTATCAGGAAAACCTTGCGTAAGCAGGGCGCAATTGCCATCAAAATTGACCTTGAGAAGGCTTTTGATCGGCTTGAGTGGGATTTTATCAAAGATTCACTGGAATTCTTCAACTTCCCAATGCAACTCATTAAACTGATCATGAAATCTGCATGCTCGCCTAAACTAGCAATCCTCTTCAATGGGGAACCTTCTGAATGGTTTTACCCTTCAAGAGGTATCAGACAAGGTGACCCTCTTTCGCCGTACTTATTCGTCATCTGCATGGAATACCTCAAGATTAGTATTGAGAAAGCAGTTTGTCTGAAGAGGTGGAAACCATTGAGAATCGGAAAACAAGGTCCAAATATCTCACATTCCTTATTTATTTGCTGACGACATCATTTTGTTCGGGTTAGCTGATGATACAACAATTCTTGAGATGAAGGCGGTGATGGACAATTTTTGTCGAAAATCGGGTCAGAAAATAAACCTACAAAAGTCTAAATTCGTTGCTTCAGAAAACCTATCCCAGGTCAGGATTAGAGAAATTGAGAACCAGCTTCAAATCAACCATACGACCAACTTTGGCAAGTATTTGGGTTTCCCTATTTTCCAAAAAAGACACGTGAACTCAGACTTCCAATTCATCTTGGACAAAGTAAGGAATAAACTTTCAGGATGGAAGACAAATCTCATTTCTTTTGCTGGTAGGCAAACCATTATTCAATCTTCCACCTCCCAGATCTTATCCTACTACTCCCAATGCTTACCCATTCCCGCCTCCATTTGTGATAAAATTGATAAGGAAAATAGGGCTTTTATCTGGGAAAGCACGCCTTCAGGTAAGAAAGTACATTTGGTCAAATGGGACAGACTTACAAGACCTAAGAAACTAGGTGGGTTGGGGGTTAGAAGGGCCAGGCACATCAACCAAACAGGTCTTGCAAAACTAAACTGGAGAACTTCTAGAGACACAACAAGCACTTGCGCTACTGTGCTTAAGAACAGACACTTTAAAGATGCCTCACAATCCCTGATTAAACTCAAGAAGGGTCAGAGCTCTATCAACTTTAATGCACTTAAATAGGGACTAGATCTTTTTCACCGATCAACAACTTGGATTCTGGGGAATGGACATATTATCAGAATGTGGGATGACGATTGGACAGGTCTTGGCCCACTTAGAAATCTGATCTCGGGGCCTTTAAATAGGAATGAAGACGGAGCCAAGCTTAAGGATATTTACAGTGCCACGGGTGATTGGAACTTGGGGGACTTATCTTTTGACCTCCCTATTTTTATTACTGATTGTATAAGAGGAATTCCTACATCGAGTCATCTGCAACGGTTAGACCGGAGGAAATGGAGACTGTCGGGGGATGGTGATTTCAGCTCCAAAGTCACACAAATGATTATCCATTAGGACAACCCGGATGTCCTACATATAGAGAAAGAATGGGAGTGGATTTGGAAAGTTGAGTGCAACCGGGGAATAAAAATGTTTTTATGGCTTTGCACCCACAACAGATTGGCTACGAGGGAACATCTACACAGGAAACACACCGCCGCCAGCCCATTATGCCCCGGTGCGGGTCCTTCCCATAATCCATTACACACCTACTTAGAGATTGCACTCCGGCCCGAGAACTGTATGAAAGACTTAATCTACCCCAGTATGTCGCAGCCTTCCAAGAACCACTCTTTGATAAATGGCTACAAGGATGCGCTAGGTCGAAAATCACTTCGATTTATAATAATGTGCCGTGGGGAACTATATTCGCTTATGGATGCTGGGTTTTATGGCTTAATCGTAATAGTCACCTTTTCTCCCCTGGTAAAATCAGCCCCCAGCGACCCTACTCACTATTTCTAAATCAACTGAATTCCATGCTCTGGGTGCTGATGTGAGGAACTCTAGTCGATCAAGAATCATCTTGGTATCTTGGACAAAACCCCCTGTGGGATGGGTCAAGCTGAACGTCGATGGTTCATCTATTGGCAACCCGGGTAGGGGGGCGAGTGGTCTCATTAGAAACAGCGAAGGCAAGTGGATTTCTGGTTTCCAACGAAGTATTGGCGTCGTTTCCAATAATGTGGCGGAACTTTGGGCACTAAGGGATGGTCTCAACCTAGCTATTAATGTTCAAGTTCAGAAACTGGAGATTGAAATGGACGCCATTGTTATTATTAACCTCCTTCTACATGCTGATATTTGTACTCACCGTCTATCTACACTCATTTATGATTGCAGGGCACTTTTGCGCTTGATTTCGGAGTTTAGACTTTCCCATATCTCTAGGGAAGCCAATGCCTGTGCGGATTGGCTTGCAAAAGCGGGAGGACGCCTTTCTACCTCTGTTTTGTGTACTTTTCACTCTTTACTCTCTTCTTTTAGCCAACTAGTGGCGAGGGATGCCCGTGGGGCTTTTTGTAATAGGTCCATCTCAGATACCTCTATCCATACCCAACCTTTTGTTAGCCTTATACTGGCGGGTTATGGATGAGAGGTATCTTTTGATAGGACCTGCTGTAACTTTGTACCTTACCCTCCGGGCTAGGAATTTCTTGTTGCTTATTTTATATATATTTATCTTTTCGACCAAAAAAAAAAATACAACAATTTACCTTTTTGCTAAATACAACAGCTCCAATTAGTGTTTTTAAGGATAACAGCTCCAATTAGTTCGATAAATTATTCGGGGGAGTATTATTTTATTCCCACGTAGGGTGCTCCCATCGTCTCGGGTTTACTGGCCCTGGTACATATTTTGCTTTGCTTTATTATTACCCTCTTCTTCTTCCTCTCCAACTCTCAAATCAATCGAATCCAATCCACTCAAAATCTAGGGTTTCTTCAACGCCCCCAAATTCCCATCATCATCTATTAGATGTAGAAAGCAGAGACTACTGTGAGGTTTTCCTTTAGGGTTCTTTTTTGGTTTGATTTGAAATATTGTGTTAATTTGTTGGAGGCCTCGTAGCAGAGATTACTGCTTTTAGGGCTTCCGAGTTCGTAGAATTTGTTGAAAGTTCGTAGTATAAATTTTCAAGAATTCATCATGTTTTGGCGTATGTCTGGCCTCTCTACTGCGGCTCCCGTAAGTGCAATTTATCTTGACGAATTGTATTTCTTGTTTCATCTTACGATAATTTTATTTGATTTGATTTTAAATTATTTAGGACAGACGGTCATTGAGATTTTGAATAATCTTCAAGAAGTGACGTTTGTTGGATTTATGAGTACTTTGGGTGATAAGAGTAATGGGGAATATGTGTCGCTTTTTGGGTATCCAATTATTTCATTTCTGCGTCTTATGTTGATTATTTTTCACTTTAGCAATTGTTCTATGCAGAATGTTAGTATTTAATGTCATTTTCATTTGATTAGTTTTAAGGTGAAATGTATTGCAATGGAATAGTGGCATCATAGAGGATTGAAATCAGTGTCCTAAGTTTATTTAAAAAAAATCAGAATCAGGTTAAACTATCAGCAAACTAGTGAAGACATTTAGCCTTCTTCATCTTTGATAATTGTTTGACTCATATTTATCAATGAAATGGAAGCAAGCTCGTTTTAATAGGACCAAACCCAGGATTTACCTTGTTGATGAACTGTAACGTTATGGCTGTACTTTTCAAGATAGGAGTCTGTAGAAGCTTTTTGGTATGTTGCCTTCGCACTTATGTTGCCACTGAATATGTTGCAATCACATCTGATTATTATCGTTACATAGGCTTGTAAAAGTCAAATGGTCTCATCCAAAAGGGTAAGATGAACTGAGAATGGCTGTTTAAATCATATAATGAATAACTAGAGTATGATTTTGGATCTACATGGTCTGAGATGTTGTCTTTGGAATAGGATGCCATATGGCTGGTTTCCTGTGTATACGTTAAGAATCTGAACCTATTGGATGACCTACTTGCTCTTATCCTTGGCCTGTTGTTTGACGAATAACTCTATTTTGCAAAAAGAAAAGATTATTTCTGTTTTATCTTGTTTGTATAGTTGCTCCATCAGTACCTAGAATTCTCAGTTGGTTGTAGTGTGAAACTTTGGTTTCTTAATTTTGGGCATAAGTGAAAAGACTTCTATGGCTTAAATTGCAAAGTGCAGAACCGGGGTGCTCATTTTCTGAAGTAAAAATGCAAATTTGGTGAAATACGTTAATTCTTTTTTAGCTGTGGAATATACTAAAACTTTCAGAAAAAGAAAATGCAGGGATGATTGGGAATAGAGCAAGGAGGGAAAATAAACAGGCAGGAGAAGGGAAGTAAACAGGCAATGTAAGGAGCTGGGGGCGGGGGGGAATGAGCTTATGTTTGTTATATGCAATTTTTCCAGATCGTCAACTGCACAAGAACTGATACTTTTTTTTTAGAACTCTTTGCTTATTATGCTTGTGCTTTTCCTAGTCGTGCCCAATTTACGAGAGGTGCTGTGGTTCATGAATAATATGTGCATGAGGGCTTGGATGGTTGAACTTTGTGTTTTTTTGCACTTTGATGTAGCAAGGCTGTAATATGCTAATTAGAAACCAGTTAGTATAAATCTATCTTGTGCCACGCCCACATGATACCATAGAGGTAGTATGTTCCAGTGAAACTTTGTCTACTGTTGAATTTGTAGGATAGTATATCATCGAACCTGCATTTGGATCTCGAACCTCCTGTTTTTGTTTAGACTAGTAGATGGTTAGCATTAGTTCTCATATCGAATGTTAGAATATGCTATTATACTATGTTAGCTCTATGCGTTTTGCCTGTTGATGGTTTCTTTATCCTTACACGTGGAATATGTGCCTTTTACTTAGATATGCTTGTTTTCTTAGATTGCTGTATTTCTTATGACTTTTTCATGGTATCCTTACTTGTTTTTTTTTCCTATTAATAAACATGGTGGTGTATCCATGAGATACATTTCATCATGAAATCCTTACTTTTTTTTTTCCTATTAATAAACATGGTGGTGTATCCATGAGATACATTTCATCATCAAATAAGTACCTCTTAACTACTCACTAGTTGGAAGAACAATTAAGATATCTAGGGAATAATTGAAGCTCCCTAAATAAACCCCTGGTCTAAAAACATGCTTATGCCATTGAGATAGTCGTTCCAGCAGTTAAATTTTTGCAGCCTATTGTAGCCTTATTATTGAATTTGGCCTTGTAAAAAGATTCTAAAATGTGCACAAAGCCTAGAACTACTGTAAGTACATCACTTGACCACTGGATAGAATGGGAAAGGATAAATGAATGGAAAACCTACTAATAGATTGAATGGGGATTTTGATTTCTTGTTTAAACTCTATTTGGCTCATTGAGGACTGAGGAGAGGGGCATCTCCACATAGTCGTGTCAATCTCCGTTGACAAATTTAGAAATTCTAAGTCAATAATTAACCCACTTTCTGACTGTATTCAACTTGGTTATTTTCAAGTTGAATTCAGTTTTATTTTTTAATTTTTTATCACATTGCCCCAAAATTTAATTGATTGATTTTGTTTGGTTGATAGACAAGGGAGATTCCATTTTATTACAGAAACTAGGTTTTTCTATTGACCACGTGACAATTAAATTTCCATATTTTTTAATGGAGATTGACTGTATTCAACTTGGTTATATTCAAGTTACTCAGGTTTCCTTTTTACTTATTTTGCACATTGCCTGAAATTTGTAGTGACATATTATTTTTTTGGTTGAGAAATGAAGCTAGCTCCTTTGGTTTTTTACCAAAGGGGTGCACTATTTATACTGGGTACGTACTGAAAGGAGCCAGTTAAAGTGTCAAGATATGCTTCAAATGCTAGAGAAACCCAAAAGCCTCAAAGATCTAGGTTCTTGATAAACATGCTTCATGTGCTTTAGGCCTATACAATGGTAGCTTGCGCAGTACCTTTGTTTCTGTGCTATGGGGGATTTGTGAATTTAGTTTGTGATTTAGAAAATTTTAATTCTTGTGTTCTTCATAAAAGAAGGTCGTGCTTGGCGCGATGATAAAGTGTTTATTTGTTATCCGCTAGGTTACGGGTTCAAACCCCGGAAACAGCCTCTTTATGAAAAAAATAAAGGTAAGGTTGCGTACATCGGGACCTTCCCTAGACCCTGCTGATGCGGGAGCCTTGTGCACTGTGTACGATCTTTGTGTTCTTCAAAAAGTTAAGAGTTTACAGTTCCATTCCATTCCTTGTTGCTGATCCTGTTTAAGTGTTCTGGTTGCTTATTTCTTATGGTGTCGTTCAGTTTTACTATAAGCACCATGACTCATACTTTTTGATTGAAATGTTTGATTGTTTCAGGTGGAGACTATACTAGACAAAGACGACTTTACATTGGAAGAGCTTTTAGATGAAGATGAAATAATTCAAGAATGCAAAGCTCTGAATGGCCGCCTTATTAATTTGTAAGGCTCTGCGTATATTTAATACACTATTTGCTTATAAAAATAGGCAAGCATGTCTCATTTTCTCAAAACTTTAGTCCTTGTTATTAAGTTTTCTATTTTATCGCCAAAAGAACTTAGTAGTCCCAGCCTATTGTGCACTTAACCATAAATTGTCACTGTTCTGCATGCAAAGCTATGAATGGCCGCCTTATTAATTTGTAAGGCCCTGTGATGTTTAATACACTCTTTGCTTATAAAAGTAGGCAAGCATGTCTCATTTTATCAAAACCTTGGTCCTTGTTATTAACTTTTCTATTTTATCTTCCAATCACGTCAAAAGAACTTAGTAGTCCCAGCCTATTGTGCACTTAACCGTAAATTGGCACTGTTCTGCATGTGGACAGCTTTCTCTTCCATATGTTTTGGAGGATAATTTCTCTTTTCACTTGTTTAGAAGAATTAGGGTTTGGGACGGTCTTGAAAGTTTATCTTAATGCTTGCCCATGTTGATTTGTAGTCTAGGCAATAAGGTTTCTCTGATGGAGAAATGAACATTAAACTTTAAATTTGTAAATCCTAAAAGTTTATTGTTGCATGTTAAATATCCTTAGAATTAACAATTTTTGGAGAACATTGTTTATGAATGCATTAATTTCCATCAATGCTCTGTGCAGGAAGATTGTGGAGGAGGGAAGGGGTGGAAAAATAATGGACTATTCCAATCATTTTATCGTTTTAGATTGTCCAATTGTATACTGTATAGATGGGTGTCCTCAGTCTATACACTTGTTTCATTGTAGCTTTTTGTCATCAAAACTGATATTTTTTGGAAAGCTATATAGTGTTGGTACCCCTGCTGGCTTCTCAGTTATTTTTTCTTGTAAAGAATATGGTTCCCCTTCTGGATTTTTGCTTGCAGCAGTTGCTGAACATTTGATTCAAGGATGTGTTGTCGCTCTAATTGAAACTTCTTATCCTTGGATCCAATAGCCATTAAAACTCTGAAGCTACCGCGCTCCAGGGTGAAGCCTAGAACCAGAGATGCAAAAGAAAAGAAAAAATGAAGGAAAAAAATAGCTAAGCTAATGACCATTTGCAAATCACTTTGTTCTTTTTCTTCCAACTAGCTGTACTTCATTAACAAGGATTAATCAAAAGAAAAAAAAATTACAAATGAATAGCGATAGTTTTCAGTTTATCTTAAGCTAAAGAACGATAAACACTGGAAAGTGCAAATGTTGACTAAAAAGAAGCGGAGAAAACTAAAAAGAATATAGTTTTCAGTTCATTACTATATGTATAAGTTTCAGTCAGATAGCATGCCATAGTATTTTTGTTTCAATTTTTATTGACTTCGATAAATCTTAATGTGTATAAAGTGCAAATGTTGCACATATTATGAGGAGGAGGGAATATTAAAGAAGAACTTTATCAGTTTTGGGTTATTTAGGATATTTCCTAAACTATAGCTTGAACATGAAACACAGTTACTAATAGAGATATGAGATATTTTACACAGGTGGATGTTCCATGTTTTGGTTGATTGGTTCTCCAGTTTGTATATACCATTCCTCTTGTTTTGTTATTATTTTGTTTTTTTGTTAATCTCTCCCTCCCTCCCTCCCTCCCTCTATCTATACTATGTACTGTGTAAAATCCATTTGCTAGTTTCTAGTAACTATTTCTATATCCTAACATAGGCTTGTTTGCACCAAACATTGGATGACGTTAAGTCTTAACACCAGTACCATTCTGTTTTTCCCCCAACTTTCAGTCTTCGGGACAGAGCCAAAGTTGAACAGCTTGTTCGGTACATTGTAGAAGAAGCTCCAGAGGACGCTGAGAAAACACGAACCTTCAAGTATGTTTGAGGATATCAGCTAGTTCTTTGAGGCACTGCTTGTGCTTTCTTATCAAGCTGCACCGGACCTAATGTAGCATTTGTTTCTTTCTTTTTGTAGGTTTCCTTTTATTGCGTGTGAAATTTTTACATGTGAAGTTGATATAATACTCGATGCTTTGGTGGAGGATGAGGAGGTGTGAGTTATATGAGTCTTATTGGTAATTAGTTTTAATTTTTCAACATCTTGATCTACAGCGTACTAATGGTTGCTTCTTGGTATGGTTAACAGTTGATGAATCTGCTTTTCTCCTTCCTTGAGCCTGAACACACTCATAGCACCCTGTTGGCTGGTTACTTCAGTAAGGTATTCTCTCCTCCTCTGAATGTTAGGTAGTGGGAAAAATAAACTGTTGTATCTAGGAGTAGTTCTAGCTGTCAAGGTTTTTATTTTAAATTTTATTATTATTATTATTTTTAAAATTTTAACTGATAAAATGGTAAAGGGATTTGACCCCTGACCCTATCAGCTGGGAGAAAAACTAATATGGAAAGAAATTCTTGCCAGCTCTAGAGAGGAGTGGGTAGGAGGTGGTTGATGCGAAATTTGCAAGTGCACAAATATCAAACAAGTAATAAAGTGATAAGTAAAAGATCGTACCAACGAGGATTGAATATCTAACTGGAAAATTTTCTCACTTATAACTCAACCTAAACCAAAATAGAGATGATTTAATTAACTAAAAATAACTAAGAATAGATGACAATAAAAGTAAAGTAAATATGCGATAAGAAAATAATATATGGAATGAATGAACTAAGACACCTCTAATCCGGTCTACTCCTTTTATGGACTAATGAATGATCTCTTTAAATTAAGTCTCAACTTGGTTAATGGTAGAATTCCCGAAAATAAGCTAGACCCAATCTCTTGGCGTAAAGCTCCTAGTTTTAGAGAATAAATCAGTCGTATCTCTACGTGATTTTAAGACCTAAAACCGCATAAAACTCTGTGGACTTTCCTTAGCTTTTGTTTCCTACTCGCTAGAAACCACACAAGGAAATCAAATATATCTCTAGTCAATTTTACGTCATGTTATTATCCTAGATACAATTAATTCTAGAACTTCTCAGCCTCTATAAATAATTTAGGTTCATGCAATAATTGGCCAGAAAACTACAAGCATTAAGAACAGATAATAACAATTAACCAAATTAGAGAAAAGATGTAATCTTTATTAGAAATCAAACATTAACCATAAAAGTTTCGACCTTCATAAGAAGGTTTTAGTTATGAAGAATTTAGCCAGACATGGACATGTTCAAAACCATAAAATAAATTAACATTAAATAAAAACTAGAAAGAGCCTGAATCACCGGAGTCGGAATCGGAATTGAATCCTCTGCCTTGTCCTGCTCTCTGTTGTGCGCCTAGAATGTTGCACCAATTTGCTCTCTGTTCTCCAGCTTTGGCTTGTACCTTGCCTTTGTCTCTGTCTGTGATGTCCTCTGCCTCTCCGTGATTTGTCCTTTTATAGGCAATGTTGGACAAATTTGATAGCAACTCCAACTCTCAATTGAAATCTTCTGTATCCCAAATCCGAAGAGGAATAGAAGTTTGATGTAATTAGGTAACTCCCATATTAGGGCACATGGTCCCTTCAACTTTTGATTCCTTTTAGGATTCAACTTTTAGCAAGTAACAAATTTGTATCTCTTCAATCTTCTATTCTCAGTTGGAATCAGTTTCCTATGTGTGACCATTTAGCACATGCCAAATATAATTCCTCTTTTTCCTTTGATGTACAAAATGCCCTTCAACCTGTATCAAATATTAGAAAATTAGTGAATTGAATCAAATAAAATTTATAAGAACATTTTAGACATATTCACTCATAAAGACTAATTTAATATATATTCTCTCTCAATTAAGTTCAATTCAAATAGGAAAATAATCCCAAAACAATGGTAAAATATAGTCTTATCAGTGGTGTTGCTGCAGTGATATGAAATTCCAGTACATGTCAAAGCATCCAACTTCAGGAACTTATAGTGTGAAATATATATCTGCAGAAGTGTTTTACCAAGAGAGTGCTTTGGCCTCTCTTGCTATTTATACTTGTTTTTTCCGTTGGATCTTTTCTCTTTCCCAAATACATGTATTTAACTGGCTTGTTTCTATCTTATTGTTTCTTCTTGTCATCTCTGAGTTTCTTTTTTAACACCTCCTGTCTTCTACGCTTCAACTATGAGAATATAGCCATGGGTTTTTTTTTTTTTTTTGCCATGAATATGAGTTCCAATTATGTCAGTTTTTCTTCTTGTGCGGAATATTAGAACTTCTACGGCAATCTTTATTCTTTACATATTTTCTTCTTTTTGTTCTGCCTCTACTGATAGTGGTAAAAAAATTGTTCTGTTCCCATCTTTGTTCCTAGATCTCAGCTTTGAAGCTTCTACATTTGTTATAAACATTTGGAAATTCAATAGTTATATTCCCCATGATATAGCATGCGGAACACGCATTTAGTGTCTTAAATTTTAGGATGAATTTGGAGATGCAGAGGGGATGTGATGCAAGTTTCTCATCTTTAATTTTGTCTTTTAGGGCCTTAAAGTTTACTTTGTTCACTGAATATCTATGAGTATCTGGATTTACCTGGGCTGAACAAAAAGTCTGTTATATATGTCAGACAGAATATTTGAACTTCTCTATTCTCGGGTATTGTTGTTATTTGTTATTTTTGGCTTTTGATGCTCAGATTTCCCTATGCTAGGTTGTCATATGCCTGTTGTTGAGGAAGACAGTTCCTTTAATGAACTATATACGTGTAAGTCAAAATCCCTTTTCAGCTTACATTCTCATGTATTCTCAGTTCTTATATAAAAATAAAAATAAAAATAAAAAAAAGAAAAAGAAAAAAGAAAAAAGTGTGATCTCCTTTGGACTCAGATATTTTTCTCACATTTCTTTACTAGTGAGGCTGGCCATATGGAGGCTTCCATGCTATATTATTTTCTTTTCTGTTTATTGTAGTTTCATTTTCCTACTCTTATGTAAGAATTCTTATTCAAATTCACTAGTCTCCTGCTGACAGTATGATGTAGCTTGTTTATCATGTTTGTGACTAAGAATAGAATTATCAGCGACTTATGTATTAAGCCTATGGTTTTGTAGGCACGTCAAGATATAATAGGGAAGCTGGTTGACCTCATTGGAATTACGTCCATTATGGAGGTTGGTTGGTTCAGCATTTTTATTTTTGTTGTTTGTGATTCCTAATACAAGGAATTTACATCCCGATTTCTGAATGTCAGATTGTCAGTACTATCAACATATGAAGCACTAGCTAACTAGAATTTTAAGTACTCTAACCGAGAATACTTTTTCTATTTGCTCAATTGATTCCAAAAGTTTTGATATAAGCATACTTCTTATACAAAATTGGTTGTACTGTCATTATTTCTCAATGGATGTCCCATAATATAAGCGTGTAATTGGATTGCAACTCAATCCATATACAAGTCTACTTATTTTCCACTTTTTCTACTTGGACCCCATTTCTCTTATAAAGGTCAACTGTAGACCCATTGAATATAATAACTCAAATTAAGTCGCAATCCGGAATCCCTGATACACCCTAATTTTCCCCATACAGGAGGCATTTCTTGCAATTTGTTCAAGATGTCTTGGTTCAGATGCTTATGTTACTTATATTGACCTTAAAAGATCCTTGTAAATACGAGTAAAACTGCTCGTTAGATTTGTATGAAGCATAGTAACTTTATTTTAGATATGTGATTAGTGCCAAAGAAAAAGAAAAAGAAAAATAATGGCTATGTTTTTAACTTATAATCTATAAGATTTTCTATGGTTACTTAGGAAGTTAAGACGGACATGTTGAAACATGATTATGTATTTATTTTTGAGACTTTGAGTGGTTATATTTGTTCATGATAGTTGTATTTACTCATTTTTGCATTTGTGGTCTGCATAAGATAAAGCTGTTCACGAGTCATGGCAATTTGTAAACTTGGTAGCTCTGGCACTCATACCTGCTTATCTATAGGTTTTAATCCGTCTGATTGGTGCTGATGAACATCTATACACAAACTACACGGACATGATGCAGTGGTTGGAAGAGATAAATGTGTTGGAGATGATTGTCGATAAGTTCAGTTCATCGGTAAGCTTCATGCGTGACTTGATTGTTCATCTGTGAACAGCTTTTTAGGTTTTATAATTTTTTTAAGGACATTTAGAAGGACTAAAAAGTTTGCCCTCTCTTGTTTTAGAATCAATATAACATTTCTATTTTCTATAGCATTATAATCAGCAATAGCGGTTCCGTAGCTTCACTAAAACAACATTTAAAGATTTGAAGCTAAAATCACAACTAGAAAACAGTTTCGAACAACTCAAAACAACTTTTAGCTTAAGAAAAGCTTGTAGAAGATAATTTTGGAGGCTCATATTGCTTACCTTACCAAACGTAATCATCCAATCATATTTTGCTTACATAGAACTAACCTATGAATGGGCATACTAAAAAGGATAGCGTGAGAAATGAGATTATCCATGAGAAGATAGTAGTGGCATCAATTGAAGACAAGATGAGGGAAAATTGATTGCGTTGGTTTGGACATATGAAAAAGAAGTCCGAGTGAAGCTCCGGTTCGAAAACTTGAAGGGTGGAGGCATGATGTTGTAAGAGGTAGGGGGAGGTCGAGGAAGGTTTTGACCGAAGCATCAAGAATGATATGGACTTGTCAGACTTGGACGAGAGTATGGTAATTGATAGAAGGAAATAGAGGGAATGTATGTAGCCGACCAAATTACTTGGGATTAAGGTTTTGTTGTTGTTGTTGTAGAACTAACCTATGAGTCTGCCAGGAGTTTACAAAGTCGGTGAAATCTTCACAAAATATTTATGTATATTTATTTGTATATTTTTAGATTAAGTTATAAAGGTATCTTTTCTAATCCATGTTAGAAATTTTGTTGAGCTTAGCAAAGAATCAAGTGAAGTTTCTGTTTCTTCAATTTTTGTATACTTCAACTGGTTGTGACCATAAATAATGCTGTTCCCAGGATTGTCCTGAAGTTCATGCTAATGCCGCAGAAGCTCTGTGTGCCATAACTCGATATGCTCCTCCTGGCATAACCTCGAAAATCTCCAGTCCAAGGTACCAATTTTCTTCCTCCTGCAGTACTTCAGCAGTTGTCTTATATTTCATCTTTTATTTTTTGGTGGCTTTGCAAGTGGGTTTTCAATCACAATATTTGACTTACACAAATTATTGGGTTACACTCAGTTTTATAGGCAGATTGTTCCGCCATGCTCTGGAGGTTTCCCGGCCAAAATCTGTACTGGTCAACTCATTGTCCGTATGCATATCCTTGTTAGACCCTAAGAGGCTAACTTCAGGATCATATTATATGTACACTCGTCAAATGAATCATGGATCTGGTGTAACTGCTAATCCTGTCACCGTGGAGGGCATGCTTGAAAGTTTAGGTTTGATTTCTTGTTTATGCGTTCACTAATCTCTAGACAAAACTTCCTTCATTCTGGTTTACCCCAGGTTTCTTCATGCAGTTTGTTTAGTTAGTTTCATTTCAGTTACTTTCACTAGGCTCCTACTGTCTTTTGTTGGGCCAGTATCTTCGTATGTCATACTCCCTCCATCACAATTACTTGTCATTTTTCAAGATTTTTTTTATCTCTGTCCCAACATATCTGTCAATTTAACAAATCAAGAAAGCATTTATTGATTTTTTTCCAGTCTTACCCTTATCTTTATTAATCCATAAAAACAGCATTAATTATATGTTGAAGTACCAAGATGGTTTCTACTTCAATTTTTGTACAATTTTACTCATTTAGGAAACAATTTCTATGGTCATCAACTACTAATATTAATGGAGCCTATTCCCAGTAATCTTTCACTCTTCTTTGAATGGTTAATCTTCATTTAATCCAATAAATTAGACTAAACTTTCTTCATCTCCGTGAAAACCCCCAAAAGTGACCAGTAATTGGGGAGGTGGGAGTATTTCAAAGTTTCTATTTGGTAACTTCGCGAGCACAATATAGGCAGTCTGTCAGTTATCTTTCTTATTTTTCAAGAAAGTTCTAGGGAGAAAATAGGAATCATATTCAATCAACCATTTGAGGAGAGTTCTACTGCATTTGTGTTATGGATGAGAATAAAATGGATCTGACATTGAAGGCTTATGCATATCAAGGAAACTGTAATAGATGTATGATTATCAATTAGCCCAATAAACCCCAGATTAACAATGATCTATGAACATATCTTCTTTGTCCTTTTGTCTTATATTACTAAATTTCAAGTGTGCTAACACATTCTATAGAGTTCTAGCAGACACTTGATTTCACTGTTATAATGTCCTGAAACTTAAATGATTCAAACTTCTTTTCTTGTTTTGTATCATACAGGTGATTTACTCAAGCTTTTGGATGTTACAATGGAGGATCATTCCTTGCTAACCACATACGGGAAGCTGCAGCCACCTCTGGGGAAGCATCGGTTGAAGGTATAAATATGTGGGTTATTGTTAATTGTTTCACTGTTGGTGCTTTTCTTCATCAAATTAGTAGAGAGCAGACCTACAGTGTGTCAAGTTTTCCAAGTTTAGATGCTTATAAAGAAATAAGTTACATTTTGTGGACTATCGCATTCGTTGTTACCTTTTGTGATTTGTTGGATCAGTATACACCCAAAAACGGACAGGTGTTCCCGCTTTCTCTCCCCCCCAAAAGTGCTTTTGTGAACACGTTTACATTGATAATTTTGTTGGTTACTGATGCTTGAGTCTGATTTTAGTGCATTGAATTTTCAGATTATAGAGTTCATCTCAGTCTTGGTGACAGTTAGCAGTGAAGCTGCTGAAAAGGAATTAATTCGCCTTGGTGCTGTAAAGCGAATCATAGAACTATTCTTTGAGTAAGTTTATTGTTCGTGTCTAACTTATACAGGAACTTCTATTATTATGGAGTATTTTGTTTTGAAACTTGGGTTTACCTTTACTTCAGGTACCCTTACAATAACTTTTTGCATCATCACGTTGAACAAATAATAGTGTCTTGCTTGGAAAGCAAGAATTCTCAGCTTATTGAACATCAGCTTCGTGATTGCGATCTTGTTGGGAAGATCCTTGATGCAGAGAAGAGTTTCACTTTGTCCACTGACCCAAACAAGGTAATGGTGAGCTTTTGTATACTATAACTGCCTATAAATATTCTTTTTCTGTCCATACTTGTTGAATTTGGGAATATTATTCTGTTTTTTTATTTTTTATTTTGGCGTAGATTTTTTTATTAAAGTTAGAACTATTAAACATTGAATTAATTGCTGTTGTATTTTGTTTCCTACAAGCTGGCCATAATTGATTTTCTTGGCATCTGTCGCAGCTAACTGTTCCAGCTGAGGGGAAATCAGCTCCTAGAATAGGAAACATTGGTCACATAACCCGCATAGCAAACAAACTTGTTCAATTAGGGAACAGCCGCAGTGACATACAGACATACCTGCAGGTTCTTTCTGAGGATCTCTTCTCACTTCGCTACTCTAAAATCAACCTGTCTTCTATTATTTACATCTCCTTCACTTTTTCGATTTTTTTTTTTTAATTCAAATTCATGTGCTTACAAGTTTATTTGGCTTATGGTGTATATCCATTGGATTATTTTCTTTTCCTGGGTTCCGTTTTTCCTTCTTCAAATGAAAAGAAATTTGAAGCTTGAATAATAAACACACACACACAAAAAGGAAAAAAAAATGTGAGGTAACGGAAAACGAATGTAAACAAGATGCAAATTTTATGTGAAGTATGAGGCCACGAGAAGAAGGAAAGGCAGCCGTTAGAGAAGCGAGATCAAAATACCCGTAATCTGCTTTTTCTTCTGCGCCTGGAAATTAGCAGCAGTGTGTTTAAGTGTATCTTAAACTAGAAAAGTAACTTAATAATAGATTTATACTGGCATAAGAAGCCTCTATTGTTATTTATTGGAAAGAAGTATATGACTTGCGGTCACATTTAGGTGGAAGGAGAAGCAGTTGTATTGCTTTACACCCTATGTATTGGCAGCTAATGGTGTAAATAGTGTCTTCTTTTACTTGGATTCTATGATTATCTTAAAACCAAATAAAATTATAATAATCATCTTTGTTGAGTAAGCTGAAAAAAAGGGATGGAATCAAGATTTTATATGGGTCTACCTTGTGCTGACCATCTGAAAGATAGAATAAGAGGAAGATAAAGGCGTGTTTCACAAAAAAAAGATTGTTTTGTTTAGGTACTCGAGTTATTTGAACTTTCGTGCAGAGAATGTGGATACTTTCCTCTCCAAATATGGTGCCACTTTTTTAACTGTGTAATCTATATACCTCTTTCACATATGATTATTCTTCACAATCCCTACTTCTTGATTCACCTTCCTAACTTCCTTGAAATTGCATAAAAAGTAAAAACTTATTGAATAAAAGATAAATTAATAAAAGCTGTATGTCCAAACAGTTTTCACTACTAAATCCTGAAAATAAGTCAGAGAGACTTGCTCAATTTCATATGTGGCAATTCCGCCAAGATCTCTTCGTTAGTTGGGGGAAGAATCCGCACGAATCGGATTTTTTGAGGAACGTATCGAGAGAGAATTGGATTTGGTTAGACAATGTGTGGTTGGTAAACAGGGATTGGTTTTTTAGCAAGGTACGGAATGTATCGTCAAATGGACTCCTGACGTATACGAAGGAGTGCGGTTCGTTCTAGAAATTCCTACCTCTCTATCTATCTCTGAGATGTTTGGATTTTTCAAAACTCCATGGACATGTAGAAGAGAAATGCTATCCCCACTCGGACCAAGACAAAACTTTTACTTGTTCAAATAACAATTAAGGTGAAGCAGGGTCAAGAACGACGAATCTCTTTATGATAAACAGATCCATTTTGCAAGTTCCTTATTATAACATGTGCCACTGTGAATTTCACAATATTCCACTGCTTTTTCAGAAGCTCCTCACCATGGTACTACCATAAGTATTTAAATTTGACTCTACCGTCCACGGCTCTTTTCTTTGAACTGTTCAATCCAATAATACCATCAGGAAGGTGTTTTACATTCTATAATAGGAATGATGTGAAAGCCGTTTTATTTTATTTATTGTTTTATGGATTAATACCCTCGTAACAGACCCTCGTCTGTTGTCTTGAAATGGGAATCAATAATTGAGGCACAGGATTTTGTTGATTGGTAATTTGTCTTGACCAGTATTTGCACAACACGTTCTTGCACTGAAATTACCAGGATTTTGTTGATTTGTAATTGGTCTTGACCAGTATTTGCACAACACATTCCTGCACTGAAATGGCCTTACTCTTTAGTTATATATATATATATATATTATTTCTTTTTTTTTCTGGCTCGAGTTTCATTTCTTGTTCTATAATGATGTATGTTTCTTTTTCCCCAGGACAATACGAATTGGATTGACTGGCATACAAATGTATTGAACAAGCGTAATACTGTGGAAAATGTATTCCAGTGGACTTGCGGGTGAGACTTTGTCAAATATACTTGGGAGCTCCGTATTCATAATTAATAGTTGGTTTCCCAATTTGTGCAGTCATAATAACATCAGATTCAGAAAATTATTTAATTCTGGTAAAGGTTTTGGGTAGTGTGATGCGTCTTTCTTTTATTCTAGCTACAACTTTTTCTATGGGAAAATATGTTTCTTATGCATTGGAGGTTCCAACTTCTACTTCTTTTGCTTTTATCAAACTCGGAAGGATTCTGGTTAAAGTTTTTACCTTGTCCTTTTGAACTCATTGGTTTAATTATTATTATTATTTTATTTATTTAACCAGTTGACTGCTTTACAAAGCTATAAGGGCACCAGTTCTAAGATGATTTTATGAGCCAATATGACTAGTCATCACCTATCTGCATCTGCCAATTTTTGCAGCTAAATCTCAAAGTGCATCTTTTCAAGTATAAAACAGATTAGCTGGTGTCCATTGTGGTTTTGATTTCGACTCGATCTTTGTTTTT
This sequence comes from Vinca minor, assembly GCA_026122235.1. NCBI lineage: Eukaryota > Viridiplantae > Streptophyta > Magnoliopsida > Gentianales > Apocynaceae > Vinca > Vinca minor. The sequence continues at coordinate 2,006,655 of JAOCZM010000120.1, forward strand.
CTGGATTTGAAGTTGCAGTTTGGTTTTTTTTCCCTGGCCTGCCTAAGGTTTTGCAATGGAATTTTTGTGCTAATGTTTTCAGTTTCTACCTTTGAACTAACATGTATTTCTTCTACCATTGCAGAAGGCCTACAGCTCTTCAAGATCGAACTAGGGATAGTGATGAAAGATGATTACCAAGATAGAGATTATGATGTCGCAGCTCTTGCCAATAACTTAAGCCAGGCCTTTCGATACGGGATCTATAGCAATGATGATATTGATGAGGTGATACTCAAAACCTCTCAGTTACTTGGTGTTAGCAATTTTGTGCAGCTTTGCTAAAATAAAGCAGAAACTTTATGTCATGCTCCGCAGTTGGTAATGATAAAAGAATGGTACATAAATCAATGATGAAGCTGCAAGTTCTATACTTTTATCTTTTATCAAGTTGTCATACTTCTGCCAAGAAATGAAGAATTATTCTTCTGCCAAGAAATGAAGAATCATTTTAAGATAATTGATTGTTGCAATCAGCTTCTTCTCTAGGGAGTTCTTCTCCTTGGCATTCCCGTCATTAGTAAAACCCCTTTGGCAACATCGTCAATATGCCTTGATGGGTTTTTGTTCAAATTATTTTTATTTTTCCCGCCTTTAAGATAGAAGAAGAAGAAGATACAAGAGAACGAGGCACCCTAAAGTAAATGAAAACTAGATCCATGCAGCTCTGCGTTGTTGTTGCAAATCCATCTGTGGTAAAACCAGTGTTGTTAAATAGCGGCCATGGTGGATGGCGGATACGGCGGCCTCTGCCATATTAAACCTGTGGCGTGGCGGTTATGGCGGCCGCTTTTGCCGTGGCGGATATGGCGGTGTTGAAATGTGACAAAGAAATTGTTAAATAAACTAAGCCAAAGGATGGGAAGAAAAATAAAGGGTAAAGGAGAGTATTCATTCATCAATTTACTTTTAGATCAGTGCTGTCCCTTGCCAACTAATGATTTCCACAGGAAGAAACATGTGCTAACTCAACTTCTGTAACAAATTCGCTCTGAGAGAGGGGGAGTGATGTTACCTAATGACAATTTGAATTTTGGATGTGGAACTCCAAGATGCATTTCACAAGTGGACGACTTGGCACGCCTGTTTTCTTTAAATCACTGGCATAGACATGTCCTTGAAGTACACGGGGCTTGGTTGAAGTATATATACTGAAAAGTCAGAACACTCGTTTCATGAACTGGAAAGATTCTGACATGCGACTCTTGGTACCCAAAGGGCTTTATCTTTACCTGATGCTTCAGAAGATTGACAATGATCTTGTATTCGGAGATCGCGTTGATGTTGAAATATCTTGCTTTTTTTTTTTTTTGAACTTTTCTAAGAGTTCTAGAGTATTAAGAATTTGATAAATGGTGCAAGTTATTTTTATATATCTTTTGATAAATGATGCAAGTTATTTTTATATATCTTTTAGCATCACACTGCTTTTTGTCTGGATTTTCTTCTTCTATCCGACCTTTTTATGGCCCATAAAATAATTGGTACCTGGAGTAGTGAGTATAGCCAAGTGTTCGCCATTTATGAAATGCCTGTGTGTGTTTGTTTGCCATCTTGTCTGTGGATTACATCTAAGCTATCTGGTAAGAACTAATTTGAAATAAATATTGTATAAGTACAGGTGCCCTTGATAGATCTCTACTTAAGCTTCATGTCTTAGATCTTTTATTTTCTAATTATTCGTGTACACTTTTCTTGTATGCAGGGCCATGGCTCACTTGAACGAGATGATGAGGTATGTTTGCAACAGATTATCTGCATAAACTTGCTGCAGCTTTCCTTAGCTAAGTAGTAGATGGAATCATGGAATAAGTAAGACTAATGGAATAGTTTGACTTGGATTCAGTGTTGTTAAGTCTCACGCCTCAGGTGCTCCTTTGTCCCTCAGGCTCGAGGGATAGAGCCTCAACATCTCAAGTACGCCTCAAATCACGGAGGCGCGTGCCTTGAAAAAAAGGCTCCAAGCCGCCTTTGTTAATTAATCCTTTGGGAACCTAAAAAAAACTCAGAAGTACCTTATTTGCCTACAACTTAATATTTATTTAACAAAAGAAAATAGAGTGTGGGATGTGCATTGGAGTTGGTATTCTTTACCCTTTTCTTTACTCAAAGTCCATTAGCAGCCTTTTTTGTTTTTGTTTTTAATTGTTAATGACATAAAAGATCATGCGAGTAATTTTCACTTTTTTTGAGATAGTGAGGAGAGGGGCAAGGGGATTACAACTTTTCTTTTCTTGGGAGAAAGGAAAACATGTATACAAAAGACATTTCTCTTGAGATTCAAAAGATTATGATGATTAGATATTAAAGTCTTCCAGTTTTTAATTTAATTATGTTATTTCTGTTTATTTATTATCATATTTATCAAAATTCATATGCTATAAGTATATATAGTATTTTATATTCAAAGTGCGCCTTGCGCCTCAAGGCTTCTGGACCCTCTTGGCGCCTTGGAGCCTTAACAACTATGCTTGGATTATGCATGGACATGTTGCCCTGTGAGTTCAAGAGTCTTCGAGATTAGTGCTACATACATTACTCGAAGGGAAAACTACATTATAAAAGCTAAAATTGACCTAAAAGGTTAAAATCATGGTCAATTTTAATTAGGTATGATTCGTCTTGTATTACTATGCCTTCTATTCAATCTTGGAGAATTTGTGCAAAAAATACACAGATTTGGTGATTCAGACTCCTGTTTACTATACCTATTTACTAAATTTAAAGCCGTATAGTGTATAAAACTGAAGTTTTGTAATCTCTTGGTCTATTCCTGTTTGTCTAAACTCCCATCTTTTCTGAAATTGTTTGATGTGACATAAAAGTAGAAAATATGGTTTGGAAATTATGAAATTTTTCTTGAAAGTAGAACTGCTCTAATTTGTTGGTTTTCTTTAATCACTTCCATCGAGGATAATTGCAGTTTTTTGTTTTCTGAGTGTTTTATCAATCCTTGTAAAGTCTTTGTTCATAGAAGTGAGGAGAATTAGCTTTTAGCTTTTTGTGAATTGGACTGAGATTTAATGTGCTCAAGTGGCTCTGAAGGATTTACTTGTTAAGATAAATGGGGAAATTGTCATCACAAAGTTACAAGTATATACAATTTTCCTTTTTAATAGCTAGACTGGAGGACATGTAAAATCAGCTGAGACTGCCAGGGGGTTATTTTAAGAAATTGTGCTAGTTGCAGACTAAAAAGATCCTAGTTGACTGGTAGCTAATTTTTGGCAGAGAAAATAAGTGGTCGGGTTCTTAAGGTTAAGGAAACTGACGGTGCTTTCAATCACTAGAGAACAGATTTCTTAAATCTTTTAATTTTTTTTATCCAAATTTCTTGACAGTGGCAAGAAGACATTTACATATCCTATTTACTTCCCCAAACAAAGGCATCCAAACAAATCAATATTAGCTATGTTTAAGAAATTAAGATGTTGCCTATGTATTCTTTTACTTGTGTATCAAAATGTAATAGCATGGATGTTTGTCATTATAGTTCAAATTTTATTTTAGATTATGTGTGAGTTGGTGATGCTGGCATGTTTTGTTCCATGACAGGTTACACAACCTCGCTAATTTGAAACTTCTGGAGTTCATTTCAGATATTTTTCAATTCGATTTTTAAAGAAACTTTGGATACACTCTGGTATGGATAATTTTGGGTTTTCCTATTTTGCAGGATGTTTATTTTGATGATGAATCTGCTGAAGTCGTTATATCTTCTCTTCGCCTTGGAGATGATCAGGAAAGGTAGGTTGATAGTTTTTTAGATTTCTAACTGCTATCTCTCTCTCTCTCTCTCTCTCTCTCTCTCTCTCTCTCTCTGCACATCTTTGTTGGAGTTACCATGTTTATTTCAGTGGGTTTGCTTCTTTCTCGCATTTGGAAGTGTAATTTACAGATCATCTTCAATTTATTCTATTACCGAGCAAAAAAGAATAAGGTTAACTTGGCAAAAGTAATAAAAGATGTTATGTAGTAGTGTTGACCTGTTAAAACGTTGTTTTGTCTTGCTGTTTGTATTTCATGGGGAAAATGGTTGTTAGCCTCAGTAGGTGATTAAATAAGCACCCACATTCAGTGTGGTGGTCCTAATGGCAGAATCGTGGAGCCTTTGTAGTTGTTCAAATATATGCGTGATCTTTCTCACCTATCCACTGCCTCAATTTGTCAAAAGAATAGTCATAGTTCTGTTTTATCTTTTATTTTTTAAAATATATTATTTTAATCAGAACGTTGTTCGTCTCTTCACTCATTTTTGCTTTAATTTTGTTCGTGCCTTTTGCAGTGGATCTCTTTTTACAAATTCCAATTGGTTTGCCTTTGAAGATGGCGCCACTATTAATGAGCGGTCAACCGGGGCAGTTGCTTCGCCATCTCCTGACGCTGAGAGAACTGAGGTCGCTGACCAGGATACCAATGGAAAGATAATTCTCGAAGAAGATGATCTGGCAGACACTGCAAGTTCTGAAATTCCTGAAGCAAAACCAAGTTTGGAGGATCCCACTACAGTTGAATCATCAAAGGATCATAGAGATTCGGAAAACCAGGAACGCGATAAACCTCCAGAGTGGGTTAAATGGAGGGAAAGTTGTGAATTGATCGAGGCATCTGATCCAACTACAAATGACGGTAAAGCATCCGATACAGTTAAACCTTCACCTTTACCAAATGGTGAGCTACAAGTGGAACCCAAGACACTGCCTGATGAGGTTATTCCGATAAATACAGCAGCAGATGCTTCTCCATCAACTGCTGATGTTCCTGCTAGTGATGGTGAAACCGAGACTGTAGAATCACCTGAATCTTTAGATGTTACATCTGATTCCACTTCTAAGCCATCACAAGTAGGAGATGGTGACCCTAGCTCCGGCAACAACACTTCTGAGGAGAAGCTAGCAGCCATTACAAATGAAGTTCCTTCTCATGAAGCCTTGGAACAACATGACTAGATTTGACGTGGGGGAATTACTACTGTAAATCGTAACTCGTTGCAGCCAATCCAGCAGTAATGAAGGTATGTTCTGGGGAGATTAAACTCTGGGATACTGCTATCTGTCGGTGTGGTACTTGGCGTGATCTCAGGGCCTTCTGTACATTAATGGGGCCCTGCTATCCTAATAGGACTGATGATTTCCCCCACTTCTGAATAACTTGATACTGCCCCCCTCTAACGTCCGAAGTAATTCTTTAGCATCCTTACTTTTTTTTTAATACTCTAGCATCTACTTTTACTGTGTGAACTAGCCTTGCTGAGGTTGTGCTTCCTGTAAGAACGAAGGATCTTGTTTATATATCGTATAGAATGCAAGCAAGGTTTCATTTCGAGAAGAGTGCTTTTCTGTTATTTTTTTTTTTTTGGTGTGTGTGTGGGGTGGGGTTGCAGGGGGGGGTTAATTCTTGCTAGACTAGACTAAGAATCCCTCTATTTTAATACTAAGATTTTATATCTTTTATTGGCTAGTTCTTACGTTTTAATGTCTACAACTCAATTGATTCGATTATTAGAGGACTGAATCCAATCCGGAATATGAACCATAAAAGAAAATACCTAAGAAGACATGATCCCAAGCCGATATTTGACATGTACCCTCTTCCAGGTCCATGGGAGGTGAATCATTTCGAAGATGGTGTTGTATGTCTTAATTTTCACGGTGCATGGTCGCTGTTATTTTCTGATTCCCTTCCTATACAATAGGTTCTCATTTTTCTTTCACTAAATGGTTTACATACAAAATTATGATTATTAATCCGTTGGATATAAGAAGTCGTTTACCAAAATAGCATTTGAAATTGGGTAAAAACGTCCACTCCCTGAATTATTTGGTCTTTTAGTTTGACTTTCGGTACAAAGACATTAAGTTTTCACCCCCTAAACTGTTCAGATGTATTGAACGTGACATTTCCGTCCATTTTTAACATTAAATACAGATAAATTACATTAAAATAAAAAATAAAAATCACCACCACTGCCGACGGCAGGCCACCACCAAATGCAGCCCACCTCCCCAAAACATCCGAATGAAAGTTCAGAAATTTAACAGCTTTGATCGAATTTGACGACTAAAGTTCAGAAATCCTAATGTATTGATTCACTTATTGAACATATCCTGACACCCCACCCCACCCCACCCCACCTCCCCAAAAAATTATTTTATTATTGTTGAGTTATATAAACTTTTTCTTAGGCTAATGTTCATGTTTAGTAATGTGAAGAAAAAAACATTGCTTGGTATTCTCATATCTTATGCAATAAACCATCCTACAACCATTCTATAGAGCACTTTTGAATTTGCTAAGAAATAGTATAAATGATCATGGAACTGAGCAATTGTGAGAATTGAGAAATATTTGTTGAGAATTGAGAAATATTTGTTTCTTTCAATTCTTGAAAATTTTTAGTCCCAAAATTCACTTATGTGTCATAGTAATCCTAAAGCAAAATACAATTGCTGAGTGTTAACTTTCTTAATTTCTTTGTTTGCAGCTAAATTTCATTCCGTCTATCATTATAATCCAATGAACACATAAAAGGTAGCTCTATTGGAAGGTTTGGTTGTATCACCTCCTTTCTAGCAAGAGCTCATGTATTATACTTTACGCATTCTGAACCTCTGAAATTAGCGAAGTAGTATTTAGTATCATCTTGTGATATGCTAAATAATGCTAGATATTTTCGGTCATGAAATATGTCCATGAAAGTAAAGAGAAGGATCACCTTGAGTGCAGTAACGGAGTCAGGAATTTGTCATAGAGAAAGAAGGGGGAGGGGCGAATTTCTTACTGAAATTTTGTAGGGGGCGAAATACAACATTTATAAGAAAATATCACAAAATAATTTTTTTTTTATAGAAATTTCGTCATTTCTGAAAATTTGGGGGGGTGCCTGCGTCCATAAAGCTCCGCCACTGCTTGAGTGGATGTGGCATTTGCTGTTACAGACTTATAGTCGTTTCCATGTGTTTAGTAGTAGGAAACTTCTTATGATACAATGGAAGATGCAACATAATACGAAAATGGGTAGAAGAATAGAAGCATGAGCACCTAATCTGTTATAAGATATTCTCTGGAATTTGTTGTTGAGATTTCTTGGTAAGCCGCGTCTCACTAATGTGTACAGATTAACGAAATAAGTAAAATTTGGTTAGAGAATTACCAAGTATTGTCGACAACTAACATTTGTATACATTTATTTGTTTATTATATCAGATATTTAAAAGGTGATAAAATACTTGCTCCAACTAGGGGATATCAAAACTATGGTAATATTTTGTTGGTTTATTTAAACTGGGTATTCATATTTATTTTGTTTAACAGTTGAGTACTCAATTTTTTGGTGAGAAATAAGTTGAAATGTCCGAAATACCCTTAAAAAGTACTCACGTATGAGACACATGACTGGCTTGGCGGTATTTTAACCGAAAATTGGGCGGAAATCTTTTAATGGCATGTCGAAATTACATAAAGGTCGATTCGGACAATAAATTCAATCTGAAAAGGATAACTAGGAGAATTTTCCGCCCTATGCATTAGAGAATTGTCCGTATAAGCTCAAGAAATTGAGAAATTCTTAGGTGAACCCGATCAACCTCACCTGTGGGTCCAATTCCTTCTTAAGATGGCTAGTGTCCTTTTTACCTGGGAATCTGCTCAACCATTTTTCTTCTCCTTACCCTCCCTTCTCTTCTCCGACAAATCTAACTCCTCACCGGCCGTTCTACGTTCGACAACCAAGGAGCATAAAACTTGTTGGTAATCCAATTAAATTACAGAACCATCAAATGAGAACTTTTTTCCCTTAAGAATACTAATTCTTTACACTAAAACATATTCTTCAATGAAGGAACATAAGTTTTGTTTTCCCCAAAAAAAAAAATCATGCAAATTTTTTGTAACTCCATTGACAATTTGAAGCCCTCATCCCATTTTTATTTTACTGTAATAACTCTCCACAACCTAGCAGCGCTTCATTCGATCTACAATCAAAATAAACAAACAGGTTCCAAGAGGCAGATCAGTGTTGTTAAGGCTCACGCTCCAGGAGCGTCTTTGCGCCTCAGCCTCACGCTCCATGCTCCGGGCTCGAGGGATAGTGTAAAACCCATAACTTTTGCTTACGCGATATTTGGCGTCTAATTATTTTTTTTTTGCGATTAACGATGTAATCATAATTTATTTCGTGTGATTACATGCTTACGTGTCCATTTAATTTTGTAACACGTTATATATTTTATTTTGTGTACATTTTTATTGAGGGTCATTTCGCACACGTATTGTAATTGGGGATTTAATTGTATTTCACCGAGAGTAATAATTTAATTAGATGACTGATTGGAATTGGGAATTGAATTAAGTAGGAATTTATTTGGATTAGAAAATCACCATAATAAAATAGGATTTATATATATGTAATATGGTAAGGGAATTAGATTAATAATAATGGAAGAAAAAAAAAAGAAAAAAAGAAAAAGTCTCTTTTTTTTTATTTTCTTTTTTTACGAGGGGGGGGGAGGGGGAGTGCGGGAATCGACCCAGGACCGAAATCCTGAGCCTCTATTTGTGGCAACTGATTCCCACGAAAAAGTCTCTTGAAATTCATGGGAATCGTGGATTACGGTAAACGTGAAGAAAACAAAGAAAAGGGAGGCGGCTCCCATTTTTGCTCTCTCTCTCTCTCTCAGTCGCGTGAAAAAAAAGGGGTAAACTGAAGAAAACAAAGAAAACAAAGTACGGCTTACGGGTAAACGTGGATTACGGGTAAACGTGAAGAAAACAAAGAAAAGGGAGGCGGCTCCCATTTTTGCTCTCTCTCTCTCAGCCGCGTGAAGAACAAGAAAAAAAAAAGTACGGCTCGGCTCTAAGCTGCGCAACAACAAGAACAAAGAAAGAAAAAAAGAAAACAATTATTGAAAGCCAATCAGGTTCTCCCTCGGGATCCGTGCGCGGTTTAAAGGAAGGATTTTTGGAGCAACAAACAATCTGCCCAGAAATTCAACAGGACAATTGAGGGTCTACCGACCTCCGTTTTCGACCCACAGCATATCAATTCGAAGATAATCGAAAGGACTTCGAGCGAGCGCAGATGGAACGCAATTCGGAATTTCCAGCAAAAAGTTATCGCACCGCAAGTGAGGCTGCAGCACTGATTACGGGATTTTATTGTTTATCGCGTCCGTAACAGGTGGGGACAACTTTTTCTATGTTATATTACTGTTCTGAATTACTGTATACAGCTGGGTATTAATCTGACATTTTTATTGTGTTTCGGGATAATAAATTGCATAAACTGCTAGATTAATTAATTACTGAATGTTTGACTTTTCCGTTGTTAATTAGGTTTATGCTTAAATTGGATGATTTGAGTATGTCTATATCTGAATTTCAATCGCTTGCATTAATTGTTGAAATCTTATAAACTGTCTCTACAATGTATCTGAACTGTTTTGGGGACTGCTGAAGTCCTTTCTGTAATTGCGTTATTTGGGTCTTCATTGAGTCGTCGTAATTGAGAATCCTTGTTTTGTCCTAATTGGTTTGGTCGACCGAGTCGTCGTCACATTCGAGCTCTTGTTTATGAAAGATCTGTAGCAGGATACGTCCCATTTATATATCGCTAGAACCTGGTGTTCGCGATATCTCTGTGTGGATTTGCAGTGGATATGTGGACCCGGACCCTAGCGGGGAGAAACAAGTTAGGGCTGCTAACAGTAAATTGTGGAGCTCATGTGTAGGTAATGACACAATGGACGTATTCTTTATTTTTTGGCCTCCAGCCGGGGGAAAGATTCAGCTGGTTTCTGTGTGGATTCTGTGTGGCCCTTCCTCAGTGGGTTATTACATGGGGGCTGTTAGCAGTGATTATGAGTCTGATTAGACAATTGAGCTTGACTGTGGGATTGTAGTGTCATTGCGATAACTATGTTCGTAACGTCTAAGTAAATTGTGTAATCGAGAATACTGTAGGGCAGACGTGCTTGATGTGGATTCGGTTGTGTGAAATGCTTATCCGTGAAGAGTATAGTTGTTTAGCTTATTTGTTGTTTTTCACTTATTTGGTCTTTGTTCGTTTATTAATCGACTGTCTGACATAACTATCGGTTTGTAGTGCATGAGTAGTATGGGATGCTCATTGCATGAATTTCGATCCGGGGTGTCAGATTTGATAAGTATAGGCGAACATTTGTTTAGGTCTTGTTGATATTTGATTTTAGTCCTTTAACTTGCATTTTGGGTTGGGTTTGTTTTAGTGCAAGATAATACACTCGTGTACAAGTTTTTCACTTGTTTTCTGTTATGTACGGTTCTGATCCGATCTGATTCTGTTATGTTCTGTTTCAGGTTCTGAGTCTTTTAAGACTTGTGTAACTTCTTTTTTCGAGTATTTACTTTTCAAAGGTGTATTTTGGGAAACGGGCATCTGCACTATCTATATTTGTTTTCTGTTATATCTGTTATGTTCTGTCTATATATATTGCTATGGTTATTACTGTTTTTAGGTCCCCACTGAGCACCGGAGCTCAGTCCATCCGCTTACTGTGCAGGCGATGATGTTGTTGATGCTTGGGAAGGGGGCTACGAAGAGTGATCATAACTAGATTAGTTCACACGTGTTATTTCATTTCATAATTATTTATTTTGGAACTTGTAGGTTCCTTCAGATGTAATAACTTAGAAACATTTCATCTTTAGAATAATGATTCCGCTAGTGTTTTTATTACTATTTATGGATTTCATAACTGAACTGCCTTAATTAGTAATCTCTGAATGTGGCTTAGGTGTTTCATTAATCAATGGGGCACTGCCATGTCATCACTCCGGAGACGGGGTGTGACAGAAGTGGTATCAGAGCAGGTCGAACCTTAGGGATAAAATCTGTTATGAACTTAAGTTAACAAGAACACGTAATGTGAGGTGTGTGATGGGTAGAGACCATGGACTAAGATGTATTTACTTAATGTTTTACATCATGTTGTCTTGTGTTATGTTACCTTAAATGTATATATGTATATGTGATTCTTGTCTAATGCTACCTGTTTCACATGTTTTACTTATTATATGTTACACATGTGTATGATTTATGGTTATAGGCTTGTCATGCTCTACTTGTTACATGTTTCACATGTATAACTTATATGCTTGCAATGCTCTACTTATTATATGTTCATGTGTGTTATATTGCATGTATATTAAATCTATGATACATGCTATGTGGTTTATGGTATTATGTCATTCTTTATCTGTTCATGTCTCTCCTGTTTACTTGTTAATTGTTTTATATCATATCTTATTTGTTTGCTATATGCCATGTTTTAGTATTTTATATATTATACCATGTCATGTTTTACTTACCTTCGCTTCACATGTTTAGCTGGTTAAGTGCTTTATCGCTTATCTTACTTTACCATCTATATACTTGTGGGGGTTAATATGGATCCGAGCCAGGGATGCAATGACGGCTACGGCCTACATATCGCTCACTATCTTATCGCCACATGTTATATGTGTTGTACTACACTATCCTTATGCGCTACATCAAACCATGTCCAACTCGTTTTTTTCTTTCAAATCAAAGATAACTTATTCCCTCTATCATTTATCCACAACAACTCCATTCTTATTATTTCATGATTTTGTGTTCACACCGATATGAGTTTGGCTGCTTTAGAGTTTTCTTGATTGAACTTCTTCACAACATTTCTAGCATACTTAGTTTGAGAGATAAATGTCTTTTCTTTCTTTTATTCAATTTGTAATTCCAAGAAGAATGTCAATTTACTTTCCATACTCATCTCAAATTCAGTTTGCATTTTGTTGATAAACTATCAACATTTGTCATAACCTCTTATTGTTGATCCAAACAACGTATCACCAACTTGAGTTATCAAGATTTGAATTCTTCAATTCCTAGCGAACAACTTTTTATCAACTCCACCTCCTGTGTGTCCATGTCCAACAAGAACTTTCTTAGCCTCTCATACTAAGCTCGTGATTTCGCTTCAATCCACAAAGAGTTTTTTTTCCTCAATTTGTATACATAGTTGAATAATCTGGTTTTCATATTCTTTAGGGTTGTTCCACGTGTACTCTTTCTTGTACCGCCCATTCGGAAAAGTCCTATTGACATCAATCTGATAAAGCATGAAGTTCTCCGAAAATGCAACATCAATATAAATCCTATAGACTCAAGTCTTGCTACATGAGCAAACTTCTCATCAAATCCGCATCATGTACTTGAGTGTATTTTCTTTTACTACCATTTTGAATTTGTCTCTAGAATATTTCTTAACTCGTTTGGCTTATTTCTAAACACCCATTTAATTCCAATGATGTTTGCACTATCCTCTCTTGTAACCAGGTGAGGTGCGCTTTTGTGTAATTAATCCTTTGGGAGCCCGAAAAGAACTCAAAAGTGCCTTTTTTGACATATTTGCCTACAACTTAATATTTATTTAACAAATGAAAATAGAGGAGTGTGGGATGTGCACTGGAGTTGGTTTTCTTTTACTCAAAGTCCCTTGGCCTTATTTATTTATTTATTTTTAATTGTTAATGACATACAAGATCATGTGAGTAATTTTCACTTTTTTGAGATAGTGAGGAGGAGAGGGAAAGAGGATTACAATTTTCTTTTCTTGGAGGAAATGAAAACACGTATAGGAATTACAGGGAAAATACAGAGAAAGTTGCTTATGCATAAATTATTTCTATTGCTTGTTATATATTTACACACACGCACATATAGATCAAAATGTTTTTATCTACTATGCTCTTTATGAATATATGTATTATTGGTCTAGAATTATATATTATTAATATATATATATATATGTATAATAATTATATTTAAAGTGCGTTTTTTTACAAAGGCGCGCACCTTTTTTGCGCCTTTCACCTTAAGGCTCCAAACCACTTTTGTGCCTTTGTGCGCCTCATCGCCTTAACAACACTGAGGCAAATCAATCTCCTACCATCTCTCTCTTATTTTAGATTTACCGCTACTATTTGCCTTCATCGGCTCCTCTTTTATGGCTTCGCTTCTTCTAGATCGAAGAAGATAGCTGCCAATCTTTTTATCTAGTTCCTTTGTCAAAGTTCCAGCAACAATTAATTCATTATATTCAATTTTCCTTGGTCTTCTGTTATAAAGGTGGAGAAAATAGATAGATTGGATGAAGATGGGAGTGAGAGATAGAGTAAGTTGATGTGAAGACGCCGAGTGGAAAAAAAATGAGTATGAGTAAGGGATAGTAGGTCAATAGGTAAAAAAAATATGTGGCGTGATGTGGTGAATCCGGTCTACAAGTAGAGATGTGGATTGAGTGTGTTCTCCTAAGAGGCTAAGAATTTCCCAAAGAAATTGTCATTTCCATTTAGCCAAAAAAAAGAAGGAAATTACCATTCAATAAACTTTTTTTTTTTGAAATAAAAGTACTGGAATATCAATAATCAGAATCGAGGGTTACATATGGTAGGAGAAAATGCGGAGGCTCTCCAAACCATTGAGAGGAGGTCTTAAACTTCCTTGCGTGATTAGCTAATATATCAGCATCAATATTACAAGATCTGTGCACAAAAGATAAATTAGATATGCTAGGCCCTATACAATTACGTATCTGGCTAACCATATGTCCTAATGAAGACAAATCCTCCTCTGCCTGGTGGACCTGTTTAACTAGAGTTTGACAGTCACTTTCGATGAGCAGCGGTTGATATCCTTGATTCATAGAAAATCGAAGTCCTTCAAGCAGTGCCTTTGCTTCAACGTATTCAGGACTGGGGGAGTTTTGGGCGATTGTTGCAGCTCCTGCGACAAATGATCATGTATGATCCCTGATGACAAAGCCCATTCCTCCGTAGTTCTCATACCAGGCTCTATCAACATTAAGTTTAAAGAAACCTTCGTGGGGAGCCTGCCAGCTATAATTAGGCCTTTCGGGGATTTCTTCCGTAGTCATCTGGTGAAAATATTTTTTCCTTTCCCTTAAGTATATATCGTATCTGGTCAGCATTGGGCAAGGATCGGCCATTTCCATTTAAACCTAAAGATGAAGCGAATATGCTACTATATTCAGCAGCATAGATGAGGGCAAGATTGGCAATTTCCTCTGGCAGTTTTCGCTTTTCTTCAAAAACAGCTTTATTACGAATACAACATATTTGCCATGCAGTGCATGCAAAGGGAGTAGAAACCTCTTCGCTAGCTTTGAAGATAGGCAGGAGACAAAAAGGGAAAACATCCCTCTTGAGTATTACCTGAATGTCGAAAGTGTTAGTAGTGCCCTAGGACCATTAGCATATGTTGTACGTTTTATTTCTTTTGAGCATGTAATTGAATAACTAATTTTGCTTATGAACATCAAATGTGTGATTTGATAGTAAAACTCATTAGTTTATGTAATTACTATTCTAGTTGTCCCTATTTTTATGTAAGCTTCTTTACAATGAAATAAAACTAGTATGATGTTTGATTGATGATTATGTTTTACTAATCATGTGTAATGAATACAAATCATATCATAGATGCAATGTATTGAGATATATTGTATCGAACGCAATCCGTTAGAGAAGTAATACTTCATGGTCCTTAATCATAAGTATTACTTCCTCAATACTATTTTTACAATCCTTAGACCTTATGTCTCCATTGATTCTAGCATGAATGGAGCCACGTTTTGACTCAGTCGGACATTACTTTTAATCGAGTAATCAATACGACTGAAGATAGGATGTAGTGTCCTATCATGGCTTGAATGTGAGAGGCATTCGTATCCGGACTCCAATTTTTTTTGCAAAGAATTAGAATTTTGAAATCGAGAAGAAAAGGAGATGCTTCTATATTAAATTAAGGTGAAGAAAGCATCAGGGGAAGAAAAAGATCTTCTTCGGTTGATCCCTATCTCGATTTCTCAACTTGAAGCCTCTCACTCCTCAAGGAGTTTGTCCTTCTCTATTATTAGAGAGAGATATCCATGGGCCCCTCGATAGGGAAGACTGTCTAAATGCATGGCCGTGCTCAAATGTATTTGATAAAGTGGTTATTAAATACTATTTGTTGGAACAGTCTACCTGGAGATCGAGCATAAGTACAATTAAGCTTAATAAGGGTGACAACTACCATGCCTTATGCTTAATTAGGATATCGCGAGACAAAGGGATTAAATAGTGGATTGATATTAGATTCCACCGTAAATTCATTCACTTTGGGTAGTCACAATGTCCTGCTAGGGACTGCTTGTGATTTATGAACACATACTACTACTAAGTGTGTTTTCATTGCCATTGTGATATGAACCTACAGGGTCACACGCATAGACTAGCTAACGAGCTTCATGTCCAGAATCTAGAATGAATCTAGGTTCATTGTATCAGATATTTATTTCTCTGAGAATAATAAAGAGTTATTATTTGAATTAGAGATTAATGAGGGGCATTTTCGGTATTGAATTATAGCTGGGATTACGTAGGAGTTATTATCCGATAAAGACTCCCACTACCAGTAGAAGTCTAGAGGACGTGGGAGTGAAAGACTCCCACTGCTGGGAGAGTTGGTAAGGATGTGGGAGTTGTTTTTTAAACAACCTCTCACACCCTATATTAACTTCTCTTGGCCGTAACCCTAGTGGGGAATTTTTTCAGCCGCAAAATACCTAAAACGGAAATTAGATTTCTGGTATTGCAGCCTCATTTTCTCTCTAGAATTCAAAAACTCAGAAGAACGAAGAGCTAGCACTCGCTGCCCGTTTCGTCGCGTGGATACCGGTAGGGAGTAATTCCGCAAGGGAGGACTCAAGATGGTTGTTGACGAGAGCAAAAAACCAGAATCTTTCACCAAGAAAACCAGAATTGTTCATCAAGAAACTTAAGTCTTTTCGATTTTATTCGATTCGTTTTTGTATGAGCGGATCCCTCAGGGGAGGACTCATGGGTGTTTAGAACGAGTTTTTGCCCATGAATCCCTTCAGAAAGTAGCATTGTTCCATACATATAGAGCTGGTGGGCATAGAAAGAGAGCATGTGCTGCAGTTTCACTTGCCATAGCCGCATATTATGACTATGAGATATGGCAAATGGATGTTAAGACTGCGTTTCTTAATGGAAACCTTCTCAAGGATTTGTATATGACACAACCTGAGGGGTTTGTTGATCCAACAAATCCTAGCAAAGTGTGTAAGCTTTAAAGGTCCATTTATGGATTGAAGCAAGCATCTCGAGTCTGAATCGCCGCTTTGATGAACGTATTAAAGAATTCGGTTTCATCAAAAACGAAGACGAGCCTTGTGTTTATAAGAAAGTAACTAATAATGCAAAGTAGTGTTCCTTGTGCTTTATGTGGACGACATCTTACCGATTGGAAATAACATCCCCACATTACAAAGCGTAAAAGCTTGGTCGAGGGAAGTGCTTTTCCATGAAAGACTTAAAGCGAGGCTACATACATTTTGGGTATTATAATCTATAGAGATAGATCTAACAAAATGATCGCTTGAGCTGCAGTGGATACATTGACAAGTGCATCAAACGGTTCGGGCTTTGCAAGACTCCAAAAAGTGGATTCTTGCCCATGTCACATGGCGTTAAACTCAAGAAACTCAAGGACCTTCCACAAGTGAGGACCAAGAGCGCATGAGTAAGATCCCATATGCTTCACCATTGGGTCTATTATGTACGCCATGATATGTACTCGCCTGGGATGTCTCATTTGCTTTAAGTATGACTAGCGGATATCAATCGACTTTCGGTGAGTCACATCGATCGCAGATCAAGAGCATTCTTAAGTACTTGAGAAGGACTAAAGATATGTTTTTAGTTTATGGAGGTCGCAAGTGAAGTCCGGGTTGTAAATGGTTACACAGACGCAAGCTTCCGCACTCAACGTAGACGATTATAGATCGCAACTGCTTTTTGTGTTTTGTTTGAATGGAGGTCCCGTGAGATGGAAGAGCTCAAAGCAAGAAACCGTGGCCGACTCTACAATGTGTTTCGAGTATCTAGTCGCTCTCGCAAAGCGCTAAAGAAGCTCGCTTTGGATCAGAAGTTTGTTGATGAATTAGGTGTTGTCCCTAGCATTGTGAACCCAGTGGACCTCTATCGTGATAGTACTCGGTGCCATTTCACAAGCTAAGGAACCTAGATCTCACCAACGATCCAAACACATTCTCAGGCGTTTCAATCTGATTAGAGAGATCATCGACAGAGGAGACGTTAGTATTTGCAAAGTTCATACAGACGACAACATTGCAGATCCATTGACTAAGCCACTCCCACAGCCTAAACATGAGAGTCATACTAGGTCAATGGGATCGAGGATCATGCATGATCGACCTAGGGCAAGTGGGAGATTGTTAGTAGTGCCCTCTAGGACCATTAGCACATGTTGTGCGCTTTTATTATCTTTTGAGCATGTAATTGAATAGTTAATTTTGCTTTTGATTATCAAATGCGTGTTTTGATAGTAAAACTCATTAGCTTATGTAATTACTATTCTAGAAGTCCCTAGTTTTATGTAATGCTTAATTACTATGAAATAAAACTAGTATGATTGTTGATTGATGATCTTGTTTTACCGATCATGTGTAATGGATACAAATCACATCATAGATGCAATATATAGGGATACATTGTATTGGGACGTGATCCGCCGAGAAGTAATACTTCATGGTCTTAAGTCATAAGTATTACTTCCTCAATACTATTTCGTAATCCTTAGACCTTATGTCTTCATTGATTCTAGTATGAATGGAGCCACGCTTTTGACTCGACTGGACGCTACTTGTAACAGAGTAATCAATACGACCGATGATCGGATGTAGTGTCCCTATCATAGCTTGAATGTGAGAGACATTGCAAGAAATTTGTCCCTCTCTATTATTGAGAGAGATATCCATGGGCCCCTCGATAGGGAAAGACTGCTTTAAATGCATGGCAGTGCTCAAATGTATTTGATAAAGTGGTTATCAAATGCTATTTGTCGAAACAGTCTCACCTGTAGATCGAGCATAAATACAATTAAGCTTAATAAGGGGTGACGACCACCACGCCTTATGCTTAATTAGGATATCGCGAGACAAAGGGATTAAATAGTGGATTGATATTAGGTTCCGCTTGTATATTCATTCACTTTGGGTAATCACAATGTCCCGCTAGTGGACCGCTTGTGATTTATGAACTCACACTACTACTAAGTGTGTTTTCATTGCCATTGTGATATGAACCTACAGTGGTCACACGCATAGACGCAGCTAACGAAGCTTCATGTCCCGCATTCAATGAATCTAGAATGTGTCTAGGTTCATTGTATCCGACATTCACTTTTTCTGAGAATAATAAAGTGTTATTATTCGAATTAGAGATAAAGGGGCATTTTGGGTATTGCTGGAATTACGTGGGAGTTATTATCCGATAAAGACTCCACTACCAGCAGAAGTCTAGTGCACGTGGGAGTTATAGACTCCCACTGCCAAAAGAGGTTGATAGGACGTGGGAGTTTAGACTCCCAATGCCGAGAGAAGTTGAGGACATGAGAGTTAGTCTTGGGAACAAACTCTCACACCCTATATAATGATCTCTTGGCCGAAACCCTAGACAGTCAATGCTTTCAGCCGAAATACCTTGAGATCTAGAAAACAGTTTTCTGTCTCTCCCTTTTCTCTCTAATTCCCCGAAAACCCTGAGAAGAGCTAGCAATCGTCGCCCATTTTGTCGCGTGGATACTGGGTAGAGGGACTTTCCGCAGCGGGGATCAATCGGTGGCGAGCATTCGATCCAAGAAACGACTTTTCTTCCATTCAAGAATCCGATTCTTGAACCCAAAACGTAAGTCTTTTCTTGCTGTTTTTCGATTTGTTTCATATGAGCGGATCCTTCAGGGGAGGATCCATGGGTGTTTGGAACGAGTTTCCGCCCATGAATCCCTTCAATATGGAGGGAGAACAAAACATGACATTACATATGTTGGAATGGCCTGGATTACAGACTTGATAAGAACTAATATGGCTGCAAAAGACAAAGTCTTCTCTTTCCAATTGCTGAGTTTTTTCCAGACTTTGTCCACTACAAACTGGAAAACCTCATTTTTTGATCGTCCTGTCATATATGGTAGCCCGAGGTTTTCCCCTTTCCCATCTCCCTTAGGAAATGTAAAATGGAGAAAGAAAGATCTTTAATATCCTCAGGGGTTTCTTTACTATAGAACAAGTTTGATTTTTCATAGTTTATTAATTGACCAAAGCAGGTTTCATATGTACTTAATATCTCCTTAAGCCGCCTTAAGCAGGATTCCTCCGCTTTGGCGAAAAAGAGAGAGTCATCCGCAAATAGCAAATGCGTGACAGAAGCACTCATGCTAAATTGGAACCCACGAAGGAGCCCACTTTCCTCAGCTGATCGTACCAAAAAAGATAACCCGATTGTGCAGATGAGAAAAAGAAAAGGTGATAAAGGATCTCCTTGTCTGATTCCCCTAGTTGGAGTGAAAGAACTTGTTGGTACCCCATTTAGTAAGATGGAGTATCTCACAGTTCTAATGCAATTCATCACAAGAGAGAGAAATTTTGGGGGGAAATTCAGACATGCCATCACCATTTCTAGATAGTTCCATTCAACTCTGTCAAACGCTTTGCTCATATCTAGCTTAAGGGCC
The DNA here is from genome assembly GCA_026122235.1 of Vinca minor. Taxonomy (NCBI): domain Eukaryota; kingdom Viridiplantae; phylum Streptophyta; class Magnoliopsida; order Gentianales; family Apocynaceae; genus Vinca; species Vinca minor. The sequence continues at coordinate 2,026,330 of JAOCZM010000120.1, forward strand.
AGTTGATGAGAGCCTTTTGGTTTGACTGTGTCGAGGCTATGAAACACTTCAAAGGTAATAATAGTATTGTCCGTTATGAGCCTTTTTTTTTTTGTTGAGAAAAGCACTCTGGGCTTCGTCGATCAGGGAACCCATAACAAGCTTTATCCTGTTTGTCAATATCTTTGAAATGAGTTTATATATGACATTACATAGACTAATTGGTCTAAAGTGTGCCATATAGATAGTTTTTTATTTTTATCTTGGGTATGAGAGCAATGTACGTAGAATTTATAGCTGCTATACTATATCCATTGTTCAACACCCCACGAATAAACCTGGTTACCGATTCACCCAAGATATGCCATTGCTTCTGAAGAAAGAGGGCATGCATCCCGTCAGGGCCCGGGGCTTTGTGAGGATGCATTTGCTTTAAAGATTTCAATATTTTATCCTGAGTAAAAGGTCGCTCGAGTTCATCAAGTTTCTCTACTTCGAGCTTTCCAATCGCATTCTTGAAGTTCCTGAGCTTTTTCCAAATCTTTGGAGATTTCAAGCTCTTTTGAGAGCGAATATTCAGAAAAACCTCAATTTTTCTAGATTGCCTCAAGCTCTCTTTGCTTTGTATCAACATTTTTTTTTCCAAATCGCCTATAACCTTATTGCTCCATTTTAAAAGATCATCTCTAAAATTTGAGAATGATGTACTAAGGCTTTTTGTCGTTGTTTCCGTAGGAGAAATCCACGTACGAGTTGCATTCAAGAAACTCAGGCTCTTTGAACCAAAGAGGCTCAAAGCGGAGCGGTCTAGGCTTTTTACTTCTTTTCTTTCGCTTTTTTCTGTGTCGGGGGTATACCAAGTAAGATAGGAAGATGGTCACTATTTTTTGTAGCTAAATGTTATAGTTTAAGTTTTGGAAAGAGACTTTGCCATTCTTGGTTGGCTATGCCTCTATCCAGTCTAACAAAAACTTCCCCCACATTATCTCGAAAATTGTACCAAGTATAGGGACTACCAATATAGCCCAGATCATGTAATCCGCAATCAGAAAGTACTTCACGAAAATTATTTATTTGCTTCTGGCATCTTGGGAAAAACCCAGTTTTTTCATTGTGATATAAAATTTCGTTAAAGTCCCCAATACAAAGCCAAGGAAGCGAACTAATTGAATGCAATCTTTTAAGAAGTTCCCACGAATGGATTCGTAAGAAAGCTTATGATTTTCCATAGAAACCAGTAAAGCGCCATTTAAGGTTATTATCGCTAGATGTTACGCATGAATCAATATACCCGGGAGAGTAAGATAATATATCCAGCTTTATTGAAGAATTCCAAAATAAACATAAACCACCACTAAGGCCATTACGGCTTACAGAAAATTGAAAAGAAAAAACTAACTTAATATGAACAAAATTCATTGAACAAGTCAAAGCCTTTGTTTCAGAAAGAAAAACTATAGCTGGATTGTGCACTTTACATAAGCGCACTAGCTCTTGAATTGTCTTGGAGTTATTAATTCCTCGACAATTCCAAGCTAAATAACTCATGGATCCTGGTGGGGTTGCTTAGCAACCTCCACCTTACCGTGATTTTCGGCAGGAGCCCCCCGAAGGACAAAAGTCCTCAATAGCAAGCAAGTCTTCAACCTCAAGCAAATCATCAAACTCATCAAAGTCATCTTCAGAGAGTATGGGCTTGTGCTTCCAGATTGGAGAAAAGTCCGAGTCATCAAATTTTAAAGCATTCAAAACTAGCTCATTATTATTTTTTATTTCGAGCTCCAAAGGCCCCTCATAGCCCAACTCAGAGTTTTGAGGCCAAATTGCCAAAGGCCTTGGTTCAAGGATAGTTTTAAAATGTCCAATTTCAGCAATATCATTATCCGTAACCACATAGGCATGGTCCGGCTCTGTTCGTGCAGTCAGCCCCTCAGCGGACTTAATTCTAGCATTAAAACTTTGCTTCAACCCAACAGAGTTTGGTCCACTAGCATCCGGACCAGTAGAGCTTGATCCAACTGCTCTTGGGTCATTCAGTTCAGGTATAGGCAGCCCAGCAGAAAAGAGCCTAGCAGCCTGCAACCCAGCAACGCGCGGTCCAGTATTGCACGGCCCAGCAGCCCGCTAGCATCTGGCGGTCCAAACCCATGTGGTCCACCCAGACTTGGCCCAGAGACATATGACCTAGAGCCTCCTGGGTTGGTAGATCCCGGTTCAGCAAAACATGAATTTTTGAGGCCCTTTTCCTCAGTAACCCTAAATGTAGCCCTCAAACCAACGTTCTTCTCCGCTGTTTCTCTGCTGCGCCTCCGCCACTGCGGCTCCCAACAATCAAGGCTCTGTTTCTTAGCCGCCGAAGATTGGCCCGTGCCCCATCCGCTTCTCTCTTTTTCTGAGGGTGCGGCTCCCTCAGTGCCGAGCCCCGATGTCCCCGTCCTCTACCCGCCATAGTCCCTCTTCCAAAATTCCTTCCACCTCTTGGACTTTCCCCCCCTTCTCCGATTAGCCACCATAGATGCACTAAAGAGTTTTTCATCATCCCCAAAACCAAGTCTTCGTTTAACAGAAGGCTTAGTTTCGAAATTTCCCAAAATCCCTTTCCCTTTTCTCAACCTCTCTGCTTCTTCCTCAGCTGCCTCCCTCCGAAAATCAACTACCGGACCATCCTCAACTCCGGCAGCCCCCGCGGAAACAGCAATGGGGCCCTCAACAGGTATGGGTTGATTTAAGTGAACAGTGCAAAAATTGTGGATATTTGCTTGCCAATCTGTCTTTATCATATGATCAAATTGGTAATTTTGTCTGTGTGCAGGTTGAACCCCTCCTGGTAATTTCGGGCAAGCAATGGGAACGTGGTCAAGCATACCAAAATGATTGCAAAAAGCGGGTAACCGCTCATATCGAAAACAGCCCTGGAAAGTTCCAATGTCAGGGGCTGTTCCCTGAAGCATACGACGTAGGGGCTCAACCACATTGATCTCCGCTCGAAACCGGTAGTACCAAACTCCTTCTATCGTTTCATTCAATTCCATAGTTTCACAGTTGTTTAGAGTTTTCGCAATTTTAGCACCCATGTCTTCTGTTAATAGAATGCCTGTTTTGAAGTATAGATGCATCCAAATTGGACACATAATAAACATCGCATCGCAGATGGGGGTATTTCTAGCAATACGCTTAGTGACCAAGTGGACATTTTGAAAGCACCAATGGCCCTCATTGATCACAAATGCAGCATATTTTTCACTGGGAAGGTAAAAAACATAAGTATTTCGAGCCATTTTTTGATAGCGAGCATTACACTTCCAGGATCGTCCTAACAAGTTGGTAAAATAACGTGGCAGATGGCCATTAACATGGACAAACCGACCAACAAGCGAGACCTTGTTGCCCGACAATCCACCTTGAACGTCATCATTCTCAAAAGCCATGGTTTGCTTTTCAGAACCGTTGAGAGAAAAGCTCGTGAGCTTTGAGACAAGATCTGAGACGTTGAGCATGGAATAATGTGGTTGCTGGAGAACTAGCAAGAAACAAAAAATACCCGAATGCTTAAGGATACTGTGGGCAACATTAAGTAAGTTACGACGTTTATAATACGGTCTACGTCTGGAAAACCCTAGAGTTTTTAGGAGTCCTACTACAATTGGATGATATAATTGTATAGAGAATCTCAGTACTTCCATAACTTCAATGAAGATAGTCTTCCAAATTGGTTGGTATACTATATTCGTTGTAGATACACTAGGATTCTGTAAATCCTGTGAGGTGAAAAACTCAAGGAAATCTAAAAGTGAATAAACTCCATTAGATTCCTGAGAGGTAGAAGAAATCTCCTTGGGGAGAAATCTTAGAAACTCTCGGATGCCGAGAGAGAGAGTTTTTTCCTTACCATTCAATAAACTTGGAACTGAAAATCTAAAAAATATATATATATATATAAAAGAGAAAATATTTTCAACTTTAGTATGTAATAGGTGTTTGTCTGTACATTTCAAATAACTGTGAAAATATTTATTCTCTAAAAATACGTATTCTCAAATGAGTGAATGACTCTAATTAGATTTAAACAATTTTTGTTTTTCTCTTTTTAGACATAAACTTTGTTTTTGTACAATCCTAAACCTAAACAATTTAGACCCACTTTACAAACCCGACACGTTTCTAAACCTCCTCCCCCTTCTCCCTCCTCATCTCTCTGGCTGAAACCACCATCCTCGTCATTTCCCCTTCTCCTTACTCCGGCTGAAAATATGCAAGACAGTGGGACCCTTTTTACCCACCTCACTAATATCATTAAACGCTTTATTTGATAATTTATTACAGAAGAAGAGGTTATTAAGGGGTGTATTCAATTAGGATTTTAATATATTGCAATCACATGATTTTAATGTGCTGGATTTCAGCAGGATTTGTAATTACAAGTTTTTACTTATGATTTTAATAGATTGTAATTACATGATTCACTGTGATTTTAATGTGCTGGATTTCAGCAGGATTTGTAATTACAAGTTTTTACTTATGATTTTAATAGATTGTAATAAACAAATCCAATGACACTTCAAATTTCAAATTAAAAAAAAACCACTTCCCAACTAAATAATCCCAATAATTCAACGAAACCCCTCAATTCAAAACCCCAATAAGTAATAAATTCAAGAATTACATTATAGTTGACAGAGTAATAATAACCCATTCTCAAGAATTTTATCAATATGGGAGAAAACAAGAGAATTTGCCAAAGGCGTTTATTTTTTGTTCACAACAAAGCAAATCCAACGTGAAAGGGTGTGTATTTACTTAGCAAAAAAAAAAAAAAAAACGTGAAAGGGTGTGATTTTATTATGAGTTTGATATTTATATCATCCATTGAAAAGTTTCACAAAATATATCATATCGATAAGTTCTTTAATACTACTGTATTTTTTTAATATTTTAAAATTTTAATTGAATACCATCAGACTTGAATGGATAATTTTAAAATCCTAATTCAATACTCCCTCCATTCCCTATTAATTGTCGTTTAGGAGATATCTAGGTATCCAAATTAATTGTCGTTTAAGGTTGTTTTATTAGTTGTCAACAATTTATTCCAATTATACCCTCAACATTTTCCTTTCTTTATGACAAAGAAGTGAGAGAGAGGGAGGGTGGGGGATAATATTGGAAGTTTAAGTGAAAATGAAAACTTCCTTAATTTTCTCAAATTGTCTAAAGAGTCTTATATTTAGGAATGGAGGGAGTACCATCATTTAAAAATCATGATTCAATACCACTGAACTTTTAAACTTAAAAAAAATCTATTAAAATCTTAATTCAATACATCCCCTACAAAAACACTAATCCTCCTCCTTTCCCCTTCTCCTTCCGCCGCTGCGATCGTCACCGTATCTCGGAGAAATCGTCTTCATCTCTTGGTTCAGTCACACAATCAGTAAGTTTATCTTCATTTTTTTCTACTCTTCTTCTACTTAATAGCACAATATTTCTGAATTTATTTTCTTTTTCTGGAGTATTAAACTTAGTTTGCTAAATAAACTTAGTCTGCAGAAACATTTTTTCTCCAGAAAATATGAAAAATTTCAGAAATTAAGATGAATCTAAAGGGGAATTTGTAATGATATTATCAGATTGTGTAAGGGGCCAGTGATTACTATCTTTTGCATCTGTAATGCTTCGAACAACTTGATGAAACAGTGAGGGAGGGTGGGGGGGGGGGGCATGGGGTCTTCGAATGATCTTGTCAATTATGTGAAGAAATTTCCAATTGAAAACGAAATTAACAACTCATATCTTGTCTCCTCTCTTCATTTAATCTGCGAAATATTTTTCTATTTACTTTTTTCCCATGATTTGCATCTTGTGATCTGAGATATGTTAGTGTGAAATAGAAATTTCTAGATTTCTTCAAGTGGAGAAGATGAAAATGGTAGAGAAGACGGAGATGGTGGTGAGCGGGTTTTTAATGTGGGTCGGGTACAACTATTCGAGATGAGTGGATTTTTAATGTGGGTCAGAGGGAAATGCATAGATGACAATTTTACCCTTGTTCAATATGTCTTGCAAGATACCCAGCAAATGGAGGGAAAAAAAAGTCTTGAAATGTATTTCATGTTCCTAAAGAGGAACTAAAGAACTTATAATCCATTGGGAACGTGCCACTGAATCTCAAGAACAATGAAGATGGTATGTGATTGTATTTAGAGAATCAATAAAATGAACTAGAGGTTTTGTTGACATAATGTTGCTGAAGATTTCATTCTTGGTATATTTTCTCTTTCTTGTTAAAACCCCCCTGGCCGGAGGGAAACTGCTCTGGCAGTGTTGCTACTGTATAAATTGTTTGCGAGGTGCAATTCTTTAGTGCTGCTTTGTCCAAGCCAGTGTTGTCAAATGGCGGCCATGGCGTGGCGGATTCGGCGGTCACCGCTATACGCAATGCGCGTTACGCTCTAATATGCGGTGTCCGCTATTCAGCGTTTCACGTGGGTTATGGCGTTTCATGGCGGGCATAGCGGACAAAGAGAAATGTTGGCCTTTTTTAATTTTTTTTTAAACGGGTCTGAGTTACTTTTTGGCTACCCATGTGATATTCCCCTCTTATATTATATTTACCTAATCCCAACAAACAATCAACGTAATCGGTCTTTATTTTCTTGCTGTCTCTGCTTTATAAGTGACGTTCCTTATTCTCTCTCTTTTTTCCTCCATCACTGTTTGATTTTTTTAATCTCTTAATTTTTTTTTATCAAAGGGTGATTTTTTAATATCATATTTTTTTATTCTCTGTTTCCCATTTAAGACTCAAGGTTTTGATTGATGATTATGTGTCATGAATGACAGTCTGATGTTCAAGATTGTGTCAAGCTCAAGAAATTTGTTGGCTTAGCTTTTTTTTTGTCTAGTTTTGATTATCGTTTTTGTTATCATATTATTGGTGTTTTAAGTTATGCATTCTTGTTATGTTATGAGTTATGACTTACGAGATATCCTAGTTAATGGTTGATTAATGACTTTTGAGTTATTTGTTTGATTCATATTGTTGTTTTTTTTCTTTTTATTTAAATTATGCAGTTTTTATATATATTTTGCATTATTTTATTGTGTCCGCCATGTGTCCGCTATAAGCCGTTATAGCGTCCGCTATAACGCTATGACAGTTTTTTAGCTTGCCGCCATGATCCCCCATCGCGATTGACAACACTGGTCCAAGCAAGTTGATCAACTGCAAAATTTATATTTTTAGCTGCGATATCGTGGGATTGGTGACACTTTCTTTTAGAGAAATGATAACATAAATGATAATGCAACAAGGGAATGTAGTTTTTGTTCCTTTAGATAGCCAAGTTGCTTCAAATGTAGTAGTTGTTAGGTGAATTACTGAATTACTGGTTGACTAGTTAAACTAACTTAATAATACGGTAATATTTTAAAATCATTTAGTTAGTGCATCATCTCCAATGTTGATATCCTAATTATTGAAAGATTACTATGAAAGGTATCCATGACTGAATTAAATAGAGTATAACTATTACCTAGTCACGTGAATATAAGCCCTATGCATCATTTGCCACAGATCCCATGCGTACTGTTGAATTGGTATTAAACTGAGATTTGAAAAATGAATATGTCAGTAACCATTTTTGGTCATGCTACTTCTCACTTCATGCTGTACCAGAATTTGAAACATAGTTACATGTTTAGTCGCTAATTCTTGATGTAATCCTCCGTTTAAGTTAATTGTAGATATTACGGGATAATTTTGCTAGTACGACCTACATCAAATGTTTAAATAGGACTCTCTAGGTCAAAATATTCTGTAGCTGATTAATCCCACAATTCCCAACCTTATGTAAATCTCCTCCTTAAAAGGAGACAACAATCAATTTTGATAAATGAAGCAACAGGTTTGATGATCTGCGTAGACCATATTTTGAGGACCATTTCTCAAAGTTGTTTCATTTTATTTTTTCCTTTTGCTGTTTATCTTGATTTTATATTGTGTCTTTACAATTTAGAATCGGGCTTTCAAGGAAACATAACTTCTACATCAGAAAGTGACGATTAAAAGGGATGGAGGCAATGGTGAAAAAATATCTTCAAAGATTCAGGAAGGTGAAGGAGGAAATGAGTCAATGGGAAGAACTTCAGTCTCAATTACTTTCCCAATTCACTGGTGTTTACTCTATCATCGAGAGGTTGCAGGTCTTTCTGGCTGCTTCATATACATGAGTAGAGCTCTCTCTCCTTGCTCTTTGTGTCCTTAGATTGATGTTATTATATCTTTTCAGGTAATTCAAGATTCCAAGAACTATGGTGAATTGGGATGTGTCAAGGGCATCAAGGATTCGGTCTTGGTGAAGCAGATGGAGTGTCTACAAACTATCTTGCTCTCCATGAATAAGACCTTGTAAGAACCTCTAAAAAAATTCTCTTATGCTTTTTTGTTGCTCTCTGCAGTTATGAATTTGTAAAGAACTGATAGTATTAAGAGTTTAACATTCGGTATCTTTTTCTGTCTGTCTTTACATTTCTTCTTATAATGATGGTGCAGTGTGAAAGTATAATGTTTTACATTATCTCGGTGCATGGTGTTGCATTTGAATTCTTGCAGAATATTAATGGTCTCTTTATCTTTTATGGTCATAATACTTGGTGATTTACATAAGATGCTAGTCAGGACCTATATGCCTTCAGTTTGTTAGGTAGCATGCACTAATTGCTGAACTACTAGATAAGTAGGTACTGATAGAAATAATATTGGAACCCCAAGACCCTTTACTTGGAAGAACATATGTGTAGATGGGAAAAAGAGACAAGGATTGTTAATTGGGGTGCTACCTGTCTAACAAATGAAAGATGCAATAGCTATTTTTTTTTCTTTTCTTTTTGTGGTTTTGGGCTTTTTCGTGCATACTAGCTTTGTATAGTCTTGAACCAGTGCCTGGCTGAAAATCTTGTCCATACTTTACTTTTTGCTCTTTGAGGGAATAAACTACACTTGTGAAGAGAAGCATCTTTTCATTTTCCTCTTATTTCATATTTTGAACTATTAATTGTTCGACTGATAGAGAACTTTTATGATTATGTCGGCATGATATTCGTCAATCTAGCTAATCTTTATGCATTGACTTTTATCTTGGCAAGTTGTATTTACAAGAAGAAAGTTTTTTTTTGCCTTTTTTATTTTAATTTATTTACAAGTTGTTAACATTTAGATATACACGTTCTTTCTGTTGAAACAAATTAGTTCCTGAAGAAATTTCAGTTCCTACTTCCTATATTGGAGGATGGTGTATTAGTTGTATACTGGAGATGGTCTTTGATGAAAATTTTGTTGGTTTATCTTGTCTTATTCCTTTCTCATATTGAAAGTTTGCACGGTCTCCCATTTTTTTTAATTTTTTTATAAAGCATAGCTATTGCCCTTCTGCTATTTAGTTTTGTTCCTTTGCCTTATCCTGTTTAAAGCTTATCTGATATTAGTGTCATATGGGTCTACAGGGATAGTTTCCATGGTGTTCTTTTATCACTTGAAAAGATTTTACGGGATGGTAGGCAACTGGTTAAGGGTGGTTCTTCAGTGCCAACAGCAAAACAGCTACAACAAAGAGTTGGGATTAAGCCAAGCCTTGCCGACTGCTTAGATGGTCTTGGGCTTCTATATGAGATGCACCAATTAGAGTACGAGTTTCCTTTCCCCCCTCTTTTATTCCTGGTATTTGTCATTGACATTGGGGGTATTATTTATTCATCTCTGAGAAGTGTTATCAATGGCGGGTGATGTGAAATTTGCAAGTGCACAAATATCAACAAGTAATAAAATGATAAATACAAGATCGTCCCAACGAAGATTTTTATCTAACTGGAAAATTATTTTACTTATAACCTAACTTAAAAATAAATAAAGATGAATTAATTAAAACTAATAATGAATAACAATTAAAATAAATTAAAAATGCAATTAAGATAAAAATATATAGAATGAATGGACTAAGACACCTCTAATCCAGTCTACTTATTTTATGGAAAATAAATGATTCCTTAATTTGAGTCTCAAGTAGGTTAATGGTAGAATTTTCGATTATAAGCTAGACCCAATCTCTTGGCGAAAAACTCATAGTTTTTAGAGAATAAATCAGTCGTATCTCTACTTGATTTTAAGATCTGAAACCGCATAAAATTCCGTGGACTTCCCTAGCTTTTGTTTTCTACTCGGTAGAAACTACACAAGGAAATCGAATCTATCTCTAGTCAATTTTACGTCATGCTGTTATCATCCTTGATCCAATTAAATCTAGAATTTTCTCAACCTCTAGAAGAAATTTAGATCCATGTAATAGTTGATCAGAAAATCGCAAACATTAAACACAAATAATAACCATTAACCATATTGTCGAGATATATAAATTAATAGAAATCAAAGAAGGCCTTAGTCTCAAGAAAATCTAGATAAAAATAGCCATAAACTAAAATAAAATAAAGAAAGAAGTAGCTTGATGACGAAACGATCCACGAGCTCCAAGCTCCTCTTCTTTGTGCTCTGCTCCCCGGATTGAATTGTATATACAAGGGATGAATTTTTTATGTCTTTCAATGACCCCTTTATATAGGTAGAGATATTGCCTTTTCTTCTTCAACTCCATTTAGAATTCTTCTAATTTGGATTATATTAATCTCCTAATTCTATTCCTTTTCCAATTCAACTTTTGGTAAGTAATAAATTTGCACATCTTTAATCTTCTATCCCAAGTTGGAATCGGTGATATTTTAGCACATGCCAAATATAATTATTCTTTTTCTTTGATGTCCAAAATGTCCTTTAATCTTTATCAGATATTATAAAATTAGTGAATTAATTTATAGTTTTGCAAATAAAATTCACAAAACATTTTTAGATATATTCACTTATAAAGACTAATTTAATATATTTTTTCTCTCAATTAAGTTCGATCCAAATAAGAAGACAATCCAAAATAATGGTAAAATATAGACTTATCAAGTACCTCCACTTAAGATTTTGATCGTCCTCGAGCATAGAAAACAATTCACTGGAAAAACAATCTCTTAGAAACATTTATCTTTCCATGAATCTCAACGTTTTCGTTACTAGCTTCAAAAATTCATCCATAGGCATAAACCAAAAAGTTTCAATCTGAATTTAACAATAAATATAACAAAACTAATAATAGACTCTTATTATGGAGACTTGAGATATACTATGACAATTCCATGGACTTGAATCAACACTTAAAACAAGCACTCCCTCCATTCCTTAATATAAGACTCTTTAGACCATTCCTTAATATAAGACTCTTTAGACAATTTCAGAAGAAGGTTGGTGTAGCACCTATTGAAGATAAGATGAGAGAGAACCGTTTGCGTTTGTTTGGGCACATTAGATGTAGGCCAAGTGATGCTCCGGTTAGGAGAATTGAAGGATTATGTAATGTAGATGGCGTAAGAGGTAGAGGGAGACCGAGGGGACTTGGATGGAGGTGATAAAAGGGGATATGAATCTGTTAGAACTAGATGAGAGTTGTGTTTGGGATCGAAAGAAATGGAGAGATTGCATCCATGTGGATGACCTTACATGATTCTTACTTTGGTTCATGTAGTCGACCCCAATCTGTTGGGATTAAGACTTGGTTGTTGTTGTTGTTGTTGTATGGAACTTGTCATTTTTATCGAAAGTTCCAATATTACCCCTCTCTCACTTCTATAGCAAAAGAAAAGAAAGGAAAAAATAGGGATGGCAGAGGCAGCAAATAAAAGAAATGTCGAGGGTATAATTGGAATAAATTGTTGACAACTAATAAAAGAATCTTAAACGATAATTAATTTGGATACCTATATATCTCCTAAACGACAATTAATTGAGAATGGAGGGAGTATTATGCAGTCAATGAGCACTTTCTTGATAATAATAAAACAATGTTAGCCTTGTTAACTTACATACTCTCCACTAATGAAGACAAATTAATTCACTTGAGTCTATTAGGACTTTTCGGCTTATAACGTTAGGCTAGTGACATGGCTATCAAAATTGAGAGAGAAAAAGTAAAGAGAAAGATGCTTATTATAATAAGATTTTACCATGTAACTTTTTTTTTCCTTCATCCCATCACATACTAAACTCCATACTTTATTTCCGTATGTTTTATGGAATTTCAAGAAACAAAAGCCATTTATAAAGAATGAGATATTTCACTTAATCACCAATCCAAAAGAACTTTTCATCAATCCTATTTTTTACCTTGTCTTTTCTTTTTTCCATTATTTTTTCTTTCATAAAAAGGAACTCATAGCTTCCCAATTTCTTCTTTGCACAACAAATCTCAAGTTCTATTTATTTCAACAAGATCATCTTCTCATAACAACTTTACTCTCAAACATAAGAATTTCGTGTAAAATAAGTATGCACTTTCCTTTCTCATAAGGGAATGGAAAATAGTATTTGTGGGTTCGTGGTAAGTTAATGAGGCTAAAAAAAATGATAATTAATTGAATGGCGGTCTCAACCATTCTTTTCAACGAAACTGAGAAAGCTTGGGTGTACTAGGGATATAATGAAAAACGGGAAAAGCTTGAAAGGCTCAAACGGTTCAAAGAGATGCCTAATCTCATCCACCAAGTGTATCGGAATGTCTTAAAAATTTCGCCTCGAGTATGTAATCAAACTAGTTCTAGTTTGTGAAGTCATTGACTAAATTGTGCCATTAACCACGTGATAAAAGTCTAAGTATCTTCATCAATTCACAAGGATCATGACAAAGTTAACTCAAGTTCAATATTAAGATTAAATTAGCAAGGAAATATTTAAGATTATATTCATCAATCCTCTTTTCAGTCTATATCAATAGAGAATCATATCAACTAGTTCCAAGAATATCAAGACAAAAATTCATGCTAAGAAAAATCTCGTAATTTTTCAGATATTTTTCTCAAAAATAAAGCATTAGAACCATAAGATCTGAATTTTGAAAAAATTCAGTAATAAACCAAATGTCCACCCCCCACTTAAGAATAAACATTGTCCTCAATGTTCTAAAGTAAGATAACACAAAGGAAGGGTTAAGAAACTTAGCCGGATAATTGAAGCATTTTGGATAGCGAAGCATGAAAAAGAGGGTTAGTAATAATTCTCGTTTATAGTCTCGAGCTTGACTTCCTTTATATGCTCAATCAATCAGGAGGATGATCGAGAAAGCAAGTGCCTCCTCCAACATCCACCTCTTTTACACAATTCTTCACTTTGTAGCCTTTGAAAGCAAACTTCTTTTGCTTGACACTATCCTTAAAAACCTTTGCTAAATTTCTTTTTTTCTCTTTCAAAGGTTTATGCCATTCTCCGCCTAATTTTACTGCGATATACTTTGAAGAAGAATCATCCGTTAAAACATCAATATCATGAATAGAACATAGGATTCTCCTTTTAATGAACTATCTAGAGATTCAAAGACATTAAAAGGCACATGATCTCCTCCAACATTTAATGAAAAAGGAAGAGATTTAATATCAACATTATTATTATTTTCTTCCTTACCTTCCTTACCTCTTTTACCTAGTAGATTTTAGACAAGTGGAGAATGCTCGACTCCATCATCTTTCTTAAGCGTAATAGGCTTAATCTCTAGATTTTGGTCTAATGTACTTTCATCTATTATTGTGATTTCCTCCAACTCCTTAGTATGCTTGGAAGGACTTCTTGAGGTTGGTTTAGCATAGCAATTATTTGTCCCATTTGAGCTTCCATGCTTCTGAGTGATGCCTCAAGGTTCTTTTCTGAGTTGTTCGTACCGTCCAACCTTTTGTTATAAACATCAATATATTTAGCGAGCATGTCCTGCCAGTTTCCTCCATTATCTTGAGTTGGAAATTGTGGAGATGTTTCAACAAAATTCTGAATCTGATTCTCCAATATTCCCAGCCTTTTGCTAGAATCGTCAATATATTTAGCGAGCATGTCTTGCAAGTTTACTACATTATCTTGAGTTGGAGGTTGTGGACATGTTTCAACAAAATTACTATTTCGCTCTCATACATAATTTGGATATCTATTCCATCCATGATTGTAATTGTAGAAATATTGATTATTCTCCACATTGTCTTGTCCAAAAAAATTAGCATCATTAGTAGCATAGTAAGAATTTGCCATCATACCTTGTCTACATTGGTTCATATGATGATTTCCTCCACAAAGCTCGTAATGAGAACTCATTGATGACCTAGCTATTGGATTGAACCATTGCGAACTATTCAAAGCCATCTTTTTTTTTCCAACTCTTGCTTGAGACAAAAAATAATAATAATTTAAATAAGTAAATAAAAAAATAAAATAACGAGAGAATAAAAAAGTCAAACAAATAATAAAATAAAATAAAGTTTAAACTTAAATTTAGTAATATAATTCTACACTAGATAAATACAATCCCCAGCAACAATGCCAAAAACTTGATGTGAAATTTGCAAGTGCACAAATATCAACAAGTAATAAAATGATAAGTACAAGATCGTCCTAACGAAGATTGTTTATCTAACTGAAAAATTATTTTACTTATAACCTAACTTAAACCAAAATAAAGATGAATTAATTAATTAAAACTAATAATGAATAACAATTAAAATAAATTAAAAATGCAATTAAGATAAAAATATATAGAATGAATGGACTAAGACACCTCTAATCCAGTCTACTTATTTTATGGAAAATAAATGATTCCTTAATTTGAGTCTCAAGTAGGTTAATGGCAGAATTTTCGATTATAAGCTAGACCCAATCTCTTGGCGAAAAACTCATAGTTTTTAGAGAATAAATCAGTCGTATCTCTACTAGATTTTAAGACCTGAAACCGCATAAAATTTCGTGGACTTCCCTAGCTTTTGTTTTCTACTCGGTAGAAATTACACAAGGAAATCGAATCTATCTCTAGTCAATTTTACGTCATGCTGTTATCATCCTTGATCCAATTAAATCTAGAATTTTCTCAACCTCTAGAAGAAATTTAGATCCATGTAATAGTTGATCAGAAAATCGCAAACATTAAACACAAATAATAACCATTAACCATATTGTCGAGATACATAAATTAATAGAAATCAAAGAAGGTCTTAGTCTCAAGAAAATCTAGATAAAAATAACCATAAACTAAATAAAATAAAGAAAGAAGTAGCTTGATGACGAAACGATCCCCGAGCTCCAAGCTCCTCTTCTTTGTGCTCTGCTCCCCGGATTGAATTGTATATACAAGGGATGAATTTTTTATGTATTTCAATGACCCCTTTATATAGGTAGAGATATTATCTTTTCTTCTTCAACTCCATTTAGAATTCTTCTAATTTGGATTATATTAATCTCCAAATTCTATTCCTTTTCCAATTCAACTTTTGGTAAGTAATAAATTTACACATCTTCAATCTTCTATCCCAAGTTGGAATCGGTGACATTTTAGCACATGCCAAATATAATTATTCTTTTTCTTTGATGTCCAAAATGCCCTTCAACCTGTATCAAATATTATAAAATTAGTTAATTAATTTGTAGTTTTGCAAATAAAATTTACAAAACATTTTTAGACATATTCACTCATAAAGACTAATTTAATATATTTTTTCTCTCAATTAAATCAATACAAATAAGAAAATAATCCAAAATAATGGTAAAATATAGACTTATCGGCGGGAAGCAAAAAATCCTCCATAGGAAAATAGTGGATGGCTTAGCGGGTTATGGCGGCTTTAAAAAAATAATATTTATATATTGTAAATACACCAAAAATACCTACAAAATATATTAACATAACATTATATAATAAACTAAATAAAAAACAATAAACTACACTAACAAAAAGACATCAATATAACAATAACATAAACCAAACACCACAAACCTTGTAATATAAGTTCAACTAAAATCTTCTTTATTATTATTGTTTTTTTAAAAATTTACTTCCAAATCCATTTCCAGTATTGTCGTTTGCGATTTTGAAATTTTCAGTCATTATAGAGCATCAAACAAGAAATACGCCTAAATCACAATATTATCAAAACGAAAAATACATTAAGAATTCCTAACGAATTCAACTATTCCATGAAAAATGAAAAAAAATAAAAAAAATAAAAAAAAACAATAGAAAAAGAAATATAATAAAAAACTAATATGCACTAGCCGGAGGGTGGGTGGCCGGAGGTGAAGAGGAGGGAGAAGAGAAGAGTCAGTGACTTTGACGCATACATGTATTTTTAGTAGTGTAGATTTTATTTATTTTTAAAGTTTTAGAATTTGACTAGGGAAAATAGCCCAAACCCATCTCTAGTTTTGACAAAAAAATCCATAAAAACCCGCCATTTACGCTGTAACCGCCACGAACATACAAATCCACCACGCCACATGTTTAATATGGCGGAGGCCGTCACCGCCATCCGCCATGGCGCCGCCATATCCGCTATTTAACAACACAGTCTCTGAGTTGCATGCTTTCAAATCCTGCTGAGATGCCAAAAAGGACTTTCGTACTTGTTGCTGAAATTCATGTGTTTGGGTGGTCTTTTTCATTTCTTTTTCCTAAAACATAATTTTATTGCAATTGAGTAACGAAATACAATACAATTTAATCCTTGTATAGTTGCCGAAGAAACTTATGATCAACTATACCGAAGAAACTTATGATCATGTTGTTGATCAAGAAAATCTGTCTGCTTCATGAATACTGTTGGCACTGCTGAAACCTGGTGACTTTGAAAGTTTGCACAGTTGTCTGGCTGTATCAAATTATCAATGTGTTTATGTAAAAGTATCATTTTGTATACGGCCAGAAGTTGTAAATTTCTCGTGCATCTTAATTTGTTAACGTTATTGTTTTTTGTGTGCCAAAGAAAGTATGGATTCTAAATGAAATGTTTTAAATTTCTAGTTCAAGGTGGCTCATTAGGTGTATTTCTCAGGTACCATTTTAAATTGTCTGTGGTATCAGCACTTGCCGCAGTTGCCTTGAAAAAGAGGTATGCTTGAAAGATATTGGGGGCTATGAATGTGGGCATTTTTTTATCATAATCTTTGACATAGCGTTTTCTTTCTTTCCTAACTTTTGCTATATTTTTTTTGTCTTTCCAATAGTTTTCATTTGTGATAGTCATTAGAGATTACCTAGCCTTTATGGTTGGATATTAAGTTTGTGGTGCGGGACGAAAATGGGGTAGCCTTGTCTTTTCTTTCAATAGGCAGCGAAAGGGCTTCACGAGTTTTAGAGCTTCACATGTAACGGATAGAACCAGGAGGAAAAAGTTTTGATTGTTGAAAAGAAAGAACAAGAAGTTTAGAAGGGAGGAAAAATAGCTATTCTGCGGCTGTAAACAGTAACCGTTGTAAGTAGACCAGAAAAAAGGCAACGCCTAACAAAGATTCACTAAGATAACTCGCTGTTAAAAGTTCAAACAGAAAAGATAATACCTTACTCTCTCTCTCTCTCCAGAATTAAATGTCTCATTTTCTTTTTTAGGATGTCCATAATTGATGTCTCATTTCCCAAAGTAGTAATATTTCTATATAAACTCCCAATACTAACCTCCTTCGCCTGATTAAAGTGAATTAAGCTACGCTAACACATTGTCCCACAAGTAACTCCTTTGATTGAAGTATACTTGCACATAATCTTACCACTAATCTTCTCAATTAATAAGGGTAATTGGTGGCTGGAAATTTCCCCTCAATCGTCTTAAATGTGGTATGCATGTGTATAAGAGGTTTATCAACTATGAATTTTCATTTATCTCGCGATGCTTTGGATTTCGTGCAGTGCTAGTGATCATTTAGGTGCTCTTCAGCAGTTTTTGGTTGATCAACCTAACATCCCTAGGGAGGAAGGTAGGTAACATCCCTTGATTAGTAATGATAATTTAGAGAAGAAATATGTTTATTTTTAGGAAAGAGACGTTAATTTGAGAAAATTAAGATGTAGATGTTCAGTTTTTGGAAAAGGGGTATTTTTTTTTTTTTATTATTATTAATTAATCTGCATTATGTTCCTCCTATCTTTTGCCTAAATCATTACGCTCTTCTTTGATTAAAGCATGTGGCTTACTGTTTTTGTATCTTCCCTCCTCACAGTACAAGCGATCTACGACATTGTTTTTGCTGAAGAGATCTGCTGATGTGTTTAGGCCACAGAATATTGATAACATTCTGAAATCTTGGTTGGGAAGGGTTTTCTTGTAGTTTATGACAATAATTTTGTATAGCTTTATAAGATATTTATTCCCTTCTTATAAATGCCCTTTTTTTTTAGTGAAGGATTCCATCTTTTCTTGTCCATACTTACTCCATTTTTTACTTTGTATAATTATAAGAAGGTATTTCTAAGAATTTTACAATCTTAACGTTACTTTTTTGTTACTTAACAATTCGTTAAACACTTTATTTTGTCAAATTTTTTAATTTTGTAGTTGCTTTACATTGTTTTTTATGCATTAAATTAGATTAGTTAAATCATTTTTTTTGTCAAATTAAAACTACTCACTTCGTTTCGCAATGTAAGATATTTTTTTTTATCTCTTTTCCAATGTTTGGCTTTTATAAATTTGCAAGATTTTTTAGAAGTTACTTTCAACTAAAAATATATTTTTCTAAATTATGCCATAAAATTAATTATGGATAGAGGAATTACATTTTTTTTGCTCTGATACTATTTACGAATTTCTGATCTTATCAAAAATCTAGTTTGTGATATAAAAATATATAGAGCAATAGCTTTTTCTGTCACAAAATTAGTTACGAGTGTTATATCTGTCACAAATCACGTTTTCGTGCTATATCTGCCACAAAACTAGTTACAAGTGCTATATCTGTCAAAAATCATTTTTCCGTGCCTTTTTTGCCATGAAACATTTTATGAGTGCTAAAAATGCCACAAAAAAGGAGGGTGAAAGGAAAAATAGGTAAGAGATCAAATTAATTTCAAATAGACCCTAAAATCACATTTTTATATTCAATTGGGTACATAATTTATTTTTTAAATAATTGACCCCTTCTTCCCAAATTTATCAAAGCCTCCACCACCTTCTTCTTCCTTCTCCTCCCACCTCGAGCCGCCGCCACCACCTTCCATCCCGCCACCCAATCCCTTACCCCCACCCATATCCCCTGAAAATTAACCAAGAATGGCAATCCATATGATGAAAGCACTTCTAGGTCTATATTTCAGACATATATAACAAATTTCACAATGCTTTGCTGTTCTAACCTTTAGAAACTGTTTTACAAAATACATATAAGTCAAAGAAATAAGCAAAATGCTAATCAATTTGCACTACATGATTAACCAAGTGCTTTGCTGCTAAAACCATCAAAAAAATTTAAACAAAATACATACCAGTCAAAGTACTAAACAAAATGTAGATTAGTTTGCATTACATAATTAACCTAACAGATATGCTTTGCATCTGAAACCATCAGAATTATTGAACAAAAAGGACTCTCGCAAAGCAATATGTAAAATGTAGACAAATTTCCTAAGAATGTCTAATTGTTCTTAGGCATTTTTGCTAGGCTATCACCTTCACCACGCCTCTCCAAATCTTCAAGCAGTCATTTTTTGGCAGATTTGGTACTCTTTGGTATGGGTTGGGGCAGAGATTGGATAACGGGATGAGAGGTGGTGGTGGCTCGATGTGGGAAGATAAGAAAGAATAAGGTAGCGGTGAGGGTTTTGGTAAATTTGGGAAGAAGAGTCAAGTATTAAAAATAAAATAAAATTAGGTACCCAATATAATATAAAATTTTAATTTTAGGGTCTATTTGAAATTAATTTGATCTCTTACCTATTTTTCCTTTCACCCTCCCTCTTTTTGTGGCATTTTTAGAACTCATAAAATGTTTAATGGCAAAAAAGGCACGGAAAAACAATTTGTGGCAGATATAGCACTTGTAACTAGTTTTGTGGCAGATATAGCACAAAAACGTGATTTGTGGCAAATATAGCACTCGTAACTAGTTTTGTGGCAGAAAAAGCTATTTGCTCAAATATATATGTAAGTAAGAAATTCGGATTCCCAACTATAAATGGCAGCGGAAAAATAACTTGGACCGTTTCTTACTAGGATCATCACGAGTGAGAACCAATTAGTTTTTATTAGAATTAATATATTTTTTATGTTAAAAACAAAACGATTACTGCGTTGTGTTGTTGTTGATCACTGCAAGAATCTGACGTTGTCAACCTCTTACCTTTACTGTATCCACACGATCCTTTGGATGGACGTTCTACCCTCTAGCGCTAGCCAGAAAAATGAAGAACAAAAGACTTGAAGACAATCTTCAAATGAGTTCTTTTGATAATAATGGAAGAACAAAAAGGGGAAGAGCGATGAGAGAAAAATTTGATTTTTCTATCTCAAATTTTTGTGTTGTCTAACATCACAAGTTAGGACAAGAGGGAGTAAATAGGGGATGGTGGTTTATTCCATAATAAACCACCAAATCCAACCAAACAACCTCTTCTAACTCCTTTACCTTATGGTTTCCAGAATTTGGTCCAACAGACCGTTCGGTCGGTCCAATAGACCGGTTTAATTCAATTGTTCGGTTTAACCAATCCGATATTGGTCGGCCCAATCAAATTGGAGCATCTATTATCAAATACAAACTACAACAAGCCCAATCCAATTGATCATAGAGTGAGACCCATTAGATATTTGCAATGTTGGTCGTGACAAGATATTGAAATAATATTCTTTGTTAAAGTATGTACATATAGACAATTCTCTAACTTTAGAAAAATCCTAGTAGGCAAAGTAATAGAATATGTTCCTACAGCTAAGGCAACAACTATTGCTCCATTGCCAACACGTAGGTGTTGGAGTTTACATTTGATATAGGTGCTCAATTGGATTGGGCATTCGATATGATTGGGCAAAACCGGACCCGGTCGACTGAGAGTTGTCTCGGGTCGACCGAACCGGTTTGTCACTCCGGTCTAGGGATGGCAACGGGGCGGATCGGGGCGGATATCTCAAATACCAAATCCGCCCCGCCACTGTGAAGCCTTGATCCGCTCCGCCCCGTGATCCGTGCCGGATCAATTTTTTTTGCCCCGTGATCTGCCCCGCACGGGGCGGGTCAGATCCGCCCTGCCCCATGATTTTTTTTTTTAAAATTATTCAGGGAGACGGTGTCGCGGAAGGAGGAGGAGGAGAGAAAGTGGGGTGGGGCGGGGCTTTTTGCTGAGAGGGAGAGAGAGTCGCGGAAGGAGGAGGAGGAGAGAAACTGGGGTGGGGCGGGGCTTTTTGCTGAGAGGGAGAGGGTCAGAGGGAGTCGCGCAAGGAGAGAAAGAGAGGAGGGAGACGGTGTCGCGGAAGGAGGAGGGAGGTTGAGCGACGGAGAAGGAGTAGTGAGCCGAGGTCGCTTGAGTCGGGTTGAGCGGCGACTGAGAGGAAGAAACGGGGGAAGCCGAAGGGCACAAATTTGGGGATTTTTTGTGCTAGGGGTTCTCCAATAAGTGAGTTTATATACGAATGGACTAAAAGCGCAATTATATTATTACCACATATAATCCTCCTATTATTATAAATGTGCGGAGCGGATCGGATCGGATCGGAGCGGATCGGGGCAAGTGGTGATACCCAATTTGATTTGCTCCATTTGCGGAGCGGATCCGATCCGCTCCCAAATTCTATACTGAGCAGATCCGATTTGCTCCAAATTCTATCGAGGGCGGAGCGGATCAACGGATCACGGGTCAAATTGCCATCCCTACTCCTGTCTAGCCGAGATCCATTTCTACGATCGTCTGCACTCAGTTGGACCAGGTTAAAACAGGCACATCTACATGTGTGAGGGTGTGTACACGCAAGTTGTGAATGCTTGTAGTGGGAGAGAAATAAGGGGAGAGTGGGTGAGTGGGTAATTCCACTTACACCATATTTGATGAAGAATTGTTCTTCATTTTTTTTAACACTCTCATTATTCATTTTTCTCTCTAGTTTTTAACTTGCATAGTAGCCGAAATTAAGAAGAAATTTTTCTTCTTGTTTTATACACACTATCAAGAACAATTAAACAGAAGAAAATACGATTTTAATATCTCTTTGATTTCCGATTTTCCTAAGTTATCTATACTTTTTGGATTCCGGGAAAAGTGTTTCAAACTTCGGAGTTCTTCGGACTAGTATATGAGACGCGGAGTAACAAGATTAGAGGTTGGTGTGTGGATACCAGTAGAGACAGGAGTCTGAAGGCTGATGTTGGTGGTTCTTAGTAGCAGAATCTGGGCAACGTCGATTAGATCGACATAAAAATATACTTCCTATCACAGAGTTTTGGCTCTTTCTCGTGAGTAGATCCTTTAAAGGAATTTAATTCTGATCACTGAGTTTATTTCCGCTGCATTTTGGGGATTACGAATTTTTCCTTCAAGTGATATCACGAGAACCCAAAAACTTTGAAAGGGTGCAAACGTTGCTTCTGGCTAAAGTATTTGTGTTATTGAGATCAACTTGTCTACTACTACTTCCTCATGGGTATTAGATACCGGATGTGTTTCTCACATTTGCATGAATGTGCAGGGACTACAAAGGAGTAGAGAGATGGAAAAAGACGACGTGAACCTACGCGTTGACAATGAAGCAAGAGTTGCTGCATTAGCTTTAGGAACATATAGTCTTAGTTTGCCTTCTGGAATTGTTCTAGATTTAGACATTTGTCTTTATGTTCCTACTTTAACAAAGAATATTATTTCAATCTCTTATTTGGACAAGATGGGTTTTGATATTCATATTAGAAACAAACGAATGTTGTTATCGTTAAATGATGTCTTTTATTGTAGCACTACATTGGTGAATGGTTTATACTTTATAGGCATACAATCACCAATTTATAACATAAATATAAAGAGGATAAAGACTAAAGAGTCTAATCCTACATACCTCTGGCATTGTCGCTTAGTCCATATAAATGAAAACCGCATTTTCAAACTCCATAAAGATGGATTGTTGGAATCATTTGATTTTGAATCATATGATACATGCAAACCTTGTTTAATGGGTAAGATGACTGGTTTTCCTTTTACTAGAACTGGAGAATGAGCAAAGGAATTGTATGAACTAATACATAATGATGTATGTGGTCCATTCAATATCCATGCGAGCGGTGGTTATCTATATTTCATTACTTTTACTAACGATTTAAGTCGTTTTGGATACGCGTTTCTTATGAAATACAAGTCTGAGGCCTTTGAAAAGTTCAAAGAGTACAAGAATGAAGTAGAAACCCAACTTGGCAAAAGTATTAAGATGCTTCGATCCAATCGAGGTGGGGAATACTTAAGCTGAGAATTGCGTGACTATCTAAAGAGTTGTGGAATTGTTTCACAATTGTC
Organism: Vinca minor; assembly: GCA_026122235.1. Classification (NCBI taxonomy): domain Eukaryota; kingdom Viridiplantae; phylum Streptophyta; class Magnoliopsida; order Gentianales; family Apocynaceae; genus Vinca; species Vinca minor. The sequence goes on from JAOCZM010000120.1 coordinate 2,049,675, forward strand.
TCCAACGGCTACTCCTCAATGGAATGGTGTATCCGAAAGGAGAAATCGAACTCTATTAGATATGGTTCGATCAACGATGAGTCACGCAAGTATTCCAAACTCCTTTTGGGGACATGCTTTAGAAGCAGCAGCTATAACACTAAACAGAGTTCCATCCAAATATGTTGAAACGACACCATATCAGTTATAGATTGGGAAGCGTCCTAGTATGTCTTTCTTAAAGATTTGGGATTGTGAGGCGTTTGTGAAACGTCCAACTTTGGACAAGCTCAGCCCAAAGTCGGTCAAGTGCACTTTTGTGGGATATCCTAAGGAAACTAAAGGATACTACTTCTATATTCCTGATGAGAACAAAGTATTTGTTGCTGAAAAATGAGTTTTTTTGGAGAAACAGTTTCTTTCTGGGAAAACAAGTGGGGAGCCACGTGGAACTTAATGAAGTTTTGGAGCTTGGTGAAATTCCAAGGGAACTTGGTGAAGTTCCAGGCACAAGTGACCAGGTGGAATTGGAACAAGCTACACAAGCTGTTGTGGAGCCAGTTCCAGAAACACAAGAATTACGTAGGTCTAGTAGAGTTCGTAGATCACCCGAAAATTTTGGATTTTTCGTAACAGAACATGGAGATGTTATGTTTATTGATCACGATGAACCTACAACCTACAATCAAGCAATTACTAGTCCAGATTATGAGAAATGGTTTGAGGTCATGATAGCCGAAATGGATTCGATGTACACTAACCAAGTATGGATCTTGGTAGATGAGCCTGAGGGGGTAACCCCAATAGGGTGCAAGTGGGTTTTCAAATTGCAAACTGACATGGAAGGGAATGTTCAAACGTACAAGGGGCGACTTGCCGCGAAAGGTTTTAAACAGATTCATGGTATTGACTATGATGAGACATTTTCTGGTTTATAAGAAGTTTTGTGGAAACTCGGTGGTATTTTTGGTTTTGTATGTAGATGACATACTACTCATAGGGAATGACATTCCAACATTGGAATCTGTAAAGGTCTGGTTGGGGCAATGTTTATCTATGAAGGACTTAGGTGAAGCAATCTTCATCTTAGGAGTCAAGGTCTATAAAGATAGATCACGTAGACCTCTTGACCTAAGTCAGGGTACGTGATACGGTACCAACCTCGTGGCTGCCCAACTCAAAGGATTACCTACATGGACCAATGATACGGCTTAGAACAAGGGACGTGACTCAACTAACTACATCATTGATCCAAGTGCTAAGATACAAAGAGGAATCTACGTTCCATCTAGGAATGTTGTACAAGTCAACCTCTTAAATATCACAAGTGTACAAGGAATGGACAGCTTTGCTACAGTTTGGTATAATGATCATATCTTTCGATCTAGGTATCCAATGGAGCTGATTCTAGTTTCATATTAAAGAGAAACGGCAGATCTACAACTTCTATGAAGATCACAAGATCAGATTCTGAAGGGATTCATGAGTAAAAACTAGTTCTAAACACCCATGAGTCCTCCCCCGAACGCTCATACCATAGGAATCGAAAAAAAAAATCTAGACAGAAACTTACTTTTCGGTTCAAGAATCTGATTCTTGAATGGAAGTTGCTGTTTCTTGGATACGTTGCTGCCACCAATGGATTTTCCCTTTGCGGAATGTCCCTCTACCGGTATCCACGCGACGAAACGAACAGTGATTGCTAGCTCTTCGTTTTTCTAAGTTTCGGGAATTAGAGAGAAAAGGGAGAGGCAGAATAGAAAATCTGATTTTCTAGGTCTTTTGGTATTTCGGCTGAAAAGCATTTACCCCTAGGGTTTCGGCCAAGAGAAGTTTATATAAGGAGTGAGAGGTTGTTTCAAGCACAACTCCCACGTCCTATCCACCTCCTTTGGCAGTGGGAGTATATAACTCCCACGTCCTCTAGACTTCTAATGGTAGTGGAAGTCTTTATCGGATAATAACTCCCAATAATGTCAGCTATACCGAAAATTCTCCTTATCTCTAATTCGAATAATAACGCTTTATTATTCTCAGAAAAATGAATGTGAGATACAATGAACCTAGACATATTCTAGATTCATTGAATTTGGACATGAAGCTCGTTAGCTCGTCTAAGCGTGTGACCCTGTAGGTTCATATCACAATGGCAATGAAAACACACTTAGTAGTAGTGTGAGTTCATAAATCACAAGCGGTCCCTAGCAGGACATTGTGACTACCCAAAGTGAATGAATATACAACAAAACCTAATATCAATCCACTATTTAATCCTTTTGTCTCGCGATATCCTAATTACGCATAAGGCATGGTAGTCGTCACCCTTATTAAGCTTAATTGTATTTATGCTCGCTCTCCGGGTAAACTGTTACAACAAATAGTATTTGATAACCACTTTATCAAATATATTTGAGCACGACCGTGCATTTAAATAGTTTTTCCCTATCGAGGGGCCCATGGATATCTCTCTCTAATAAGAGATGGACAAATTCCTTACAATGCCTCTCACATTTAAGCCATGATAGGACACTGTTAGTAGTGCCCTAGGACCATTAGCACTTGTTGTGCGTTTTATTATCTTTTGAGCATGTAATTGAATAGTTAATTTTGCTTTTGATTATCAAATGCGTGTTTTGATAGTAAAACTCATTAGCTTATGTAATTACTATTCTAGAAGTCCCTAGTTTTATGTAATGCTTAATTACTATGAAATAAAACTAGTATGATTGTTGATTGATGATCTTGTTTTACTGATCATGTGTAATGGATACAAATCACATCATAGATACAATATATAGGGATACATTGTATTGGACGTGATCCGTCAGAGAAGTAATACTTCATGGTCTTAAGTCATAAGTATTACTTCCTCAATACTATTTTAGAATCCTTAGACCTTATGTCTTCATTGATTCTATTATGAATGGAGCCACGTTTTGACTCAGTCGGATGTTACTTGTAACAGAGTAATCAATACGATCGATGATCGGGTGTAGTGTCCTATCATAGCTTGAATGCGAGAGACATTGCAAGGAATTTGTCCCTCTCTATTATTAGAGAGAGATATCCATGGGCCCCTCGATAGGGAAAGACTGTTTAAATGCATGGTCAGTGCTCAAATGTATTTGATAAAGTGGTTATCAAATGCTATTTGTCGAAAACGATCTACACCGTAGATCGAGCATAAATACAATTAAGCTTAATAAGGGTGACGACCACCATGCCTTATGCTTAATTAGGATATCGCGAGACAAAGGGATTAAATAGTGGATTGATATTAGGTTCCGTTGTATATTCATTCACTTTGGGTAGTCACAATGTCCCGCTAGGGGACCGCTTGTGATTTATGAACTCACACTACTACTAAGTGTGTTTTCATTGCCATTGTGAGATGAACCTACTGAGGGTCACACGCATAGACGAGCTAATCGAGCCTCATGTCCGGATTCGATGAATCTAGAATGTGTCTAGGTTCATTGTATCCGACATTCACTTTTTCCGAGAATAATAAAGTGTTATTATTCGAATTAGAGATAAGGGGCATTTTCGGTATAAAGTTTGGAATTACGTGGGAGTTATTATCCGATAAAGACTCCCACTCGCCAGCGAAGTCTAGGGGCGTGGGAGTTGAGGACTCCCATTGCCGAGAGGAGTTGAGGATGTGAGAGTTAGTTGTGGGAACAAACTCTCATACCTTATATAATGCTCTCTTGGCGAAACCCTAGCCTCGTGAATTTTCCCAGTCGAAAATCACCAACTCTCTGAAATCGATTTCGCTTTTTGGTCTCCCTTTTCTCTCATAATTCGAAACTCGGGAAAGACGAAGAGCTAGCAATCGCTGCCCGTTTAAAGTCGCGTGGATACTGGTAGAGGGACATTCCGCAGAGGGAATTCCGTTGGTGGCGACAAAGAATCCAAGAAACGTCATCCTCCATTGAAGAAGTAGCTTCTGAATCCAAGAAAGTAAGTTCTTTATTGCTGTTTTTCGAATTGTTTCATATGAGCGGATCCTTCAGGGGAGGATCCATGGGTGTTTGGAACGAGTTTCCGCCCATGAATCCCTTCAGTGGTATCAGAGCCTTGCTCATACGACTCGATTTCGATATTGTTCATCAGACAATAACACTATCAATTCCGATTTGATATGTGTATGTTTGAAAAACAGAAAAATCGTTTCTTTGATCATGAAAGTTGCATAAACCGTTTAAATGCGTTTAAAGAATGTATCTTTTGATGAATATATGTGATATATACATAAATTTCTCTCGGTTTATCATGTTTATACGGTTTTATGAACTGATGTTGTATAAACTGTTTTCGGTTTTGTAAGCCCTAAGGGCGAACAAACTCAGTTTTTGATATTGGACAAACTTTTAATGTTGTGTCTAATGATCTTAATATTTGTGATAGAATATCGGAACATATATTGGAAGCTCTAAGTACTTCAATCAAGCCATTGAAAGCCATTGATATCAAGATTCAAAGTTATACAAGGCTCATTCATCAAGATTGAAGACTTAGGTTTGGTTAGTTTAGCTTTGTTCTCATTAGTCCTTATCTTAGAAAGCTCTAACCAAAGCTCTCATGAACATAAGCTCTACACTCATGTCTTGCTTGCACACAAACACGTTTTCAAAAGGCTTAAGTTTCAAAATGATCTTTACATGTGTTCTTATCCAAAAAGCCTTTGATTTCATAGATAAGTCTTTTAGAAAAGTTTTCCAAAGTGTTCTTACTTGTTACCTTTTAGGAAAATCTTTTTAGACTTTAAAAGACTTCAAAAGATTTCAAAACGTGTGAAAAATCACTTTGGAAGTTCGGTCAACCGAGCTCAAGTTCGGTTCAACCGTCGAGAAACTGAGACTTGGCTTTTGGAGGTTCGGTCGACCAAGGCTTAGTTCGGTCGACCAAGGCATGGTTCGGTCGACCGAGCTCTTGTGTAGTCATCCGAGGTTTCCTTTTCGGTCTACCGAGTTGTTCTTCGGCTCAACCGAAGTGAGCTTCGGTCAACCGAAGTTGCTCAGCGGTCAACCGAACTCTGCGAGAAACTAGCCGTTTTTTGACCGTTAAAGAGTCGTTTTTCAGCCAAATTTGAAATGTATAAATACTCCAAAACTAGAGAAACATTCCAAGGCTTGCACATCAAATATTCATTGATCTCTCATCAAGCCAAAACACTTTTAAAGTAAAATACTCTTCATCCTTATGATCTAAAGCATTCAAGAGTATTCTTTCAAAAGCAAGACAAAGAGTGGACTTCATATGTTCAAGAGCTAAATTGTTTGTACTTCAAAGGTATAAATCTTTCACTTAGAAGAGTGAATATTCTTTGTATTAAACATTCATTTCTCCCTTTCTTTGTGATTGGGTAATTGTTGTAAAAGTCCTACTTAGTGTGGGCAAGTTCTTAGTGAGCTTTTGTATTGTGGTTGTGTTTGTAAAACTCTTAGTGAGTTAGCCACATTTGTAAAAAGTCTTCTTAGTGAAGTTGTTGAAATCCTTGGGTGCGGCTCAAGGTAGTGGACGTAGATTCTAAGTGAATCGAACCACTCTAAATCCTTTGTCTTGTTGATTGGGTTTTTGCATTGCTTTTACTCTTCTTGCTCAAACTTCCATTAGCTTTGCAAAGATTCGAAAAAGTTAGCAAGTTTAGTTAAAACCCAATTCACCCCCCCTCTTGGGTTTTTCAATTGGTATCAGAGCCTCGTCTTCATCTTTAGCTTAATAGCTTGAAGAAAAGATTAATGGCCGGTTGTTCCGCTTTAGCTTACCAATAGGGATCTTCCACAAATAGACCACCTCTCTTTGATGGAAATAATTTCAATGCTTGGAAAGACCGTTTCAAAATCTACGTGTGCTCTATAGACTATTCCTTATGGAAGATTTTTGAAGAAGGTCCTTATGTTCCTATGAAAGAGGTAGATGGTGTTCAAGTTGCTAAATTGGACAATGAGCTTAATCAAGATGAGTCCAAGAAAATGACTCTCAATTATAGAGGTATGAACATCATTAGTTGTGCTCTTAATCCCGGATGAGTACAATCGGGTACGTGGAAGCAATTCCGCTCACAAGATGTGGAGAATCTTAGAAGTCACCCATGAGGGGACCAATCAAGTCAAAGAATCAAAGCTCAACATGCTTGTGAGGGAATATGAGCTTTTCTCTATGAAGACAAATGAAACTATCAATGAGTTGAACACTAGGTTCACAAATATTGTCAATGGGTTGAGATCCTATGGAAAGGAATATTCTATGGGTGAAATGAATAGGAAGATTCTCAACTCACTTCCTAAAAGTTGGGAAGGAAAAGCTCTTGTGATTGAAGAAGCAAAGAACTTGAAGACTTATCCAACGGAGGAGCTCATTGGTTCTCTTCTCACTTATGAGCTCACACACAAAAAGAATGAGCATCTTGAAAGGGCTAAAGTGAATGGTGCTTTAAAGGCTATTCTTGATGTTGATGATTCCAATAATTCAAGTGATGAAGAAGACATCAACTTTGATGATGAGACCATGGAGGTTGTGGTAAAGCGCATGAAGAAAATGTTTTCCGGGAAAGGAAGAAAACATTTCCAAAATAGAAGAAAACAAAATCCTCATGGGATGAAATGCTATGAATGTGGAAGTGATCAACATCTCATTGGAGAATGCCCCGCCACCAAAGAAAAAGAGCCCAAGGAATACAAAAAGAAAAAATTCTTTAAACCAAAGAATTTCAAGGGCATGCTAGGCCATTGGGATCAAGAAGGAAGTGGTGATGAAGAAGATGAAAATGCAAATGTTTGCTTCATGGCTTTTGGTAATGAGGTACATCTTTCTCCCTCTCCTTCAAATTCTTATAATGATAATGATGATGATGATGAGGATGATCCTAATGAGCTTTTAATGGATATGTTTGATCAATTGACTAAATGTGCAAAGCAAAACAAAGATATGAAGCTTAAAATTGAATCTTTGCTTGATGAAAGAGCTAAGTTGATTGATGAAAATAAGAAGTTGTGTGATGATGTTAATTGCTTGAAATGTGAAAATGAAAGTCTCATTACTACTAGCAATACATCTTCATTACAATACATAGAAGCTTGTAATAAATTGTCATCTCTTGAAAACAAGCTTGTTGAATTTGATCTTTTGAAGACCAAATTAAATGACCTTACCCTTCTTGTTGATAACTTTTCTAAGGGTAAGAAAAATCTTGATCAAATTCTTAGTGTGCAACGTGCTTCAAATGTTAAACATGGTCTTGGTTATAATGCTAATCACATTGATCATGCTAGCTCTTTTAAGTTGCCTAAGAATCACTTTGTGCATGCTAGCACTTCACATAAGCAAAATAAATATCATGAGCATATTCATAAATTTGCTAAGCCATCTACTTGTTGCACATATTGTGGTAAATTTGGTCACACAAGTGTTAGATGCTTTGTGAAGAAGAAGATAGAAAGGGGAGTTAAAACCACTTGGAGAGTTAAGCGTATTTTAACTAACCCCCATGGACCCAAACAAAAATGGGTACCAAAAGTTATTCTTCCCTTGATCTTATAGGTTTTTATAAGTTTGATGTATGCCACAAAGCTTCAATGAACTTGATTAAAAGAGAAGTGGCATTGGGGAGAAGTTAAAGGAGATGTGCCAAAGGAAGTAATTCAAAAGCACTCCTTAACACTTGGATTCTCAAAGCTCAAATGTTGATCAATTGGAGAACCAAGTTGCTCAAAAACAAAGAGTAAAGCATCAAGTGATGACAAGAGCCTTAGTGTAAATTCAATATCTTCATCACTTGGTAAGAAAGCAAAGGTATCAAAATCACCTATATTTTTATATTTGCTTGCTCTTATATATGTTGCATCTCACATTCTTCATTGTTTATTTATATAGATAACCTTTAACATGTCCTTTATTGTTCATGTTTATTTAGCTAAGGTTTCTATGAGATGTAGCATATGCAACTTGATTGATTCTTGTTTTGTGATGTTATATTCATTTAAGAATCCATCCAGTTGTTTTGGTTTTTGATGTGCATGATCTATATGCATATTTGTGTTACTTGAGAAATTGAGCTAATCATGAAGGACCTTTAAAAAGGTACCATATTTGTTCTCAAGAATTCCTTGTAGGTAACAAAGAGTTCTAAGCTTCAAGAAGAAGATATGAACTACAAGGAATGGCACAAGTGAGCTACGACTCCAAGAAAAGAGTCAAAAGCTAAAGATGAACATGATAAAGAAGATTGAGAAGCTCAAAGAATTCATTGAAGGAACTCAAAGTGCTAAAAGCATTCATCAAATTCAATGAGATATTACTAAACTCAATCTCCTTTTTACAACCCCCTCCCCTCTTTTATTAAGTGTCTTATGCTTTGGGGGAGTTTGTATATGCTATGCTTTTACTTGATCTTTATTGCATATAGGGGTGTTGGTGTGTTTATATTCAAGTCTATAGCATTAATCTTATGTGGTTGATCGTCTAGATGCTTGACTTAGGATGTAAACTCGATATGGGATGTATGCTAAATTGTTCATATTTTACATCATCACATCACTTGTTGGCTTGCTTTTCATCTTTTAATTCTTAGCCAACTTGTGTAAGTTATTTTGGAAGTTATATGTGTTATATATGTTTATGTCTTCAATTGGTATCACATATACTCTCCCTTAATAACTATGAGATCGTTTTTTTACAATTGGTATAATATTCTCTTATCCTTTGTGATCTCATTATGGTTTTCGGTTAGTATTACTTCAAGAGTGGTTATACTTTTTTAGCTAACCATTAACTAGTTAGAGGAATGTACTCCAAGTGTTTTCTTACACTTCCTCTACTTCTTTTGGTTGTGATACATGTGCTTATCGTATGTATTCATGGTATCACTTCCACTTGTACTTTGTTAGCTATATTTTGCAAACGTGTTTTACAATTGACTATATTTACAATTGGTATCTTGTTTTACAATTGGTCAATTTGTATCATACTTGGTTTTATCTCAAATAGCTAACATCGTATGTTTGATAAACGAGGAGATTGTGCTTAAAGGTTATATTCCTTATCTCCTTTGTTTTTGTTTTTAGCTTAGGTTGATATTCTTTTTGAGCCATATATAACCATCTTTATATTTGTGTGTCATTATGGACTCTTTGTTTTTAGAAATCAACCAAGCTTTTTCAAAAAGATCATTCTTCAGAAAATTGGTGTATTAACTTTGCTTGTGCTATGAACTGTCTGTTTTTGCAAGTGCACCCTTATTTCTAAGGAGTTTGAAGTCTTTTTGATTATGCCAAAGGGGGAGAAAAATGTGTATTTATCTTGCTAAAATGTGTATTAATCTTTGTGTATTAATCATGTTTTTTATCCTTTCCGGCATGTTTTGAGGGGGAGCTTTTTATATATCTTTTGTCTCAAAACATATTAAATGGAAGGAAGGAGGAAAGGAGGTTGGTTGGGAAATAGGGCTCTTCTAAGAGTCCCTAGATGCTTTGGCAAAAAGAAGTTTATCATGCTAGTGCTTTAGTCTTCATTAGTTTTATCTTGAAAGCACTAGTTTTTGTTCTTATTTGTTATAAGATCTTTTTGCCATGCTTCCTTGTTCTTAATTTTGTCCATATTCTATCTTATTGCATAAAAGTTTGTCATAATCAAAAAGGGGGAGATTGTAAGCCCTAAGGGCGAACAAACTCAGTTTTTGATATTGGACAAACTTTTAATGTTGTGTCTAATGATCTTAATATTTGTGATAGAATATCGGAACATATATTGGAAGCTCTAAGTACTTCAATCAAGCCATTGAAAGCCATTGATATCAAGATTCAAAGTTATACAAGGCTCATTCATCAAGATTGAAGACTTAGGTTTGGTTAGTTTAGCTTTGTTCTCATTAGTCCTTATCTTAGAAAGCTCTAACCAAAGCTCTCATGAACATAAGCTCTACACTCATGTCTTGCTTGCACACAAACACGTTTTCAAAAGGCTTAAGTTTCAAAATGATCTTTACATGTGTTCTTATCCAAAAAGCCTTTGATTTCATAGATAAGTCTTTTAGAAAAGTTTTCCAAAGTGTTCTTACTTGTTACCTTTTAGGAAAATCTTTTTAGACTTTAAAAGACTTCAAAAGATTTCAAAACGTGTGAAAAATCACTTTGGAAGTTCGGTCAACCGAGCTCAAGTTCGGTTCAACCGTCGAGAAACTGAGACTTGGCTTTTGGAGGTTCGGTCGACCAAGGCTTAGTTCGGTCGACCAAGGCATGGTTCGGTCGACCGAGCTCTTGTGTAGTCATCCGAGGTTTCCTTTTCGGTCTACCGAGTTGTTCTTCGGCTCAACCGAAGTGAGCTTCGGTCAACCGAAGTTGCTCAGCGGTCAACCGAACTCTGCGAGAAACTAGCCGTTTTTTGACCGTTAAAGAGTCGTTTTTCAGCCAAATTTGAAATGTATAAATACTCCAAAACTAGAGAAACATTCCAAGGCTTGCACATCAAATATTCATTGATCTCTCATCAAGCCAAAACACTTTTAAAGTAAAATACTCTTCATCCTTATGATCTAAAGCATTCAAGAGTATTCTTTCAAAAGCAAGACAAAGAGTGGACTTCATATGTTCAAGAGCTAAATTGTTTGTACTTCAAAGGTATAAATCTTTCACTTAGAAGAGTGAATATTCTTTGTATTAAACATTCATTTCTCCCTTTCTTTGTGATTGGGTAATTGTTGTAAAAGTCCTACTTAGTGTGGGCAAGTTCTTAGTGAGCTTTTGTATTGTGGTTGTGTTTGTAAAACTCTTAGTGAGTTAGCCACATTTGTAAAAAGTCTTCTTAGTGAAGTTGTTGAAATCCTTGGGTGCGGCTCAAGGTAGTGGACGTAGATTCTAAGTGAATCGAACCACTCTAAATCCTTTGTCTTGTTGATTGGGTTTTGCATTGCTTTTACTCTTCTTGCTCAAACTTCCATTAGCTTTGCAAAGATTCGAAAAAGTTAGCAAGTTTAGTTAAAACCCAATTCACCCCCCCCCCCCCCTCTTGGGTTTTTCAGGTTTCATGATTCTGCATGAACTGCCTTAGCATGATTCGGTTTAAAATTTAATTCGATTAATTTGCATAAACTGTGAATCTGTAATTAATTAGATTAATTCTGTAATATGCATAAACTGTCTATGATTATGAATCTGATTATATGCATAAACTGTTTATGAATCGGTTATCAATTCGGTTAATTCGATTAACCATTACATAATCCGATTATGTAAGTAAGGCAATTGTAGGGTAAATCTGTGAGGAAAAACTCATTCGATGAGCTGATGTAGAATCAGATTTTCCTTCCAGGGGCGCTGCCCTTGGAAAACCCCGCAAGGGGGCCTCTGCCCTCTTGACCCCCCGTCTGCGTCGCCCCGATTCGTCGTTCCCCCCCGAATTAAGACTTTGTGTATGTACTCATTGTGCTTTATGTGATATTAGCATGGTGAATAGCATGGCCAACTATACCTCTTGTTTTACATGTTTGAGTTGTAATTTTATAATACGACCTGCGAGTCGTTTTTCTTTATGATGTAAAATTGTAACTGCTTTCTTAGATTAATTTTATTACTTCACATTGAAGGCTGGGTATGCCCATGCAATCATGTAACAAGACCGGAGGACATTGGATCGAAGACATTATCCATGAGATGGATTTTAACCTAGATTGACCCTTGGCTCCCACAAGGCTCGTGTGAGTCATTATAGGAATAGGCCATGCTATATCACATTTACATTTTCGCTTAATATCCTGCGTGTGATGTTTATTTTATGTCTGGATGGATTTATTTTAGACGTCACATCAAATGGTTTTAATTAAGTCTTAAAATGCCTACCATATCCTAAGCACTCCATGAGCTTGGATCATCATTATGTCTGCTTGCCAAAGCAACAGATAAATGGTTATCTAGGCAAGAGGAGATGGGAAAATAGTGATTTCCATATGCTTAGACATGGTTCGACTTAGCTAGGCCATCAAAATAGTTTTGGGCCTAGGGCATAAAATGGGAAAAAGCCGGGACATATAGATGTCATTCCCATTAGATGATCTTACTTTAATTGTGGGTGTTAAGCCAAAGCTTTCCTATAACTATTATAAAATGTTTTCCCACACTATTATCAAGCGTTGAAATTGTGGAAAATGTTTTTGCTCAAAAACTAATAACTTTACAATTAACTTAATGTAGATAATGGCAACCAATACATCACACAATTCATTGCGATCTGTCATTGAGAAGGAAAAACTAAGCGGGACCAATTTCCTTGATTGGGCCCGCAACTTAAGGATTGTCCTTAAGCAGGAAAGAAAGTTGTACGTTCTTGATACAGACATTCCTGAACAACCTGCAAATAACGCCCCTAGAGCTAAAAGAGATACTTGGAAGAAGCATTTCGATGACTCTAACGATGTGACTTGTCTCATGTTAGTCACAATGAGCACTGACCTTCAAAAACAGTTTGAAGGAGTTGAGGCTTTCCAGATGATGGGCCAGCTCAAGGAAATGTTCCAAAAGCAAGCTCGTCATGAAAGATTCCTCACAACTAAGGTGTTAAATAGTTGCAAAATGGCCCCTGGAACCTCTGTAAGTGCAAATGTTCTTAAGATGAAGGGCTATTTTGACCAACTTGAAAAACTTGGGGCTCCCGTAAGTCATGACATGGCCACAGATATGATCTTGGGCTCACTCCCACCGGAGTATGACCAATTCATTATGAACTTCAACATGCATGCCATGGAGAAGACCATACATGAAATACATGGGATGCTCAAGCAGGCTGAACTGAACATTAAGAAGACCCCTGAAGTCTTAATGGTTCAAAAAGGGAATTTCAAGAAGAAAGGCAAGGGAAAGCCCATGGCCAAGAAAGGCAAAGGCAAAGGCAATGACAAGCCCCAGCCCAAAGCCAAGGCACCAAAGGAGGGAGTTTGCTTCCATTGTAATGAACCAGGTCATTGGAAACGGAACTGCAAGCTCTATTTGGAAGAGAAGAAAAAGGGAAAGGCCAGTTTGACTGTCTCTCCAGGTATTTATGTTATAGAAATTAACATGTCTGCTCCTACTTCATGGGTATTAGATACCGGTTGTGGATCTCACATTTGTGCAAATGTGCAGGGGTTCAAAAGGAGTAGATCACTGGCAAAAGGAGAAGTGGACCTGAGAGTAGCGAACGGAGCAAGAGTTGTTGCTGTAGCTACAGGGACATTTAATTTAGTTTTGCCAAGTGGCCTTATTATAGAACTGGATAATTGTTTGTATGTTCCAACTTTGAGTAGGAATATTATTTCAATTTCTTGTTTGGATATTGAAGGTTTTGAAATTAATATTTTGAATAAGATTTGCACCATTCATAAAGATCGTATCTTTTATGGAGATTCCTCTTTGATGAATGGGCTCTATATTCTTAACCTCGATGATTCCATTAAAAGGCCCATCTATAACATTAATACTAAAAGGTTTAAATCAAATGACTTAAACCAAACCTACTTTTTAGCACTCTGTCGCTTTGGGCCACATAAACGAAACGCATATCAAAACTCCATACTGGATGGAATTTTAACATCATTTGACTTAGAGTCTTATGAGACGTGTGAATCTTGCTTGTTGGGCAAAATGACTAAAGCTCCCTTTACCCTGGACAAAGTGAGAGAGCTTCCGATTTATTGGGCCTCATACATACGCATGTTTGTGGACCAATAAACACTAGTGCTAGAGGAGGGTTTCGATGACTTCATCACATTCACGTGATCGATTTCAAGAGAAATGGCTACGTCTATCTAATGAAACATAAATCGAATCTTTTGGAAGATTCAAAGAATTTCAAAATGAAGTACTGAATCAACTTGGTAAAAGTATTAAGATACTTCGATCCGATCGAGGTGGCGAATATCTTAACCAAGAGTTTGACGAACATCTTAGTGGTTGTGGAATTGTTTCACAATTAACTCCTCCCCGGCACACCACAATGGAATGGCGTGTCGGAACGGAGGAATCGCACCTTATTAGATATGGTTCGATCTATGATGAGTCAAACAAGTCTTCCACTTTCCTTTTGGGGCTACGCCTAGAAACTCGCTGCATTTATATTAAATAGAGTTCCTTCTAAAGCGGTTCGTAAAACTCCATATGAGATATGGATCGGGAAACGACCTAGTTTGTCATTTCTCAAAAATTTGGGGATGCGAGGCGTATGTAAAAGCGCTTGTTATTTGATAAACTCGCCCCCTAAACCGACAAGTGTTTGTTTGTGGGATATCCTAAAGAAACTAAAGGATATTACTTCTATATTCCATCGAGAGAACAAAGTGTTTGTTGCTCGTAATGGTTCATTCCTTGAAAGGGAATTTATTTCCAAAGAGGATAGTGGGAGTAAGATCCATCTTGAGGAAATTCAAGATCCCCAAACAACATCCGAACCAACTTTGGAAGTTCAAGCAAGCTCACGTGCCGACATCGAGCTTCAATCTTTGACACAAGGCCCAAGAAGGTCGAGTCGGGTACATCAACGACTCGAGAGATATGGATTTCTCGTGATCGATGATCATCGAAAGTTGAACTGATTGTTCAAGATGAACCCACTACCTACAAAGAGGCAATTCGTAGTTCGAGTCGGATAAGTGGCTAGAAGCTATGAAGTCCGAGATGCAATCCATGTACGACAACCAAGTATGGACTTTGGTTGACCCACCCGAAGGGTGCAAGGTCATTGATAACAAATGGTGTTATAAAAAGAAGACCGACATGGATGGTAATGTACACACTTTTATATCGCGACTAGTAGTTAAAGGTTATAGACAAGTTCATGGTATTGACTATGACGAAACCTTTTCCCCTGTCGTGATGATAAAGTTAATTAGGATTTTACTTGCCATAGCCGCATATTATGACTATGAGATATGGCAAATGTATGTTAAGACTGCGTTTCTTAATGGAAACCTTCTCGAGGATGTGTATATGACACAACCTGAGGGGTTTGTTGATCCAACAAATCCTAGCAAAGTGTGTAAGCTTCAAAGGTCCATTTATGGATTGAAGCAAGCATCTCGAAGCTGGAATCGTCGCTTTGATGAACGTATTAAAGAATTCGGTTTCATAAAAAATGAAGACGAGCCTTGTGTTTATAAGAAAGTAACTAATAATGCAGTAGTGTTCCTTGTGCTTTATGTGGACGACATCTTACTGATTGGAAATGACATCCCCATATTACAAAGCATAAAAGCTTGGTTGGGGAAGTGCTTTTCCATTAAAGACTTGGGCGAGGCTACATACATTTTGGGTATTAGAATCTATAGAGATAGAGCTAACAAAATGATTGGCCTAAGCCAGAGTGGATATATTAACAAGGTCATCGAACACGATTCATTTGCAAGACTCCAAAAAGGGATTCTTGCCCATGTCACATGGCGTTAAACTCAGCAGAACTCAAGGGACCTTCCACAAGGGAGGACCAAGAGCGCATGAGTAAGATCCCATATGCTTCGACCATTGGGTCTATTATGTACGCCATGATATGTACTCGCCTGGATGTCTCATTTGCTTTAAGTATGACTAGCGGATATCAATCCCGATCCTCGTGAGTCACATTGGGATCGCAATCAAGAGCATTCTTAAGTACTTGAGAAGGACTAAAGATATGTTTTTAGTTTATGGAGGTCGGGAAGGAAAGTCCGGTTGTAAATGGTTACACAGACGCAAGCTTCCCAGACCGACGTGGGACGATTATAGATCGCAATCTGGGTTTTGTGTTTTGTTTGAGCGAGGTGCCGTGAGCTGGAAGAGCTCAAAGCAAGAAACCGTGGCCGACTCTACAAATGAAGTTTGAGTATCTAGTCGCCTCGAAGCACATAAAGAAGTCAGTTTGGACTCGTGAAGTTTGTTGATAAATTAGGTGTTGTCCCTAGCATTGTGAACCCAGCTGGACCTCTATTGTGATAGTAGCTGGGTGCCATTTCACAAGCTAAGGAACCTAGATCTCACCAACGATCCAAACATATTCTCGAGCGCTTTCCATCCGATTAGAGAGATCATCGGCAGAGAGACGTTAGTATTTGCAAAGTTCATACAGCACGACAACATTGCGAGATCCATTGACCAAGCCACTCCCACGCGCTCTAAACATGAGAGTCATACTAGGTCAATGGGATTGAGGATCATGTATGATTGGACCTAGGGCAAGTGGGAGATTGTTAGTAGTGCCTCAGGACCATTAGCACTTGTTGTGCGTTTTATTATCTTTTGAGCATGTAATTGAATAGTTAATTTTGCTTTTGATTATCAAATGCGTGTTTTGATAGTAAAACTCATTAGCTTATGTAATTACTATTCTAGAAGTCCCTAGTTTTATGTAATGCTTAATTACTATGAAATAAAACTAGTATGATTGTTGATTGATGATCTTGTTTTACTGATCATGTGTAATGGATACAAATCACATCATAGATACAATATATAGGGATACATTGTATTGGACGTGATCCGTCAGAGAAGTAATACTTCATGGTCTTAAGTCATAAGTATTACTTCCTCAATACTATTTTAGAATCCTTAGACCTTATGTCTTCATTGATTCTATTATGAATGGAGCCACGTTTTGACTCAGTCGGATGTTACTTGTAACAGAGTAATCAATACGACTGATGATCGGGTGTAGTGTCCTATCATAGCTTGAATGCGAGAGACATTGCAAGGAATTTGTCCCTCTCTATTATTAGAGAGAGATATCCATGGGCCCCTCGATAGGGAAAGACTGTTTAAATGCATGGCCGTGCTCAAATGTATTTGATAAAGTGGTTATCAAATGCTATTTGTCGAAACAGTCTACCTGTAGATCGAGCATAAATACAATTAAGCTTAATAAGGGTGACGACCACCATGCCTTATGCTTAATTAGGATATCGCGAGACAAAGGGATTAAATAGTGGATTGATATTAGGTTCCGTTGTATATTCATTCACTTTGGGTAGTCACAATGTCTGCTAGGGACCGCTTGTGATTTATGAACTCACACTACTACTAAGTGTGTTTTCATTGCTATTGTGAGATGAACCTACAGGGTCACACGCATAGACGAGCTAACGAGCCTCATGTCCAGATTCAATGAATCTAGAATGTGTCTAGGTTCATTGTATCTGACATTCACTTTTCTGAGAATAATAAAGTGTTATTATTCGAATTAGAGATAAGGGGCATTTTCGGTATAGCTGGAATTACGTGGGAGTTATTATCCGATAAAGACTCCCACTGCCAGCAGAAGTCTAGGGGGCGTGGGAGTTGAGGACTCCCATTGCCGAGAGGAGTTGAGGATGTGAGAGTTAGTTGTGGGAACAAACTCTCATACCTTATATAATGCTCTCTTGGCCGAAACCCTAGCCTATGAATTTTCCAGCCGAAAATCACCAACTCTCTGAAATCTGATTTCAGTTTTTGGTCTCCCTTTTCTCTCATAATTCCGAAACTCAGAAAGACGAAGAGCTAGCAATCGCTGCCCGTTTCGTCGCGTGGATACCGGTAGAGGGACATTCCGCAAAGGGAATTCCGTTGGTGGCAGCAAAGAATCCAAGAAACGTCATCCTCCATTGAAGAAGTAGCTTCTTGAATCCAAGAAAGTAAGTTCTTTATTGCTGTTTTTCGAATTGTTTCATATGAGCGGATCCTTCAGGGGAGGATCTATGGGTGTTTGGAACGAGTTTCCGCCCATGAATCCCTTCAGACACTACATCCGATCATCAGTCGTATTGATTACTCGATTAAAAGCAACGTACGACTGAGTCAAAATGTGGCTCCATTCATGTTAGAATCAATGGAGACATAGGGTCTAAGGATTCTAAAATAGTATTGAGGAAGTAATACTTATGACTAAGGACCATGAAGTATTACTTCTCTAACGGATCACGTCCGATACGATATATCTCAATATATTGCATCTATTATATGATTTGTACTCATTACACATGATTATTAAAACATAATCATCAATCAAACATCATACTAGTTTTATTTCATTGTAAAACATATTACATAAAACTAGGGACAACTAGAATAGTAATTACATAAGCAAATGAGTTTTACTATCAAATCACGCATTTGATGTTCATAAGCAAAATTAACTATTCAGATGAAATGCTCAAAAAGATATAAAACCTACAACATATGCTAATGTTCATAGGGCACTACTAACAGATTCTGCCCACTTGGTGTCCTAAATCTTCGTGCAAGCTGGTCCAACAATCTGTCCAGAATTTGGACGAATTTTAGTCATTTTACATTAAAGTCTATTCTAGACTTTAATATATTTCGGTTATAGTCTTTTACTATTATTAGCCATGTTGGCCACCTAGAATAAAAGAGTTTGTTACTTAATAGGACATGTTGTCCATCATGTTAGGTAGAATTCCATTTAAAGTAGTTTACTTAAGTTTGTTAGGCAAGAGTCCTACTTCTTCAATGACTCTTCCTTTTTGTTATTGTTATAACCGAAATCCCTCTATTTAAGAGTGATTTCGGCTCCCTTATTATTTACGTTTGATATATTGATATTTTGGTTAAGGTTATTCCTTACATACTTGTTTATGAATTTCTGTTAGAACTTCATATTCTTTGAGTTACTGTATCATCTAGATAGTTTGGCTAGTTGTGGTGTTTCAACATTCATTGTTACTTAGCCTTCTTTAGAGTTGTGTTGAGTAAATCCCCTTGAAAACTGTTCAAGATAGAGAAAGATCTGCTAAAAAAGCCGAACCTTGAATTAAACCTCTCAGTTCCGCATCAAGTGGTATCAGAGCAAAATGTTGAAATTCTTTCCTTTATCTTTCAGCTTTGTCTCAACGTAAAAAGTTAGGAACCCTTCTTTAATCTAGAGTTGAAGTTCTTGACGAGTATTGTTGGAATACAGAGAGAATTTTTTTTTTCTATCTAACGGTTTGAGTGTTTTCTTTTTCAAGATTAATATGTCTTTTCGTGAAGGTTCATCGCAGCAAGATGCCATTATAGGTGATCAAAAGTTATTCTTGGAATCAATGCAACTAAACGAGAATATTACAAAGAATGGATGACATGAAAGAAATATTGGAGAATCTTGAAAAGCCCTCTTTTGAAGACACTTTGCGGCAAAGAATGGATTTTAATCCAAGCCAGCCGAGAGCAACATTAAAGATAGAGGATAATGATGATTCAACATATTTTAGTGAGGAAGAAACCGAAGAGTCAAATTGGGACATTGAGACCGAAAGTATTGAATCATATCCGGATGATGATGGTAATCTTCTTTTGGTAAATATGAAACTTCTACATTCTCAACCATTAGATGATTTACATCAACAAAGAAGTAATCTATTTCAATCAAAGTGCAAAGTTAAGGATAAAACTTGTTTAGTTATTATTGATAATGGTAGTTGCACTAATGTTTGTTCTTTTGATATGGTAACCGCTTTAGATTTACCTATGAAAGCACATCCCATGCCATGTAAGCTTTCTTGGTAAAATAATAGTGGTGATATTAAAGTAGATAAACAAGTGGAGATAGATTTCAGCATTGGGACGTTCAAGGACATGGTATTATGTGATGTGGTGCCTATGACCGCAAGTCACATTATTCTGGGAAGACCGTGGCAATATGATAGGTGTGCGGATCATATTGGAAGAAGGAATGTATACATTGTTTCAAAGGGTAAAATTTGTCATACTTTACATCCTATGACACCTATTCAAGTTAGTGAGGTTCAAAAGTTGTTACCCGAGGGTAGAGAGAAAAGAATGAAAGAGCGTGAGTTGCAAAAAACGAGTGATCCTACCCAAGAGGTAAAAAACGAGGGGAAAAAGGATAAAAAAAAGCCGAGCTAAAGGTGAGAAAAAAGGCAATCGCTCAAAAAAGTAAGAAAAGAATGTTTGTTCAATAAAACCAGAAAGGTAGATAGAGCAATTCAAGCAAAACAACTTGTTGTTTTGTTAGATTTGAAAGGAACCGCAAGGAATCTTTTTGCAAACTATTTTTCTTTTAACATAACATATTTTTGTACAACTTGTCTTGCTATTTTTCAGGAATTTCAAGAAACCTTTCCCAAGGAATTTCCGAGAAGGTTATGTATCAGCCTTCAAAATCATGAAAGGTATAAACCATCTTTGGGTACAAATCAACAAATTCAAAACCAAGATGATTTAATTCTTGCAAAGAAGAAGGTAAGTACGTCTTTAAGTCCTTATATTAATCCGGTAAAGATTGTACCAAAGCATGAAGGGATTTTTAGAATATATACGGATAGTCTAAATATTAATCACATAACTTTTAAGTATGGACATCCAATTTCTTACTTTGATAATATATTTATTTATAGCCAAAACCGAGAGCATTTTAGTGCACATCTTAGGGCTTTTTTTTCTATTATAAATACTCAAACCTTGTATGCTAAGATGGATAATTATGTTTATTACACTCATTCTATTAATCTTCTTAGTTGCATAATGAGTTTTCAAGGTATTAAAGTTAAACCGGCATGAGTTAATACAATTGAGGAATGACCAAATTCAACTTTGTTAGCCCTAAGGGCGATCGAACTCGGTTTTTGATAATGGACAAACACTTGATGTTGTGTCTAATGTTTATATCTTTGTGATAGAATATCGGAACTAATATTGGAAGCTCTAAGTACTTCAATCAAGCCATGATCAAGATTCAAAGTCATATCATTCAAGGCTCATCTATCAAGATTGAAGATTGAAGACTTAGGTTTGGTTAGATTAGCTTTGTCGTTATAAGTCTTTATCTTATATAGCTCTAACCAAAGCTCTCATGAACATAAGCTCTACACTCTAGCCTTGCATGTTTTCATAAACACGTTTTCAAAAGGCTTAGTTTTCGAAATGATTCTTAAATGTGTTCGTATCTTAAAAGCCTTTGTTTTCTAAGTCTAAGTCCTTTAAAATGGTTTTCCAAGTGTTCTTACTTGTTACCTTTTGGGAAAACCTTTTAGACTTTAAAAGACTTCAAAAGATTTCAAAACGTGTGAAAAATCAGCTTGGAAGTTCGGTCAACCGAGCTCATGCTCGGATCAACCGAGCAGAAACTGAGAAGGTTGAAAGTGTGGTTCGGTCGACCTTTTGTCAACTTCGGTCGACCTAAGGTCTTGGTCGGCCGACCGACCTTGGTTCGGTCATCCGAGGTCTCTTGAACGGTCAACCGAACTCTGCTTTTACTAGCCGTTATTTGACCGTTGGAGACTCGATTTTCAGCCTATTTTGAAATGTATATATACTCCAAAGCTAGAGAATCATTCTAAGACTTTGACATACAATAAACATTGATATCTTATCAAGTCTAAACACTTTCAAAGCAAAATACTCTTCATCTCTATGATCTAAATCATTCAAGAGTATTCTTTCAAAAGCAAGACAAAGAGTGTGCTTCATATGTTCAAGAGCTGAAATTGTTTGTGCTTCAAAGGTATACATTCTCACTTCTAAGAGTGATCAATCTTTGTATTTAAACATTTCATTCCCTTTCTAAGTGATTGGGTAATTCTTGTAAAAGTCCTACTTTGTGTGGGCAATTTGTAAAGTCCTACTTTGTGTGGGCAAGCTCTTAGTGAGTTTTTCATTGTGTGGTTGTGTTGTAAAACTCTTAGTGAGTTAGCCACATTTGTAAACATTCTTCTTAGTGAAGTTGTTTGAAATCCTTGGGTGCGGCTCAAGGTAGTGGATGTAGATTCTAAGTGAATCGAACCACTCTAAATCCTTTGTCTTGTTGATTGGGTTTTGCATTGCTTTTATTCTTCTTGCTCAAACTTCCAATAGCTTTGCAAAGAATCGAAAAAGTTTACAAGATTAGTTAAAACCCAATTCAACCCCCCCTCTTGTGTTTTACAATTGGTATCAGAGCCTAGTCTTCACATTTAGCTTAATAGCTTAAAGAAAAGATTATGGCCGGTAATTCCGCATTGGCGTATCTAGAGGGGTCTTCCACCATTAGGCCACCACTTTTTGATGGAAATAATTATGAGGCTTGGAAGGAACGTTTCAAGATATATGTGTGCTCAATAGATTATTCTTTATGGCATATATTTGAAGATGGTCCATATGTGCCTTTGAAAATGGTGGATGGTGTTCAAGTGCCAAAGTCGGACAAGGAGTTAAATGAGCGTGAGTCCAAAAAGATGACTCAAAATTACAAGGCAATGAACATCCTTAGTTGTGCCTTAAGTCAAGATGAGTACAACCGTGTCCTTGGAAGAAAATCCGCACACTCCATGTGGAAAATGCTTGAAGTTACTCATGAAGGCACAAATCAAATCAAGGAGTCAAAGTTGAATTTGCTTGTTAGAAATTATGAGCTCTTCTCCGTGAAGCCAAATGAGTCAATAAATGAGATGAGCACAAGATTCACAAATGTGATAAATGGCTTGAAGTCTTATGGCAAAGAGTACACCATGGGTGAAATGAATAGGAAGATTCTCAATTCTCTTCCTAAAAGTTGGGAAAATAAAGCCCTTGCCATTGAAGAATCCAAGGACTTAAAAACATATTCAACGGAGGAACTTATTGGCTCTCTACTCACCTTTGAGATGAAGATAAAGAAAAATGGTTCTACAAAGGGTAGTGATCTTGAATCCATCATCAATAAAGAAGAAGGAGAGAACTTGTTCTTCAATCTCAAAAATGCAAAGTGCTTGTTAAGCCATTGGGATGAAGAAGAAAGTGATGATGATCAAGAAGAATATGATCACACATGTCTTATGGCATTTGGTAATGAGGTACATCCTTCTCCTTCTACTTCAAATTCTTATGATGATGAGGAGGATGATCCTAATGTGCTTTTATGTGACATGTATGATCAATTGAAAAAATGTGCAAAGCAAAACAAAGACATGAAGCTTAAAATTGAATCTTTGCTTGAAGATAAATCTAGGTTGTCTAGTGAGAATAAAAAGCTATGTGATGATGTTGATTGCATGAAAATTGAAAAAGAAAAGCTTATTTCTACTTGCAACACTTCATCATTAAAGTACCTAGAAACCTATGATAAATTGACATCTCTTGAACTCAAACTTGTTGAATTTGATCTTTTGGAGAACAAAGTTAAAGATCTTACCCTTCTTGTTGAAAACTTTACTAAAGGTAAGAAAAATCTTGATCAAATTCTTTGTGTGCAACGTGCTTCACATGTTAAACATGGTCTTGGTTATAATGCTAATCACATTGATCATGCTAGCTCTTCTAAGTTGCCTAAGAATCACTTTGTGCATGCTAGTACCTCACATAGGCAAATTAGATATCATGAGCATGTTCACAATTCTTCTAAGCCACACATTTGTTGCACATATTGTGGAAAACATGGTCATTCTAATGCTAGATGCCATGTTAAGAAGAAGATTGAAAAAGGGGTAAAAAACTATTTGGAAAGTTAAACGTATCTCAACTAACCCCCATGGACCCAAACAAAAGTGGGTACCAAAAGTTACTCTTCCCTTGATCTTATAGATTCTTATAAGTTAGATGCATGACACAAAGCTTAAATGAACTTGATTCGAAGAGAAGTGGCATTGGGGAGTAGTCAAATGAGATGTGCCAAAAGAAGAAATTCAAAAGCACTCCTTAACACTTGGATTCTCAAAGCTCAAATGGTAATCAATTGGAGAACCAAGTTGCTTAGATACAAAGAGCAAAGCATCAAGTGATGATAAGAGCCAAAGTGTCAATACAATGTCTTCATCATTTGGTAAGAAAGCAAAGGTATCAAAATCACCTTCTCTTAACACTTTTATTAATGTGTTTAAGTGTTTTTGATATATATACATGCTTGCTCTTATATATGTTGCATCTCACATTCTTGAATGTTATATTCATATAGATAACCTTTAGCATGTTCTTTATTGTCCATGTTGTTTTTAGCTAAGGTTTCTATGAGATGTAGCATATGCAACTTGATTGATTCTTGTTTTGACATGTCACAATCATTTAAGAATCCATCTAGTTGTTTTGGTTTTTGATTTGCATGATCCTTATGCATATATGTGTCACTTGAGATATTGAGCTAATCATGAAGGACCTTTGAAAAGGTACCACTTTAGTTCTCAAGATTTCCTTGTAGGTAACAAAGAGTTCTAAACTTCAAGTAGAAGATATGAACTACAAGGAATGGCACAAGTGAGCTAAGACTCCAAGAAAAGAGTCAAATGCTAAGGATTACAAGATTGTAGAGGGTTCATCTAGAAAAGAAAAGTCACCCATCATTGATGACTCTACACTTGTCATGCAAAGAAGATTGAGAAGCTAAAGGAACTCATTGAAAGAACTCAAAGTGCAAAAGCATTCATCAAATTCAATGAGATATTGCTAAACTCAATCTCTTTCCTTTTATAACATGTTTGCTCTTCATAGGTTTTGATTATTTTGAGCATGTTATTAGAGAGCTTTATGATTTGATCCTTGTGATGAAATCTCTTTTTAAAACCCCCTCCCTTCTATTATTTTGTGTCTTATGCTATGGGGGAGATTGTTATATGCTATGCTCTGTTTTTACTTGATCTTCATTGCATATAGGGGTTGTGTTTATATTTAAGTCTATAGCATTAATCTTTTGTGGTTGATCGTCTAGATGCTTGACTTAGGATGTAAACTGTGTTTGTGGCATTGATTATGCCATGGGTTGTGTCTATTTGTGTGTTTGGAAGTGGCATAACCTAAGAGGGAGTTTTTCAATTGTTTTCAACTCATACCTCCCTCATGATATGTGATGTATGCTCAATTGTTCTTATTTTACATCATCACATCACTTGTTGGCTTGCCTTTCATCTTTTATCTCTTATAGCCAACTTGTGTAAGTTATTTTGGAAGTTATATGTGTTATAAATGTTTTTGTCTTCATTTGGTATCACATATACTCTCCCATAATAACTTTGAGATCATATTCTTCATTCTCTTATCCTTTGTGATCTCATTATGGTTTTTGGTTAGTATTACTTTAAGAGTTGTTACACTCATTTAGCTAACCATTAACTTGTTAGAGGAATGTACTCAAAGTGTTTTCTTACACTTCCTCTACTTCTTTTGGTTGTGATACATGTGCTTTTCTTATGTATTCATGGTTTCACTTCCACTTGTACTTTGTTAGCTATATTTTCAAATGTGTTTTACAATTGGCTATATTTACAATTGGTATCATGTTTTACAATTGGTCAATTTGTATCATATTTGGTTTTATCTCAAATAGCTAACATCGTATGTTTAATAAACGGGGAGATTGTTCTTTAAGGTTTATTCCCTATCTCCTTTGTTTTTAGCTTAGGTTGATATTCTTTTTGAGCCATACATGACCATCTTTTGGTTTTATGTGTCATTATGGATTTTTTTTGAAATCAACCAAGCTTATTCATAAGTAATCCTTCTTCATAATTATTTTTGGTCTTTAGGATTGATCTTTTGGTTCTTATTTTATCAATCTACAAGACCATCAAGTTGTCTCCTTGGTTTTTAAGTTTTTCTTTATATGGGGAGGATTATTATAATTTCATCAAGCTTCTCCAAAATTAATCTTTACTTTTTGCTAAAATGCTTTTCTTATTGGCGCTCTGATATCCCTTTTTGATTTTGACAAAAAGAGGGAGAATTTTTAGTGTTGCAAATGTGCCAAGAGAAGTAATTTACAAAAGGAGAAAGCTTAGAACTTGCAAAATGGGAGAGATAAGGGATTCTTTAATATAGGGGGAGTAGAATTTTTTTTTGAGAAAACTTCTACTTGTCTGGATCCTTAATATCCTTATCTCATGCATACATTTGGTATCTTATTTTTTTTTGCATTTTATTCCCATTTGCATCAATGTTTTGTCATCATCAAAAAGGGGGAGATTGTTAGCCTGAAGGGCAAAATATCCTATGTTGTTTTGATGATAACAAACCATTGATAGTTCTAATGTTTGTGTGAGCATGTTCTTTGTAATAGGATCCTTAGCACTCACGTCAACATTGATGAAAATGGTAAGTTAGCTTCTTGTGTAAACTTAAGGTATGTATATTACACACAAGAAAGCTATTATATGGAAGGAAGGAGGCAAGGAGGTTGGTTGGGAAATAGGGCTCTTCAAAGAGTCCCTAATGTATATGGCAAAAGAACTTAACATGCTAGTGCTTATGTTTCTCGTTCTATCTTGGTTTATCTTATAAGCACTTAGCTTTACACTTATTTGTTCTTATATCCTTTTGCCATGCTTCCTTGTACTTAAAATTGTCCATATCCTATCTAATTACATCAAAGTTTGTCATAATCAAAAAGGGGGAGATTGTTAGCCCTAAGGGCGATCGAACTCGGTTTTTGATAATGGACAAACACTTGATGTTGTGTCTAATGTTTATATCTTTGTGATAGAATATCGGAACTAATATTGGAAGCTCTAAGTACTTCAATCAAGCCATGATCAAGATTCAAAGTCATATCATTCAAGGCTCATCTATCAAGATTGAAGATTGAAGACTTAGGTTTGGTTAGATTAGCTTTGTCGTTATAAGTCTTTATCTTATATAGCTCTAACCAAAGCTCTCATGAACATAAGCTCTACACTCTAGCCTTGCATGTTTTCATAAACACGTTTTCAAAAGGCTTAGTTTTCGAAATGATTCTTAAATGTGTTCGTATCTTAAAAGCCTTTGTTTTCTAAGTCTAAGTCCTTTAAAATGGTTTTCCAAGTGTTCTTACTTGTTACCTTTTAGGAAAACCTTTTAGACTTTAAAAGACTTCAAAAGATTTCAAAACGTGTGAAAAATCAGCTTGGAAGTTCAGTCAACCGAGCTCAAGAACCGAGCAGAAACTGAGAGGGTTGAAAGTGTGGTTCGGTCGACCTTTTGTCAACTTCGGTCGACCTAAGGTCTTGGTCGGCCGACCGACCTTGGTTCGGTCATCCGAGGTCTCTTGAACGGTCAACCGAACTCTGCTTTTACTAGCCGTTATTTGACCGTT
Organism: Vinca minor; assembly: GCA_026122235.1. Lineage (NCBI taxonomy): Eukaryota > Viridiplantae > Streptophyta > Magnoliopsida > Gentianales > Apocynaceae > Vinca > Vinca minor. The sequence continues at coordinate 2,076,594 of JAOCZM010000120.1, forward strand.
GGAGACTCGATTTTCAGCCTATTTTGAAATGTATATATACTCCAAAGCTAGAGAATCATTCTAAGACTTTGACATACAATAAACATTGATATCTTATCAAGTCTAAACACTTTCAAAGCAAAATACTCTTCATCTCTATGATCTAAATCATTCAAGAGTATTCTTTCAAAAGCAAGACAAAGAGTGTGCTTCATATGTTCAAGAGCTGAAATTGTTTGTGCTTCAAAGGTATACATTCTCACTTCTAAGAGTGATCAATCTTTGTATTTAAACATTTCATTCCCTTTCTAAGTGATTGGGTAATTCTTGTAAAAGTCCTACTTTGTGTGGGCAATTTGTAAAGTCCTACTTTGTGTGGGCAAGCTCTTAGTGAGTTTTTCATTGTGTGGTTGTGTTGTAAAACTCTTAGTGAGTTAGCCACATTTGTAAACATTCTTCTTAGTGAAGTTGTTTGAAATCCTTGGGTGCGGCTCAAGGTAGTGGATGTAGATTCTAAGTGAATCGAACCACTCTAAATCCTTTGTCTTGTTGATTGGGTTTTGCATTGCTTTTATTCTTCTTGCTCAAACTTCCAATAGCTTTGCAAAGAATCGAAAAAGTTTACAAGATTAGTTAAAACCCAATTCACCCCCCCCCCTCTTGTGTTTTACAAACTTGTACAAATCAAAATCGAACATCATTGGAGTTGACAAGTTTTTGTAAATGTTTTGATCATAATCTTAGCAAGCTTGCTTCCTTGAATGTAATGGAGAAAGAAGAATTCTTTCTGGGACAGCCGCCATAAAATCAATTTAAATGGTAAGCACGGTGCACCTTATACTTTCTATATTCCTAACTTGCTCCCTTCTATTAATTTTTTCAGATTATAAAGCTGATTTTGAGGATGATTCGAGGACGAATCCTTTTCAAGAGGGAGGGGATGATACGGTACCGACCTCGGGGCTGCCCAACTCAAAGGATTACCTACATGGACCAATGATACGGCGTAGAACAAGGGACGTGACTCAACTAACTACATCATTGATCCGAGTTCTAAGATACAAAGAGGACTCTAAGTTACATCTAGGAATGTTGTACAAGTCAACCTCTTAAGTATCACAAGTGTACAAGGAATGGACAGATTTGTTACAGTTTGGTATAATGATCATATCTTTCGATCTAGGTATCCAATGGAGCTGATTCCATTTCATATTAAAGATAAGCGGCAGATCTACAACTTCTATGAGGATCACAAGATCAGATTCTGCCTACTTGGTGTCCGAAATCGTCGTGCAAGCTGGTTCAACAATTTGTATAGAATTGGGACGAATTTTAGTCATTTTACATTAAAGTCTATTCTAGACTTTAATATATTTCGGTTATAGTCTTTACTATTATTAGCCATGTTGGCCACCTATGAGTTTGTTACTTAATAGGATATGTTGTCCATCATGTTAGGTAGAATTTCATTTAAAGTAGTTTTGTTAAGTTTGTTAGGCAAGAGTCCTACTTCTTCAAGGACTCTTCCTTTTTGTTATTGTTGTAACCGAAATCCCTCTATTTAAGAGTGATTTCGGCTACCTTATTATTTATGTTAGATATATTGATATTTTGGTTAAGGTTATTACTTAGATAGTTGTTTATGAATTTCAGTTAGAACTTCATATTCTTTGAGTTACTATATCAACTAGAGAGTTTGTCTAGTTGTGGTGTTTCAGCCTTCATTGTTACTTAGCCTTCTTTAGAGTTGCGTTGAGTAAATTCCCCTTGGAAACTATTCGAGATAGAGAAAGATGTGCTAGAAAAGCCAAACCTTGAATTAAACCTCTCGGTTCCGCATCAATGCATATATAGAAAAATTGCTAAATCGGTTTAGCATGCAAGAGACCAAAAAGGGCCTTTGTCCTATAGCACTTGGTACAGTTCTTTCAAGAAAACAGTGTGCTAAGACACTACATGAGAAAGAACGCGTGAGTGAGATTCCATATGCTTCGGCAATTGGATCTATCGTGTATGCCATGTTGTGTACTCGCCTAGATGTCTCGTATGCTTTGAGTATAACGAGTAGATACCAGTGTACATACGGTGAACGTCACTAGATAGCCGTAAAAAAAAGTCACTGGTTACTTGAATCACCGGGACTATTTGTGAATTGGGAGTAATAATGTGTTGCTAGATACCTCTCTTTATTGTTGACAATTGTTGTCACAACCAACATAGCAAATACCTAAAGGGTCACACACTATTATCAACTAGATTGAGCCTGTTGGAGATTACATTTGATATAGGTGCTCAATTGGACTGGGCAGGCTCATTGGACTGGGCAAACCGGACTCGGTCGACCGAGAGTTTGTCACTCCGGTCGGCAGAGAACCATTTCTCCAGTCGACCGGACCAGTTGGACTAGGTCAAAATCGATACATCTACATGTTTGAGGGAGCGTGTGTAGCACTGTCAAACGGACCACTAGTCCGCGGACCGGTCCGTGGTCCGCGTTTTTTGGACGGATTTGGACCAAGCTATTCATGGTCCGTTTAAATGCGGGCCATTTTAGCCCTCTCCGTTTGGACCACGGACCAAGGCGGACTGGACCCGGACCAACCCACATTTAAATTAATATATAAAAAAAATATTTTTTAAAGTTTTACTTCTCATTTTTACAATTTGTTTTATAAATATTTTCAAAAATAAACAACAAAACTCAATTTTTAAGCTTTATATTCTTTTTTTTCAATTTTTCTTTTCAATTTTTAAAAATAAAAACAAAAAAAAGTCATTTTAAGCTTTATTTTCTTTTTTTAAAATTTATTTTTAAAATTAATTTGGTCCGCGGACCGGCCCGTTTAACCCGCGGACTTCTTATGGACGGGTATGGACTAGGAGTTTCTTGGTCCGCAAAAATTGGTCCAAATCCGGTCCGGTCCGTTTTAGGGTAATCCGCGACGGACCGGGCCGGACCGGACCGGGCCAGCCCGTTTGACAGTGCTAAGCGTGTGTGCAAGTTGTGAATGCTTGTAGTGGGAGAAATAATAGGAAAGTGGGGTGAGTGGGTAATTCCACTTACACCACATTTGATGAAGAATTGTTCTACATTTTTTTTTAACTCTCTCATTATTGATTTTTCTCTCTAGCTTTTCACTTCCATAGCAGCCGAAATTAAGAAGCAAAATCTGGGATTTTTTTCTTGTTTTTATATACACTCTCAAGAACAATTAAAGAGAAGAAAGTGTGATTTTCTTATCTTTTTTATTTCGGTTTTCCTAAGTTATATATACTCTGTGGATTCTCTGGAAAGTGTTTTCAAACTTAGGAGTTCTTCGGACTAGCATTTGAGGAGCTGAGTAACAAGCTCAGAGGTTGGTCTGTGGATACTAGTAGAGACAGGAGCCTGAAGGCTGCTGTTGGTGGTTCTTAGTAGCAGAATCCGGGCAACGTCGATTAGATCGACATAAAGGTATAATTCGTATCACAGAGTTTTGGTTCTTTCTCGTGAGTAGATCATTTAAAGGAACGTAATCCCGCGCTATTTATTTCTACTGCATTTTAGGGATTACGAATTTATCCTTCAGTAGGCCACTTCGCCTTTTCTCAATTCTCTATTCATTTGAAGTCCCTACCTGCACATTCATACAAATGTGAGAACCACCTCCTGTATCCAATACCCAAGAGGAAGTATTTATACACAAATTGATTTCTATAGCATAAGTACATATCATATAAGTACCTGAGCTTGAAGCAACGTTTACTCCTTTCGACTGTCTCTTTGATTATATATAACTCTTACAATTTCTGAGCAAATGCCCTTTCTCACCACAATGGTGATAAATGCTATCCTTAGCAATCTCGCCTTTCGGTTTCAATGATTTACCGAATTGGTTTGGCTTGCCCTTAGGTTTACCGTTAGGTTTAGCTTCGAAAGAAAGAAATTCACATTCCTAAAATAAACGTAGTGGAAAATAAAATTTTGGAATCCGTTTCTAACAAGATCATTCACGAGTAAGTACCAACGAACTTAGATATATGATATTTACCTTTAAATTATGTAATAACATAAACATGTTTTGTTTGATTTTGCTTCGGGAATCACCAACAACAACCAATCTTATCGACTCCTGTCTCTAGCGGTATCTACACGATCAACTTGAACTATTTTTCGTGTCTCTAATACTAGTCAGAGAACTCCAAAGCTTGAAGACAGTACTCAGGAATTTGGTGTATATAGGTTCAAGTTAAAAACGAAAAGAAAGAACGAAAAATATGATTTTTCTTCTATCTTTTTTATGTTCTTGGTGGTTAATCTCTTGGCAGATTTTGACTGCCTTTGGGAGAGATTAATAGATTAATTGTGTAATGAACAATTCATTACTTAGAGAAATGAATAGAGGGCTGAAAATTAATGCACCCACTAAGCCATTTCCCCCTTTATTTGCTCCTCCATGATGCCCTACTACACACACCTCACATGTGGGTTTTGACCCATACAAACCGGTTCTTGGACCAATTTTCCAAATTGGAGCACCTATTTTAAATGTAAATTTCAGCAAGCCCAATCCAATTGATCATAGTGTGTGACCCATTAGGTATTTGCTATATTGGTCGTGACAACAATTGTTAACAATAATGAGAGGTATCTAGCAACACATCATTACTCACAACTGACAAATATTTCGCTGATTCTAGTAATCACTGTTATGACCTTATGTACTAATCCCTTTGTCCTCGATATCTAGATTGAACACAAGTAATGGAGAATGTCACACTTGTGTAGTTCAATCAATCATTTTCTTGATTTGCGATTAGACTAATCAAATGACATTAATATCTCATATTCATTCATTTGTTCATGGCCATGAATTAGTCTCACTCCATCTAGGAGCCCAAGATATCACTCCTGTTATTTAAGAGGGACAAATCATATATCTATCACACCTCATCCTACACATGGTTCATAAATACACCCAACAAATGCCTTTATAGCCCATCTAGTTACATACGACATTTGACACCATCAAAGCATACCATTAGCCAAGTAGGAAATCATGTGTGATTTCAAGTCAAAAGATTCAAATACAAACAGAATCATTATAAGAAACACTGCTGACATTCATATAACAATCCATGAAGTGTTCTTATAGCGGGTTGGTCCAGTATTATGATATCCAATATCACATACCCATGTGTTGATTAAATATCCAATATCAATCACGACACATACTAGTCTCAACACATTGTTATTGTCCTAAGCATTCCACAATAATGATCGACTAGGGATATTTAGATAAGTTCAATGTAATAATTACAATAACTACTCAAATGACATTATAATGTTTAATACAATTACAAAGTAGTAGTAACAACATAATAATGAAATTTTGCCTTTAATATTTCATCACAATGAAAAAGATGCATCTCCCACTTGCACTAAAGACAACAACCTTGTCATTTAGTGCATAATGTACATAAGAACTATCTCTAAGATCAGTCCTCTTGGTATCGAATACCCATGCTACAAGTATCACGATCATGTTGTTGACGTGTCAGCGGTTTCGTCAGTGGGTCAGCGATATTATCGTCCGTATGTACTTTGTAAATCTTTACATCACCCATATCAATAGATTCTCTAGTGATCTACGAGTTCTACTATAACTACGCAATTTTTATGTTTCTTGAACCGGCTGCACAACAACTTGTGAAGCTTGTTCATATTCAATCTGATCACAAGTGCTTGGTTGAACTTCAGTAAGTTCTGGAACTCCATTAAGCTCCACTTGGCTTCCACTAGTTTTCCTAGAAAGAAACTATTTCAAGGAACAAACACTTGGTTCCCACTAGGAATGTAGAAGCAGTATCCTTTAGTTTCCTTAGGAATTAATAGCCATTTTGATCATCAACTTATTTTCGCTTAGCCACTAGGAATGTAGAAGTAGTATCCTTTAGTTTCCTTAGGGCTGCCAGTTTCATCATTCTGTCAAATAATTGGATAAATTTCGTCCAATTTCATGATGTGGCCTAATGGAGTTGGAACATTCTCTCTTCTCTGAGGGTAGAGTTGGAAAAAAATAGTCTAACCCAACTAATCTGGACCAGCCCTAGTCCAAAGACCCAGACCATCTTGGATCGGGCTGTCTGACCCGGAAAAAAAAAACAGAGCTTGGGTCACTCCCAAATTTTATACTATTTTTTGTACTCAAAATAATAGAAAATACAATAAAACAGTCAATAGAACCTCAAGGACAAAATAGTCTTCTCACATGGCCAATTTGGGATTTTAACCAATTAATTAGATAAATTTTAGCTCCCTAGCAATGTCCAAAAAAAATTAAAAACTTAACCCAATTTATACAAAAAAATGTTCTTATAAACCGTCGAAAGCGGTTATATTTTCTCTTTTTTTCTTCTTTTTGGGGAGAGGAAATATGGATGAGTGAAAACAAGTTTCGATCGTGGACAACGGTTGATCAATTTTCTTTTTCTTTATTTTTTTAGTGGATATGGATAATGGGGGTTTTTGCTTGGTTTGGATTAGTTTTTGTGTCATAGCACTAAAATAGACACGTTTTTTTTCTGAGATTCTGAAACTAGGCACAACGCATGGTTGAAATATGCATGCACTCTATGCGTTGTGCCTAGAGTGCATTGGATAATGGGGGTTTTTGCTTGGTTTGGATTAGTTTTTGTGTCATAGCACTAAAATAGACACGTTTTTTTTTCTGAGATTCTGAAACTAGGCACAACGCATGGTTGAAATATGCATGCACTCTATGCGTTGTGCCTAGCTAGTTTCAGAATCTCAGGGGAAAAAAACATGTATATTTCAGTGTTGTGATACAAAAACTAGTCCAAACCAAGCAAAAACTCGGATAATGGTAAATCTGTTTCCCTTTTGTTAGCGGTAGAAATTGACATTTAGTATCTCATTCTCTAACCCATTATTAAGAAATTGACATGTGTTAATTTTTTTAATTAAAATTTTATAATCTAAAAAAGATATTGAAACTAAAAATTTACGATACTAATGGAAAATGTTTGATTTGTTTTGAAATTAAAAAAAAAGACCTAATCCAATTAAAACAAAAATGTTCAAATGAACCGTGGAAAGCGGTTATGTTTGGTTTTTTGCTCTGTTTGGACCCATTTTTTTATGTCAGTACACTAAAATCGATAACTAAGCACAATGAATCACATTTTTTTTCGAATTTTCGTAACTAAGCACAATGAATCACATACATGCGTAGTTAATATAACAACGCAGGTCATCATGTGTTGTCTAGAACAACGCACAACCGGCATACGTAGCTCAATGAATAACACATGATAGTCATGCGTTGTGCTCCCAAACCCTTCACCTTGCATTTTTCTCACCAATCTTCATTCCTTTCACAAATTTTTTATATTCTCACCAAAAAAATCTTATTTTTCTCAACTTTTAAACCCTAATAATTTCTAAATCCCTAAACAACCCTCACTACAAGAAAACAGTTATTTAGCGACCGAATATACCGATCGATGAAATACCGACCGAACTGAAACTAAAAAAATATCGGTTGCTATTTCGTTGGCCATATCAGTCTCGTTGACCAAATTAAAACGACGTCGGTTTGTGCACCATTCCCGACTGAATGCCGACGGAAGCTAACGACTGAATACCAACGGAATCCTTAACGACCGAATACCGACAGAAGTAACGACGGAATACCGACGGTTCATTAATTCTAAATTCTAAATAACATAAGTGTTTAAGTACCCCAATTCGACATCGTTTGGTTATCTATACCGACCGAATACCGACGACATATTTAATGACGGAATACCGACGAATTGTAACGACAGATAACCGACGGAATACATAACGATGTATATTTTATCAAGTTATAGATGAAAGACATAAAACGACGTCATTTTGTTTCCGTTCACGACCGAATACCGACGGAATTTCACGACCGATTACCGACCGAATACATAACGGCGTATTAAAACGTAGCCATTTAAGCATTTTATTTCTCTAAAATAAAGAAAAGAAAAAATTCTTCTTCCTTCGCGTTTCATTTCGGTCAAAATCCCTGATCCCTTCTTCTTCCTTCTTCCCACCCCGCGACGTCCACCTCCAACCCGCCACCCCCACCTCCGATCAGGCCTCACCATCACATCCGTTTCTCTTTCCAATCGAGGCTGTTTCGGTAGTTACATAGTAAAAGTCAAAGTCAAGGTCAACAATGCTGACCTGTCGGTCGGTAATCCGTCGCTATATGGCAATCCAAATATTGGTCCCTAAATATGCCATCGGCTTTAGGTCGTTACATAGTCAAAGCCAAAGTTAACAATGTTGACCATTAAGGTCGGTAATCCGTCGCTATATGGCGACCCAATTATCGATAAATAATTAATCCGTCGGCATTCGGTCGTTAACGAGTCAAAGTCAAAATTCAACGATGTTGAATGTTTGGTCGGTAATCCGTTGCTATATGACGACCCAATTAGCGGTCGCTAATTATTCCGTCGGTAGTCGGTCGTTATTTGGCTTAGCGACGAAAAATACACGACCACGATGTTCAGTCGGTAATCGATCGCTAAACTAAGATTAGCGACGGATATGTCCGTCCCTGTTACACTGTTTTTTTTGTAGTGTTTAACCAACTATACACTCTAAACAATTTGCAATAAGCAAAAATAACTCAACTTCCATTCGTCGAATATTTTGTGAAATATATTTATATTATGAACATGTAAGGGAAAGAAACAAAATACTAATTTCATATAATTGCAAAAATTACGAATAAAATTTACTTGGGGAGAGGAAATATGAATGAATGAACATCGTTTATGCCCGTGTGTATTTTTATTCCTGTGTCAAACTACTTAGAATTTGACATGTAGACATTTCTTCCAATTATATACACATGGCAAATTGTGAATGGTTGAGATGTATTTGAATTTTTTTATCAGTTATGTTTTGAAAGAAAGGGTATTACGTGACATTATTTTTTGGGGAATTTTTTTTTACTTTTTTTTAATTTTTTTTTACATTAATGAATTCTACGAATTCCTCTTAATCTGTCTTTGTGGAATTCGTATTTCACCAAAGACAGATTCTACAAATCCGTATTTGATGAAAGATGGATTCGTAAAATCCGTCTTCCCTCCCTGAATTGGAAAAACTTTGCAACTTTCACATAGAAAACGTTATTAGAAAATGACCTTCCTAGACTACTAGAATTATTGGATAGAAATTGGCTAAAACCCAAATTGGGGGTAAATCTCTTATACCAATAGGGGGGTGAATAGTGTTAATTTGGGTTTTATCCAATTCCTATCCAAGAATTCTAGTAGCAAATCATTTTCCTAAAAAAAAAATGGTGCATTTGATGTTAAGGCCGAAAATATGCAACTAATAAACTAGTGTAACTAAGTATATCCTTAAAAAAATCCTATTAACTGTAACAAACCCTATTATACCCTAATAAATACTAACAAACCATAAGAATACTATTATAGCTCATTATGGACATCAAGGGTAAAAAAAGAAAGAAAAAAGGGTTTTCAATATTTTTTAGGGGTAATGTCATGAATGAAGGAGAGAAAAGTAAGTTTGGGATTGATTAGTTGGGGATTATTAAAGAATGCAGGATCACCTATGAGCTCTTTCTTAAATTTCTTCCATCTTTTCTCTTATATATAACTTTCTAAATACAACAAGAATATTGTATGGTTCTGTTATTAACTTCCCTTTTGTTCTCTCCCATCTAATGAGAATTGTTTTCTTCTATCAAAGACTTTATGCTTTTTGTGTCAACTACTAACAATTTGTCCCAAAATATTTTAAATGTTTCAGTTTTTTATATATCCTAAATTATTTATAATATTTTACAAATTAATGTATCTTTATTGTTATTTTTTCAGTCTTGACCCCATTTTATTTTGTCATATTAAATGTTTTTCAATCAAATAATATTGATAAAAACCTCAAATATAACAAGGAATGTAGTACTACTAATAACTATAGAAAATAAAATCTCCATTCTACCATACATGATCTCAGATACAAATCACCCCTCCATGCAATGAGATCTAATAATGCCCCTTGTTCTTATTTGTAATGGCAAGAAAAAATATATATATCAGGAGTCTATTTTGTACATACAAACCTTACAAATGCATACATTAATGCTTCATTTGTAGCATTAAGTGTTTGATCTACCAAAGTATGAAAAGTTGATACCTGTTCTACGTGGCCAGAAAGTGAAAGACATATTTTGTAAATCCGTCCTCGTTTGACATGACATTTAAATTATCACGTCAGACAAAAATGGATTTTTAAAATTTGTCTATTGTAAAACACGAATTCCATAATCTGTTGATGCTAAAAGAAACTTCTCCCCAAAAAACAATGTCACGTGATACCATTTCTTCCAAAACATGGTCATTATGATGAAAAACTCGATATATTTGGATTGGATTAAATTTGGTTTGGGTTCGAGACTCAAACCAAGATATAAACTCTCTTTGTATTGAGTCTGAAAATAAATTCCAAACTCTAATCCATTGAGAATTTGATTTGGATTTAAAACTAGTGTGAACCCAATCAATCATGCCCATGACCTCTGAAAACAGAGCAAGTTTTGGTTTCAGTAAGATCCCATTAGAGATTAACACAGCTTATATAAAAACTCCGTGGAAAGAATTTGATTTGGATTTAAAACTAGTGTGAACCCAATCAATCATGCCCATGACCTCTGAAAACAGAGCAAGTTTTGGTTTCAGTAAGATCCCATTAGAGATTAACACAGCTTATATAAAAACTCCGTGGATATCCTCTTAAATCATACTCAAACGAGCAGAGCAGCTTATAACATTTTAGCATGATTTTGAGTTTGCTAGGGTTGGATCTCAATCTGAAATCTTGATCTCGTCTTCGACTAGTCTCAAACCCTGAAGAAGAAAATAATATAATTGGAGAAAAATAATTCTTTGTATTGATTTTAAAACATACATTTGCTATCATATTTATACAAGAGAACATGTACTAACATTTGTACTATACAAATTAATCTAGTACTAAATCAAAACAAGCCTTAGAAGTAGAATTACTTGAGGGAAAAGGGATTTTTGTTTGTTTAGCCAATGGACATATAGAGCAATATTCAGCATGTTTAGCAATAATATGAGAATCAATTTGTTGTGCTAATTTTAGTCTAGGAAAAGAGAGATGCCCTAAATGAAAATGCCATAACAAATCATCAGAGAAAATTGCGCCCTTATTCATAGGAGAAATAATGTTTGAAACAAATGAAGGGGAAAAACAAGAAGATGGATGCAAAATATAAAGGCCATTATCAAGCTTAACTAATCCAATTGTCTTCTGTTTCACAAGATCCTAAATGAAACAAGAGTTAGCAATGAAAAAGACAAAAAGATTTGGATACTGAAGAAGTTGGCCTAAAGATAGTAAATTAAACGAAAACGTGGGAGCATAGAGTACATTAGTCAATTTTATATGAGTAGCTAGGGTGAAATCACCATTGGGCAAACGAATAGGAGTATAAGGGAGTGCATGATAATTAGAGAAAACATGCAGAGATGAAGAAATATGATGAGTTGCCCCGGAATCAATAATCCATTGCATAGTATGTAACTTATTACCTGGAGTCGAACCAAGATTTGAAGAAGCCGGTTGAAAAGCAGCATGCAACGCCACTGGAGTGGAAGCATTTGCATCATTTGCTTGGATAGTAACATGAACAGCAGTATTTCCGAAGATAGAAACTTGATACGTCGATGACTGGGAAAAACGCCCTTTGCTGCGATAGCCTGCCGTGAAACCGTGCTTCTGATAGCACGTATCATGAGTATGACCCTGTTTTCCACAAAAAATGCAGACTAGATGTTTCCTAGTAATGAAAGACATGTATAGAGTTTGAGGAAAGTTGTTGTGATAGTGTATTCCGATAGACGAAGGAAGATTCAAAGGATTGAGAAACTGGAAAATTCCTAGACTAAAGGATACCAAACGGGATATTTGAGAATATTAAAATATTAATGAATGAACGTGATTGAAAGATATTTGAGAATATTAAAATATGCTAGAACATGGATCAAATTTAGCAAATGTAGGAAAGCATGATTTAGAATCCCGCAGAATGAGGCGGAATTCAAAAGGAAGAAATGTTTTTTTTTAATTTAAAAAAAAAAAAACTGATAAGTAAAGAGAGATTGTAGGAAAGATTGAGAATGAAAGAAACGTGTGATTATTTAGAAAACGGAAGAGGAGAATTAGAAGAAAAAAAATATTATGAAAGATGATTAGAGATATGCTCTGATACCGTGAAAAAGAAAATATTATAATTGGAGAAAAATAATTCTTTGTATTGATTTTAAAATATACATTTGCTATCATATTTATACAAGGGAATATGTACTAACATTTGTACTATACGAATTAATCTAGTATAATGTAGTACAAGGTAATCAATTAGCATAACTAGGTTGTGGATTATGATCTAATGTGGATGGTATATTTGTAACAAACTCAAAGCAAATTCTAGGTGATTTAATACTTCAAGTTTCATTTTTAAACTCAATCCAAAGAGAGTTTAAACTTAATCTCAAAACCAAATTCAGGTCATACTCAATCCAAGCCAACCCTTTATACCCGCAGAGAACTAGTAAATCAGATTTATACACCATACAAAAAAAAAAAGAAGCATAGATGCATCCTAACCAGTATAAGATAAATAGAAAACCAGAAATAAAAACTTTAAAAAGCTTTTTTCTAACTAGAAGATGCCAATATAACCATTGATAGAAATTGACCATACGAAAGCAGTACCAGATTCAGCCAAAACAGAGGAATTAACCTACTATTTATCAATTGCAAAAACCACTTCCTAACAAAAGCATTAAGTTCATAAGCAAAATATGTTTTTTACCATAATGACAATAAAACCCTCAGAGAGTCAGAGATGCATTCCACGCATAAGCATCTCCACCATACGGTCCAAATCTTGAGAAACAAAGAAGAACTTATCTTTGTCTTGATAACTGGGATCACTATCGTTATTGCTGAGTAGTTGTGAATAGGTGAGTGAGCTCATGTGGTGGGAGTTAAAAAAATCTTTTGTCCTCTGTCACGTTTTCTGTCGCCACGAATAAATAATTGTCACGTGTTCAGTGTTCACGTTTCAACTACGAGTTCAACTATTTTTTTAACTTATAAATTTTTTAATTAAAAATTAACACGTGTCAATTTTTTATTAGCGGCAAAGGGAATGGGACACCGGTACAGAAGAATGCGATAGAAATATTAGAAATTTCAAGTATTTAACTTCGTGATCCACGATATATCCATTTAGGATGTATTTTTGTGACTAAAGTGTGACTGTTAAAAGAGCAGTAAAAATCATATTGATATATGGATAAGGTTAATTAGTTGATTACATGGATCTCTCAGTTGCAAGATCTTCATCATCTCATCCTATCCCAACTGCCAGACCTTGGACTTGGTCTTTTTTTATTTTCAGAACTCTTCTTGTTACTTTTGTTTTTTAGGGAGAAATGTGGTTTATTATTAGGAGATTTCATGTTTGCTTGAAAGAAAAATTCATGTAGTATATGTAATAGGAGAAAATATGGTGGGTTTCCAAACTATTGAATGGAGGCTCGGTGCATGATTTCTTCTTGTTGCTCAAAATAACCAAGTCATGCATTGTTAGAAAACTAATGCTCCCTCCATTTACCAACAATAGTGATGGCAAGTGGTTCCAAATTTACTCTCAAGTGGTTTGGTAAAGCCGAGGTCATGAGTTCGAATCTTGGTAGTGACGGATCCAGGAAAAAATTTCACTGGGGTCATTTGATATACACCACAATTCACTGCGATTATTTATATATTTATAATCTAAATGGAGTAAAATATATCATATATAATTTAAAAAAATCACTGGGGTCATTTGATATATACAACAATTCACTGGGGTCATTTATACATTTATTTTCTAAATGGAGTAAAATATATCATATATAATTAAATTTTTTTTTCACTGGGGTCATTTGACCCCAGTAGCTACCACTTGCATCCGTCACTGAATCTTGGCTGGTGCTATTGGCTTCTAGTAATTATATTTGCCCCTTGTTGGTGCTACTTTGACGGGCTTCAGTTAAGTCTAATATGTTCGCTGATGAATACGAAAGCCCTCTACATGAGGTAGCGGGGAGGTGTTGGTAACCATCACTTGCACGTTCTCTTTTATTCGCAAAAAAAAACAAAATGCTACCTCCATTTATTAATATAAAACTTTTAAGACAGGTAGCGAAAATTAAAAAAACAAAAAATAATGTATTTTATTAGTCAAAGTATCAATATTATTTTTCTTAAATACAACTTGTATATCACTAATTTTATTTAAAAGAGTAACATTAATATTTTAATTAAAAAATATTTTAATTTTATTCCTGAAAGTTTTATATTAAGGAATGAAGGTAGTAACAAATTTTACACTTTTCTTTCTGTTTCCCTGGTGAACAATTCTGGACCGTACTAGAAATGATTTTTATTTTTATTTTTTTTAAAGCCAAATTTAAACGGAAAGAAGCATAATGGCATTGGCGAAGAATACTATGGGCTTCCTGGAATTATATATTTTGTTTATGTACTGGGCCAATAAGAATTCTTAATATCGGCCCAGAAGAAATTTTGAGGTCCAAAAAAGTTAGCCAAACTTATACGGATCTATTCCTTGATAAATCAAAAAAAAATTATTGTCAAGAATGGGATTCGAACCCATGCCCTTTCGGACCAGTACCTGAAACTGGCGCCTTAGACCAACTCGGCCATCTTGACTTTGTCTTAAATTTGTTACGACAATATATTAATCAATAGTAATATGTTAGTTTATTTTTAATTATACATCAAACTAAATATTTTTTTTTATTTCTTTTATTGTTACTAAAATACTATATTTTTTCTTCAAAAAGTAAAAGACTATTTATTATATATGAAAAGTTAAATAGTACTCACTACATGTTAAGGTATTTAGTATCCTTGTGGTTTTTTTTATTTTAAAAACAAGTATCCCATTGGCACACGGAAAACTCTGTAGTAAAAGAGTGTCATAGATGATTCTAACCTCCTTTTGGTTCAAATAATAAAAAATCATAAGTCCCAAAGTTGGGTAGTAGGAGCTTGAAGAATGTCACAAAGTTGGGTAGTAGGAGCTTGAAGAATATTACAAATTATCATATTAGTGCATCATTCGCATCTTTTAATGAATGAAATTCAAGATCCTTTCTTATATTCTTAAAAGGGAAAGGGATAACCTCATAAGGTGCAAGTTAGGGGTAGAATTAAGTATTTATTGTAAGATTTGATGAGCTAAGTGGAAAAAGTATAATAGCTATTTCAAGGCAAAAAGAATGGGGCAATTGCAAGAGTATTATTGTGAGTCCTTTTGTAAACTCTTGAATGATCTTTGTTACCTACTACCATTCTCTTAAATATTGGCGCATGCAGTGACAAAGTCAGGAATTATATTTTGGGGGCGAAAATTTGCAACAGTATGCCGATTTACTTATAAAAATTGCAAAAAAAAAAAATCTTTGGGGCGAACTTGATAAAAAATTCCGAACTACATAACAAAATTACTATATCTAGTACTCCCTCCATATCTAAATAGCTTTAACATTTAGACTTTTCAATTTTATCCAAAATACTTCTAACATTTAGAATATCAATATATAATAAAGATTTTGTTTCCAATATTACCCTTCTACAATCACAGCTCCCTTGTCCAAATTGTCCAAATTCCAAAACTGAAGTGAAGACCATTAACTACTGTAAGACTTCTTCTCAATTGTAATATTAAATGAGTTCATTTTAGTAATTACTCCAACCACTGCTCAAGGCTTTACGGGAAAGGAATATAATTTATACTTCAAATGCAATATGAGTAGTTAAAATATAGGTTTTGTTATCATATCAAACGCAATGTGAAAAAGGAACATTGAGCATCATATTCCAATCACAGTAGCAATCCGAGATGAGAATTGCTAATGAGCAATCCAAGATGTACATGCTTGAAACTCGTTTAAAAACTGTGATAGATTAATAAAATTTGTTCGAAGAGAACGAATAGGGAGTAAACAATGATTAAATAGTGTAAAATTTAAAATACAAGGTAAAGTTTCACAAGTATCATCATCATCTGAATTTAAAGTATGGTTTACATCGAGAGGGAAAATATTTGATGAAAGATTATGATCGGTGTTTTGACTGTTTTCGGTTGTTTCAACATAGAGATCAATTTCAACAAAATTTAACCGATAGTCTTGAGTCGAAGCCATAAGAATATAGTTAATTTTTCTTAATCGTTCATTAGCAAGAGACACCTTAAATAAAAAAATAAAAAAAAATGGTGGGAATATTAAATATGAATTCTTTAAAAAAATTTAAATCCATACTAAAAGAAATCGGCGCCAATTGAACCAAATGAAAAGCTATCCAAATAGGCATTACTTCAAATTCCAGTGAAGTCAAATTGTGGATATGGTTCAAAACAAAAATGATGAAAGAGAATTTGTATATTTCCAATAGAGTATGATAACTAAGAGGAAATTATAGTTATTTAATAGGAGAGTTGTAAAATTGATAACTTCTCTTTGATAGGATAAATAAAGGGTAAAATAGGCATTTTGTTTCAATTTTGATTTTTTTTTTTGGTACCAAGTTTCAATTTTGATTGACTTCATCAAATTATTAATCTTAGTGAAAAACTCAAATGTTAAAGCTATTTAGATATGGAGGGAGTAGTATTTTTAAAAATATCGGGGGGCGACTGCCCCTAGAATCGTCCCTAGGCGCATGTATTGATTGTCACATTTCTTAGAAAGATTCGTCAAAAACTAAACAGCTTAAAAGTTGTAGCAAACGATAGTTCGAATCTGGTGCCAAATGGATATTCTGTTCGCAGGTGTAAAGATAATATCGACAGTTCATTTTCAATTTAATTATTAAGAGAAAATAGATAAACAACTATTATTCGACAAGTTGTGAAGGGTTAGTTGTTCACCGCAATTGAAGAACATTTTTCATTCGACTTGAAACTCAATCGTCAGATCAGATCATTCGAAGATTGATATTGTGTTTCACACATATAAAAAGAACATTGTTATGCACGGGATCCAAAATCAACACACGCTTGGTGATTCAATACTTTTTCCTAATGCGGATAAGTATGAACTCAATTCAATAATTGTAGTAAATGATTTTTCCTTGAAAATTTTGCAACCTTGATATTATATTGTTCCTAGGATGTGTTAAATTAAGGTATCAAAGGACTGAGAGGGAGGCAGCGAATTTTGTTTTGTTTAACCAAAACCAAACAAGTGCAATTTCATATAGAAAATTGCATTAGCTCTTTGCTAAATTATCTTAGGGTGCGTATTTTAGAATTGGAATTCCATAAAATTAGAATTATATTCAATTCTATGGATTTTCAAAAATTAGAATCTTATGAAATTCCAATTTCAAATAATTGAATTCCTTTGTTAGATAAAACTATGGAATTGGTATGGAATTCAATTCTAATTCTAATTTATTTGTTTGAAACACCAAAAAAATTCACATAATTAAAAATAAAATAAACAAAATGTCTCTAGTGTGAAAAGATTAATATTCCCCTAATACAAATAATCGAAGTACTTTTAAAGTAAAATGATACAAATATCCTTACTTTAACATGGCAGAAATATTTTGAGTTGAAAAATTAAAAGAATATTTATATTGCTGAAGAAAATCTTTCTAGTATGAATTGAAGAAATACTATTGAAAAATGAAAATATCTTTGATGGAAAAAGATAAGGGAAATTGGTCTGTTTGGTCCTCAAAGTATTTTTGAAATTATCGAGTCGTCCCCAATGTTTTTTGACTTCTTAAATAGTCCTCATTGTAATTGCGCGCTTCCCATATTGTCCTTTCACCACCAAACTGTGCGGATTCCGGCCAATTACGACCACGTGCGTGTCACGTGAGTTTGCTAGAAGGGCAAATTTGTCCAAAAAAATACATTCCCCCATCCCACCAATCTTTTCCTACCTTCATCTTCTTCCTTCTTCTTCTTCTTTAGAAAACCCTACGCAGCAGGCCAAAATGAAAATGGGGAGGCAAGAACCCAACAAATTTTTTCGGGCAAATTATGGTAGTGGATTAGGAGGAGGTGGAGGTCTAAGAGGAAGGGCAGGTCATGGTGGTAGTGCTGGTGGAGGTGCAGGAGGAGGTGGTGGTGCTAGTGGAGGTGGTGGCGTTGGCGGTGGTGTTGGTGGAGGATTTGGAGCAAGTGGAGGTGTAGGTGGAGAACTTGGTGGAGCAGGTGACGGTGGAGATGGTCTTGGAGGAGGCCATGGTGGAGGGTTTGGAGCAGGTGGAGGTGTAGGAGGTGGTGCAGGGGGAGGACTTGGTGGACTTGGAGGAGGTGGTGGAGGCCATAGTAGACTTGGAGGAGGTGGTGGAGGTAGGAGAAGATTGGTGGGATGGGGGTGTATTTTTCGGACAAATTTGCCCCTCTAGCAAACTCAGGTAACATGCACATGGTCGTAATTGGCCGGAATCCGTCCAGTTTGGTGGTGAAAGGACAATATGGGAAGCGCGCAATTACAATGAGGACTACTTAGGAAGTCAAAAAACATTGGGGACGACTCGATAATTTCGAAAATACTTTGAAGACCAAACAGACCAATTTCCCAAAAGATAAAAATAGACGAAAATACCTCTTCTAATTATTGCACGCGGCTAGGGCATGACAAGATCTGACCGAAAACCCCCGTGGTTGGTGTTGTTGTTTTGTGCAAAGGTTATTATTATAATTTTGCACTAACGTTATTTTTCGCATCGTAGTAAGGGTAGTTTGTAATTTAAGCTCAAAACATTAGCTATTTTAAATTAAGGGTACTTCAGTCATTTTGTATTTGATCATTTTACACTAAGGGTAATTTGGTCATTTTATATATTTATTTATGAGAGAGATAATATTTGTATGTATGATATATTTATAACATACAATAAATCTTGTGGAATTGGAATTCAAATTCTTTGATTATAAAATGTAATTGATTTTGTGGAATTGAGGGGTTGGAATTTAGGAGAATTAGAATTTCAAATCCAATCCCATAATTTTGTTGACAGCTAAAAAAGAAAATTGGAATTGGGAAACCAATTCCAATTTTAAAGCTCCAATTCCATGGAAACAAACACACTTTTAATATATTTGACAAGAATTACTTAGGGAAGATGTGGAAAATCTCATTGGAGTGTAAAATTAAAAGGAAATATTTCTTTATTCCAGTCAACTATTATGAATTTCAAAATTTTGGAACTAATTTTATAAGAGGCCATGCATATAGGAAATCTCACATATTCTACTGTTGCGAAGTTAAGACTGTTTTTTTTTTTATATAACAAAAAGTGGAAGTATACGATTGTAATCCATCGTCACACATCTTTACTCATTGTTTGCAATGCCATTTTGTGCATTTCAGTCGAGATATATTTGTGATTGAAATCCAATATTTGTTTCACCTAAGAGCGCTAGATTCATCTTTTTGAAGTGAATGTCACAAAAAAATCTTGAAACATTTTCCTCTTCTTTTCCTTTGATGTTACAACAAAACTTTACACGGAATAACAATTCATGCAAATTGGTGGAAGGGTTGGTAACATAGAATTAAAACAAGTGTTAGTACATTGGTACAAGACCTGTTGGTGTAGCTGTGTAGGAATCATCCTCCACAAAATTTAACCAAAATAAGCAAAAAGGGCTTATTCATTTTCTTTCATTTTTCACAATGAACTCCGAAAATTCCATATAATAATTCTCTAATATATTCTTAATCCAATATTTTGATATTTCCACTAATTCAACCGGAGATCAAACCATTCTAAGCCATTGTTTGGTAGGAGGGAAAAATGTAGGGGAGGGAGAAAGTAAACGGGGAGGTATTTAAGTAAAAAAAAAATTTGTTCGGTAGGAGGAGGAGAGAATGGGAAGTAAATCATCCCCTCCAAAATTCTAAGCGTTTAGAAGTATTCTTCTAACTTCTTTATTTTTTTCAAGGATATAATAGTCATTTTAATATACATAGTAAAAAATTAATTGTGATTTACTATCTATGGGTAACAAACGAAATGGATGTAAATGGTTTTACTAAATGATGTCACTCCCCCTTCTTTTTTCTTCCCTTCCCCTTCACATACCAAACAAGCTAAATTTGGGGGAGTTTTTGAAAAATATTAAGAGACGGATTTAAAAATTAATTAAAAATATACATATATATACAAAAAACTAAGAAAGGGTGGGGAAAGGTGAGAAATGATGTGCTAGGATGAGATGGCGACAACACTTCTCCCGCCCTAGCTGCGGGGCCAAAGTTTACGCTAGTCCCGACTCCAATCCCCACATATATCAGACTTTGGTTAAGGAGTTAATAAGATTTTTTATCACTACCGTTCAGATATGTATGAGTTATTGAATCGCTTGATCAAACCGTTCAGATATAGTTATTTAGGGAAGATTGTTCCCAGTAACTGTAAAAGAACAATCGTTATGGATCAAATACAGTATGGGCCTTCTACTTAAGAGATAAGATGTATCAAATTTATATGCACGATGTCGATAGAAAAAGTCTATCGACATCATAATCAGACTACCTAAATTGGAGATTTTCTTACCCAACCTAGACGGATCCAAAAGTTAGACAGTACATTTGTCATCCCTACCTAAATCGGGTGTCTAGATTCAAAATATAATTTAAAAAGCACCCTAAAAATATTCTTTACATTGATATATTCTTTATTTATGATACATTAATTAATAATCTCTAAATTAATAATAAAATTTTATAGTCCTGAAATTATTAATTTATAGAGGTTAGATAACTATTTCTAAGTCTTTAAGCTCTCTCTAGTATATCAATGATATTATTACACGTATTAGATAATATCATAGGTGCACCAATGACATTAGGCTAGAGAACTGATTCTAAATCTTCTAGTATTCTCTAACACTAATGGTGCTAATATACGTATAATAATACTCTCTCCATTTCTTAATATAAGACTTTCATTACATGTTGCAAAAATTAAGGAAGTAAAAAATAAGATATTTTGTTAGTTAAAATATCAATATTTCTCTCTTAAATATAACTTGTATATCACTAATTTTATTTAAGAGAGTAATATTGATATTTTTATTTTAAAAAATCTTAATTTTAGCAACATATAATGAAAGTTTTATTTATATTAAGGTTATGTAAGAGTTAATCACCATTTATGCTCCTCAGCTATGTTTAAAAAACAACTGTTAACCCTCATAAATTTTAGGTGTTGTAAATGTCCCCAACTATTTATGGGGTGCCATTAGAGCCCAAAAGTGGCGGAATCCGGCGAGAGGGGGTGGCGTTGCACATGTGCAATTCGATGGGCAATTTTGTCCATTCAATTTTTTAATTAAAAAAAACAAAAAAACTCTCTTCCAACTTGGCCCATTCCCCATTAAAATCCGACCCGATCGCTTTAGGGCGAATTAATATCTTCAGTTAATTATTCAAAGACTTCAATTCATTTGCATCAAAGACCATATGCATGATTGTATGTATTTATGCACTTCAAATGCCTATCAATTTTTTTCCTTGTTGTTCATCCTTTATTCATTAATGGACTAGTTTGGAAATATTAACCTAACTAACTTGTATTGGGGATGGGAAGGCCGGAAGGGAATTAAAATCCTACAATACATGATCGAGGACGATTTTGCACCTAGAATTGAAACATTTCTAATGACGAACGCGAAGACGAAGTCACCGATGAAGAACTGCCGCCAGAAGAGGAACCTGAAGACGCCGAGGATGATGAAATTGCTTCCGATGATGACGATTGGTGGCCCCCAGCTTTTTGTGTATGTCGTGGTTCTTCTTCATTATCGTTGTTCTGATGTTGTTGTTGTTGTTCCCTGTCTTCACCAAATAAGTTCATTGCTTGCTCTACAAAGTCCATTTTTGTTCTTTTTAAGGTTTTTTTTGGCAGTGACGACGATGAATCTGAAACTTTAAACCTAATTCTAACTTGAGTCCAAATAAATTCATTTTTTTAGAAGCTCCAAAATGGACGTTTTTCTTTTAATTGGGGATTTTTCTTGGGAATTTGTTTAATAAGGAGGCTTTGATTGTGTTAGAATTGAGTTTCTTAGGAAGAAAGATGAAGGGGTCGGGCGGGTCGGGATTGGCCAAATTGGGGGAGAGTTTTTATTTTATTTTTTTAATTAAAAAGTTAAATAGACAAAATTGCCCTTCGAATTACACGTGTCGACATGTGTAACGCCGCCCCCTCTCGTCGGATTCCGCCGCTTTTGGGCACTAATGGCACTCCATAAATAGTTGGGGACATTTATAGCACCTAATATTTCTGAGTGGTAACAATTGCTTTTAAAACATAGCTGAGGAGAATAAATAATTATTAACTCTTTAAGTAATAGAGATGAAAAAGAATAAACTTACTTTGCCAGTTTGGGCTTTACGTGGCCCATTATAAAACATAGGCCCAATTAAAGCAGCCGAATAGTAGATTGAAGATGAAATGTTCAAATCTGTCTTCTTTCTATTTTTCGTCTCTCATGAGTCTCTACTCTCTCTCGGTAAAATAGCCAATTTGGTCCTATATGTATTTTACAACTTCCACATATGTCCTGTTCGATTAATTTTATACAAATTAGTCACGTATGTATTTTTGACCTGCCATATTAGTCCTTCCGTCATTTTTTTTTGAAAGAACCCAGTTAAATCACTCACGTGCGGTTCATGTGCCTCGGTTTGCAGGGGTAATTTAGGGCATCTACCTTATTTCCCTCCAAAAACACCCAACTCTCTGGTTTCCCAAATCATTTCACCCAATTTACCTTTTCTATCTAGAGTTTTTTACCCCTTTCTGTATTCCTAACTCGATCAAACTTCCCAATTTCTGCTATTGTACTCGCAAGAGGTTGAAGCTTCATCAAGAGAATGAGTCTTTCCATGACAATACGGGCTCCTGGAGCAGAACCTGTTGTATACGGTATGTTCTATTATTTTTAAATGCTTTGAATATTTAGTTTTGAATGCATATTTTAGTGTTTTTTTGTCGATTGGGAGTGTGTAGTGGGGTAATTTGGTTAAAATAATGCTAGAAGTTTATTGTACAGTGATTTTGATTTTTTTTAAAATTTTCACGCAGATGGGTCTGGAGAATTTACGATTAAAGTGAACCATGGTGATAGTATTGTTGAAGTAGGTGGATTGAAACGTTATGAGGCTGGTCAGGTTACCTATTTTGAGCATGCAACAAAGGAGTATATTTCTATGGTTTGCTTAGACAAAATGGCTTATTTACTATGGTATATGACTTATATGGGGTTTTCTTTTGGAGGGTTTCTGATCTGTTTGGTGATGGTGGATGAAAATTCATATGTTGTGAGAAAGATGTAATGGAGATGGCAGGTTATGCAGAGAAAACTGAGTATGTTGAATTTTTTTTTAAACATGTAGAGGGTGCTCCTGAATTTGCATTCATAAAGTACTTAGACGTGGAAGATGAAGTATTGCCTGGTGATGTGTTGCTACTTGAGGGTCAAGTGTTGAAAGAAATACCTACAAACAATGAGGAAGGTGAGGTTGTAGGGCAGAATGTTGTGATTGGGGAGAATGAAAGAGAGCAGGCTGAAATTCTTGAGATTCCAACAGACTTTTGCCAAACTCCAATTAATAAAGATGCTGGAACACCAAGTAGTACTAAGAGTACAAAGAAAAAAAGTGTTGCAAAACTCACATTGTAATTTTGACAACCCCAAAACAGTCTACCAAGATTCCTACTTGTCTTAGAGGTCTTCAGGATAGCTTCTTTACCACAGCTACACTTGATTCGAGAATTAATGGAGACAGATGAAGGAGACATTTTGAGTTTATTTCCAAGAACCCTAGTTTTGTTTTCTTCTATTTGAGAGAGAGAAATGGTGGCACATTGTATTTATAGAGTGTTTTTGGAGGGAAATAAGGTAGATGCCCTAAATTACCCTTGCAAATTAAGGCACATGAACAACATGTGAGTGATTTAACTGGGTTCTGTCAAAAAAATTGACTGAAGGACTAATATGGCAGGTCGAAAATACATACGTGACTAATTTGTATAAAATTAATCGAACAGGACATATGTGGAAGTTGTAAAATACATATAGGACCAAATTGGCTAATTGCCACTCTCTCTCTCTCTCTCCCCTCTCGAATCCTGAATTTTCAAACCTAACCCTATATTCTCATACAAAATCAACAATCTGAGAAAAAACATAATTTCCATTCCCACCAGGTTTTTCTGTTCTTCTATGATCTGCATTTCGAAACGATTCTTGATTTGATCAAAAGAAGTCCAGAGACTCAAAAATATATAATAGTTTGAAGAATTAGATATTTCTCGCAAAACCTTCTTTTGATCTTTACTAGATATTTATCCTAATTTCATTGTTTTGACTTGGAA
Source organism: Vinca minor (assembly GCA_026122235.1). Lineage (NCBI taxonomy): Eukaryota > Viridiplantae > Streptophyta > Magnoliopsida > Gentianales > Apocynaceae > Vinca > Vinca minor. The sequence goes on from JAOCZM010000120.1 coordinate 2,101,111, forward strand.
AAATTCAGTTTTCAGCTGCTTGATATTTAATTGATTTTTTTTTAAAGAACCTGTGATGGTTTTTCTTTGGCATTTGTATATTTTGAATCTTTAATATTGTCAAGTTTGAATCCATGAGGTTATTCTTTTTGTCTGATGATGTAAGATGTCTCAATAGTTTTGAAAAATTAATACTTCCTCCATTTCTTAATACAAGTTGTTAATATAAGTCTGTTGATGTAAGCGGACTCAGTATTTAAGAGAGTATTATTGATATTTTGACTAACAAAGTACCTTGATTTTTGCTTCCTTCATCTGCGCTACATGTCCTAAACAACTTAATGGAGGTAGTATAGTATTTTGTAGTCTGGAAAATGTAAAATGGCACACTAAAGAGTTTGTCGGTAAACTGGGGTTTGAATTGTATATGATGAATAGCATGTATAAGATATGTATAAACCGATTCATGCTACATCAGCAGTTTTGGTGTATGTCTTACACATGGTTGCGTTTCTACCAGAAAAGTTAGGGTGCTGCTGAGGCCTATTTTTTTCCAGCATGTGGTGATGCATTATCAGTCGATGGATTCGCTCAATCCTACGGTTAAGTATTTAAATAGTTGAATAGCTATTCAAACTAGGTAAATAGTTGTTTACCAATCGTTAGATTGAGGATCAACAGTCTAAATTGTGTCACCATGGGCGGAGAAAAGTAGGTCTTAGCACTGTATCCGGATCTCTTTTCTACAGCTCTTGTGAAAATTTGTAGAAATGTACTAGGATTTACAGAGATTGTAATTTAACTATGTGGGTCCCATTTGCTAGATAAGTGTCTTTCTCATATCATATGTACTAAGGTTGGAAACTGTGGTCGCATTGTAGTTGATTATGATGGAAAGCTTCAAGAATCCTCTTCCAGTTTATCATGATGTTAATGAATTCAATATTGCTGATTTGGCTTGGAATGGTTTCTGTTAAAATTTGTGAATTTTTTTCTTGTATTCATTTATGTTAAACGGTGATAGTGAAAAACTTTTGGTGGTGGATGGAGTTTGATTTTAATGGACGGAAGACTTAAAATAATAAGGGAAAAAGGTATAGATTTTTTTCTTATGCATGTTTAGAAATAAGTCAAATGTTAGCAATGACTAAATAGTTGGATGCTATTCTGAGCTAGATTTACAGAAAAGTCGACATAGGTGGATTTACATGGAAGTATCAGTAGTAAAGTCTAGGAATGCAGGATGTTGCTAGAAACTTTACTTCCAGAAGCTTTACTTCTAGGATTTACATGGAAGTATCAGTACTTGGATGCTCCGCCATGAGATTATGGATTTATACCTTTCAAAGTTAAGGTCTCGTCTTGCATTCCATTTTTTTTAAGCAAAAAGTTAATTAAAATTATAAATGACTCTAGTCTTGGGTGTCCCTGGTGAAAGAGGGTAAGGGATATTTGGTGGTAAAAAGGACTTTAGCTGCCATGATTCATTGAGTCAAAGTCTGATATTTAGATGCAACACTTGGGTGGTAACCCACCGAAGATTAGTTGGAAAGAGCCAGGAAAAGGAAAAAGAACAAGAAGAATTAAGATATTGTGCTTGTATTGCATATTTCTTCACTTAAGGCACCATGGTGGACCAAAAAAATTACTTTTTATCTTGACCGTTTTAGTGATGGATTCTTTAATCTGGTTTATTTATTTAATGGTGAAGGAAATGAAATACAACATAAAGCTAAGAATATAGATATACAACTTTGGGGGAAAATACTTAGGATAAAAGAAATATATGCTTTTGAATTAGAAGGAAATGATATAATATTAGGAATAAATTGGTTACATGATTATTTGCAAGTAAGAATAGAAAGAAAAAATTTAGTAATAACAACCCCATGTAAACATAATATACCAGCCTTAAAGGTAAAAAACAAAGAGAGAATTCCAAAAGAATGGCAAAAAGGAGATAGTAAAATAACACAACATATGCATAATAAAACAACCATAGATAATATTATTTTATATAATATAATTGATAAATTAACACCTATAAAAGAAAAATTAGAAGAACTATCTTCAGAAGATCCCTTAAAAAACTGGGAAAAACATGGTAATTATGTAGAAATAAAACTCATAGGAGAAAATACTATTGTATATCAGAAACCCTTAAAGCATATACCAAGTGATGTAGAAGAATTTAAAAAGCATATTCCTGAGTTATTAGAAAATGATTATATTAGAGAATCTAATTCAAAACACAGTAGTCCAGCATTTATTGTAAACAAACACTCAGAACAAAAAAGAGGAAAAAGTAGGATTGTTATAGATTATAGAAATCTAAATGCTAAAACACAAATATATAATTACCCTTTACCCAATAAAGTGATTAAATTAAAACAAATATCTGGATATAATTGGTTTAGTAAATTTGATTGTAAATCAGGATTTTACCATTTAAAATTAACAGAAGAATCTAAATCATTGACTGCATTTACTATACCTAATGGATTTTATGAATGGAATGTTTTACCTTTTGGATATAAAAATGCTCCAGGAAGGTTTCAGGCATTTATGGATAAATTATTTAAAGATTTAGATAATTGTGTAATATATATTGATGACATTTTATTATATTCTCATACTTATAATGAACATATTGAATTACTAGAAAGATTTATAATATATGTAGAAAAATCAGGTTTGAGCCTAAGTAAAAAGAAAGCAGAAATTATGAAAAATCAAATAGAATTTCTAGGAATAGAAATAGATAAGAGTGGTATTAAAATGCAAAACCATATAGTCAGTAAGATATTAGATTTAACAAAGGAAATAGATACTAAGAAAAAATTACAGTCATTTTTAGGACTTATTAATCAAGTTAGAGAATATATTCCGCATTTATCTACATATTTAGTATCATTTCAGAAGAAATTAAGAAAAGATATAGAATTTACTTGGACAAAATTATAAGATGTAGAAAAAATTAAGGAAATAAAAGAGTTATGTAAGAATTTACCAAAATTAGAATTTCTAGACGAAAATAGGAATTTCAAATATATAATAGAATCAGATGCAAGTGAAAAAAGATATGGTGGAATATTAAAATATAACTATGAAAATGAAAAAATTGAACATATTTGTAGATATTATTCTGGAACATTTAAAGATAACGAACAAAAATGGGAAATCAAAAGGAAAGAACTATTAGCTGTATTAAAAGCAATTTTATATTTTGAAATATATGTTGTTCATACTAGATTTATATTAAGGACTGATAATACATAGGTAAAATATTGGCTACAAAGTAAATTAAATGATTCTATAACACAAAAAGAAATACGTTGGTAATAAAAATAAATGAATTTGATTATGATTGTAAAGTAATTAGAACTAATAAGAATGTTTTTGCAGACTATTTCTCTAGAAATCCCTGAAAGAAAAGAACCAGATATCCAGAAATATTGGGAAAGATATTACAAAAATTAGAAAAAAAGGAGATACAAATATCTATGCAAGAACAGAAGATATCTGATTTAATGGCTGAAAAGAAAGAGCTAGTGGCAGAGCTAAGCAGGGATGAGTTAACCCATAATGAATATGAGATAAAAGAAAAAAAATTTATTCTCAGAAGAGTGGGACAGCTAACAATTTTTTTTTAATATTTTAGGAACTAGCAAAAATGCTGCAGGCATCATCAAAAGCAGAGCATATAATATAAATAATGTATATCCTGAAAATAAACCTATACTTATAAAACCAGCCATATTTATCCCACCACAAGTAAATACTTATTCTCAAAGCCTGTTAGTTGAAAAACAAAATTTTAACCATATAGCCCTGAGATATATACAGAATGCCAAAACAGTTATTGATTTCTTAAATACAAAACCAACTCAGTTACCAATAGAACAAGTTTTTTCTAAAGGATTGGGATATACAACCCAGAAGTTAGTATGATTAAACAAGTTAATAGCAATGCCAGGAACAAATCCAAATTTAATAGCCTCAGCCTATGCATATGGATTATTAAATGTTGTATATACAATTAATGGGAAAGAACTAGATGGAATACCAGAAGTTAAGACAGCAGCTAAGACTTATTTGGGAATCACCAAGGCTGACATGATTTACATAAGATTTTATTCAGCACCCACCGAGATATATTATGACCATATAAAGCCCCCAATTCATGTAATTAAGCTGGGAATAACAAGAGATATGGTTATACCAGAAGAGATACCTACACAACAAGGTATTATTGAAAGCTAAGATATTCCAAAGATATTACAGCAAAAAAGAGTATTAAATATGAAAGTAATTTTTCAAGAATTAAGAAACACTTATGAGTCCAGAAATCTAATATGGATGTATTACAGCAGAGATAAAAAATTAATTTACTCTATGAGTAAGTTAACAAAACCAGAAGCAGAGGAAGAAGTTAGAAGATGGCTTGAAACAATAGTATTACCAGATGAAGCACCAAAAAACTAGAGCTATGAAGAAAGAATAGATTTCCGAAGAAGGTAAAAGACAATTATGCAGAAATTTCAATAATGTACCAGAGCACAATTGTCGCCATTGTGGAGGACAAGTTAACGAGGTACCTAACATAAAGTTAGAATAAAGATTGAATAGTACTTCAATAATGTAATCTTTAGATAAAGTAAGCAGTAAGATTAGAAAAATGTAAAAGGAAAACAGTAAACTCAAATAATGTAAGGTCATAGACCCCTGTTATCTAAAGATAATTGGTAGGATAGATTTAAAGTAGGATTCTTCCTTAACCTTAGAGGATTATAAAAGGAGGAAGTAGGATAGAAGGAAGGCACCGAAAATCCTTCCCAGCACACCAGCATTTGTAAAATCATTCCTTTATCCTTTATAAAAATTTCAGTTATCCAAAACTCTCTAAGTTATTTTTTATCTCAATCTATGGAAGAAAATAAGAACACGGATAAGGTATGTTTGTTGTATATGAGCTAAATTGATATTCATACTACTGTTATAATACAGTTTTCATAAATGAAACCGTAGTATAACCTTGCTAATTTATTTTTGTGTATAAATTCTTAAAACCAAAGTACCAACTAGTAACATAAGGTGGTAAAAGGTCAGCATGGTAACCACCGTTTTTCCCATTGTGCCAGGAGGGCTGTAAGGAATTTTTGGCAAGCCAATTTGAATGAATGACCATATGTTAAGAAGAAGGTATTAGGTAAAAAGAATTTCTACATTAAGAAATATAGGAGTCAGGTTAAACTATAGTTAAAGAATATGGCACCTGGATAGTAATAGTAGTATGATAACAAAAGCCCATGACATTTATAATCCTTATTAATAATTTTTATAGCAATTTTGTATAATGGATTTACAACTTGATATGTTATGCATATTAAGAACTAAATATAGAAATACAACAAATATAGACCTAATTGATATTTATATAACAGAAAAAAGATTAATAAAACTATTAAGTAAATCTCTTCCTAATGAAATTATTATTCATTTAATGAAAATAGTATAAACTTATAATAAAGAACAAGAGATATTACACATGATTTATGAAGATCCTAGTTATCTAAAATATATAGATGCCTTAAGAATATATAATACTTACTTGCTAGATACATATTTAAAACATAAGAGTAAACTTACCTTAAATAAATCAACAGTTATGAATGGAAAATTAACCATCACCTCAAGTAACCCAAGTAATGAGTAAGTTAACAAAACCAGAAGCAGAGGAAGAAGTTAGAAGATGGCTTGAAACAATAGTATTACCAGATGAAGCACCAAAAACTAGAGCTATGAAGAAAGAATGGATTTCCAAAGAAGCTAAAAGACAATTATGAAGAAATTTCAATAATGTACCAGAACACAATTGTCGCCATTGTGGAGGAACTGGGGTTACTGAGGTGATGGTTAATTTTCTATTCATAACTGTTGATTTCTTAAACAACTCGGGTCCTTGCAGTTGCAGCTGACCAAGAAAGCTCTGGAATAGTTAATGCCTCATTAGAACCTGCTGCTACAACTGAAGATGTGGAATTCATGGTTGATTTGGGTCCTGGAGGTAATATTTTCATTCCTGAGAGAAATGAAGATTAGCATTCTTGCTTTGGGAAATTAGCCGGAGAGGTAACTTTTGCACTATTTTTTTTTTTTTTTGAATAAAAAATAAAAATGATTACTTTTTCTTAGCAATATGATAATAGTTAATATCATTTGCCTGACGTACAAGATTTGTGGATTTTAGAATTCAGACATATTTATTGGGCTTGAATCACTTACTGATTTTCTTCCTGATTCCTCAGCAGTTCTGGGTAAGCAATGCCCTTACTTTGTTCTTAGGCGCTTTCAGTTTGGTGCATTAGTACTTTTAGTGTATTATATGTGCAGAATCCTTCTAAATTGGTGGCGAACTAGGCAACTTTTGACATTATCCCACAAAAAAATTGATGCAGATACTGTTGTTCCTTCTGCTGAGGCACCAGCTATTCGTGTTCCTTGCATTAGCAATGCTGAAGAGGGACTTGCTAATCCCCTTATTCCTTCTTCTAATGGTACCACCTGTTGCTCAAATGTTCCAAGTATTTCTTCACAGCCTAAAATTTCATCAGTTCAAGATCCTTCAACTGGACATGAAGCTAGCCTTCCTACTAGTCACGATGGTTCTCCTACAGACAAAAGAGATTTGGAAACAGAGGTTACTTACATACTTCTGCAGCTTCAATTCCTTATTCCTTTTTATATTCTCAAAATTTGGATTTGAGCTGCCCTAATTTTTTTTCGTTGCAGGAATTGGAGTCTTATCTATGCTTTGAAACTCCAAATTTGTCTGAGTTGACAAACATATCCGGTAAGCACTAGCGTTTTTGTAATTTGATCGTTTGTATTTCATATTTTGATTTCTTCTTAGAAAATTTTGTTTTCCAGTTCGGAGGATTGGGAAATTTCAACCAAGACCTAAGTTGCAGTCAGAGAGAAGTCAAATAAATGTTTTTGGTCTGAATTTGGTTGAGCTTGTCCCAACTGTTCCAAGTCAGCAGGGTCCTCAGTCAGTTCCTCTCGAATTGATATTGTAGATCGGTATCATTTCCTGCACCTATTCAGACAGACAGTCCTGATTTATTTTCTGTGGGACTAAGTGGCCCTGCAGTTGAACCAGCTTCAGAAATTGTAGTGGATGCAGAAAAGTGTAGTCCTATTGCACCTTCTCATCTAGGTCCCACAATACCCGTAGAACACCCGGAGGCCGTCATACCCGAACTGGCTGGAAAACTTGTAACAAACTAACTTATGCAGCTTCTGTATTCATTATTCGAATTAAAATCTTTCCTTTGCTGCTTCCTTATTCTAATACATTTTCTGGTAATCTTTACATATCTAGGCTTCTCGGAGGGGGAGAACTAGGAAAAGTAGAACTACTGCATCTAAACTTTCTCCAAAGCAGCCCACTCCTAATCGGGCAGACATAGTTTGATGCGAAACCGTGATGTTTTATATCAAGGTTCGACTTTTTAGCAGTTCTTTCTCTATCTCGAAATAGTTTCTATGGGAATATACTCAACACAACCCTGGGCAGGCTAAGTATCAATGAAGGCTGAAACACCACAACTAGAGAAATAAGCTAGTTGATACAGTAACTCAAAGAATATGAAGTTCTACCGGAAATTCATAAACAAGTATCAAAGGAATAACCTTAATCAAAATATCAATATATCAAGTCTAATCTTAAAGCTGGCCGAAATTGCTCTTTAAGTAGAGGAATTTCGGTTCCAACAATAAAAAGGAAAAGCATAAAAGAGTCCTTGAAGAAGTAGGACTCTTGGAAAACAACTTGCTATCAAGTAAAACACTTAAACAAGATAATAGGCACATGTTCCTATTATCTTGCGTCGAATCCATAACAAACTAATAAATCTATGAAGAGTCCTAGTTGCATTAAGACTCTTATTAACCAACTAACTAACACATGGACAACATGTCATTTATTATAGCAAATACTTGCTATTCACGAAAATAAGCCTAAATATAGTAAATAATATGTTGAAAATAATTAAAGTCTAGAATAGACTTTAATGTACAAAAGACTAAAATGCCCTTAAAATTCGTCCCCATTATGGACAGCTTGTTGGGCCAACTTGTAAGACAATATTGGATATCAAGAAGGCAGAATCTTGTCTTGTGATCTTCACGAAAGTTGTAGATCTGCCTCTTTTCTTTCATATGCTACTGGAATCAGCTTCATTGGATAACTATATCGAAAGTTATGATCATTATACCGAACAGTAGCAAAGCTGTCCATTCCTTGTACACTTGTGATGCTTAAGAGGTTGACTTGTACAACATTCCTAGATGTAATTTAGAGTCCTCTTTGTATCTTAATACACGTTCCCTTGAGTTGGGCAGCCCCGAGGTTGGTACCGCATCATCCCCTCCCTCTTGAAAAGGATTCGTCCTCGAATCATCCCAAAAATCAGCTTTATAATCTGAAAAATTAATTAAAGGGAGCAAGTTTGGAATATATAAAGTAGAAGGTGCACCGTGCTTACCTTTTAACTTGAATTTATGGCGGCTGTCCCAATAAAAGTCTTCTTTCTTCCTCGGATTTAAGGCAGCAAGCTTTCTAAGATTATTAACAAAACGTGTACAAAAACTTTCCATCTCAAATGTTGATCTAGTTTTATTTGCCCTAGTTGAATTCGGCCATTCCTCAATTGTATTAACTCTTGCCGGTTCAACTTGAATACCTTGTAAATTTAACATGCAACTAAGAAGATTAATATAATGAGTGTAATAAATATAATTATCCATCTTAGCATACAAGGTTTGTGTATTTATAATAGAAAAAACAGCCCTAAGATGTGTACTAACATGTTCTCGGTTTTGACTATTAATAAATATTTTATCAAAGCAATAAATTGGATGTCTATACTGAAAAGTTATGTGATTAACATGTAGACTATCCGTATATGTTCTAAAAGTCCTTTCATGCTTAGGTTCAATATTTACCGGATTAAAATAAGGACTTAAAGACTTACTTACCTCCTTCTTTGCACAAATTAACTCACCTTGGTTTTGAATTTGCTGATTTGTACCCGAAGATAGTTTATACCTTTCACGATTCTGAAGGCTAATAAGTAACCTTCTCGGCAACTCCTTAGGGAAGACTTCATGAAACTTCTGAAAAATAGCAATACTAGATGTAGAAAAAGATGTTAGAGTAAAAGAAAAAGTGTTAGTAAATAGATTCCTTGCAGTTCCTTTCAAATCTAACAAAACAAGAAGTTGTTTTGCTTGAAGTGTCCTATCTACCTTTCCGGATTTAATGAACAAACATTATTTTCTCACTTTTTGAGCTATTGCCTTTTTTCTCACAATACTCACGGCTTTTTCATCCTTTTTTACCTCGGATTTTACCTCAGGGATAGGTTCACTCATTTTTTTCAACTCATGCTCTTTTAATCTCTTTTCTCTCCCCTCGGCTAGTTTTCTTTGAGTCTCACAAACTTGATTCGGTGTCATAGGATGCAATGTGTACCGAATGTTATCTTTTGTAGCCATGTAAACATTCCTTCGACCAATATGATCCGCGAACCTATCATATTGCCATGGTCTTCCCAGAATAATGTGACTTGCGGTCATAGGTACCACATCACATAAAACTGTATCTTTAAAGTTCCCAATGCGGAAATCAATCTCCACTTGCTTATCCACTTTAATTTCCCCGCTATTATTTAACCAAGAAAGCTTGTATGGCATCGGATGTGCTTTTATGGGTAAATCCAAAGCGGTTACCATCTCATAAGAACAGACGTTAGTGCAACTACCATTGTCAATAATAACCAAACATGTTCTATCCTTAACATTGCACGTAGTTTGAAAAAGATTACTGCGGTGTTGATGCAAATCATCTAATGGTTGAGAATGTAAAATTTGCATATTAACCAAAAGAAAATTACCATCATCCGCGGGAAATTCTCCATTGCCCTCGGCTTCATCTCCCAAAAATGGTTCCTCGGTTTCCTCTTCATCACTAATCCACGTTCCGTCATCCATCATGATCATGGCACTTTTATTTGGACAATCCCGAGCAAAGTGACCCTTGCCTTTACACTTAAAACATTCCCGATCATGTGTAGTAGGTGTATTTGTCCTCAAATCGGCTGTTTTTGGTGCATTTGGACTTGTTGCTGCCCTGCTTGTTCCCGGGGTTGTTTTGGCAAATCCCAAACTGTCCTTGCCTTGATTTAGTTGCGGCAAAACAGTAGCATTGTTTAGGGGCTGATTTGGCCATTTCCAAGGTTGGAAATTAGCCGAATAAGTCCTTGAACCCTTCTCCTTTTGTTGCCTTTCAATCTGTTCAGAAAAATAAACCATATCAACAAGATTAGTAAGGTTAGCACGTTCTACCTTGGGTCTAATTTTGTCATGTAGACCAGCCAAAAATGCGCCAAAGTAGCCTCATTATCTTCCTGGATGTTTGATCTAATCATGGCCATCTCCATCTCTTTGTAGTATTCATCAACGGACTTTGTTCCTTGTCTCAATCTTTGGAGTTGATTGTACAAATAACGATTAAAACTTTGAGGTACAAATCGTCGTGTCATGACCGCTTTCATATCCTCCCATGAATCAATTGGTCTTTGCCCCGATCTTCTCCGTTCATTGTTCTCATTATCCCACCAAATTGATGCATAATCTCCAAACTCCATGGCTGCCAATTTAACCTTTTTCTCCTCCGAATAATTATGAACATCAAAAACATGGTTAACTTTTCGTGTCCAATCTAAAAATAATTGAGGATTATTTGTACCTAGAAAATGAGGGATCTTGGTTTTGATAGCACCAAGATTATTATCATACCTTTGATCTTGAACATTTGCTCTCGGATCATACCTTTGGTTGTGAGCATTTGGTCTCGGATCAAACCTTTGATCTTGATAATTTGCTCTAAGCTCATCATGAACAAATGGTCTCAGATCATACCTTGGATTTTGCTGATTTGGCCTCGGTTCATAGGCAAAATTGTCCATCATCCTTGGAATAACTCTCGGCTGAAAATCTTGATTGTGCCGAAAGTTGTCCCTTGCAATTTGCTCAAAGGATTCTTGAGAATCTTGATCTTCTTGATCATCTTTTGCTGCCCCTTTGCCTTTATCCGAATGGTTCTTGATTTCAAGAACCTCCAACCGATCTTTAATTTCATTGATGGATTGCATCACAGCTTTCATTGTTGGTTGCATTGATTCTTTGAAAAGTTTGTCACCATCCATGGCACCTTGCTGCGAAGTACCTTCATCAAAAGACATTATCTTTGCAAAGAAATCACACAACAAAAACGTTAGTAGAAAAAAAATTCACACGAAAATTTTGCTCTCAAAATTCCACAAATACTTGTCAAGAACTTCCAACTCTAGATGATTTAGGGAAATTGAATTGTTGTGTTGATGGAAGGCTGAAAAAATATGGAAAGAAATCCTATCTTGACCTACACAAAAAGTCCAAGGAAGAAATATAAGAGGATTTGTAACAAAAACAAGAAAAAGATGTGATCTTTACGTTTCTTGATTTTTCTTGAAATTACTTTTTGACGAATTGTTTTTCTTACCTTCTTACCCGAGACTTACCCTTTTCTTGGCCACACAATATCAAGAACTCCAGATTAGGAAGATTTTACCTTGATTGAAGATGTTGATGGCGGCTAATTGAAGAACAAGAAGGAACAAGAGTCAATTCCTTTATACAAAGGAAGTTTGCTTTTGGATTGATTCCTTGCTAATTTGGGATAACCCTGCTGCCAATTTCTTTACTTCCGGGTGGCTTTTTCGTTGGGGTCGTAATAATTTTTTTTTGGTTATCTTTCGGTCTATTTCAAGCAAACAAGAATTTTTTTTCAAGAAAACGTAAAAGGTACACCAAGATAGAGATCAACCTTTTGCTCTGATACCACTTGATGCGAAACCCTGATGTTTTATATCAAGGTTCGACTTTTTTGCAGATCTTTCTCTATCTCGAAATAGTTTCTATGGGAATATACTCAACACAACCTCGGGCAGGCTAAGTATCAATGAAGGCTGAAACACCACAACTAGAGAAACAAGCTAGTTGATACAGTAACTCAAAGAATATGAAGTTCTACCGGAAATTCATAAACAAGTATCAAAGGAATAACCTTAATCAAAATATCAATATATCAAGTCTAATCTTAAAGCTGGCCGAAATTGCTCTTTAAGTAGAGGAATTTCGGTTCCAACAATAAAAAGGAAAAACATAAAAGAGTCCTTGAAGAAGTATGACTCTTGGAAAACAACTTGCTATCAAGTAAAACACTTAAACAAGATAATAGGCACATGTTCCTATTATCTTGCGCCTAATCCATAACAAACTAATAAATCTATGAAGAGTCCTAGTTGCATTAGGACTCTTATTAACCAACTAACTAACACATGGACAACATGTCATTTATTATAGCAAATACTTGCTATTCATGAAAATAAGCCTAAATATAGTAAATAATATGATGAAAATAATTAAAGTCTAGAATAGACTTTAATGTACAAAAGACTAAAATGCCCTTAAAATTCGTCCCCATTCTGGACAGCTTGTTGGGCCAACTTGTACGACAATATTGGATATCAAGAATGCAGAATCTTGTCTTGTTATCTTCACGAAAGTTGTAGATCTGCCTCTTGTCTTTCATATGCAACTATAAGCAGCTTCATTGGATAACTATATCGAAAGTTATGATCATTATACCAAATAGTAGCAAAGCTGTCCATTCCTTGTACACTTGTGATACTTAAGAGGTTGACTTGTACAACATTCCTAGATGTAATTTAGAGTCCTCTTTGTATCTTAATACACGTTCCCTTGAGTTGGGAAGCCCCGAGGTTGGTACCGCATCATAGTACAGTCCCTTAGGAATCAAAGAAAAGACAAAAATGCACACCAAGTCAGAGATGAATCTGAAGATGAGGCTGTTGCTGACGGGTGTCTACCTTCTGATTCTCCTAGTATTTCTACAACAAATGGGTATGGTGATGATGTTGAGGAATTTCAGCCAGGAAGTGCATCCCAAACAAAAACAGTTAAGAAGTCTAAGAAAACTCTGGGAGACAAAGAAAAACCGGGTGAAAATCCTCTGTCCCCGTCCGTGTATGTCCCCGTGTCCATAACCAATCAGAATTTACTATATAAATATTTGTTTCAATTATATATACATATGGTGAATTGTGATTGGTTGGGGACACGGGGACATACATGAACGGGGACAGAGGATTGTGTCAAAGATTGAAGCTCAGTATCAATATTTGACACAATCCACTATGGCCATTTCAGTACCTTGTCAATGTATCCACTATGGCTTAGGCCAATCATTTTGTTGGATCTATCTATAAATCCTTATGCCCAAAATGTATGTAGCCTTGCCTAAGTCTTTCATGGAAAAGCACTTCCCCAACCAAGCTTTTACGCTTTGTAATGTGGGGATGTCGTTTCCAATAATTAAAATGCCATTCACATAAAGCACAAGGAACACTACTACATTATTAGTCACTTTCTTATAAACACAAGGCTCGTCTTCGTTTTTGATGAAACCAAATTCTTTAATTGCTTCATCAAAGCGACGATTTCATCTTCGAGATGCTTGTTTCAATTCATAAATGGACCTTTGAAGCTTACACAATTTGTTAGGATTTGTTGGATCAACAAACCACTCATGTTGTGTCATATACACATCCTCAAGAAGGTTTCCATTAAGAAACGCAGTCTTAACATCCATTTGCCATATCTCATAGTCATCATAATAGACTGTATCCATTTTCTATGACAAGTAAAATCCTAATAGACTTTATCATAACGACAGGAGAAAATGTTTCATCATAGTCTATACCATGAATTTGTCTATAACCTTTTACTACTAGTCGAGATTTAAAAGTGTGTACATTACCATCCATGTCGGTTGTCTTTTTGAAACACCATTTTTTATCAATGACCTTACACCCTTCGGGTGGGTCAACCAAAGTCCATACTTGGTTATCGTACATGGATTGCATCTCAAACTTCATACCTTCTGGCCACTTATCTGACTCAGGACTATGAATTGCCTCTTTGTAGGTAATGGGTTCATCTTGATCAATCAATTCAATGTGATGATCACCAGTCACGAGAAATCCATATCTCTCAGGCTGTTGATGTATCCGACTTGACCTCCTTCAGCCTTGTGTCAAAGATTGAAGCTCAGTATCAACACGTGAGCTTGCTGGAAGTTCCAAAGCTGGTTCAGATGCTGTTTGGGGATCTTGAATTTTCTCAAGATGGATCTTACTCCCACTATCCCTTTTGGAAATAAAGTCCCTTTCAAGGAATAGACCATTTCGAGCAACAAACACTTTGTTCTCTGATGGAAGATAGAAGTAATATCCTTTAGTTTCTTTAGGATATCCCACAAACAAACATTTGTCAGATTTATGGGCGAGTTTATCAGATAATAAGAGTTTTACATACGCTTCGCATCCCCAAATTTTGAGAAATGACAAACTATGTCGTTTCCCAGTCCATATCTCATATGGAGTTTTCTGAACAGCTTTAGAAGGAACTCTATGCAATATGAATGCAGCAGTTTCTAGGGTGTAGCCCCAAAAAAAATTGGAAAACTGGTTTTGTAACACCCCGACCCTTTCGGGCCGGGACTACCGCATGCCTCTGATACCAAAATACTTTTACAATACAAAAGGAAGTACAATGAGATTCAATACAATACAAAAGAAGAATCCCTATATACAGATTTCTAATCCTAAGCTTTCGCTGCGCACTCTGATACCAAAATATTGCACCACCTTCAGATACTTGTAGAGGGGGAAAACATTTTGGAAAACGTGAGCTGAAGCTCAGCGAGGGCCGTGCAAGTGGTGCCAGTGTCTTTAAAATCATTTTCTTTGGAAAAATACTTTTATATCAAAAATAGCTCGCACAATGAGAAATCATATATATACTCTTATAATAAAGGGCCTAATTTCTGGAACAATTGTTCAAGACTGTCGAGATCAGATTGACAATGGCATTTCAATAACATTAAATCACATTTCATACGGGCCTCAATCTAGACATTTATTGACAGGATTCTGGAGGTGGCTCCCACCCTCTGGTGTAGCACGCAGTTCCTTCGATTATATTCATTTATGCCCGACTCAATATATTCGCAGTCTCGTAATGCTATGTCAATAATCTCAGGACATATCTCGTTCAAGGTTCAGTAAAAACATTTCATTCCCAATAACATTAACAATAAGGCCCCAATTTCAGAAAACTATTTCATGGTGACAAATAAATGTATCCAATGCATGTCATGAGTGGATCCAGACCATGAGTGCAATGAACAATTAATGAGCACACGATACGTATATATAATTTTACAAAAGGTTTAAGACCACTCACCTGAGTAGTTGACTTTCGTCAAAATCCAAATATATCCTAGAACAGAACTTCGCCATAATTTATTAATAGATCATACCTTCCAATAAACAACACTAGAATTTGGCACAAATGTAGAGATTACAAAATCATATGGTATAAAGAAGGAAATGAAGAAGATGAGAGATTTTTGAATGAAAATGAAATCAGGAAATATGAACTATTTATAGAAGAATGGAAGCTGCTGAGCAGCTACTTTAATTAAGCAGCTGCAAAGCAGAAGCTGCTGTGCAGTTCAAGCAGCTGCAAATCAAAAGCTGCTGAGGGAAGCAGCTGCAAGTCAAAAGCTGCTGAGCAGTTCAAGTAGCTGCAAATCAAAAGCTGCTGAGCAACTGCTTTAAAAGCAGTTGCGCAGTTCTAATCCATATTTTGAGATTTTTGTACACATGAGGTGCTTGAGAGACGGGTTGTTACATTCTCACCCCTTAAAAGAATTGCGTCCTCGCAATTCAAAACTTTTGGTTACAACACGATCAAACTTACGGTTCACCAAATGTGACCACAAATCGTTGTCAAGCCTAGTGGATACCCTACCCAGTCCAGAATATTACCGCTTTGATACCAATTGTGACCTTAAAATATATCAAAGACTTTCACGCCATCTTCAAGCTTAGTGGACACACTACCCACTCCAGAATCTTATGCTCAGATACCAAATGTGACACCCCTACTGTGAAACCCGGACCTTCTTTAGGGACTAAATTAATTAAGTTGATGACTTTTGGGACTATAGTGTATAAATTCTTTAACATTTGGATAAGATGATATTAGTTACTAGTTGGGGACTAATCTTGCAATTTTATTTCCTATATAATATCTTTTAATCGACGATCTTCTTTCTCTACGGCTGCAGACACTCTTACGGAGACAGAACATGAGACAACTCCGGTACCCGCCCGTTCCATCGATCGAAGGTAAGATCTTTCACCGTATCGTTAGTACGATTAGTAGGATTATAAGAGTATTGATGATTAGTCTCTGCGTTTATGTTAGGTTTTATTGATGAAGAGTTTTGCCTCCGACAGTGTAAGAACGAATCAAAGGTAAGTATAGATTCTCCTCTGTTTTCGTTAAAGGATTATATTTTTCTTATAAAATTCGGGATGATACGGATTTATTTTCTGAAATTCTCTTATTGTAATCGACTAAACTTTTTACCGAATGATATGCTTTCATATGGATTTTTTACTATGATATTAAATAAATTGAATATTCCGTTGTATGCTCCTGTCAATCCGTTCTGTATCGAATCGATTAATTGCAGCCAGAGCTTTATTTCTTTTTCATATTTAGATTTACGACGGTGGGTGATGAGATTTCTATTAAATTCATATTTTTGTTGTTTACCTACCGTGCTTCATATAGCAAGATCAAAGAAATAATTATTGAATCTTTGCTTTTGATGCCCTACTGGGCAAAGCCCTAAATTGTCCTCTCTGCTTTTCACATTTTCCATTCTTATATTTCTTTGCTTATTAAATTGCCCCTATTTCATCCGCGCTTCTAAGCCATCATATGTTGAACCTAGTTCATCTTTAACCCATGCTCATCGCGGAGTATATTCTGATTTCAATTCTTTAATTTCACATCTCTTTTGATTTGCAAGCAATTGATGGATTCGTTAAAGACACAAAATTTGACTTTTAAATTTAGCTACTGCCTCTTTCGTTTGACCATGAGAGCCAACATATTCTATTGTCCAAAAATATTGTTAAATAAGCATTTGTTTTACAGTAGCTTATTCCTTTGACTTTCTACCATATAAACAAAATCGTATTTCGGAGATAAATATTGAAAGATAAGTTGTCATCTTTATCAAAGTAAAATACTTTTATGATTTTGTTAAATGATATCATTATGTATTCAACTACTTTTGTACTTTGAAAATTCTTTTACGGCTACCATGTCTGATACTGTTTGATACTTTGCGGGTTGACATGGAATACTGTCTATACTGACCCACCTAGGGGTAGAAGCTAGGACTCTGTACTGACCCATTCCTTAGAGGGTATAAGTCTAGGGCTGATATATCAGTTTCTGTTTCTGTTTCGGTAAACCTATGATCCCCGATCAAAGTATCACTCTGTATAATCTGTTCTATTCTGCAACTGTTGAAACATTATAAATCTGTCTGAACTTCTGAAAGTTTCTGAAAATACTTTTTCTGTCAAAAGAATCTGTTGAAAATATACTTTTGTAAAATCTGTCTGTTTTCTGAAAACTATATATATGTAACCGATTTTTCCCGGGAGGCGTTTCTATACTTACTGAGTTGTAGCTCACCCCTTGCGTTGTTTTTTTTCCAGGGAACTAGTCAGATTGATATGATAGTCCGTACGAGGAGGACTCAGAGTAGAAGTGAGCCTGTTTGCTTTAAAGACATCATTAGACCAGTGTTGGAATAAATCTTAGAATATTTCTTTTAATTATTGTTAATATTTTATTTCTTAAATATTTTAAGGACCACTGGAAGTTCATTTATTGTTCTAATTAGATTGGATGATTACAATTATTACTTTATGAAAATAGATTCTCTGAATGTAAGGACCTGGTATTCTTGGATTATGATTTGAGAATACTGTCATGTCTGGTTTTCGGATCCGGACTTATAGACCCGGGTTCGAGGCGTGACATTTAGTGGTATCAGAGCCTAAGGTTCAAATCATTGGGAACTGAGTTAGGCTAGGAAATATATTATGACATAAGAGAGTTAAGGCTTGATCTTCTAGTTAGAGTCTAAGTATTGATTGATAATTTAAGCTCATAAATTTATTAGTTAATGTCTAAGCACAGTAGTGCTAAGTTTACAATTTGTTTGATTTGAGTTGTAAGGTGTAATAGCAATAGTAGGATATTAGAATATAAGTTAAGGGTGATCAATTATATTGGACAGTACTAGTGAGTTGACTTCCATCCTAACTTGTTTTTGTTTTGCTTTCGTGTGTTATGAAATTTTTGGCTATATACTTTTTCGAATTAATTTCGATTCATATAGAGGGTTTCGTAGGAGGCACCAAACATGGTTAATTACCTGATGATGTCATATGTCAAACGACTGTATGAGCGTAACGGAAAAGCTTAATATTATTTCTTAAAACGAGATGATAGAATAGAGATGGCAACTTGGATTTTGACTATATGACTTGCGAGATGAAGCAATGCGAACAAACAAGAATCCGATCGTGATAAGCTTGTAGAAGAGGTAATGTGAAATCCAGCGTATATAATTAACGGTGTGGATCACTAACCAAATAATCACATTATGCATATGAAGGGTTAAGCATAAGGTAAACTCGTTGGGAAAATTATACAGTTGACTTCGAATAAAACTACAATCGTAGTCAAGATGCAAGGAAGGTGAAGAAGAAACCTCGTTGATGAATCTCGTAAAACTTATAATAATAGACGTGACAATTACATTACTTATTTTAATGATTTATCTGCATTACTTTTATAAAAAAAAAAAAAAGTAGATTATTTTTATTTTACTATTGATTTGAAAAACCCCTCATTATCTATGACCCAAATGTCTCATTTTAATATTTTACCAAGGGTTATATTTTTTTTAAGATTTACTTTACCACAAAATAAAGTTGAACCTCATTTTCTTCTTACTCATCAATTTTTCTGTATAAAGAAGTGATGAGTTTGTTTGGCAATTTAAATGTTCTTCAAACCTTTGATGTCTTTCTCTTCAATTTTCCGTATTCATTGAAGATTCTAATTCAAGTTCTTTTACTATAATATTCTCTTGGTGGTAATTATTTAATTTCCTTTACCGCATGAACACACACACAAAAAAAAAAAAAAATAAATATTGTCATTTTGAAATATCAACTTTTAAACTATTATGTTATAGAATTCATTAAATATTTTCGATATTAATTAATTTTTACGATTATAGGATATTTATTACCCCCTTATTAATTTTTTTAACGATGATAGAATATCTTTTACTACATTTACAAGTTATATTTGTATCTTAATTATGTTTCGACCCCTTTTCTATCGAGGTTTTGACGCCATATTTATACCGTTTTAATCATCTACCCTCGATGGGTAATGGTGGTAATGAAGTGTGACAAGGAGTGTCATGTATGTGATTCAAGACACTAAAGGGGTCATGGAGTCTAATTCATAAGTTTGAAGGAACACATTTACTTGTGTGTGGCTGATGCAGAATAAACTTCGAATCCAACTTTGACGAACACGCTGTAATGAACTTGATAGATTATGGATTTATTCTATATATAGTTGGAAATATCTTGACGTCTAGTTTCTAATGGAGAAAACGGATCGACATTTCGAGTTTTCTACAGAAAGTTATAGTCATTTTACTAAAACTGCTCATGACTGACTTGAGCTACGAGATCTGAAAGATTTCTTCTAGTTCGTCTAACCTCTTGTCTGTTGCTAACTTATTTGGGATGTCGATGGTGGATCATGGCTGATGGAACGATTTTGAATGATCTATATGGACCCGAGACAAAGCTAATTGGAATACCAACGAGTGCGTCTAGCATATTAGGATATTCATTATCAATGATGCCCTACTCTACCTTACTCTATGTATCTCATTTTGTTGTCGAAAATTTTCTTCACATAATTTTTCCTTACATTTTTTTTTAGAAAATAGTTGATCCTAGAAACTCTTACTCATGTTATTAATGTTTCTTAAAAGAAACTTAGTACTTGTAACTTCGTACTAAACCTTCATGCAATGAAACTTCTTTAATGTTTCTGATTGCTTTTTCAGCGAAGTTATTCCCATCTTTACTTCGACACCTTTTGCTAGGGTCGATAACTCATTACTTGAAGTTTGATCGATTTGTCTTCCTCGATTTTTTTGAACCAACATAAACTAGAACTTCATTCCTATTAGTTTCAAGATTCAGTTGTGAGTTTAAATCTTCGAAATTTCAAAACTCTCTTAAGGCCTATATTTTCTTTTTTTTAGAAAAAAAAAACATTAAGACTTGTCGTTTATTCTTGTATTTTGGCTCGGCGCGCCCGTAATTCATCTATTATCTTTTGTTAAGATCATATTTATAGACATAATATGATTTTGCCTATATTGTTTCCGTTGATGAATATTTCTCTTCCCTTATCGAAAGTCTTCAGCCTGCATGCTTCAAATTTACTTCAATTTTCTCTACTACATAGCGAACTATTCATTGACTAATGAATGCAACATCTTTCTTGTTGGGTTTTGGCTCATATTCACTGGATTACTAATTAGATATAAATTAGGATAAGAATTAGTAATTAGGTTAATTACTAATTCGGTGGATTCCTAATTGGATACTAATTAGGTTAAGAATTAGTAATTAGGTGAATTTCTAATTACGTAACTCCTAATCCATTTAGCAAAAGGTTTACTACTCCTATATATGTGCCTCTTATATGGTTTGGAGTAGTAAGGCGGGGAGAGCTAATGGATTGGAGGAATCTCCATTGTATTCTTGTTTCTCCATTATAATGAGAGTATGAGCTCGCCTTATCCGTGGATGTAGGTCCATTGACCGAACCACGTAAATCATTGTGTCCCTCTTTATTGCTTTGTTATTGATATTTTCTTGTGGGCTAGAATTGGGAGAGGATTAATTTCCTAACAATTGGTATCAGAGCCTGGTTCAGGGGCAACAGAAATAAACATGATGGGTGAAGGGAAATTGCCGATCGAAAAATTTGACGGAGCAGATTTTGGGTTCTGGAAGATGCAGATTGAGGATTACCTATATGGTAAAGATCTGTATCAACCTCTTGGTGAGAAACCAGAAGATATGAAAGACGATGATTGGAAGTTGTTGGACAGGAAGGCGATGAGCGTCGTGCGTTTGTCTTTATCCAAAAACGTGGCGCTCAATACGGTCAAAGCAAAAACTACCAAGGAGATGTTGGAGATATTATTGGAGATGTACGAGAAGCCATCAGCGGCAAACAAGGTTTTTCTGACGGGACGTCTGTTTAACCTAAAGATGGCAGAAAGTACTGCGGTTTCCAATCACCTCAATGAGTTCAATGTGATAATAGCTCAATTGAGCTCAGTTGAGATTGATTTCGATGATGAGGTAGGTGCCTTAATTTTGCTGTCTTCTCTACCAGAGAGTTGGGGGTGGAGACGATTCATTGCTTTGTTAGTGCTTGACAGGGGAAGGTGAAGCTTAAGTTTGACGAAGTCAGAGACCTGATTATGAGTGAAGAAATCCGCAGGAAAGAATCGGGTATAGCTTCGAGATCAACCCTGAGTACAGAAAATAGGGGCAGATCAGAATCAAGGTCGAAATTCTACCGAGGTAGATCAAAGTCGAGAGGCAGGAAGCCTAAGAGAGACAAGAGCACAATTAAATGTTTTAATTGTAGGGCAATATGGGCACTACAGAGAGAGTGCACAACACCGTCGAAGGAAGATAACAAATCAGCAATTGCAGCAGTGGAAGAAATCTCGGATGCATTAATTTTTGAGTGTGAGCGATCCATTGGAATCGTGGGTTTTGGATTACGGAGCATCGTTTGATTCATGCAATAGTATTGATGTAATGGAGCGTTACACTTACGGAGATTTTGGTAAGGTTTATCTTCGCTGATGATGAGCCATTTGGAAATCGTGGGGAAGGGAGATGTTCGGATCAAAACACCGCATGGAACTGTATTGCAACTGAGTAATGTCAGATATGTTCCTAGGTTAAAGAGGAATTTGCTTTATGTTGGACAATTAGATGATGACGGTTATTATTTTACATTCGGCGGTGGTTCTTGGAAGATTACCAAAGGAGCTATGGTAGTAGCTCGAGGAAAGAAGGAAGGTACGTTGTATTTGACGAATAACACTCATGAAAGTATTGCTCTTGCAGGTGCAATTAGTGATACAGATTTATGGCATAGTCGTCTTGGCCACATGAGTGAGAAGGGGATGAAAGTGTTGCATTCGAAGGGTAAACTGCCAGACCTCAAGACTGTTGAAGTCAGTTTATGTGGGGATTGTGTTTTCGGGAAACAGAAAAGGGTGAGTTTCTCAAAGGGTGGCAGAACTTTGAAAAGTCATAAGCTAGAGTTAGTACATAGTGACTTATGGGGACCAATACCGGTGACATCTCTTGGTGGTGCGTCATATTACATGACCTTCATTGATGACTCCATAAGAAAGGTATGGGTTTATTTTCTGAAAAATAAATCTAATGCTTTTAGTACCTTTAAAATATGGAAAGCCTTGGTAGAAACTGAAACAGGTCTAAAAGTGAAGTGTTTGAGATCCGACAATGGTGGAGAGTATGTGCTCCGTGAGTTCAAACAGTTTTGTGCTGCGAATGGTATTCGCATGGAAAAGACCCTGAGAGGAACTCCTCAGCAGAATGGTGTTGCAGAACGTATGAACAGAACCTTGAATGAACGTGCTAGGTGCATGAGGTTGAAGTGTGGACTACCAAAGATGTTTTGGGCAGAAGCAGTTAACACTGCTGCATTCCTTATCAATAGAGGACCATCAACCCCCTTCGAGAATGGCATACCAGAAGAAGCATGGACTGGTAAAGAGGTAAACCTAGAATTTCTTCGTGTGTTTGGTTGTGTTTCTTATGTTCATGTTGATGTTGCTGATAGAAGCAAGTTGGATGCTAAATCTATCAAGTATACGTTTATTGGATATGGTGGTGACGAATTTGGTTATAGATTTTGGGATGAGCAAAATCGGAAAGTAATTCGTAGTCGAGATGTCATATTCAATGAACAGGTATTGTACAAAGATAGGTTGGGTGCATCAGAGGCTCAGGTTGAGAGACCCCAAGTTGTTGAGCTAGATATTTCGAACTCAGGTGGGAGCAAGATTGTTCAAAATGATCAAGTGGTTGTTGAGGCAGAACCACAAACACCACCTCCAAAAACACAGCGGCGGAAATCCACCCGGAATTGTGGACCACCAGACAGGTTTTCGCCTTCAAGGTATAATAACTATCTTTTGTTGACTGATAGTGGTGAACCTGAGTGTTATGCAGAGGCTATAAGAAGCGATCAAGGAGGCAAGTGGAAGCTTGCAATGGACGATGAGATGAAATCACTATTGTCTAATGATACTTGGGAACTAGTTAAGCTCCCAAAGGGAAAGAAGGCACTGCATTGTAAATGGGTCTTCAGAATTAAAGTGGAGGTGGATGCAAGCGAGCGTTACAAAGCAAGACTGGTTGTGAAGGGATTTCAGGAGAAATACGGTATTGATTATACTGATGTTTTTACGCCTGTTGTAAAACTAACAACTATTCGGTTGGTTTTGAGTATAGTTGTTGCAGAGAACTTGGTGTTAGAACAGATGGATGTAAAAACAGCCTTTCTTCATGGTGATTTGGAGGAAGAAATATACATGGTGCAACCAGAAGGATACATTGCGGAGGGTAACAGCGAGCTCGTTTGTAAACTGAAGAAGAGCTTGTATGGCTTGAAACAGGCTCCGAGATAGTGGTATAAGAAGTTTGATGGATTCATGCTTGAGATTGGCTTCATCAGATGCGAAGCTGACCATTGTTGCTACTTCAAGAGGTTTGGAGATGGATATATCATTTTGTTGTTATATGTTGATGACATGTTGATAGCAGGTTCTAGTGCTCGAGAAGTGAGTAAGTTGAAGAGACAGTTGTCTGAACGATTTGCTATGAAGGACCTTGGAGAGGCTAAGAAGATACTGGGTATGCAGATTATTCGAGATAAGTCTGCAGGAAAGCTATATCTGTCACAAGCTGATTATATCAACAAGGTTCTGAAAAGGTTCAGTTTACAGGATGCGAAACCAGTGAGTGTTCCATTGGGCAGCCACTTCAAACTATCTAAGAAGGAATCACCAAAGAGTGTTGCGGAACATGCTCATATGCAGAAGATCCCATATGCTTCAGCAATTGGTAGTATAATGTATGCTATGGTGTGTACAAGACCAGATATTGCACATGATGTGGGAGTAGTTAGCAGGTTTATGAGTAATCCGGGTAAACAACATTGGGAAGCGGTGAAGTGGATTCTTAGATACTTAAGAGGTACCACAGAGAGAGCCTTATGTTTCGAAGGCAGAAATGTTGAATTGGCAGGGTATGTTGATGCAGATTTGGCATCAAGCGATCTTGATAGAAGTAGGAGTACAACCGGGTATGTATTTACTTTGGGTGGTACCGCGATTTCTTGGGCTTCTAAGTTGCAGAAGATCGTGGCCTTATCTACTACAGAATCAGAATACGTAGCAGTGACAAAGGCTAGTAAAGAGATGGTATGGTTGCAGAATTTCTTGCGTGAATTGGGGAAGGAGCAGAATAATAGAGTTCTCTACAGAGATAGTCAGAGTGCTATCTTCTTAGCAAAGAACCCAGCATTTCATTCAAGAACAAAGCATATTGAGTTGAGGTATCACTACATACGCTATCTCTAGGAGAGAAAGGTCTTACGGCTTATGAAGATTCGAGGAAGTGAAAATCCTGCTGATATGTTGACTAAGGTTGTGACCTTAGAGAAGTTGAAGTTCTGCATGACTTCAACTGGCCTTATAGCTTGAGATGGAGACTTGGTGCTACTACACAGCTATGGATTACTGAAGAAGAGGTGGTTACATTAGAGTTAGTCTCCAGGTGGGAGATTGTTAGGTTATGGAGCCTAAGTCTACAAGGATTAGGAAATAAGAAAGGAATAAGACTCTTCCATATATTAGTTATCCTAATGTTAAGTGGAATTGGATATTGAATCCAATTAGGAGTCGGGGTTTTTCTTTTTCCTATAAATAGCTCATCTATGTAACCTTAATATTGTATCTCATCACATAGTAATATCCTGGCTTGGTAGTGCCCCCAGACGTAGTCAATTTTTGACGAGCTGGGTAAACAATTTCTTGTGTCTTTCTTTATTGTTTTTCGATCTAGTTTTTTCTCCCAAATATTACTATATATATGTGATGAGATCAGCAAAAAAGGTTTACTACTCCTATATATATGTGCCTCTTATATGGTTTGGAGTAGTAAGGCGAGGAGAGCTAATGGATTGGAGGAATCTCCATTGTATTCTTGTTTCTCCATTATAATGAGAGTATGAGCTCGCCTTACCCGTGGATGTAGGTCAGTTGACCGAACCACGTAAATCATTGTGTCCCTCTTTATTGCTTTGTTATTGATATTTGCTTGTGGGCTAGAATTGGGAGAGGATTAATTTCCTAACAACTGGTATCAGAGCGAGGTTCAGAACAGAAAAGAAGTTGTTTTGGTTCATCGAGATCTCCATAGATTGGAGGAGAGTGTTGGATATAATCGAAAGAGGACTCTTTTGATTGGTTAAGCCAAGGTGGGAACGCAGCGCTGCTACACCAGAATTTGGCGTTACTCTCCAGTTAAAGATCGACCAATTGTCAACTCAGAGTTCTGTGCAATTCTAGCCATCGTCACCAGAAACCGTTAACACGGGTGGAAAGATTTTTATGTATGTCCTCCTAAGATGGAAGAGATCCGTCAGAGATGGTAGTAGAGACCCGTCAGAGATGGAAGAGAGATCCATTGGGGGTGGAGCACACTTGCCGATAGAGGTTTGGCAGAGAAGAGGTGTTGCTGAAAGAGATAAAAATCTAGTGTGGTTGGTGTACAAGTCAAGCAAATAAGAAGGATTAAATCTAGACGGTTGAATTGGAAGGGTGGAGGATTGATCCGGTATGTTTCGGTTGCATGGACCCAGAGGTGCATCGAGTGTCCTAAACCAGAGTGGGTTTGGTGGACTTTGAACGTTGAGCTGTTTGTTCCGTTATTGGTGTTGCCGTGTTTGACCGTTGATCAAAGTTGACTAAACTCATCTTAGTCAAATTCCCTTAATTCAACGTGCTGATTTGAAGATTCAAGTGCAGAGCATGGGGCATATGAGATGTGGGGCATTTGGGACGCAGAGCGTACTAGTTGGAGATTGGGTGAATACGTGCCAATGTGGAGATTGTTGGGTTTTGGCCCATATTCACTGGATTACTAATTAGATATAAATTAGGATAAGAATTAGTAATTAGGTAAATTACTAATTAGGTGGATTCCTAATTGGATACTAATTAGGTTAAGAATTAGTAATTAGGTGAATTTCTAATTACGTGAACTCCTAATCCATTTAGCAAAAGGTTTACTACTCCTATATATATGTGCCTCTTATATGGTTTGGAATAGTAAGGCGAGGAGAGCTAATGGATTGGAGGAATCTCCATTGTATTCTTGTTTCTCCATTATAATGAGAGTATGAGCTCGCCTTACCCGTGGATGTAGGTCAGTTGACCGAACCACGTAAATCATTGTGTCCCTCTTTATTGCTTTGTTATTGATATTTGCTTGTGGGCTAGAATTGGGAGAGGATTAATTTCCTAACATTTCTAACGTTGTATGAAAATTTTAAGACTTCTTATTGTGTCTCACTCACATTGGTATTTTTTTTTCTCTAATTGTATATCCATTGGCCTTCTTCAATATATCTATACAAATGAGTTCTTTGAATGTCAAGTTCATTCTATCATTCCTTATAATAAATCATTGTCAAGTCCTTATTAACCCTCTACTTCTACAACCCTTTCAAAAGTTCTTGAAGTTTTCTATCTGAACTTGGATTATATTTATTTCGCCAATTTCTCATGTGCTGGAGGGCATAGATGTTTTTGCATCATTAATATTTATTTGTTCTCATTATTCCTCAATTACTTGATCCTTTCGTCATTTTTCAGATGTAGACTCATAGTCACTAAGGATAGTCGACTAAACGCTCACTAAATCATATGTCTTTTACCTTATCGCTTCTAAGCTTGAGTT
The DNA here is from genome assembly GCA_026122235.1 of Vinca minor. Taxonomy (NCBI): domain Eukaryota; kingdom Viridiplantae; phylum Streptophyta; class Magnoliopsida; order Gentianales; family Apocynaceae; genus Vinca; species Vinca minor. Next base: position 2,128,347 of record JAOCZM010000120.1, read on the forward strand.
CTCTTTGTCCTAAGCCATCCTTCATCTTTCCACCTTGAGTCTAAAATCGATCACTAGAGATTTTCACTATAGTTTGGAGCGTAGAGTCTTTGCGAAACATGTATTATCTGAGTGTCGCAACAAAAGTGTGGTATGACGTCATTCCCGTGGGAATGATAATCGGAGAATAACTCAAAGCAGCTCAAGGTCGACAGAGGAATTTGGTGGATTCTCATTGAAGACCTCTGAGTTTGAGTGTGGGAAGGTGTAGTTACGTGTTTCTCCTACAAGAGGAGTGATGAGATTTAGCATGGATCAAAACTGGAGTTCGAGGTACGTTGGAACATTTGAGATTTTGGAAGAAGATGGCACTCTAGCGTATCGTTTGGCGTTACCACCAGCCTTGTCAAGAGCACACAATGTTTTTCATATATCCATTTTCGGCGGTACATCTTAGACCCAAGGAACATTATAAAACAAGAGTCACTGCAAGTACAAGATGATTTGATCTACGAGGAACATCGGATACAGATTGTTGACTACACAGAACAAGTGTTGAGCAGAGAATTATACCATACATTAATGTTCAATGGTCGAATCACAAATTAAGAGAGACAACAATGGAACTCGAGGAAGAGATGAGAGCAAATACCCACACATTTTCGAAAGATTATAGCGTAAGTTTCAAGGACGAAACTTTTCTTTAGAGGGGTAGGATGTGAAACCCGGACCTTCTTTAGGGACTAAATTAATTAAGTTGATGACTTTTGGGACTATAGTGTATAAATTCTTTAACATTTGGATAAGATGATATTAGTTACTAGTTGGGGACTAATCTTGCAATTTTATTTCCTATATAATATCTTTTAATCGATGATCTTCTTTCTCTACGGCTGCAGACACTCTTACGGAGACAGAACATGAGACAACTCCGGTACCCGCCCGTTCCATCGATCGAAGGTAAGATCTTTCACCGTATCGTTAGTACGATTAGTAGGATTATAAGAGTATTGATGATTAGTCTCTGCGTTTATGTTAGGTTTTATTGATGAAGAGTTTTGCCTCCGACAGTGTAAGAACGAATCAAAGGTAAGTATAGATTCTCCTCTGTTTTCGTTAAAGGATTATATTTTTCTTATAAAATTCGGGATGATACGGATTTATTTTTTGAAATTCTCTTATTGTAATCGACTAAACTTTTTACCGAATGATATGCTTTCATATGGATTTTTTACTATGATATTAAATAAATTGAATATTCCGTTGTATGCTCCTGTCAATCCGTTCTGTATCGAATCGATTAATTGCAGCCAGAGCTTTATTTCTTTTTCATATTTAGATTTACGACGGTGGGTGATGAGATTTCTATTAAATTCATATTTTTGTTGTTTACCTACCGTGCTTCATATAGCAAGATCAAAGAAATAATTATTGAATCTTTGCTTTTGATGCCCTACTGGGCAAAGCCCTAAATTGTCCTCTCTGCTTTTCACATTTTCCATTCTTATATTTCTTTGCTTATTAAATTGCCCCTATTTCATCCGCGCTTCTATGCCATCATATGTTGAACCTAGTTCATCTTTAACCCATGCTCATCGCGGAGTATATTCTGATTTCAATTCTTTAATTTCACATCTCTTTTGATTTGCAAGCAATTGATGGATTCGTTAAAGACACAAAATTTTGACTTTTAAATTTAGCTACTGCCTCTTTCGTTTGACCATGAGAGCCAACATATTCTATTGTCCAAAAATATTGTTAAATAAGCATTTGTTTTACAGTAGCTTATTCCTTTGACTTTCTACCATATAAACAAAATCGTATTTCGGAGATAAATATTGAAAGATAAGTTGTCATCTTTATCAAAGTAAAATACTTTTATGATTTTGTTAAATGATATCATTATGTATTCAACTACTTTTGTACTTTGAAAATTCTTTTACGGCTACCATGTCTGATACTGTTTCACATTTTCTTAGGAATGCAAAAGCAAATAGTTATACATGAAGGCATTAATCAAGTTTGCTTTGCTTGTGGAACCGTTGGACACAAAAAAAATTCATGCCAATTTAATATTCCGGTGAGCAACCCCAACCAACTTTGAAGAACAAAATTCTACAACTGTAGAACCCGATCCAAACCACGGAACTGGGCCTTGGATTCTCGTTGCACGAAATAGGACAAGTGGCAGGTGGATCTTCACGTCTAAGAATGCTTCTGACAAAGGAAATTCACAAACACTAACAAAAAAAAATACCAAAAATGGCTCCCTAAACTAGACAAAAAGAAAATGACGAAACCAATCATTTTTCTCTTCTTTCCCAAGACACCCCAAATTCCAATCATAATGACCTTCATTCGAATCCCATAACTTCCAAGCCAAACCATGATAACAAACAAAAACATCCATTACTCTCACTATTCTCAAACAGGGTACGCACAGTATTTTTCTATCCATACAAAATCACAAAACCAAAAGCCAAAAACTACCACCTCCCCTTTACCACCTCAGGTTAAGAAGGATAGCCATGATCACCCCACCTTTTAATAATGATAACTATAAAAAAAATGCCATTATTACAATGATAACCTCACATCCCTCCACACAAATAAAACAAAACTCAAACCCTACCCTAATGGAAATCGACCATTCCCCAAAATCAACTACATCATCTTCTTCCCATGCAACTCCCATATATACCCCTCACTTTACGACTTCCCCCTCACATCTCTCTCCTACATCCGTCGTCTCCTTCCCCAAACCCACCCAAAATGCCTCGGCTTCCATTCCACCATCAGAATCTCCGACAACGACGCCATCACCACTACCCGCTACCTTACTCAGAAAAAGCGCGACGACACATCGTGCCCAAAAATCTCAACGCCACCAACATCATCAAACCATCCTCAACCGTCAAGCTCTCCCTCAAAATCAAATAGAGTTTTTTCCTCTGTTAGGGAATCTCTCCCAAACCCTCACCTCTAATAGTCCCATATTACCCCGAACTCCCTCAACTGGGCCCAGAGGATACATGTCCCAGTCCAGCCACCTATGTTCCTCCAGAACCATGTGGGCCCAACACAATACCCAAGTCACTAGACTCAGTCTTCTGTCAGTCCATATCCAGCCTCGTGACTAGAGTGGGATCTAAGAGATGAGCAATTAGACCCACTCTTATCAAATTTAAGACCTTCAATTCTTGGCTAACTTAGTGTCAACGGGCCTCCAAGCTACCATCCAAACACTTATACATCATCCCTGGTTCACTCAGCCCACTCCATTCATCAATCCATGGGCACCGCTTCAACAGTCTCTTTACCCGTGGATCCCGCTGACCCAGTTCGTCAACCCGAGTCCCACAACCCCGATCCAGCTTCCCCTATTCCCAGCCATCATCAACCCTCTGATCCCTCCAAACCCTGCGAAAACCCCTCTGCCGAATCCAACTCTGCTCCATCCGGACTCTCCGACAACCTCACCGGAGGAGCTAGAAAACTTAATCCCTTCAAATTTCTTAGAAGAAAGCAAACCACAAAATAGATTCTTGGAATTACTAAGTTTGCGGGAAAACCCACACGTAAAAATCACGAGTCACTTGATGAAGAAATGCTTCCTCTTCTCCTTTCATCCGAGTGTATTCAAATTCTCAATGGCGATGAGAACGTTGAACTTTATGACAAACGAAAGGTCCTTCACAATAGTCGTCATCCCGACATGCCACCTCATGCACTCTAAAACCCTAGATCTTTAACTAACGAGCAACCGCCTGCACAACTTGACATTGGCGAAACCCTTACCCCAGACATATCTCATGATTGTGTTTCTATGGAACTGTAGACGAGTTAACTGTCGCGACTTCCAGATTACGCTTCGTGATATTATTACCAGTCATCAGTCTTGTTTGGTCGTCCTCACCGATACAAAATTCTCGAGAATGGCTGCTAAAAACCTTATGATGAAAATGAACTTTACCGACTTTGACTGCGTGGAGGCAATTGGACAATCCGGAGGCATCATGGTTCTGTGGAATCCGAATGCGGAGGTGAATGTCATCTCCAAAAATGCTCAGGACATGTATCTTATCGTCACTGTAAGTAACCCTAAAATTACTTTCTTTTTTTTTTACTTTCTGCAGTTTATTCTAGTTGTCTACTGTCAAACAAACGTCTGCTTTGGGCTAACCTAAAAAATTTAGCAACGGTAAATACGCATCCTTGGCTAATGTTAAGTGACTTTAATGAAGTAACTAACTAATCGAAAAAGTTTGGTGGCAAACCGATTAATTTAACGCATGTTTTGGAATTTAATAATGTTCTTAACGCCTGCAACATGTTGGACTTAGGTTTTAGAGGGCTACCTTACACATGGAGCAATAAAAGTAAATTTAGGAAAACCCTTATTTTGGAACGACTAGATAGGTTTTTGGCCAACTCGTCTTGGCATGAGGCCTTCCCGGAATGCCTAGTCACCCACTTTCCTCAAATCATGTCTGGTCATTGCCCCTTATTACTACACACGGATAGTTCCCATACTAACAAAAAATCGAAAAAGCCTTTCAGACTGGAAACCATGTGGCTTGCTGATCCAAGTTTTAACAACTTAGTTCATAATACTTGGACTGGTAGTTCTAATTACATAGATATTGTCCACTCCTTTCTACACAACACTACTATCTGGAATAAAGAAAATTTCGGGAACATTTTTCATAAAAAACAAAAAAAAATTAGCCCGACTCAATGATATTCAAAAATACCTCAGCCTTAAACACAGTCATTTTCCTATTAACTTAGAAGCCGAGCGCCAACGTTATTACCGGCTTGTTTTGAAAAATGAACAAGAATTTTGGAAGTTAAAATCTAGAATTTCATGGCTCCAAGATGGTGACAACAACACAATTTTTTCCCACTTATCCACACTAAATCGTTGCCGTAAAAACAGAATTTCTATCTTAAAAGATAACGGTGGAAATTGGCACTCCAACCCTATTGACATTCAAAACATTGTTGTTCGCCACTTCACCACTCTGTTTTCTACCTCACACTCTTTTTTGACTATATTTTATCATAATTTGGACACCAATTGCAATTCTCTGTTCACAAATAGCAACATAACTGACATGCCATCTTAATTGGAAATACGCAACGCTTTCTTTTTCTTCCAGCCGTATAAAGCCCCAGGCCCCGACGACCTTCACCCATTTTTCTTCCAAAAATATTGGCAAGAAACAAAGAACATAACCCTACCCTTGATCTCGGATTTCTTCGAGCATGGTAGCCTATCTCTCTACATTAATCAAACCTTCATCAGCATTATCCCTAAAATAAAAAATCCAGAAACAATTACTAATTATAGGCCTATCAACCTTTGCAACACAGTTTACAAAGCCATTACTAAAATTATTGTAAAACGCATTACACCGTATCTTCTACAAATTATAAGCCCTACACAAAGTAGCTTCCTACCTGGTAGAAGAGCCTCAGATAATGCTTGTATAGTCCAGGAAGTTCTCCACCCCTTTCATAAAAAGAAAGGGTTTTCTGCTCATATGGCTATTAAAATTGATCTAGACAAAGCCTTTGATAGATTAGAATGGTCCTTTACCTATAACATGCTTCTTTTTTTCAACTTCCCTCATAAACTTATCAAACTTATCATGACATGCATCACAACCTCCTCTCTAGCCATTCTCATCAATGTGCAACCCGCCCATTTTTTCCATCCTTCGTGCGGGCTAAGGCAAGGAAATCCATTGTCTCCCTACCTCTTCATTCTTAGCCTAGAATACCTCTCTATTACCATCAATAAATCTGTTAACCAATCCCTATGGGATCGTGTCAAAATTTTGCATAATGCCCCCTCCTTGACACATCTAATGTTCGCCGATGATATCATCCTTTTATCACGAGGGGACAAGAAAAATATGGATTGTATCATCAATATTTTAGACAACTTCTCTAAATTATCTGGAGCTCGTATTAATTTTTCAAAATCAAAAGTCATTTTTTTCCAATAATATCCAACCAAATAAAGCATTATCTTCAAGTCAGGAAATACAAATAGCTCGAACCACTAGCCTAGGGAAGTATCTAGGCTTCCCAACAAAAATTTCCCCTACGCAGCCAAGATTTTGAAATAATTATTTGAAATTTACAATCCAAACTAGCAACCTAGAAAACCAACTTCCTAACCTTTCCTGGAAGATGTACGCTTATTAAATCCGCCCTTTCAACGATTCCATCTCATATTATGCAGCTCTACTCCCTACCTATTGAAATCACTAATATCATTGATTCTATCTATAGGAATTTCTTATGGGGCTCGACAGTATATCACTGAAAGATACACTTAATAAAATGGGATCATGTATGCAAACCCTATTTTCAAGGCGGCTTAAATATCCGAAAAGAAAATATTTAAAATCAGTCTTTATTAGCCAGTCTTGCTTGGAGATGTCTCATCTCAAATACTGACTCCCTTTGGGCTAAACTGATAACATCAAAGCACAAACGTAATAAAAATACCATCTCAGTCCTTACACCACACTATGCCCCCTCACCCATCTAGAGAAGCATTTCTATTGGATGGAAAATCTGCGAAAAGTTCATAAAATTGGAAATAGGGAATGGCGAGCAAATTTCCTTTTGGAATTCCAAGTAGTCCCATTTAGGAATCCTTAGGTCTGTCATACATGGACCACTTAATTTGACAGACATAAACTTACGAGTCAAAGATGTGTTACAAAATAATATCTTCCAACTCGATAACATTAGTTTTGACCTTCCAACACATCTAAAAAATATCATTTGCACTACTCTAAGCCTGATGATTTGGTCACCTGGTCCCTCACCAGTTCCGACCATTTCTCAGTCAGCTCCACTTATAAAACCCTCTCCTCTGTAGATAGCGTATCAAATTTAAATACTAGCTGGATTTGGAATATCCATAGCCTTCTAAAAATCTGCTTATTTCTTTGGTTCTGCTCTAGGGATAGAATCCCTTATGCTACCCTTTTGCATGTTAGGAAAATCCTTCCAAACCCCCCTGTCAATCTTGAGTTCAACCTGAAAACATAGACCACGTCTTTTTCTCAAGCTAAATACTAACGGCTCCTGTAACACCATTACCGGAAAAGGAGGACTTAGAGGAGTTTTTCGCAACCAGCAAGGAGACTGGATCATGGGCTTTAGTGTCCACACACCTCATACCACTAACAATGAAGCCGAGCTGTTGGCTCTCCGCTTCGGATTACTACTAGCAATTCAAAACAAATTTACTCATCTCGATATAAATTGCGACTCAAAAGTTATTTTAGATATGCTAGATAATATCGCCTGCTCTAAATATGCTAATATTATTTTTGATTTCATATTCCTTCTAACACAGCTCACCTCTCACTGGATCTTCCACATCATGCGGGAAGCCAATCAAGTGCCTGATTTACTCGCTAAAAATGGTTCAAACCACCCTTGTCATATCTGCCAAATATACACAACCTCCTATTTTTGCTCGTCAAGCTTGGCTGCATGACAATGATGGAAAGCTCTACCCTAGAATTTAGGATCCTTTAACTTTTGTATTTTGGATATGTACTTGTATGTTTTTTTTCCTTGCTTCGCTTTTATCTTTGTTGTACTTCTTTCTCTAATTAATACACTATCATTTCCACCAACAATGTTTGGTATTCTAACAAATAACTATGTACTCTTTGTTGTTTTAGGAGATTTATTTTCTTAAAAAATGATATACTTTTTTTCTTAAATGTAATTAAATATTTTATTAATTTTTAAAATTAAAATATTTTATCAAGTGAAAAGTAGGAATTGATGGTAATCTATATAGAAACAACATTGATAATTGATATAAATTCAATATGCGTGAGATTGCACATGTTTGTTGTCACACCCCGTACCCGAATGATGACCTAAAAGTACCCCAAGTAAATGGATACTGAACCCACATACTAGAAAGGAAACCTCGTAAATGATTGTCATTACTTAAAAGGAAAGTTATATAATCCATAAGTTTATTACATCAAAAGGAAAGTACTATTGTTTAAAAAAGGAACCACTAGCAATACTATTACATAAGTGTTCACATAAGATCATCTTCATACTCCTCCTCAAAGTTGTCACCTATGGCCCCCTCAACATACTTATATGCAAAAAGAGAAAAAAAATAAGGGGTGAGCTAACTAACTCAATAACCATCGATCAAATAGATTCAATGCCCGCGGCTACAGTGCTGATGCAGGGCTGTTTTCAGCACAGCTAGCACGCCGGCTCACCCCTTGGATCGTCTCCTTCATCATCTTGTGGTCTGGATTGTTTCTACTGTGCAGTTTGCGGGTCACAATTGATTTTTTTTGTTATTTCGATGCTGTTGCGCGCATTTTCAACGCTTATTGGGTGAGATCGCGATATTTCTTCACGCATTTTTTTGCCTATAATCACGGGTGATGGGATTAATTTGGGAAATCTCTGGTTTATCATCATAATCATGATAATTGTGTGTTAATATAGCTGAAAAAACCTAGTTCATCTATCATTGTGGTTTATAACTATTATGTCAATAATATTTTTTAGGATTGTTGTAAATGATTTTTTTTTTTGAAATTGTATTATCTATCATTGTGGTAACTTATAACTATTAATGTCACACTTTATATATTAAAAAACATTCAAATTCCCAGAATATAATTAAAAAGCATTACATTTATTTTTTTTTCTAATGTTCATCAATTATTTTGCTTGTGATTTGTTCCATTCTAGAATTGTGTTCTCTGGCTGATTTATCAGTTGCGATGCAATGATTTTCCTCTTTCCTGCATCGTACTCGACGGTCGGCCATATAAAGAAACAATTGGATGAAAGACTCCCTTCTCAATGTTCCATCATGCTCAGTAAAGAGGACAACACAACTGTTAGGACTGCTGCTATGTTGTTCTGGTACTGTTCCCCACTCAAAATTTGGGAGGAACGCAGGTATATTTTCACTTGGTAAAGCATCTCTCATCCACCGGTCAAGAAATGAAAAAAACAGCATCAACAATTGGTTTATAATTGGTATCGATAACATGACTTTCGACATTCAGGCTGCTGAGACACCAACATTTGCCTGTTTTCATGTCGATTGTGATCGACCAGTAGTGATCATTGCTACACACTGGGACGTAAAACTGTATATTTTCACACATTGAACGGATGTTAGTGAATAAATTTAAAATAGGTATTCAATTTTTGTAATAGATATGTCAGTTGTAATTAATAATTATATGTAGTATTTTAATAGTTGTAATAATAGTTTAATATCATAATAGTCAAGGAAACTTACTATTTCAACTTCCAATGGTATCCATCGCTCTCCAACTTTGTTCCTAGGCAAGTATGGTGGTGTTTTGAAGTATATATCATCCATGAATTAAATTACATCTCCACTATTCCATTTTGCACCAGCTGCAACACTTGATAGTGTTGTTGTGAAGAAGAAGCGTCTAACAGTCGTCCCCTTTCTTTCTTTCCTGTTCAACATGTGTGCATAAGCATCGATGATCGTGCTTTCCATTATTTCTCCGACTTTTAGAGATCTCATGTCTCTCCTCTTTAGGGTGAGAAGCCCATCCCGTAGGAATGCCACTTTTTCGAGTCCATCACCCCAAGAAAACTCAACCAGCGCATCCTTAACATTGACTGCTTTACTTTTTCGTTTTTTCTTATTTGACAGAGTTTTTTTCTTTCCTTCCCCCTTTGGGGTTTTTACCTTTTCTGTTTTTTCAGTTTCTTCAACTGCAGGGTCAATCTAATATAATACAAAACAAATTTGTTTTTACAAACCAAACAGTTTGGAAAAGACATTTTTCCAAATAATGATTTTGTGAATCAATAATAGTTATTAGACACATGTAGTACAACTATTAGGAATACAATAAATAGTTATGTTTAACACACCTCAGGTTCTTCATCATCATTTGTCGGGTTGTTTCGATCTTCATCGACTCCTGACACCGCTCTCATTCTTCTTGAATATGTTATTGTTATTGGGGTGTCCACTCTTCGTTCAACAAAGGATGTTTCTGGTGGTGGGTCTATTTCTTTTTCGGCCTTCTTTGAAATAATCTGTCCTTTTATATGCTACAACTTGATTTCATATTTCCTTTCAAGGTTATATAAATCTTCCAGTGTACGGTTACATGTAGAAGATCTTTTCCTCTTTTTTTTTGGAACGAGTTCACTTATGTCTTCTTCATCTTCCTCCTCCTCACCTTCATAAATTCCTTCCTCCACATTTGTGAATCCAATCTCTCGAATGCTGTGCATTTTAACTGGAACATTTTGATTGTCCCAGTATTTTGATGTTGTTGTAAGCCTTGATGTGTGCTGTCCGGTCACGTAGACAAGATAATGAATCTGTTTTAAGGTGTAGGGAAACAGTATTAAACTAGTTAACAATATAAAATAATATAAAAGTCTAATACATACACATAGCTATTTTGTACATTACACATAGGTATTAAACACATATATTATAGCTATTATATATAGAAGTTACAGTTACTTTCAGTAAAATTGGAATCTTTTAATGTTGTGATTGTTAACACAATAGGTATATGTTCCACAACATACCATTGTAGTTTTCATTTATATTTGTCAATACTTGTAATATTTATTATGTACATCTGTTATAGCTATTATCATCATATGTTACAGTTATTTACCTAAAAAATAAAAGTATGCAACACAGTTTCATTCATTAGACTGGATCAAAACAATAAATTATTTCCGTTACAGTTATTAAGAATGTGACACATAACTCTTATTCGTAATTGTAATAACTGTAAACAAGTCATACCATCATGAAATGCATATTTCCAACAGTCTTTACGTTCGTCTAGTCTGAAGCCATTTTTATTTTATTTGTTAGCAGTCTTTCGTGCATCACTGCTGCAAAATACTCTGCCCAATTGTATTTGGCATTTGTCAACGACTCCAGCATCATTGCATACATCATGTTCATACTTTCGATAGTATCTGCCAACATTGCTGTAGACATTACAAACAAGATGTATAGGACACACCACATGTCATCAGCTTCTATTTCATCTTTTTCCAACAGTCCTTTCATTACTTCCTCCTTCATGTAAGATTTTTTGCTGATCTTTACATGATAGTTAGTTGTACAGTATTCCTTAGCCCATGATTCTTTTGGCAGGTTTCCCCTTGTAATATACAACTTACGGCCACCAGAGAGTAGGGATGGCAATGGGGCAGATCGGGGCGGGTATCTCAAATACCAGCCCCGCCCCGCACTGTTGAACCGCCGCCCGCGACCCGCAGCGGATAAAAAATTTATGTCCCGCGCCCTGCCCTGTGCGGGGCAGATCTGACCCGCCCCGCCCCATTTTTATTTTTTTATTTTTTATGTCTTCTTCTACATCAACGGAGCTCACCGGAAGGGGAAAGAAAAAAGCTTGTTAAAAAAGGGAGAAGAAGAAAAGGGACGGGCGGCGAAGTTTCCGATCAAGACCAAGGGAGTCTCTTCACTTTGGTTGTCTTCGATGAGAGACTGGTAGAGAGTCACCGGGTACGTATCCCGTGGTGAGATTCGCGGCGGCGAGGAAGCTTCTTCTGCGGACTGCGGAGAAGTGACTTTGTTCAGTGTTGAAGAAGAAGAGAGGCAGTAACAAATGTGAGTTATGACCAATGTGTTTTATTCTATGAATTTCAATGGTTATGAACCCTGTCCAAATGATGGATTGGGCTTTTATACATAAAACTTTAGTAGGCTTTATTTTCTATTACTCGGGCCTAATAATACAAATGATGGGTTGAGCTTCAGTAAGAATCTTTTGCACAACAAAATACCCCCATTTCAACCCAATATCCTAGTACTCGGGCCTAATAATACAATTTTTTTTTATTATATGGGCGGGGCGAGGCGGGGCGGACACAAATACCATGGCTTGATCTGCCCCGTTACGGGGAGGGGAGGGGCGGGGCTGCCCCAAAAGATGTTGGGGCAGGGCGGGTCGACGGGTCGCGGGTCAAATTTCCATCCCTACCAGAGAGTAGTATATATTTTTCACCAGCGTCGTAGTTTTCGGAAAAAACCCTGCACGCATCCCCAAAAATTTTAGACAATTTTATATGAGTGAATCCAAAAAAAACCAGACACTTTAAGCCTGTTTAATTTATTTTTGTATGCAGATTTGTTCCTTTGAATTTAAATGCTGATATGTACAATACGTTTAAAATCACTGGATACTTGAATAACTTGTTTATTTTTATCCATAATTATGTATCAATAGAATAACTATCACGATATTTGTAAAATTGTTGTAAGCTTTTCTAGGTTTTGCAATTTTTGACCCAAATTAGTTTTTACTGTTCTATTTATACTATTCTAAATGTGTTTGATCGATTAATTGGGTTGAATGTGTGCGGAGGTTACCCTAATTAATAGTTATTGATGAAGTTTAATAATTGATTTTCGAGGGAAGGTGGGTAATCGCCATTAATGGTGAAGGAAATCGTGGGTAGGAAGTCGAAGCAGTAGGCTGTCGATTGATTGGGGGTGAACGTGTGGGAGGTTACCGATTAATAGGTATTGATGAAGTTTAATGGCTGATTTTCCTGGAGAAGATGGTTAATCGCCATTAACGATGAAGGTCATCGTGGGAGGAAGATGAAGCAGGGCTGTTTGGGGTTTATGCGTCAGATTATTGGGCGTGTCGCATTTTTCATGTTTGGCTGCAATACGCGCCTTTCTTGGGGCGTTGGATCTGAAGCGCTTTTATCCATTAGCTGGATCGCTGTGGGTTCAGCACCGTAGCTGAGCCGAGATTCAATATGTTCCCAATCCAAAGCATTTGCAAAGAAGTAAACTGAAATAACTTACAAAGACATTAAACAATGCGGAGAAAAGCTTTAATGTAACTCACTTTTAATGTTTTATTTTCTATTACTGTTTTTCCTACCACTGATTTTCCATTCGACATTATGTTTTATTTTCTCGTTTCTTGTTTTTTCAGCATTTCTTATACCTTTAATGTAAATTTATTTTCTACGAAAATATCGATTAGAGAAATCCGAAAAACAAAAGAACCGTGAAAAAGGACACGTAGCGGCCAAGGGAAACGGTTTCCATACTACTTTCTGTTTAGCAGCCCAAAAAATCGAAAAGAAAAAAAAGGAAAACACAAAACAAAATCAAAGAGAAAACTCTCCCAGCAGCGCTCCAACTTTTTCGCCGTTGAAGGTAATTTTCTTTCTCAAACTCTGAATTTGAGAAATATTTGTTCTCATTTGAATATAAGATTAAAATTTTCCAGACTACATAAAGTTGAAAGTAGATGGATATAAACACATAATTGGAATCAAGAAAGATAGGGAATTATAAAGAATCAGATAATTAAACTACTTAAGCTTTGTCTTGTTTGATTTTCTTTAACCTTGGATTGGAATTGAATAGTGGTTCAGTTTCGAATTTTCGTCTTGAATTTCGCAAAAGTAAGTTGAACGGGTTCGTAAGAGGAGATGTTGGGCCAAAATTTGAAAATTTGAGACTTCAAGTGCTGTCCAAATGCACAGATGCTTTGATAATGTGGTGTGCTGATTGCTTTTGCTATTTTTTTTTACAGGCATTGCTTGAAGGACTTAGAGTTTGAATTATGATATCTTCTGTTCAGAATCTTTCTGGTTCTGGTATGTCCTCTTCTTTTACATTCTAGACATTTTGTGCCTTTTATTTCTTTTGTTTTTCCATCGATTCTTTTAAGAGTGAAAATATATTACTGTACTTTGTTAGAGGGTGAAGGAAAAACTGATTTGGGATTCTTGGAATAGAAATTGGCTTAAAGCTGAGGTTCTGATTTGTATCCTATGTATATTACTCCTTCCGTCCAGAATTGAACCACTCATTTTTCTTTTTTAAATGTCCCGAATTGAATACCCCATTTCCTAAGATGGTAATTATTAAAAGTTAAATGTCCTCATTAAATTTTCTATCAAGTTTAAATGGGATATTCACTTCCGGACGGCCGGACGGGGGAGTACCATTCCTGTCCTGCCGAGTGCATGTTGATTTTTTTCGGAAAACATGAAGTCCTGCCGAGCCATACGACGTCGGGGTATTTATAGCTGTCTGAAAATAGATGATGTTTATAAAAAGAAAAATAACAGATGGTGGGTATTATTAGCAAAACGAAAATAGATGAGGGGTATTTATAGCTTATCTTTCAATGTGCTCTCCTAAGTTGCTGTTTGTTCAAGCATTTCACCTCTCTTAGCTTCTTGCTTTGAGGTTATATGGGCTTCAGTTCAGATCTCATAATGTTCTTTTCAGGACTAATAGTTTCTATGAATAATTGGACAGTTCCACTGCCTCCTTTTATCTATTGCAGCGTGTTCTCAAGTGCTTCCCGTTTTTCATTTCCAGAATTCAGCTTCATTGCAGTTTAGTACAATTCTTCCCATGATCTAAATGTTTCTTAAATAATATGATTTCAGATAATGATGAATCTGATGAGGATCATAGTCACTCGGAATCACAAATCCAGTCTCCTTGTCAAGTGACTGGTATGTCTTATCCTGCTGTGACAGCACCGGGTATGCACATGCAGTATGGTACCCCACCTCAACCTGGACAAGCAAATTCTCTGGTAAAGTCATGATGTTTTTTTTTCTTTTCGGGGTGTGTGTGTGTGTGTGTGTGTGTTTAATATTCTTCTGAACATTTCAAATTACCAGTTCTACATGTTAATTAGGATTTTAAGTTACGTTCCCTTAAACATCTATATTATAAATTGTAGAAATTGGTCAAAATTGCAGTCATGTTTCTGTGTGTATGCCTGTGTTTCATTTCAATCAATATTTTCTTTTGCTTTTAATCTCTAGTCCGATTTGGACATGGAGAAGAAACCATGTCTCAACCTCGTTGGCAGCATGCAGAGGAAACTTGAGCAAGGAAAAGGTGAAGAGTAAAGGAAATAATCTTCTTGATGGAAACTTGAAAAGACCTTTTGAAATCTTTTAGAATCTGTGGTAATGCATCTACCAAATTTCCAAGACATTTTACAAACTGTAATATAAGCTGAAACTTTCCAACACATGGTTCACTAAAGGGGTAAGAAACCTAAACATTCTGTAGGCTTTGCAATTGACAAAATAAAAACCCATATCATTCAAGGGGGCTTTTAAAGCCTTACAATATAGTTACTATAGAATCACCTCCTGTAAGAAGCCAAATGGTTGGTAACCCAAGTGAAACCATGGGAAGGTTGTGGGTGCAAACTAGTAAAAGAGAGTTTTACTGGATGGACACTGTTATGAGTTTATGGAGAAGAGGTGTTTTATGAGAGGACGAATATGGTTAGTTTCGTTGTGCATGCAGCAGAAAAACTCTTCAGAAATTAGAGTTTCAGGCTTTCAGCTCTAGAGGATTTCCAAAACATGGCAAAAATTGGGGTTGTTCAAGACAAAGAACAATCAGATATAGACGGGGAAAACCGTTCTTTTATGTTTGTAAACAGTAGCCTGTGACTGTAATTTGCTTGAAAAAAGCGAGGAAGTAAAGGAGTAAAGGAGAAAGATAGGAAGAATGAAAGATGGACAACAGTTAAATAGATAAAAGAGTATAACTCTGACTAAATCAATAATTCAGAGCCAGAAAATAAGACCCCTTACATAGTTTTCGTATGTAAATCAGGCCCTAATAACCAAATACCGATGAGACTAGATTCCTTCAAGAGATATCATACTCTTTAGTTTCCTATGACAGAAGACTCAGAGACTACTTTTTTTTCTTTTTCTTTTTTCTTTTTTGATGAAGAAGACTCAGAGACTACTTAGTAACTAAACTACGACTAATGGCCTGTTTGATAATTCAGTTACTGCTTAAAGTTAACTGATTGAGTACTTATTGAATTAAGAATCTTCGATAATCTGCACTATTAGTATTCAGTGCTTTTTTAAATGCGTTTGATAACAATTTTTTGCTATAACTTCTTTTTTTTTAAGATATACACCACAATGGAAAGGAAAACTCAGTTTCAACATATTCCTTAGGAATCAACAATTTAAAAGAAAGACCATGGAAGTATCAACCGTCTTAGAAATTGAAGATGTAAAAAACTGAAAAGGGCCCAGATAAAATCCGGGTTGATCAATTTCTCCGAGTCCGAAGAGGAGAGAAAACAAGTCTCGATCTGTGAAGATCTGAGACAAATCTAACCTTTGTATCTTAAATCTTGAAGATATTTTTTTTGGAATAAGTCTCTTATGATTTGCGGTACAAAATAGAGGTATAAAACCCGAAATAAAACAGTAAATAGAAATAATTGGTCAAGATCTGACCTTGGCCAGAACCAATGGCCATATCTGGCAAATATAGAAGAAACCAGTGGAGGTTGCAGACCAATGTACAGGTGTAAATTTTAAGTCAAATCGAAGTTACTTGAACATTAAATCTGCTGTCTGCATACGCTAGTCAATTATCTAATCATTTTCACATATTTCGAATTTCAATATACTACCTCCGTTCCTAAATAATTGATACATTTAACTTTTTTGTATGTTCCAAATTATTTGATACATTTCAAAATTTGATGAACATTTGTCATATTTCTTCCAACTTTACCCTTGATAAACTTTACTTAATAGTACTTTAGTGTTTCCAACAAATCCACACTTACCCATGCACATCAAACCATACTTTAATTAGGGGTAATTTTGGACTTTTTTATTCGTAATTATTGTCTTCCAATTATTTTTTAGGTCTGTGTGAAAATGTGAAATGTATCAATTATTTAGGAATGGAGGTAATAACCCAATGAGCAGTGTTGTCAAATGGCGCTCATGGCGCCGCCATGGCGCTATGGCGTGGCGGTTTTTGCAGCCACCGGTATATATGCAATGGCGCTATAACTTTTGAGTTATTTGTTTGATTCATGTTGTTTTTTGCTTTTTATTACATTATGCAGTGTTTTATACATATTTTGCATATTTTATTGTGTCCGCTATAAGCCGTTATAGCGTCCGCTATAAACTTATGGCATTTTTTTGGCATGCCGCCATGATCTGCCATCCGCTATTGACAACATTGCCAATGAGAAATAAATATTTTTCAAATAAAAAATTCAAAAATAATCTTTTATTTTTAAAAGATATTAATATTTCATCAAAGAAAAAAGAAAAAAATAATTATGTCAATGACAAAGTTATTAGACTTTAATCTTTACATTGAAAATTATTGATAAATCAAATCAATATAGATTATATGTTGTCAATAATTTTTAAAATTTTATTTTTAACAATGTGATGTTTCTAGAATTAATCATTAAGAGGGTTAACAAAGAACTCTCTTTGAAGCATTTCTTTGAGCAAAAAATATACAATTGAAAATTTCAGTCTATTAGAAATTTAGAACGCTGTGATGCATAAGTAACATGTTAATTGGTTCAGTCTTCAGATTTCAGCTTTATCAAAAGGCCATAGATCTCAGCAAATTCCAGCGCTTAACTAAGTGAACTAGACCCTGACACCTAAATCACTAAATAACTGAATTGTGGCCGCTTCTAATCACTGTGGACAGTTCCTTTAGGGGAGGATCTCTTCTCC
This sequence comes from Vinca minor, assembly GCA_026122235.1. Lineage (NCBI taxonomy): Eukaryota > Viridiplantae > Streptophyta > Magnoliopsida > Gentianales > Apocynaceae > Vinca > Vinca minor. Next base: position 2,145,936 of record JAOCZM010000120.1, read on the forward strand.
CTTGCATGAGAATGGTTAGGTTGTCTAGGCTTGTGAAGGCTGTACTTCTTGGCCAACCATTGGATAGCTTGTCACGCAAAAACCATTGAATAACTTCTCTAACATATCTGCTTGACTACCTACCGATAGAAGAAATGTAACTGGATGCTTGAAGTTGAAGAGTTTCTTGTTCACCTGCATCGCCGGCTGATAAGGAAGCCTGATATTAAGAGAGCTATATCAATTTGTTCCTTGTGGAGTAGGGATGAGGATTGAGGAGCCCATGCCCTTGTTCTTTAAAATGTTTTGAGTTCATGAGAAATGTACACCCAAAAACATTTATTTGCAGTGTCTTCTGAAAAATTTCATGATTTATTCTGTGGAGGCAACTTGATGTCATATTTTGGTGAAATTAGTATCAACCAAATATGATTAACCGTATATGTTTGGTGACCTGATTTATTTTGCCATGAAAGTCCTATGTTAGAAATGATGTATATGCATATATAATTCAGTATTGCTCCTTCCATAATTAGATAATACTTGGAATAAGAAATTTAATGAAACTTTGGACGAGGTTGCTTCTCTAGTGTAACAGCTACAGATGCTCAGTTGGGTTTTTCCCTGAATACTTGATTAGAGAAATATTTTGTGCAACATGGCATCCAAGATCTCATTAAGTTGAATAAAAAGGAACCACAGTCTAAAACATTTAGCTTAGTTATAAATTGGGCCGGAAGTTTTTTTCCCTTAATTTTATTTAAAAGATCTCATAAATGTAGAAGGCATTACATATATTTTTATTCCTGAAGGTCTCTTTTCTGAAAGAGATGGTTTATAGGTTGAATTAGGGAAGTACAGGAAGGCCAAGAGGAGGAGATTTTGTAGATGGAAACTAAGATCTTAACCAAAGAGGGGCTGGAGCAATCATGTTGGTTAGTTTACTCCATGTCTGACATAAAAATTTTGTCTTCGACTCTTTCAATTTGTTCTGACCAAGATTATATCAGATTTTGGGAAAAGAAATAGGTATCTAACTTCTCAAAAGAGGAATTATATTTTCTGCGAGTGGAACCACATGTCAATCTTTAGGGTGGCCATGTGTGGTCCTGAAGACATATTCAATATAGATAACGAAATGAAATCCTCATCTTTTAATGACAAACTGCCTGGAGGTGATTTTTTTCCTTTTTAAATTTATTTTTCCTTTTTCTTTTCCTTATAGTGCTTTTTTTTAAACCTCAAACTGGTATCTAGTCCCCGAATGGCAGTCACAAAGGAATTTGGATTTGAAGGAAGGTGAATTTGTATTTATGAAAATTTAGCACATTTCTGTGGTTGTAACTTATAACGGTCTTTCATAATTTTTGGTTTTAGAATTATTGTTGATCTTTACCTTTTTAGGTCCTCCTGGTTATTACCTGAGCCTTGTGTTTGTTTTTTCTTTCTTGAATCGGCTAGATTAAGTTTACCTACATTTGACTTCCAAGAGAATATATGAGGAATGAGATGTTAAATCTGGTAACAAAAATTCAACCATCTTCTTTTCGTGACAATACACTTCAACATTGTGCTGGAGGGTTTTTTTTTCCCCATTTTTTTTCCTTCAGTTGCTTTTGTTTAAACATCGAACTGTTATCTAGTTCCCTTATGGTAGTCTGGGAGGAAATTTGATTTGAAGAAAAAGGTGCATTTGTATTCATTTACTTTTAGCATTTTTCTATTGTTGTTTATATGGTCTTTCACTCTTCTAGTTTTAGAAATATCATTGATCTTTACCTGTTTAGCTCCTCCTGGTTATTATCTTAGCCATCTGTCTGTTTTTTCATTCTTAAATAGCTCGAATGCTTTGTGATTTTAAGAAGACATGCCTTCTTAAGTTCGTTTGGATTTGACTTCCAAGAGAAAGCATGTCTTGTACTTGTTCAGAATCTGATAATTTCTGTGATTTTATAGTTTTCATCATAATCTTTGGACGAAATTTCAGTGAATGCTTTGTATACAAGTCAAATTCTCTTAGTTGAACATTGGGATGGCAGCAATTGATTGTTGACCTTTGTCAATTGATTCACAGTTTTTTTTTTGTTCCTCAAGGATAAAAGTAAGTAGGCCATCTTCCTGTGACAAAAATAACGTCTGAACGTTCTTTGAATAAAAAAGTACCACCAGTAGAAATTTCTTGAGCTACTCTCAGTCTCCTGTATGGGTGGTCCTATTAGTATAAGTTAGTAGCTTCTAGATTCTTTGCGCGGAATGAGGCTTTTGGACTTCTCATGGGTTCATGGGTTGGTTTGCTAATTGTTTTGAAATGGTTGCTTCCATGTATTCTATGTACTGAAGACAAGTTAGAGGCCAGTCATTTTACTACCAATATTTGAAAAGTTGAGTCCTCAATTGCGAGAGTAGGTTTTTTCCTTTTTCTTTCTTTCGGAGAGGGGTGAGAGTAGGTTTTAAGGCCTGATTCCAGTAGCCGATGGTAGTTTTATTGATGCTTATTCAGAAGGGAACATGGATTTCAATGAGTAATTTTACTCATGTGGCCAGTTAGTCTTTGCCACACATGATCTTGTCATTTTCTCTTTCACTAGTAAAACTTTTGATACACAAGGACTGAGAGTGTGATTCGGTACCTATCAAGCTCAAAACAGCATTGGCTACAATGTTCACTTCATTCTTAATGCACCTTACATATGCAAACTGTTCATGTTTTATTTAGATTTATATGGTTTTGATTACATAAGTTATTTGACCTGAGCATGATGACATTGATTTCTTTTCTGATTAAGATAATCATGTTATAGGCAGAAGCGGCTTGCAGAATTTCTTATTTTTTTTCTATCACATCCTGTGTTACAGGCACAAGCTGCTTTCCCATATCCAGATCCTTACTATAGAAGCATCTTTGCTCCCTATGATACTCAGCCTTATCCAGCACAACCGTATCCTGCTCAGCCAATGGTATTATCAATTTTTTTTGGGTTAGTTGAGAACCCAATGGTATTTCTTTAGGCATGCACAATTGCATAAAAGTAAAAAGATTTTGATTGTTTAGTAATTGATCCACAATGAAAAGTGATAATTAAACCATTGTTTTTTCAGGTACACCTTCAATTAATGGGAATTCAACAAGCAGGTGTTCCTTTGCCATCTGATGCTGTTGAGGAGCCTGTTTTTGTCAATGCAAAACAATATCATGGAATCTTGAGACGTCGGCAGTCTCGTGCTAAAGCCGAATCAGAAAATAAACCTCTGAAGTCTAGAAAGGTATGATATTTCTTGTGCTTTCACCTTTTGTTCTAATCCTATGGTTGCTTGGTTCATTCCGTGAATGATATTTATGTTACGCAAGTGTGGCAATTGACAAACACAGGATTGCATTTGTCCACAGTGGACATGCTAATATTCGTCTTGATCTTAGTTTCTGGAGAATAATCTTTGGTCTTATTAGTGGCCCAACCAATGTTTATTTGTTCCTCGTCAAAAATCTTCCAAGTAAATTGAACAAACAAAGTCGATGAGAAACTGCCAGGTACTAAAATGCTTGTGAAAAATGAAAGCATAAGATTTACAATGTAAAATAACTTAGTTGTTTTTGCGACCCAAAATTTCACGTCAGAATTTCTTTAGTGATTTGTCTGCTTAATGTTTCTATTAGAAGTTTAGGCTTGGCCGTGGTTTGAACAGGGAAGTAAAGAGGAGGAGAAGAATAAAACATGAAGCATTTTGACTTTCTGTGTTTTATAACGAGCCTAGGTTGGGAAGTAAAGTTGCTGGTCTATGCAACACCTCCTTGTACATTTTTTCCTCCCCCTCTCAGATTAGGAGGCAAAGACACTTATGTCAAAAAACGCTATATGTTGAATTTAAAAAGGTGAAATGTATATCTTAGTCTTGTTCACAGCAATGATGTCTTTTTCCTCTCCCCTTTCTTTTCTGCGTCCACCTCCCTCCCCCATTCCAAACTACTGGACTTCGTCACCCAATCTTGCTTCCCTTAATCAACCAACAGTATGTTGGAAATGCTCTCTTAGAGCGATGTGCATGTGCTAACTTCTGTCTTCATGTTCTATTTTGTGAGAACAAAATTTTCCATCACCAGGAATCTGACTCTTTCAGATCATAATATTTTTGCAGCCTTATTTGCATGAATCTCGACATTTGCATGCTGTAAGACGAGCTAGAGGAACTGGAGGTCGTTTTCTCAATTCAAAGAAAAGTGACAACAAGCCAAAGGAAACAGAATCAGGTGATAAACTGCGGTCAAACATCAATCTTAACTCCGGAAAGAATGATCTTCCGTCAGAAAATGCATCCTGATCCTAATGTATGTTGTGAAACAATGACATCTTATGGTTAAGTGCATTTAGAAGACATCATCCGGTAGAAGACGGGAAGCGAGTGTAATTGCCAGCTTAGAATCTTGGTTCTGCAGATTTATAGCTTAGTTAGGGTTTGTATAGAATGAGAAACAGGCTAGTCGTTCCACGTAGCACATTAAAGAGTCGTCAATAGGCAATGGTTTGGCATTAAGCTTACTGCCTTTGGTGGTCTTGCAGAGTCAGATTCCTTTAGTATAAGTAATTTTCTTAGGAAGATAAGTTTGATGCTATGTACTATTATGACTGATCATAGGATTTATGGTGAATATTAATTAAAATAAATTTTAAGTTCAGCTGAATAGTTGAGAAAATTGAACTGCTATAGCTATAAGCATCAAATTTTGGTTGGCTGATGAATCTCCACCAGTCAACCTTTCTGTTCTCCTGCAGTTTATGTTACTTTTGAAGAGCGCCATGATATGGCAGTTACCCTACTCGTAAATACATACCTGTTTTAAGAACGCGATTTATGTGAATCGAATAAGTAACCAGCATTTACATAACCAATTATCTTTATGTTGGATTTATTTTGATAGAATAATCTGAAATCTATGGTTCTTGGAGATATGCTTATGCTGAGAAGAACTAATCATTGCCACAAATTTTATAGTGATGTGGCCAGTTTTAGATTATATGGTCTAATGGATCTGATTCATATAAGAACTATCTATAAATTTACTGGAAAAACTATATCAAGTTGTGTATAATTAGCAAGGTACATTAGTGCACAAATTGCACTCAAGTATGACACTTTAGGATCAAGTAGTTCATCATTCTCCTAAAGTAAAAAAAAAGGTCTTTATCAATATCCAATGACTCAACGACCATTGGCTTACTCAATGGATGAGCTTTATCCATGTAAACCTTTTCAGAGTCTTTTTATTTTTTAATATATGTAGATTGATGAATAAAAATCGGGTGAATTGCACTAAATGGCCACTAAGTATTTCGAAATTTTAAATATTGAACTATAATAATTATTCTTTGTGCTTTGTAGCCATCAAACTTTTACGAGTAACAAATCTTGAACTCAAACCAATTTTTCTAAAAAACTCATCACGTACCGGCCACGTAAGGGGCATTTTTGTCCCAAAAATTAGCCACCATTGCAGCCACCATTACACTTCTTCTTCCCAAAAAAACCACCACCACCTTCTTGAAACAACCACAATACAACAAAAATTTAAAGAACAAAACATTAGGAGAATTAGGTAATAAAATGTTTAGTAAAATTCAACTATTCATTACTATTCATTAATACCAATGCCCTAGGAATTCAGAAAAGTGTGGTAACTATGCATCAAATCAAGACAAACAACAATCTAATTTCTCCATTTCAGAAAGCCTAAAATTCACCAAAAACAATCTTGACGGTGACGGGGGCGGAGAGGAGAGTCGCCAGAGAAGGTGGCGGGAGGTGGAGGGGATTGGCTAGGCCGGTCTTGAGAAAGGAATTTATGTCCGGTTTTCGAAAATTCGCAATAGCTTTCGGATCACCATTTTAGCCATTCTTTAGCCTCCAAAGATTCATCTTTTGATTTTCTTTGACAATTGGGGTGGGCTTCATGTTTCCATAATCAGAGTGATAAATATAACTAATGATTGGATATAGTATCATATCATAACTTAACTTGAATGTAAGAAACATTATAAGGAATTTATCCCTCTCTTAGTTGGAGAGAAAATATCCATGTCCCCTCGATAGGGAAGACGGTTTAATATGCATTGTCGTGCTCAAATATATTTAATAAATATATTATTAAATATTATTTATTAGAACAGTCTATATGGAGATCGAGTGCATATACGATTAAGCTTTATAAATGTGACAACGCCCATACGTTGTGCTTAATTAGGATCGTATGACAAAATGATTAAATAGTAGATTGAGAATAGTTAATTGGTCCACCGATTTTTCATTTACTCTAGATAGTAACCGTGCCTTGCTAGTGGCCGCTTGTGACTTATGAATACATACTCTACTTAGTATGTTACATTACTAGTACTAAATGAACCTACAAGGTCGTATGCATAAACGAGTTAACGAGCATTATGTCCATATTCAAGGAATCTAGAGAATGTCTAGATTCATCGTATCTGACATTTATTTTCTGGAATTAATATAAAAAGTTTTTCTATTTTAATTAGGATAACTGATGGGATAAGGAATTCAGTTTTTTATTATTATTTTGGTTGGGATTACGTGGGGACGTATTATGCGATAAAAACTCCATTTACTAAGCAATTGGCATTATGTGAGAGTTTATATTCGATATAAACACTCACTACCATTATATAATTTTTTTGGACGAAAAATCAACTACTAGTTTTTCAGCCGCACCAATACTCTCAGAAACCAAAAACTCTTCTGCATTTCCTTATCTATGTTTTTTTGGAAAAAATAAGAAAATTCTAGAGCTGACACTCATGTTTGTGTCGTCGTGTGGTTACCAGTAGAGGACGACTCCACCAAAGATCGTTTTGGGTTGCTGAGATTTGCAGAGATACAGTTTTGATGGTTGATAATCGGACTTTGAAAAATCTTTAATCGTAAGTTTTTATCCCTCTTAATTCGGTTCTTATGATATGAACGGAACCTTCCGGTGATGTTCGTAGGTAAATTATTATATTTTTCACCTACGGATTCTAACACTTGAATCACAAAAAACGAGAAATGATTGCCGAAATTTTTAGATAGTCTTTATGAAATTAGAAGTTTCCTAAATAACATATTATGTGCTGCAACTCGTTTTCAAGGCATATCAATTACAATGATATCATCAGTACGATCTCGAATAGAACGTGTTTATGATATGAATACATAGTTGATGCATCTACGAGATAGTCATAGGTATTATGACCACTCACAAACCTGTAGTCTATGATTTATTAAAAATGAGCTCATATTTACGGTTCTCTCAATAACATGATTTGTCCAGATGGTAATAATTTGGTTGTATTATCAGAATAAAGAATGATATCTTGCATAATATAAACTATTAAATAGTTCTGGAGAACCATAAATGCCTTGAATCTACCATTTGTTCATATTTTACCATCAAATTATAAGAGTTACCCTCTTTGATTTGGTTTGTGGTCAAGAAGCAAATTTCTCATTCTCTCATCTATTAATTGAGAACGTGGTATATGTCTTTATCTGACTCCACCACAAAGAAAATATTGAGATGGTTTTAAAAGAAGTTGATAATCTATATTGGACATGAATCCTACGGGGTTAAATTCATATTTAGCTTATTCCCAACATAAGAGATGAGAGAGTATGCAGACGGGTAAATATTTTGTGTCTTATCTTGATTCTCATACATAATGGTTTTAATCAGAAGTTTGCCAGGTAAACTATATAACCATGTAGACAGATTGACTATTATCCATCTTAGACTGCTCATATGTCCTTGAAGGACAATATACCACTACTAATGAATATGATACACAATGCATACGTGGTAGACAAGTCCGTTTTAATAATAAAAAAGTCCACACTTGTGAAATGGAGCAAATATTTAGATGATCATGAAATACCATTTGAGGGTATAGAACCTAGGAGGAGAGGGGGGGGTTTGAAATAGGTTCTTAAAAACTTTTTAAACTTTTCTAAAACTTCTTTGCCTAAGTGTTCACATTAACAACAAGTACGTTGTTTTAGCACATAAGGTGATTCAATTATGTTTAAGGCAAATTAGACGACTAAGTGAAGCAATTGTATAAATTAAGGAAGCATGTGATAGTTTTTATCCTAAGCACATATGTTCATATAATCAAATAAATAAGTTATAGCAAGTATAGGAACAATGAAGTAAAGGAGTAGGGATAGAGAAAACTAACACAAGGATTTATAGTGGTTCGATTCACAAAGAATCTACATCCACTACCTTAGGGCAATTCCCAAGGATTTCAACATCCACTAATGGATATCCTTCACAATAAATGCAAGGTGGGTTCTACCTTTTGCAATTGCCTCAACAAATGAGGAGTTTTACTTCACAAGGAAGACTCCATTCACTAAGAGTGTTTAGCCTCAAAGAGCATTTTTGCCTACTCTTAGGACTTTTGCTTCACTAAGAAGTCTGCACTCACAAAGAGTCTTTGTCTCACAAAGAGGTCTTTTGCCTACGCACAGGACGTATAAATACTCACCAAGAGTGAAGCTCACAAAGAGCTTTTTGCTAGTTCACAAAGAACTAGTTCTCACAAATGAGAAGGTTTGGGTAACCAATCTTTTTCAAAGGAGATTTTACAATTTATCTCTCTTACAAAGAATTCCCTATTGTAATGGATATACAAATAAAATCTCTAATCACTCTTTGAGAATAGTAAGATAGATGAAGTTTAAGGCTCAACACAAATGCTTTTTAAAGATATGAAATTAAGATCAAAAGCGTAAGCTTGTGTGTTTAGAAAGTGTATATGCCTATGCCCTCTTATGGCTTGATTAGTTATTAAAAATACAGCTTTGAAATCTTTGTATAGGGCTTGAATACACAAGCTTTGTTGGTCACAACGACTATAATTTTGGCCTTGAAATGACAGCTTCGGTCGACCGGTACTAGATAGTAGGTCGACCGGAGTGCCTTAAATCAAAGGTTAAATGTCCTTTGTTCTTATCTCGGTCGACCACATTTAAGTGGTCAGGTCTACCGAAGCAAAGGTCGCTCGACCTACCTAATATCTCGGTTGTCCGGATAGAATATAGTCGTTGGAGGATCGGAACATTCAAAACTCAGATAAGGAAAAAAACTCACTGGTCGACCGGATCAACACTGGTCGGTCGTGTTAGTAGTGCCTTAGGACTATTAGCACATGTTGTGCGTTTTATTATCTTTTGAGCATGTAATTGAATAGTTAATTTTCTTTTGATTATCAAATGTGTGATTTGATAGTAAAACTCATTAGCTTATGTAATTACTATTCTAGAAGTCCCTAGTTTTATGTAATGCTTAATTACTATGAAATAAACTAATATGATTGTTGATTGATGATCTTGTTTTACTGATCATGTGTAATGAATACAAATCACATCATAGATGCAATATATAGGGATACATTGTATTGGACGTGATCCGTCAAAGAAGTAATACTTCATGGTCTTAAGTCATAAGTATTACTTCCTCAATACTATTTTAGAATCCTTAGACCTTATGTCTTCATTGATTCTAGTATGAATGGAGCCACGTTTTGACTCAGTCGGACGTTACTTGTAACAGAGTAATCAATACGACTGATGATCGGATGTAGTGTCCTATCATAGCTTGAATGTGAGAGACATTGTAAGGGATTTGTCCCTCTCTATTATTAGAGAGAGATATCCATGGGCCCCTCGATAGGGAAAGACTGTTTAAATGCATGGCCGTGCTCAAGTGTATTTGATAAAGTGGTTATCAAATGCTATTTGTCGAAAGCATGATCTACACGGAGATCGAGCATAAATACAATTAAGCTTAATAAGGGTGACGACCACCATGCCTTATGCTTAATTAGGATATCGCGAGACAAAGGGATTAAATAGTAGATTGATATTAGGTTCCGTTGTATATTCATTCACTTTGGGTAGTCACAATGTCCTGCTAGGGACCGCTTGTGATTTATGAACTCACACTACTACTAAGTGTGTTTTCATTGCCATTGTGATATGAACCTACAGGGTCACACGCATAGACGAGCTAACGAGCCTCATGTCCAGATTCAATGAATCTAGAATGTGTAGGTTCATTGTATCTGACATTTGTCTTTCTGAAAATAATAAAGTGTTTATTATTCGAATTAGAGATAGGGGCGATTTCGGTATTTTACCTATAGCTGGGATTACGTGGGAGTTATTATCCGATAAGGACTCCCACTACCAGCGAAAGTCTAGGGAACGTGGGATTCTGAGACTCCCATTGCCGAGAGAAGTTGAGTAGAGGTGAGAGTTGTTCTAGTAACAAACTCTCACACTCTATATAACATCTCTTAGCCAAACCTACAAAATTAATGATTTTCAGCCGAAATACCTGAGTATCCAGAAAAGAGTTTTCTGCCTCTCCCTTTTCTCTCTGATTCCCGAAACCCAGAAAGACGAAGAGCTAGCAATCGCTGCCCGTTTCGTCGCGTGGATACCGGTAGAGGGACATTCCGCAAAGGGAATTCCGTTGGTGGCAGATTAGCATCCAAGAAACGTCATCCTCCATTCAAGAAGTAGCTTCTTGAATCCAAGAAACGTAAGTTCTTTATTGCTGTTTTCGAATTGTTTCATATGAGCGGATCCTTCAGGGGAGGATCCATAGGTGTTTGGAACGAGTTTCCGCACATGAATCCCTTCAGGTCGATCGAACATCTCTAGTCTACCGAGGTAAAGCCTAGGTCGACTGGAGATCAGTCCCAAAGTTGTTTTTACACTTAGATAAGTTTCTAATGTTCTCATGCACAACATGAGTTTTTGAAAACATACATTGTTGAGCTTTAAACAATCTTATATCTTAGTATTCTCAAAGGAAAGATTAGTCACAAAGGATTACCTATAAGTTTAGACTAATCTTCCTAAGGTCTTCAAGTCATCAAGTTGATTTTTCTTTGATATTGAACTTGAAGCCTTTGATCTACATCTTCTTGAGTTATGAAGTCCTTTTGCATTCTTGATGTAGTGTATTGGACTTCACACTTCTTCTTGTCAAGGAGTCTACCACTTGATTGTACTCTTGTTGAATTGAGTAGCTCTTGACATGTTGATCTTCATTCTTCATTGAATTTAAAAGTACTTCCATAGCATGTGGATTGACTTCATGCTTGTGCTATGGAGTCTTGAAAAATGTAGCTTCCTTTTGTGTATGATCATATCTTTATTGTACACAAGAAGCTAACTTACCATTTTCATCAATATTGGTGTGAGTGCTAAGGATCCTATCATTAAGAACATGCTAACACAAATATTAGAACTATCAATGGTTTGTTATCATCAAAACAAGATTGATCACTTTGCCCTTCGGGCTAACAATCTCCCCCTTTTTGATGATGACAAAACATTGATGCAAATGGGAATAATATGCAAAAGATAAAGCTTTAAAGCATATAAATATGAATGCATGTGATAAGGGTATTAAGGATCTAGGCAAGTAGATGTTTTGAAAAAAATATTCTACTCTCCCTATTTTAAAGAATCCCTTATCTCTCCCATTTTTCAAATTCTAAGCTTTCTCCTTTTTTAAATTACCTTTCTTGGCACATTTGCAACGCCAATTCTCCCCCCTTTTGTCAAAATAAAAAAGGGAAATCAAAGCGCCAATATGAAAAACATTTTATTCTCATTTTTATTGAAAGACAATTGAAAACTAGAGATCTAAAGGATTTATCCCCTTTTAAAAGATCCCTTTAAGAAAAATGAAGGAGGGATAAAGTTTAAATTATGGAGAAGCTTGATGAAAATGAAGATTTCTCCTCCTTTTTGAAAAGAGTTGACATACCCTTTAAAATTTTGGAGATACTTGATGGTCTAGTAGATTGATAAGATAAGAATCAAATGATTAAATCTAAAGACCAAAAATCATTTGAAGAAGGATAAATTTTGAATAAGCTTGGTTGATTTCAAGATACCAAGAGTCCATACTGACACATAAATCAAAAGATGGTCATTTATGGCTAAAAAAGAATATCAACCTTAGCAAAAAACAAAGGAGATAAGGAATGTAACCTTTAAGCACAATCTCTCCATTTATCAAACATACATTGTTAGCTTTTTAAGATAAAAACAAGTTTGAAAATATAACTAACAAAGTACTAATGGAAGTGATACCATGAATACATAAGTTAAGCACATGTATCACAACCAAAGAAGTAGAGGAAGTGTAAAATAACCCTATGAGAACATTCATCTATCAAGTTAATGGTTAGCTAAATGAGTGTAACACCTTTTAAAGCAAGACTAACCAAAAACCATAAATGAGATCAACAAGATAAGGAATTGAAGAATATGATATCATAAGTTATAAGAGAGAATATATGCAAGAAATAAACATACATAACTCCCAAATAACTTACACAAGTTGGCTATAAGATGTAAAAGATGAAAACAAGCCAACAAGTGATGTGATGATGTAAGATATGAACAATCAAGCATACATCAAATATTTTGAGGGGGTTATGGGATAAAAACATTTGAAAATTCCCCCTAAGGTTGTGCCTATATGAATAAAACAACAAAACTTACAAATTTCTGAAGTTGAAGTACAAGAATTGCTGAAATTTGGCAGTACCGATTGACTTGACATATTCCACTGGCCGACCGCAGGTTTTCGGTTGACCTGATACCCAGAGTTCGGTTGACCAGACATTTTGACAAAAAATAGGAAAAACCTGCAATCAACATTTCAAACCATGCCAAACATCCATATAAACATAACACATGCATATACAATACCACAATGACAGTTTATATCATAAGTCAAGCATCTAGACGATCAACTACATAAGATTCATGTTATAGACTTGAATATAAACAACAAAATACCCCTATAGGCTAAATATATCAAGTTAAAGCCAAGCATAGCATATACAAACTCCCCCAAAGCATAAAGACACTAAGAATAGAGGGGAGAAAGGGTTACAAATGAGCTTTCATCACAAGGATCAAATCATTAAGCTAAAAAACTATAACATGCTCATGGAATCAAAACAATATAAGAGCAAAACATGTTATAAAAGCATCAGGTGCCCCTTTAAAACAACAATTGATACAAAGTATAAAAAGTAAGTTCAACAATTGCTATTCTAAGGGTACACATGGGATCAAAGGGTAAATACGAGGAAATGACAATGAAATACAAGGAAATATAAAGTAGATTGAGTTTAAGAGATTCTCATGGATTGATGATTGCATCTTGCACTTTGAGTCCACCATGAGTCCTTTGATTTTTTTCAATCCTCTCGATCATTTACATCATTTGGTGAAGTTTCAACATTTGATGGAGTTTCTTCTTTGTCTCCACTCTCTTCAATCAAGATATCATTTTCTTGTTCTTCATTGTCTTCAACAACCATATCACCCTCTTGACCCTTATTTCCAACTTCTAAACCCAAGTCTTCACCCAAAGTCTTGTTCATCTTCAAGAACAATATCCTTCTTGGGTTCTTCTTCTTCTTTACTTCCATTTCCATCATTTCCATTGATGGATCTTCAACAAAAGAATCCTCATCTTCTTCTTCTTCTTCCTCTTTATCCTCTTCTTCTTCCTCATTCACTTCCAAGATTGTTTTCTTTGACTTAGTATTTCTATCAATATCATCAATCTTGTAATCCATATCTTTGAATTTAATCTTCAAATCCCCAACCTGGGCCTTTAAATCCTTTACATCATCATCCAAACTTGACAATTTTTCAAATATCATTTTTCAAGTCAATTTTGATGTTGTCTTGAAATTCTTGTAAGTTTGTCAAGACTTGGTTTAGGATGGGTTAATTTCTTTAAGGAGGAGGAGGTCTTCTATCCACGTCTTCCCTAGGAGTGTCCCTTTGATCTCCAACATTAATATGAACATCTCATTCTTCATTTACTTCAACATGTATATCATCTCCTTGGCCCTCTTCATTTTGAGGCATATCTTGCACATTTGGCTCTTGAAGCCTTTTTTTTTTTCTCTATCTCATTCTTTAAGATTTCACAAACTTTTGGAGATTTCTTGAGTGCAATCATAGCCGTCAACAATTCCTCAATTGTGCACTTTGAATGGAATTTCCAATATCTTTTTACCAAGATCATGTGCATTTGATGGAATTGCCCTTGAGTATACATGTGATGCCATTCACTCCTTTGAGTGGGAGTGGAGAGCTTGATCTTGAACTTCTTGAAAAGGAGGGTCCACATGCTTCCATAGGGAAGGGATTTCTTCTTAGGTCTAAGTACTCATTCCTTGAAGTACTTGAGTGACAAATAAGCAAATTTTGATTTCTTCTTCTCTACCGACCACATCGTGATAGTCATTTGCAAGTATGATATGGAATTCTTATGTCCTCATACCGGAACAATTACATTAGAGACAAAATGGTGAAGTATACGACAATACTCATCAAGCTTGTTTGGCTCTCTTTCTCTCTCTGAACTTGCCAAATGCCCCGTTGATATTGAAAGAGGTCTTTAATTTCCTAATGTCAAGGTCTTCTTCTTTCGGCACCTTCCCGGAATTATCAAAATATTTAATGGCATCATCATCATCATCTAGTTCAATTCCTAAGATACTACTTAGCATAGCTTCGGAGAAACTAAATTCTAGGTTTCTAACACTAGAAGTCCACCAATAATGCCCATCATATTTCTTACCTTCTTCTCTAAGGTTTGCTCCATACTCATAAATGGTGAGGGGATAATAATCATGATCAATCAATAGAAGATTAAACCACCCCATATATACAAAATAACCAATTATTTTTTCTAATCCTACTTCATCCTCAACTCTATAGCCTAGAAATCACGTGAAGGACTTAAATTGCCATTAAGTCCTTAACGTGATTTCCTTTCACAGTTTGGGTTTCTTTGACTTGGTGGGACACGCCTCCTTTTAATATATTTTATTTGGAGTGTGGGATATTTTGTGGCTGGCAGTAGCTAGAGGTTGGAGTGCCTATTTTAATACTTTATATTGTATAACTCTTTGGTCGTGTAGTACTTTTACAAGGAGTGGGTCTAAGACTCAATTCATTATCCTAGCAGCGCTCATGGCCGCTGGTCAGGCGGCTGTCTCGGCAGCTGCAGCGGCAGCGATAGCTACACCTTGGAAGAATAAGAGCTTTGCGGAATTACTCTCACGCCCCATCAATGCGGCGACTTCTCTCCCCATCTCTCCATTGGATTCTTATAAGGGTGAACCCAATTTGATTATTCCTGTTGATGAACATGATCTCCGTATAAGTCCTTGGCAATTTGCACTTGTGGGAAAATTTCAAAAACACGCTCCGAATATGGAGGCTTTGAAGAAATCCTTTCTTAAGGTTGGTGTCAAAGGTAGTTTTTGGATTGGTAGAGTGGATCCGAGACACGTCCATATACGTTTTGATTTAGAAGAAGATTATTGCCGATTGTGGAGGCAAGGTATTTGGAATTTTTGTGGTTTGATGATGAGGGTGTTCAAGTGGACTTATGATTTTAATGTCCATGAAGAACCTTCAATTGTCCCTGTATGGATTGGTTTTGAGGGATTGCCTATACATTTATACAACAAATCAAAACTTTTCTCTTTAGCCCAAGCGGTTGGGTGATCCCTCGCTCTTGATGCTCCGACCGCCACTGCTTCTCGCCCTAGTATTGCCAAAGTTTGCGTTGAAGTGGATTTGCTAGCGGATTCGTCCAATCGGATTCACATTACACATGTTAACACTGGAAAAGGGATATTGGCAATCAATTGAATATGATGATCTTCCGGAATATTGTCTTCGATGTGTGCGAATTAGACATAGTCATGATAAATGTGGGAATAGCAATGAAACGCTGCCAAAGGTTCCGGTAGGAGAGAATAAAGAAGTCATACAATCGGCCCCTCCGGTAGGGAAAATGAAAAACGTCCTACCGCCGACCCCTATTCCACGAAACTTTACTTCGGGGGTACAAGTGACGCCCCTCCTCACCCAGCTAAGTAAACTTGGATTGTTCGGGAAAGGCCTGTCGAGACAAGGCCCGAATTACCGCGTCTGTGACTTCGGTTCCAGCCTCTATCGAAATGAAGGGCACGTCATCAGCCCCCATTGTGATACCGGAAAACCATAACTCTTCGCTGGAAGTCGCTAATGTCCCATTGGTTGTGGAGGCTCCTGCGGCCCAGACCGAGACGCTGGCAATAGCTACTCCTCCAAACTTGGACACTCCGATTCAAAATCAATTCGGGTATCATTGACAACATCAACGTGGGTCTCAAAAGTCCACGAATTGTAGATAAAAAAAAGTCCCAATCTGCTAGCGGCATAAATGTCATGACGCGTGAGGAAATTGATGTTGGTTTTAAGGATCTAGCGGCGGTCCCGCCTCTTGATGGAATTAACTGTGTCGGAATTTCCATCTATTGTGAACTCTGATTTATTTCTTCCGGTCCAAGACATTGCAATTATACACGACCCGCAAGTTTCTGACCTGAAGCGGAATGTCTTGACTCGGTATGACAACATTGCTACTTGGGAAGGAATTGGGGCTGACTCTCAGTTGAGCTCGGAGCCTGATGTGGTAGTGGGTCTAGGCTCAGTTTGTGAAGACCCGGAACGCCAAACAAATGACCCGGTTGCATTGCAAGGTGAGAATAGTGTGATTAATCAAATTTCCAATCTCACGGTGGAAATTCCTTTGAACTTTTTGCAGGAACGACGAGGGTCGGATACAGTGCAATTACCATTGAGGCGATCCTCGCGAATCGCTAAGAAAGGTTCGTCTTCTAATGCCCAATAGCTCTATGCTACTTATACTTTTTCCTATTGGCTTTCTTATGAATTGGATCATTTGGAATATATAGCTAATGACAATACCATTTCTAATGTTCGACAGTTTAAGCGTGAGCATCATTTATAATTTATTGTGTTGTTGGAGCCTACGGTTGGTTTATCTGAACTGTCTATTTATACTCGACGTCTTGGTTTTTACTCTAGTTTTGGTAATTACACTAGTAAAATCTGGGTAATGTGGGATAATTCTATGGATATTGAGATTGTGGGAGATATGGAACAAGTCATTCATTTTCAAATTAATGTGTTTTCTGGCTCTCCTATTTATTGCTCCTTTGTCTATGCTAAGTGCTCCTATGTGCATAGAAGAGAGTTGTCGCGTGATCTTAAGCTCTTTCAATATCTGAATACTCATCCCTGGTCAGTAGGGGTGATTTTAATGTGGTGTTGCATGTGACTGAAAGTCAAGGGTCTGTACCGGTTTTGTTGCCCATGACTGATTTTGGTGATAAAATACAGGATTTTGAATTGTTAAAAGTCTCTTCATTTGGGAGTCCCTTTACCTGGTGCAGAGGAGGATCTCGGCCCCTATTGCGTCGATTGGGCCGCTTTTTGGTGAATACAGCTTGGAATGCTATGTCCAAGCATTCAGCAGTTACTCATTTACCTCGTTCTATTTCAGATCATTGTGCTCTTCTTATTAATGTTCGTTTGACTCTTGATCATGGCTGTTCTGCTTTTCAATTTTTGGATGTGTGGGTAAGACATCACACCTTTATGGATATTGTTAGGAATTCTTGGTCTGTTGATAGTTTTGGTTCAGGTATGGAGGTCTTACAATCAAATTTCAAACGGCTTAAGCATGCTTTGGAGAATTGAAATCGCACTATTTTCGGTAGCATACATTCTAACCTTAAAAAACCAGCTCTAGAGATTGCACGGGTGGAGCAAAATCCATGATCTTGGTCCTACGCCACAATTACAAGAGGAACTATTAAGGGCTAAAGTGGAACACTCAAGGAACCTTGAATTGGAGGAAATTTTTTGGCGTTAATAGACACGCCAAAAATTGTTAAAGGAGGGTGATGCTAACACTAGTTATTTCCACTATTTTTGTAGGAACCGGTAGCGCCATCTATATATTACACAGACAAAATCTCTTGATGGCACTCTTCATACCACCCTGGACACTATTGGCTCGGCTGGGGCCGAGTATTATGAGCGTTTATTCGCTTTTGATGCTTCTGCTCAAGCCGACCCTCATTTGCTTGATCTTATTCCCCAACTTTTGTCTGATACAGATAATCATTCTCTTGACTCTTTACCTACAGGTTTGGAGGTTAATGAGGCTATTTTTTTTTTTTATCTTAGTCCTGCTAGTGCTGCAGGTCCTGATGGTTACACTGGTAGATTTTTTCATGTGTGTTGGGATATTATTGCGTAAGATGTGATACTGGCAGTGCGGGATTTCTGGGCTGATCTTCCACTACCTAGAACGATGGCAATCTCTTTTCTAGTTCTTATTCCAAAGGTAGATAGCCCGGAGAATTTTGGTGAGTTTCGCCCCATCTTTTTATGCACGTTTTCGAGAAAAATCATATCTAAGGTTTTGGCTAATAGATTATCGAAGTTACTTAATTCTATACTGTGCCGAAATCAATCTGGTTTTATTAAGGGTCGGGTAATTTTTGATAATATTCTCATGGCAATGGAAATGGTCAATTCAATCCAAAAAAAAAAGTGAGAGGGGGGGGATATGGTTAATAAATTGGATATGATGAAGGCCTTTGATCGGATTTCACATGTTTTTCTTTTGTTGGTTCTTCAACGCTTTGGATTTAGCCCTCATTTTATCAATATGATCTGCAATTTGTTGCATAATAACTGGTTCTTGGTTCTTGTCAATGGTACTCCTTATCGTTTTTTCGAGCAGGTAGGGGAGTGAAGCAAGGAGATCCTTTGTCTCCTCTACTTTTTTGTTATTGTTGCTGACGTTTTCTCCAGGGGTCTGGATAAGCTTGTGAATTCTGGCAGTCTTGGTCGCTACATAGTTCCACATTCCTCCACCATGGTTTCTCACTTGGCTTATGCAGATGATGTGGTTATTTTCCTTAATGGGGCTAAACGAGGGCTACAAGCTTTGATGCAATTTATCAGATAATACGAATCCTCTTCGGGTCAAAGGGTAAATGATAGCAAATGCTCTTTTTATGTTTCTAGCAAGACACAAAGATAGGCAGGTAGAGATGATTGTTCGTGTGACTGGATTTACGCGCGGAATTTTACCTTTCTCCTATCTCGGATGTCCCGTGTTTGCTGGCAGGAAGAAGGTAATTTATTATTCTCATATCATTGATAAAACTGTGGATCGATTGGCAGGGTGGCAGCGTAAGTTTCTCGGTCTAGGGTGCCGACTAACCCTCATTCATTATGTTTTAATGTCTTTTCCTATGCACATCCTTGCGGTTTCATGCCCTCCTAAACAGGTTCTTGATGTTATTGAACGGTGTTTTTGTAATTTTCTTTGTGGCAAGACTGAATTTGGGGAACAACGCCATTGGATGTCTTGGAGCCGATTGTGCCGATCTACATCACAAAACAATTTGGGACTTTATTCTCTTAATTCATATCAAGTAGCTTTTTCATACAAGCTTTGGCGGCGTTTCAGAACTTCGGAGTCTCTATGGAAGGATTTTATGTTTGCAAAATATTGTATCTCTATCTCACACCCTCTAATGGTCCAATCTCGTCCATTTGACTCACCGGTCTGTCGACGGATGCTCGGGGCACGAGATTAAGCCGAGCCACATATTGGGCTCCTCATCCGTGATTGTAGTTCGCCTTTCTGGTATGAGGATTTCACTTTTTCAGGACCATTGGTATCCTTTAGGGGTGTGGACGCAGATTTATCATTTATCATGATGGGGATAATTGGAAATCAACAACAAGGCTATCCCTGCCTCTCAACCATATCCATTTATTACCATCGACTCAACTTTCGGCAAATAAAGATTTGCATGTTTGGAAGCTTGACCCGAAAGGGTTTTTTTTCTATTACTTTGGTGTTAAATACGCTACAGTCTCAAGATGTATCTCAGTTATCCTGGCGCTATATATGGTCTTCGGCCTTGACATTGGCGCATAAATTATTTTTATGGTGGCTTCTTAATAAATTTCTGGCGCTAGATGAAGTCCGACGCAAGTGGGGCATCTCCTTAGCATCTCACTGCCATTGTGGTAAAGGAGAGGATACCTTTAGTCATGTTTTTGTTGTCTGTGCCTCGACTCAGTGTATTTGGCATCATGCTTGCGCATCGGTGGGAATTGATTGGACTTCATTGAGGTATGATTCTTATCTTTCTTTGTTACAATTGTTATGGTGGAAAGGTAAGGATAAATGGCGCGATATCCATACTAATTTTTTTTAGTGTTTGTTGGGTTTTGTGGAAAGCTAGATGTCATTTTGTTTTTGATGGTGTAAAATCTAGCATTCTGAGACTTTTAAAGGATTATGATTATCATGCTCATTCGCTTCTAAAAAAAGAGAAACTATTGGATATATTCTTGGGGGGTGCGGTAAGGCCAAGTTTGCATATGGTTATGCCGATTAAATGGATTGGTTGCCAGGAACCTATCATCTTAAATGTTGACTGCGACAGGTATATCAGGGGTGGGAGGTATTTTGCGTTATTCTAATGGTAATTTTGTATGTGCTTTTTCCACATTCATGAGTCTTCATCTAACAAAATCGGTTGCAGAGATATAAGCCATGATTACAGGTATTATATATGCTACAGGTTTGGGTTTTTCAAAGGTACGGGTACAATCAGACTCCAAATTCTTGTGTAATTCAATTCAGAGCCGGCAGATCTCTTCTTGGCTGCTTGATGGTATTTTTCAGAAACTTCTGCAGACTCTTGGTTCTTCAACGGTGCAACATGTATATCGAGAGGCAAATAAGGTTGCAAATTCCTTGGCGAATGAAGCTCGTGATTCTAAGTTCTCAAATATTTTATCAAGATTTTCATTCTCTTCCACCTCTGATTCACGATTTATGTCGCCTTGATCAGGTAGATATAACTTATCTTAGGAAAATTAAATTGTAATTTATCTAACTGCTACTATTGTGTTCTTTTTCCATAATAGTCGACGGTTATCCTTTGCATGCTAGAGTTAGTTCCTTTCTTTGTACCACCTGATTCATAATATAAATGAATCAGTTTATTGCATTGTTCTATTTCTTTTGTAAGGAGTGGACTTGTCTCCACCTACTTAGAGGTTTTGGCTTAGTCCCCTTCTATGTACTAACTCTATAGCCCAGAAGAATTCCTCTTTTCTCACTCACTAGATTCTCATAAGATTTCTCTGCTTCTTTGGAGTAAAGTCTAGAAGATACCTTTGTGGTGGTGTAGGATGAAGACTCGCCTTGAAATCTCAAAGGAGGGGGTGGCATGGGATGATCATTGTCGGACTCCGTTTCTTCGTCGGAGTGAGTCAACTTCTTTGATTTTCCTCTTCCCTCATCGTTTTTCGGATTCACCTTTGCTTTCTTTGGAGTGGGTTCAATCAGTTCTCTAATCGTTATAGATTGTTCAATTTTTCTTTTGGTAGTAGGTTTCTTCTTTGAAGGATTGTTTTTGGGTGTTCATTTGGAAGGATTTTGGACCATGATTGTAAGAATATAAGGTTTGTGGAAGGAATTTGTGTTTGGGATGATATAGATAACAAATTTTAGGAATTTTGGTGAAAAGGTTTGGGTTTTCTTTGAAAGAGGGAAAGTTGACTTTTGAAATTCTGAACAGAAACCCCTTGATTTCTGCTAAATCGCGACACTTCGGTCGATCGGAGGTCCTATTTGGTCTCCCATCCTCGTCCAATTAAAATCTTAATTTCTTTCTGTCGAAATTTTTGACGACCGAGGAGGGATCTCGGTCGACCGGGGTACCTTGTTACAGAAAACCATTCTGCTCAGGTCGACCGAGAGTCTGTTGCGGTCAACTGGGATACCTTTCTTTTGACTGAGACATTTTGACCATTACTTGGTCGACCAGTGCCTTATCCGGTCGGCCGTTTTGCCCCTGTTTCCTACAAAACAATTCAATTTTGGTTCCCATTTTCTTATGGGTCCTTGGGGTTTGTTTTGGGGTTCTTTTCAACCTAAATTGACTTTGCACCTCTTTCTATTCTTTTCTTATTAATGCAACAAGTAGAATGATGACCACATTACCACAATAAGAACAATTAGCATTTAGCATTTTGGTATGTGGTGTTCTAGCATTAAGAGAAGTAGAGTGTGCAAGTTTATGTGTTTTCTTGTGCTCTTGACAATTACTGGAAATATAAGCATGAGGAGCAACAAGCTCATTACCAAGGATATCTTTAGCACATGTACACTTATCAACATAAGTGGTTAACACATCAAATTTGTGCTTTAAGATATCATGCTCAACAAGTTTAGATTTAACAACAGGCACCTTGTCAAGCAACTCTTGGTTTTCAAGAGACATAACATTTAGAGATAAAAGCTCATTCTCTTTTTCATTTGATATGATGTGAAAGGAAGTAAGAAGACTATCATACTTAGCTTGCATTTTAGATCTTTCATTAAGTGAGCAAGCAATTTTCATTACAAGTGATCTTGTTCTTCTTATTTAACCTTTTCAATTCATCATGTAAATCAATTATGAGCACATAAGGTGTTGGAGTACATTTAATCTAAGGTGCGCCAATTCGATTGGGCCGGGCCGGGCTTCGGGCCAGGATTGGATTGGGCCCTTAATCGGGTTGGGCCGACCAATATGATTGGGCCGACCGACCCGTTTTGGACCAACCTTATGGCTGGAAAATTGGACACATATTTTCAGCTCATATGTCTCTTATCTAGAGGTTAAAGGAGTGGAGAAAGTGGAGGAGTGGTTTCCTCCATGATCTCCCACTTTCCCCTTTATCTCTCCCCACTCTCTCTTGATAGACTAAGGGAAAAATACTGATTTTTCCCATTGATATTAATCAGTTTTTCTCCAGCTTTTGAAGCTTAGAGAGAAGAGAGAAAAGTGAGTTTTTAGAGAGAAAAGAAAAGATAGATTTCTAGACTTGTTTTCTAGCTTTTTGCTAATAGGAAAGAAGTTAGAAATCCCGTATCTTATTCTTCCGATAAGGTCTGAAATACATACTCCATTGAAGAGTGTCTTCAAAGCTTCTACAAGGCGTTGGCTAGCACCAAGCGATAGAAGACCATCCCTCGGAAGATCGAGTGGATACTTGGGAGAGACGGAGCTCGCATTGTGGTGTTCCGTTCGTGACAACATACCGCTGAAAGCGTTTCAGCCATTCTAGCATCAATATAAGGTAAAACACTATCCCATAGTCGTAGGTTCTTACTCGTGGAAGATCCCTGGTAGAGGCGGGTCAAGTTTTTATTCCAGCTGCGCATTTATGTGTGACCCGGTTATTCCTCTAACGGTGGTATCGAGCCACGTCACGAGTACCCTATAGACTTTAAGTGTTATAGTGTTTGAATATAGATTATGAATCTATGTTATGCATGCCTTAGGATACTAGAAATGTTGTAAATCTTGTATGACATGCTTTTCCAGTTTTCTGTATGTATGTCTGTTGAGAATTTCCAGTTTTGAAGTCATTCAAAAGCTGGAAAAACTCTCGATTTGTGTCACTTGGTCGGCCAGGGACTCATCTTGGTCGACCGAGGCAAGACAGATAGCTAAATGATACTTGTTTGGATCAACCGAGTTGGTCTTCGGTCGATCCGAGTTGGTCTTCGATCGACCGAAGACCACGACCCGGTCGACCAGAACACGAGACAATATGAAATGTTCATTTGTTTCTTTGCTTGCTCATTTTTCCATAAAATGTTATGTTAATTGAGCATGATGCATAGTAGTCGCCTTTACCCCTGTTGGTTTTATTTTATAATACGATCTGCGTATCGTACCTATTTTATCATTCAAAAAGTTGTAATTTTATTCTCATTATATCTCCTCGAATGTAACTCGAGGTTTCCTTAGAAATTTTGTAATTCTAGATTAGGAGAAGGTACAAAGTGAGATGATGAAGATTTGGAGGCAACCAAGCTGAAGGTCAAGACGGTGTAGAATAGATGTTTTTCATTTTACACCCTTAGATTGACTTCACGGTTTTTCCATTGGCTTGGAAAAACCCGAATAGAGATATAGCGATTACTATTGCATTTTATTTTATGTATTGGATGCATAAGTATATAAGCATAAAAGCTGTTTTATTTATGCTTTTACGGTGAGATTGTTAAAAAGCGAAATCCCTCATTTAAAATATTAATTAGTGCCTTCCTAAGTTTGGCCCTCGTCAAGGCCTAGATCGACATTAGTATGGGACATGCCAAAGGCTGTGCATACGTGTCTATCCCAGGGTGAGGCGCGAAGGATAAGTTGTGATATCCATCGGCTAAAACTTAGGGTCCTAGTTAACTAGATTATCTCAATTGATGGATTGAGGATCTAGAGGCAAAAGAGTTGAGAAAAGTGTATAATGATACGCTTGAATAAATGTTATTCACTCAACTAACCAAGAATTACATAATTTGATGTAATTGGCAAAGCGTTGCCTACCTAAATAACTAAGTTTTGGGCGATCAGCCAAAGTCGACTCAAAAGCGAGGTGAAATATGGATCTTGGTCCCGCTAGAAAGTTAACGAACTTTCCGAGTTGATATTGAGGGTTATTCACTCGAAGAAAATAGTGGGAGAAATCATTAAAAAGATAAAGACCTAATAATGATTTTTAAATCGGTACTTACTTTGCATATATTTTTGTTGTAGAAAATGGCAAATTCAAACCAAACACTATCATCTGCGTTACGTCCTTGAGAAGGACAAATTAGAGGGAGTTAACTTCCTCGACTGGTTCGAGAACTTGAGAATTGTTCTCAAGCATGAAAGAAAGATGTATGTCCCTGGAACGACCTATTCTGCTATACCGAGAGGCTCGTGCTACGGCTACTGAAAGGGATCGCTTATCGAAGCATGTTAGTGATGCTTTAGATGTGTCTAGCCTCATGCTTGTCACCATGAATTTCCCGAGCTTGAAGCAACATGAGGACATGGCTTATGAGATGCTTGGCTCACTCGAAGCAACTATATCGAGGGCAAGCACGCCGGGGAGAGATTCGATGTATCGAAATCTCTCTTTCGAGTGCAAAAATGTCCGAGGAATGCGGTAGGAACTCACGTTCTTAAGATGATAGGTTATGTTCGGAACCTTGAAAAAGCTGGGATTTCCTTTGGGACAAGAGTCGTCGATCGATTTGATCTTGCAATCGTTGCTCGAGTCATTCGATCAATTCATTACGAATTATCACATGAATGAAATTGACAAGCCATTGCTCGAGTTGTTGAATATGCTAAGGACTGCCGAGAAGGAAATAGGCAAGTCCAAGCCCAACACCATACTTGATGGTGCAAAGGGCAAAGGCAAAGGTTTTGCGAAACCCAAAGGCAAACCGAAAGGTAAGCGAGGGCAAGCAAACCACTTTCAACAATGCACTGAAACCTAAGGGTGGTGTAGCCAAGGACTCTATCTGTCATCATTGTGGTGAGAAGGGTCACTGGAAAAGGAACTGCAAAAGCTATCTTGCAGGGAAAAGGCTGGAAAAGGAGAAAGCAATTGTTGCTACGGGCTCAGGTATTTATGTTATAGATATTAATATGATTGATATCAATTTAAATACAACTACTTCTTGGGTATTTGATACCGGATGTGGTTCTCACACTTGTACTAATGTGCAGGGACTGCAAAGGAGTAGAGAGTTGGCAAAGGGTGAAGTGGAACTACGAGTAGGCAACGGAACACGTGTTGCAGCCCTAGCTGTAGGGACTTGTACTTTTACTTTGCCTTCAGGGCTTGTTTTGGGTTTAGAAAACTGTTTCTATGTACCTAGTTTAATTAAAAATATTATTTCAGTTTCTGTTTGGACAAGAACGGTTTTGAGATTTCGATCAAAAACCAACGATTGTCGTTATTTCTAGATAATATGTTTTATGCAATCGCCTCTTTAATTAATGGTCTATATATTTTAGACCTTGATATGCCAATTTTAAACATAAATACCAAAAGGATTAAGACTAATGATTCTAATCCGACATACCTCTGGCATTGTCGCTTAGGCCACATAAACGAAGATCGCATATCCAAACTCCATAAAGATGGAGTCATTGGAATCATTTGACTTCGAGTCTTATGATCGATGCGAATCTTGTTTGTTGGGTAAGATGACAGCATCACCTTTCACTAAGCTAGGTGAGAGAGCCGATGCTTTATTAGGACTAACACATAGTGATGTATGTGGCCCTTTCAATATACATGCAAGGGGTGGTTACCTCTACTTCATTACCTTTACTGATGACTTCAGTAGGTATGGATATGTGTTCTTGATGAAACACAAATCCGAAGCATTTGCTAAGTTTAAAGAGTTTAAACTTGAAGTAGAAAACTAACTTGGCAAGAGTATTAAGGTTCTTCGATCTGATCGAGGAGGAGAATACTTGAGTCAAGAATTTGCGTGACTATCTAAAAGCTTGTGGAATCGTTTCACAAACTTTCTCCTCCAGCTACTCCACAATGGAATGGTGTATCTGAAAGGAGGAACAGAACCTTATTAGATATGGTTCGTTCTATGATGAGTCACACGAGCCTGCCCAATTCTTTTTGGGGACACGCACTGGAGACAGCATCTTTAACACTTAACCGCGTTCCATCTAAATCAGTTGCATAGACACCATACGAGTTATGGGTAGGGAAGCGTCGGTTTGTCTTTCCTCAAGATTTAGGGAGTCGTGAAGCGTTTGTAAAACGCTCAGCTTCTGATAAGCTGGCTCCAAAATCTGAAAAGTGCATATTTGTAGGTTATCCTAAGGAAACTAAAGGATACTACTTTTATATCCCTAACGAGAACAAAGTGTTTGTTGCTCGCACGGGAGTCTTTCTAGAAAAAAGAATTTGTTTCTAGAAACACAAGTGGGAGTAGTGTAGAACTTTCTGAAGTTCCAGACTCTCAAACTAGCACTAATGATGAGATGGAAATTGAACAGACTCCACAAGTTGTTGTGCAACAGGTGCCACAAACAGTTGTGCGGCCGAGCACCGAGTTCAAGAAACACAAGAATTGCGTAGGTGCTGGTAGAGTTCAGTCGTCCACCTCCAGAAAAAATTTGGATTTTTCATAGCAGAACATGGTGATGTTATGTTTGTGGATCACGATGAACCTTCAACCTACAAAGCGAGCAATTAATAGCCCTGATTCGAGAAATGGCTTGAGGCCATGAGATTCGAAATGGACTCCATGTACACAAACCAAGTCTGGATCTTGGTTGATCCACTGAAGGGGTAACTCCCATAGGGTGTAAATGGGTTTTTAAGATTAAAACCGACATGGAAGGGAATGTACAAACGTCATGAGGGGCGATCAGTCGCGAAAGGTTTCAAACAAATTCATGGTATTGACTATGATGAGACCTTTTCCCCCTGTAGTTATGTTCAACTCCATTCGGATTTTGCTTGCTATTGCAGACTTACTATGACTACAGAAATCGGCAAATGGATGTCAAAACCGCTTTCCTTAATGGAAAACTTGATGAGGATGTGTATATGACACGGCTGAAGGTTTTGTCACTCCGGGAGAATCTTTGGAAAAGTATGTAAGCTTGAGAGATCCATTTATGGACTCAAGCGAGGCTTCTCGAAAGCTGGAACATCCGTTTTAATGATGCCGTCCAGTGAGTTTGGCTTCATTAGAAATGAGGATGAGCCTTGTGTTTACAAAAAGGTTAGTGGGAGCTCAATTGTATTCCTGGTTTTGTATGTAGATGACATACTACTCATTGGAAACGACATACCAACCTTAAAGTCCCGTAAATGCTTGGTTGAGTACGTGTTTCTCTATGAAAGACTTAGGCGAAGCCTGACTATATTCTGGGGAGTCAAGATCTATAGAGATAGATCCGGGAGACTCATTGGCCTAAGTCGAGTACATATATAGACAAGGTGCTAAAGCGGTTTAGCATGCAAGAGTCTAAGAAAGGACTTTGTCCTATGACACATGGTACTCGTTACAGTCGAAGGAACAGTGTTCTAAAACGCTTTGCCGAATTAGAACGCATGAAAGAGATTCCTTATGCTTACGCCATAGGATCCATCATGTACGCCATGATATGTACTCGCCCTGGATGTCTCGTTTGCCTTAAGCATTACGGGCGGATACCAGTCTAATTACGGTGAACGTCACTGGATCTCGGTCAAGAATATCCTCAAGTACTTACGAAGGACTAAGGATACATTCTTGATTTATGGAGGGCGGATGAGCTCGTTGTAAGTGGTTACACCGATGCTAGTTTCCAAACCGACGAGAGATGATTTCCGATCGCAATCCGGATATGTGTTTAACTTGAATGGAGGTGCTTTGTGGTAGCGCAGATTCAAAGCAATCAACCATCGCAGATTCTACGACAGAGGCCAGTACATAGCAGCTTGTGAAGCGGCTAAGGAGGCGATTTGGATCGAGAAATTTATTTCCGACCTCGATGTGGTTCCTAGTATTGCGAACCCGATAGACCTCTATTGTGATAACAATGGGGCTATTTCCCAATCTAAGAAACCTAGATCTCACCAGAGGTCCAAACATGTACTACGGCGATTTCACCTAATTCGCGAGATTATAGAGAGAGGTGATGTGCATATATGTAGAGTAGACTCGGCAGACAATGTCGCCGATCCACCGACGAAGCCACTGTCGCAGCAGCGAGCATGATCGTCACACTAGTTCCATGGGTATCCGTTATCCGGAGGACTCGATCTTTAGAGACAGATCATTAGTATGCCCTAAAGACCATTTATTGTAATTTGGGTCTTTAGTGCAAGTGGGAGATTATTGTACCGTATTTAATGTAATTTTCATTTTGATGAATAAAAGGCAATTAATTCCAGTATTATTCATTATGTTTCTGCGTTCTTAACAACATAAATAAATAATATGTCCTTAGAATAGTATTTATAATTGTTATGAGATACTATTCTGAAACGTCCCTAGTCGAACATTATTTTGGAATCTTCGAGGACAATAATAATGCGTAAGACTAGTATGTGCAGTGATTGATATAAGATATCGGATCGTCACATAGGTATATATGATTAGAGAATCATTATCTTTGGGACAGACCCGACATGAGAAACACACCATGGGTTGTTATATAATAGTCAACGGCGTTTCTCAAAATTTTGACTGGGTTGTATATGAGATCCTTCGACTTGAGGTCTCACAAGAGTTCTTGCATGGCTAGTGTTATGCTTTGATAATGTTAAACGCTATCCGTAGCTCGGGTGAGCAATAAAGACATTTATTGGGTATATCACGAATCTTGTTCGGGATGAGTGGGATGCGAGAAAGGATTTGTCCCTCCTATATAGCGGGGAGCGATATCTTGGGCCCCTTGATGGAGTCCGACTAATTCATGGCCATGAACAAGTGAATCGAGTATATGATATTGATGTCATTTGATTAGTCTACTCACGAATCAAGAAACTAAAAGATTGGACAATACAAGTGTGACTTTTTTCCATGACTTGTGTTCAATCTAGATATCAAGGACAAAAGGATTTAACTACAAATGTCAAATGTTGTGATTATGATAAATCACAAGATATTTATGAATTGGGGGGTAATGATGCGTTGCTAGATACCTCTCATTACCCGTGACATATGATGTCACGGCCAACGTCATAGATACCTCTTGGAGTCGCACTCATAGATCAAGCTGGATTGGGCTTATTGGAGTACATTTAATCTAAGGTGCGCCAATTTGATTGGGCGGGCCGGGCTCGGGCGGGATTGGATTGGGCCCTTAATCGGGTTGGGCGACCAATATGATTGGGCCGACCGACCCGTTTTGGACCAACCTTATGGCTGGAAAAATTGGACACATATTTTCAGCTCATATGTCTCTTATCTAGAGGTTAAAGGAGTGGAGAAAGTGGAGGAGTGGTTTCCTCCATGATCTCCCCACTTTCCCCTTTATCTCTCCCCACTCTCTCTTGATAGACTAAGGGAAAAATACTGATTTTTCCCATTGATATTAATCAGTTTTTCTCCAGCTTTTGAAGCTTAGAGAGGAGAGAAAAGTGAGTTTTTAGAGAGAAAAGAAAAGATAGATTTCTAGACTTGTTTTCTAGCTTTTTGCTAATAGGAAAGAAGTTAGAAATCCTGTATCTTATTCTTCTGATAAGGTCTGAAATACATACTCCATTGAAGAGTGTCTTCAAAGCTTCTACAAGGCGTTGGCTAGCACCAAGCAGTAGAAGACCATCCCCGGAAGATCGAGTGGATACTGGGGGAGACGGAGCCTGCATTGTGGTGTTCCGTTCGTGACAACATACCGCTGAAAGCGTTTCAGCCATTCTAGCATCAATATAAGGTAAAACACTATCCCATAGTCGTAGGTTCTTACTCGTGGAAGATCCTGGTAGAGGCGGGTCAAGTTTTATTCCGCTGCGCATTTGTGTGTGACCCGGTTATTCCTCTAACATAAGGATCCTCATCATTATCATAGTCAAGATCAAGGGAAGAATTAAATTGTTCCTCATTGCCTATAAATTTAGGATTTTGATTTTCACTTTGATCTTCATCAATGAGACCAATGAGGCATATGTTTTGGTCTTGATCTTAACCTTTTCCTTCTTGGGAGGAGCTTATACTTTGATTGCTTCGTCTTTTGATACTAGCATTAGTTGCACTTGAAGCAATCTCTTTTTTGTTTGTGAAGTCATCATTGATGTTTTCCTTAGTGTTCTTTGATGAGCCATTCACAAACATGTTGTCCTTGTCACGTGACTCTTTGCTTGGAGTCTTAGCTTTGCTTTGCCATTTCTTGAGTTCATTTCTTTTAACTGAGACATAGATCTCTTGGAACGTACAATGGGAACTTGAGAAACACATGGTACCTTTTGCAAAGGTCCTAAATTGTTAGATTATTTTCTCAAGTGGCAAGTGTGTGTATTTGGATAAACATTTTCAATATTACAAGTACAATGATGATTCTCATTAGATGAGAAGTAAGAGCAAGAATCATCCAATCTTGTGATGTTGAATATTTTAGATACCTTAGCAAGAGAAACATCAAGAGAATGAAGCTCTTGCAATAAGTTATCTCCATGTGAAGGATCACTAAAATAACGTGATGCAACATTAACAATAGTACAAGTAATAGCATCAATATTACTTCTCATACTATAAATACATACTTTAAAGTATTATGAGAAAGTGAAGTTGATACCTTTGTAACCTTACCAAGTGATGATGATTGTAGATTACCATTGAAGTCTTGATCATCACTTGTAGTTAAGCATCTTGGTTCCTTGAATGTATTTGCCATTGAGGTTTGAGGAATCCAAGTGCTATGGAGTGTTTGTGGTTTCTTTCTCTTTGGACATCTCCATTTCAAATCTTCATCATTCTTCTTGGAATGATTGAGTCCAAATCCACTTCTTGAAGGATGTCTTTCTTTGAAGCTTAGTGGCAAGGGTTTTCTCTTCCTTTTGCAAGATGAATGATCTTCATTGTCTCCATCATAATTTAGTTCCTTTTGAGGAACATCATCTTGTGCTTCCATCTATTCGTCTATCTCATCTTGTGAAGGCTCAATTTGTATAACTTTTGAGCTCCTTGAGGATTGATCATTGTTTTCTCCTTGATCACACTTGATAAGGAAAATTTTCAAGAAGGAGGGAATGATGAGGGATCATCCATGAAGCTCAAAGTGGTCATTTATCCAAATGACCAAGTCCTTAACTCATGCATTCCAAATATAAGTTTTCAAGTAAAGCCTTTGTTCCAAGTGTTGAAAGTCTCTAATCTAAAGGCTCAAGAGATAAAGAAGCCTTCCAAGAATGCTAGGCACAAGGATCAAAGCCATCTAATCGCATTTGAAGGAAAAATACATAATTGGAAGGAAAATGGTTGAAGGGTATTTTAGGAAACTTGTAAATTAAAGTATATTCTAGACTTTAATTAAAATTTCATATTTATGTTATTTATTTATTAAGTATTTAGGCACATTTATGTTAGTAGTGCAAGAATAAAGGACATGTTGTCCATGTGTTTAGTTAGTGGCTAAGTTTTAGTTATCTAGGAGTTGTAGAGTCCTAATCCTTAAACGACTTTTATTTGTGGGTTCATTATGGACGAAATTCACTCTATTTAAAGAGGGAATTCGGCCTAGATTAATTAGATTAGAATTGTGATATTTTAAGGTTATTCCTAGGTGTAATTGGAACAAGCTACACAAGCTGTTGTGGAGCCAGTTCCGGAAACACAAGTTGGAATCGACGTTTTGATGAAGCCGTACACGAGTTCGGTTTTATCAAGAACGTTGATGAACATTGTGCTTTTAAAAGGTTTAAAAACATTGTCGATTGTATTCCTTGTTTTGTGTGTAGATGACATACTACTTATAGGGAATGACATTCCAACCTTGGAATCTGTAAAAGGTCTGGTTGGGGCAATGTTTCTCTATGAAGGACTTAGGTTAAGAAAGCTTCATCTTAGGAGTTAAGATCTATGGAGATAGATCATGTAGACTTCATGGCCTAAGTCAGAGTACATATATAGACAAAGTGCTAAATTAGTTTAGCATGCAAGGGTCCAAAAAAGGCCTTTGTCCTATATCACTTGGTACGGTTCTATCAAGACAATAGTCTACTAAGACACTTGATGAGAAAGAACGCGTGAGTGAGATTCCATATGATTCGTCAATTGGATCTATCATGTATGCCATGTTGTGTACTCGCCCAGATGTCTCGTATGCTTTGAGTATAACGAGCAGATACCAGTCAACTTACAGTGAACGTCACTGGATAGTCGTCAAGAACATCCTTAAGTATTTGCAAAGAACTAAGGACACGTTCTTAATCTATGGTGGGGAAGACGAGCTCAATGTAAGGGGTTACACTGATGCTAGAGACGAATTTAGATCGTAATCAGGTTATTTGTTTTGCCTAAACGGCGGTACTGTGAGCTTGAGGAGTTAAAAGCACGATACTGTTGCAGATTCTACAGCCGAAGCTGAGTATATAGATGCATCAGATGCTGCTAAGGA
This sequence comes from Vinca minor, assembly GCA_026122235.1. Taxonomy (NCBI): domain Eukaryota; kingdom Viridiplantae; phylum Streptophyta; class Magnoliopsida; order Gentianales; family Apocynaceae; genus Vinca; species Vinca minor. Next base: position 2,178,836 of record JAOCZM010000120.1, read on the forward strand.
AGCCATTTGGATTCAAAAGTTAATTACTGAACTTTTTTTTTTTGGTAAATCCACCAGCGTGGTGGGGCTGTCCCCCGTATATATAAGCTGCCACGGGCAAGGAGGGGGACATAAACCAAAACCTCCCCAAAAGGTGTGAAAAAACCACCAAATACAAAAAGATAACAAGGAGAAAAAAACTACCTCATGCATTTTTGGTATGCACAAGGGGGTTACCATGAGACTACTCTATGATATAAAGCCAAAAGAGGGAGTGCGACTATTACTGAACTTGTTGTGGTGCTTAGCATTACGAATGCGATTGATCTCTATTGTGACAACAATGGCGCCATATCTCAATCAAAGGAACCACGGTCTCACCAAAGGTCCAAACATATATTGCGTCGGTATTACCTGATCTGTGAGATCATTGATGGAAGAGATGTGAAGATTTGAAAAGTTCTTACGGACGGTAACACGATTGACCCACTAACGAAACCGCTGAAACAACAGCACCATGATCTAATGGATTTTACATTTAAAATAAGTGCTCAATTGGATTGGGCAGGCTAAATTCGATTGGGCAAAACCGGACCCGGCTGGACCGGACCCGATCTACTGATAGTTGTCTTAGGTCGACCGAACCGGTTTGTCACTCCGGTCGGCCGAGAACCATTTATTCGGTCGACCCGACCAGTTGGACCAGGTCAAAACCGGCACATCTACATGTGTGAGCGAGTGTGTGCAAGTTTTGAATTCTTGTAGTGGGAGAGAAATAATGGGAGAGTGGATAATTCCTCTTACACCACATTAGTTGAAAACTTGTTTTTCATTCTTAACTCTCTCTTTAATCAATTTTTTTTCTCTTTAGCCTTTCACATCATAGCAGCCGAAATCTTAAGAAGAAAAAATCTGGGATTTTCCTTCTTTGATTTTATACACTCTCAAGAACAATTAAAGAGAAGAAAATACGATTTTCTAATCTCTTTGATTTCAAGTTTTCTTAAGTTATCTATACTTTGTGGATTCTGGGAAAAGTGTTTTAAAACTTCGTAGTTCTTTGGAATAGCATCTGAGACGCAGAGTAACAAGCACAGAGGTTGGTGTGTGGATACCAAGAGAGACAGAAGTCTGAAGACTGCTGTTGGTGGTTCTTATTAACAGAATCCGGGCAAAGCGGATTAGATCAACATAAAGGTATACTTCCAAACTCAGAGTTTTGGTTCTTTCTCGTGAGTAGATCCTTTAAAGGAACGTAATCCCCGCGCTATTTATTTCCGCTGCGTTTTGGGGATTATGAATTTTTGCTTCAAGTGGTGTCAGAGCCTATCACGAGAACCCAATAACTTTGATTATGTGTTATCTTGATTTTAGTAGTTTGATAATGCATGTCATAGGATGTCTTTACCTTTGCACAGCCTCTAGGAAGTCGTTTAAGTGTTGAACGTATCCCTAAACGATTTGTAAATTCGTATTTTTGGCTATTTTCTGTTTTCTGGCAGAAGTTCGGTCGTCGTTTAAGTGTTAAACGAATCCCGAAACGATTTGTAAATTCTTATTTTTGGCTGTTTTCTATTTTTTGGCAAAAGTTCGGTCGACAGGAAGAGGTTCGCGACAGACTGAACATGTGTTCGAAAATGGGATTTTGCTAGTGCTTAGATTTTGGAAGACCAGTGAGCAATCACGGTCGACCGAGGCTAGTCTGTTTTCAGGACGGTATATTAGAAATGTTCTGGATTGACCGAGGTGGTCTAATTTTACACCGTTTGGGTTACCGAGAGAATGGCCTGGGTCGATCGGAAAGGGGCAGGCAATGTGTATTGGCGCTCTTAGCATGATTTTCGTGTTTGTATTAGCATGGTGCATAGTAATAGCTTTTGACCCAGTGGTTTTATTATAATACAACATGTGTGTCGTGCCTTATCTTATCAATTCTTGTTGTAATTTTAATCTCGAATGTAACTCGAGAATTACTTCAATTATGTAAAAGTATAGAATAAGTTTTTATGTTTTTACATATGTAACAAGTGATCAAAAAGAGCGTCCATCAGATGGAGGAAACCATGAGGAGGCGGAAGACAATAGATAGGTTTATTGGTTTTCACCTTTAGATTGACCTAGGATTTTCTTTTGGCTCGAAAAATCCGCATAGGGGTTATTACCATGTCACGGTTTTATATACTGTTTTATCTATTTTGCATGAGATGCCTGATGCATGTTTACAGTATTTTTAGCATGTGATACATATTCAAAACGTATAATCAGATTATACACTGTTTGGTGTGACAATTTAAAAATCCTTGAAGTTTTAATATTAAGTTCATTGCCTTCCAAGCGGGCCCCCAATCTAGGCCAAGATCAATAGTAGTGTGAACTTCCGAGTGGAATAAGCGCCAGTTTATCCTGGTGAGGCGCGAATGATAAGTTAGCGATATTCGTCGGTAAACCTTGGGTCATACTTAACCGAATTACCTCAATGGTTGAGAATCCAGAGGCAAAAGGGTTAAGATGTGCATTTATGTACTAAGGGTAATCATTACCTACTTTACCAACCAAGAGTCACATAATTGATGTGATTAGCAAGTGTTGCTTACCTAAAGCATCTTCTTGAGTATAATAGCCAAAGCTATCTTGAGAATGATGAAATATGGATCTTGGTCCGACTAGAAAGTTTTGAACTTTCCAAATGAGTACTTGAGGGTTATTCATTTGAAGAAAATAGTGGGAGAATCATAAATTAAAGTCCTATTAATGATTTTAAAATATGACAACTTAAATTTTGCGAATTCTTCTCTGTAGATAAAATGGCAAATGCAATCAATGCATCAAACTCATTATCATTGCGATCCGTCCTTAAGAAGGACAAACTTGAGGGAGGAAGCTTCCTCGACTGGTACAGGAACTTGAAAATCGTTCTCAGCACGAGAAAAAGTTGTATGTTCTCGAGGAACAAATTCCTGATCCACCAGCCGCGGGGGCTTCTACTGCTGAAATAAATGCTTATCGTAAGCACTTAGATGACGCATTAGATGTGTCTAGCCTTATGTTAGTGACCATGACCTCTGATCTTTAGAAGCAACATGAGCAAATGGGAGCTTTCGATATGATTAATCATCTAAGGCAACTCTTTCAGGGTTAAGCTTGCCAAGAGAGATTCGATGTGTCGAAATCTCTTTTTTAGTGCAAAATGGCAGAGGGAGCACCAGTCGGAACTCATGTTCTGGAAATGATAGGCTATATTGAGAGCCTCGAAAAACTAGGATTTGCTCTTAGCCAAGAGCTATCGAATGATTTAATTATGCAATCGTTGCATTAATCATTCAGTCAGGTTGTATTGAACTACAACATGAATGAGATACACAAACCTCTCCCAGAATTGTTGAACCTGTTGAAGACTGTGGATAAGGAAATAGGCAAGTCCAAGACTATTTACATGGTCAACAACAACAGGGGCAAGGTTTTTGGAAAGCCTAAGTGCAAGCCTTCGGGAATACCTAAGCGTAAACCTAACCATTATGAGAAAGCACTGAAGCCCAAAGGCGTTGTAGCTAAGGATGGAAATTGTTTCCATTGTGGACAGAAAGGACACTGGAAGAGAAACTGCCCTAGTTTTCTTTCCAGTAAAAAGCTTGAAAAGGGAGCAAATGTTGCTTCTGTCTTAGGTATTTATGTTATTGAGATCAACTTGTCTACTACTACTTCCTCGTCTCTTTGATTTCCAGTTTTCCTAAGTTATCTATACTTTGTGGATTCCGGGAAAAGTGTTTTATAACTTCGAAGTTCTTTGAACTAGCATCTGAGACGCGGAGTAACAAGCTCAGAGGTTGGTGTGTGGATACCAGTAGAGACAGGAGTCTGAAGGTTGCTGTTGGTGGTTCTTAGTAACAGAAACCAGGAAACGTCGATTAGATCGACATAAAGGTATGCTTCCTAACACAGAGTTTTGGTTTTTTCTCATGAGTAGATCCTTTAAAGGAACGTAGTCCCGTACTATTTATTTCCGCTGCGTTTTGGGGATTACGAATTTTTCTTTCATTATCAAACACATGGGTATTTGTTACTAGACTAACCCGCTCATAAGAATACTTCATGGATTGTTATATGAATGTCAACAGTGTTCTTATGATGATTCTGTTTGTCCTTAAAATCCTTCGACTTGAGATATGTGACATTAAATCAAACACATGAGTATTTGATACTGGACTGGCCCGCTTATAGTAACATTTCATGGATTGTTGTATAAATGTCAACAATTTTCTTATAATGATTTTGTTTGCACCTAAATCCTTCGACTTCATATCACACAAGATTTCCTGCTTGGCTAATGGTTTGCTTTGATGGTGTCAAACGCCGTCTGTAACTAGATGGGGTATAAAGGCATTTGTTGGGTGCATTTATGAACCATGTCAGGATAAGTGTAATAGATAGAGGATTTGTCCTTCCTATATAACATGAGTAATATCTTGGGCCCCTTGATAGAGTGAGACTAATTCATGGCCATGAACAAGAGAATTAATATGAGATATTAATGTCATTTGATTAGTCTACTCGGAAATCAAGAAACTGACTGATTGTACTATACAAGTTTGGCATACTCATTGACTTGTGTTCAGCCTAGATATTGAGGACAAAGAGATTAGTGCAAAAGATCATATTTTTGGTTACTTGAATCACCAGGAATATTTGTTAATTGGGAGTAATGATGTGTTGCTAAATACCTCTCATTATTGTTGATAATTGTTGCCATGACCAGCATAAGGGACTGGGTTGGGCTTGTTGGAATTTACATTTGATATAGGTGAAGGGATTCATGGGCGGAAACTCGTTCCAAACACCCATGACTCCTCCCCTGAAAGATCCGCTCATACAAAACGAATCGAAAAACAGCAAGAAAAGACTTACAATTTCGGGTTCAAGAAGCTATTTCTTGAATGGAGAATGACGTTTCTTGGATGCTTTGTTGCCACCAACGGAATTCCCTTTGCGGAATATCCCTCTACCTGTATCCACGCGATGAGACGGGCAGCGAGTGCTAGCTCTTCGTCTTTATGAGTTTCGGAATTATGAGAGAAAAGGGAGACCGAAAACTGAAATAAGATTTCAGAGAGTTGGTGTTTTTTCGGCTGAAAAATTGATAGGCTATGGTTTCGACCAAGAGATCATTATATAAGGTATGAGAGTTTGTTCCCATAACCAACTCTCACATCCTCAACTCCTCTCGGCAGTGGGAGTCTTTAACTCCTACGTCCCCTAGACTTCTGCTGCTAGTGGGAGTCCTTATCGGATAATTACTCCCGCGTAATCCCAGCTATACCGAAAATGCCCCTTATCTCTAATTCGAATAATAACGCTTTATCATTCTCAGAAAAGTGAATGTCAGATACAATGAACCTAGACACATTCTAGATTCATTGAATCTGGACATGAAGCTCGTTAGCTCGTCTATGCGTGTGACCCTATAGGTTCATCTCACAATGGCAATGAAAACACACTTAGTAGTAGTATGTGTTCATAAATCACAAGCGTCCCTAGCAGGACATTGTGACTACCCAAAGTGAATGAATATACAACGGAACCTAATATCAATCCACTATTTAATCCCTTTGTCTCGCGATATCCTAATTAAGCATAAGGTGAAGGGATTCATGGGCGGAAACTCGTTCCAAACACCCATGGATCCTCCCCTGAAGGATCCGCTCATATGAAACAATTCGGTAAAACAGTAAGAACTTACGTTTCTTGGATTCAATCTGCCACCAATTGATCTCCCTTGCGGAAAGTCCCTCTACCGGTATCCACGCGACGAAATGGGCAGCGATTGCTAGCTCTTCGTCTTTTCTGAATTTCGGGATAGAGAGAAAAGGGAGAGGCTGAGACTGAAATCTAATTTCAGAGACTTGGTAATATTTCGGCTGAAAAATCATTCCCTAGGGTTTCGGCCAAGAGGTCATTATATAGGGTGTGAGAGTTTGTTCCCATAACCAACTCTCACATCCTCAACTCCTCTCGGCAGTGGGAGTCTCTAACTCCCACGTCCCCTAGACTTCTGCTGGTAGTGGGAGTCCTTATCGGATAATAACTCCCACGTAATCCCAGCTATAGTAAAATACCGAAATTGCCCCTATCTCTAATTCGAATAATAAACACTTTATTATTTTCAGAAAGACGAATGTCAGATACAATGAACCTAGACACATTCTAGATTCATTGAATCTGGACATAAAGCTTCGTTAGCTCGTCTATGCGTGTGACCACTATAGGTTCATCTCACAATGGCAATGAAAACACACTTAGTAGTAGTATGTGTTCATAAATCACAAGCGGTCCTTAGCGGGGACATTGTGACTACCCAAAGTGAATGAATATACAACGGAACCTAATATCAATCCACTATTTAATCCCTTTGTCTCGCGATATCCTAATTAAGCATAAGGCATGGTGGTCGTCACCCTTATTAAGCTTAATTGTATTTATGCTCGATCTCCAGGTAGATTGTTTCGACAAATAGCATTTGATAACCACTTTATCAAATACATTTGAGCACGGCCATGCATTTAAACAGTCTTTCCCTATCGAGGGGCCCATGGATATCTCTCTCTAATAATAGAGAGGGACAAATTCCTTACAATGTCTCTCACATTCAAGCTATGATAGGACACTACATCCGATCTCGGTCGTATTGATTACTCGTTACAAGTAACGTCCGACCGAGTCAAAAGCGTGGCTCCATTCATACTAGAATCAATGAAGACATAAGGTCTAAGGATTCTAAAATAGTATTGAGGAAGTAATACTTATGACTTAAGACCATGAAGTATTACTTCTCTGACGGATCACGTCCAATACAATGTATCCCTATATATTGCATATATGATGTGATTTGTATCCATTACACATGATCAGTAAAACAAGATCATCAATCAACAATCATACTAGTTTTATTTCATAGTAATTAAGCATTACATAAAACTAGGGACTACTAGAATAGTAATTACATAAGCTAATGAGTTTTACTATCAAATCACACATTTGATAATCAAAAGAAAAATTAACTATTCAATTACATGCTCAAAAGATAATAAAACGCATAACATGTGCTAATGGTCCTAGGGCACTACTAACATAAGGCATGGTAGTCGTCACCCTTATTAAGCTTAATTATATTTATGCTCGATCTTTAGGTAGACTGTTCCAACAAATAGTATCTGATAACCACTTTATCAAATACATTTGAGCACGGCCATGCATTTAGACAGTCTTTCCCTATCGAGGGGCCCATGGATATCTCTCTCTAAAAATAGAGAGGGACAAATTCCTTACAATGCCTCTCACATTCAAGCCATGATAGGACGCTACATCCGATCATCAGTCGTATTGATTACTCGATTAAAAGCAACGCACGACTGAGTCAAAACGTGGCTCCATTCATGCTAGAATCAAATGGAGACATAAGGTCTAAGGATTCTAAAATAGTATTGAGGAAGTAATACTTATGACTAAGGACCATGAAGTATTACTTCTCAACGGATCACGTCCAATACAATGTATCCCTATATATTGCATCTATGATATGATTTGTATTCATTACACATGATTAGTAAAACGTAATCATCAATCAAACATCATACTAGTTTTATTTCATTGTAAAATAGATTACGTAAAACTAGGGACAACTAGAATAGTAATTACATAAGCAAATGAGTTTTACTATCAAATCACGCATTTGATGTTCATAAGAAAAATTTACTATTCATATGAAATACTCAAAAAGATATAAAATGTACAACATATGCTAATGGTCCTAGGGCACTACTAACAATAAGTGCTCAATTAGTTTGGGCAAACACAATTGGATTGGAAAAAACCGGACTTGGTCGACCGAAAGCTGACTCGAGTTGACTGAACCAGTTAGTCACTCCGGTCGACCAGACCAGTTGGACTAGGTCAAAATCGGCACATCTACATGTGTGAGGGGAGTGTGTGTGTGTTTGTGCAATGTGTGAGTTCCTGTAGTGGGAGAAAAATAATGGGAGAGTGAGGTTAGTGGGTAATTCTACTAGCACCACATTTGATGAATAATTGTTCTTCATTATCATTTTCTCTCATTATTGATCATTCTCTCTTGCTCTCGTATCATACCAGCTGAAACATATAAGCAAAAATCTGGCATTTTTCTTCTTGACTTATACACACTCTTAAGAACAATCAACAGAGAATAAAATACAATTTTCTTATCTCTTGGATTTCTGATTTTCCTAAGTTTCCTATACTTCGTGGATTCTGGGAAAAGTGTTTTCAAAACTTCGGAGTTCTTTGGACAAGCACGTGAGATGATAAGTAACAAGCTCAGAGGTTGGTGTGTGGATACCGGTAGAGACATGAGTCTGAAGGCTGTTGTTGGTGGTTCTAAGTAGAGAAATCAGAACGACATCGATTAGATCGATAAAGGTATAAATCATATCACAATGTTTTGGTTCTTTCTCGTGAATCGATCCTTTAAAGGAACGTAATCTCGCGCTATTTTATTCCGCTAAGTTTTGGGGATTACGAATTTTTCCTTCATGGGTATGTTTGTGTTTTGATATTTGGAAGGAGATATGAGAGGTTTTGTGTATATGGAAGAGGGAATGTGAAGAGTTTTGAAAAATTAAACTTTTTAAACCCTCTTCATCTACTGAATCGCGACACTTCGGTCGACCAGATGTCCTTTCCGGTCGCCCGACCCTCCTCCTAGAAAAATTGATTTTCTTTTTGTCTCGATTTCGGTCGACCGGTGAGGGGGTTTGGTAGACCGGGATATCCTTCTACTGTTAAGACTTTTGTTTTGGTCGACCGGGAGTTTGTTGCGGTCGATCGGAATATCCTGCCATTTCCTGAGGCAACTTAACCATAACTTCGGTCGACCGATGTCTTATGCGGTCGACCGGAATTACCTTGTTTCTCATGGGTCATTGGGGGTTAGTTTTTGGGTTCTTTTCAACCCAAATTAACTTTGCACCTATGTTGTTTCTCATATTATTAATGCAACGAGTAACATGATGACCATATTTTCCACAATATGAGCATATATCATTAAGATTTGTGGAATGTGGGGTTCTAACATTAAAATCATAAGAGTGTGCATGCTTTTGTGTGTGCTTGGGGTCTAGACAACTATTATCAAGATGGGCATTTGGAGCAACAAGCACATTACCAAGGATATCTGTAACACATGTACACTTATCCACATAAGAATTTAATACATCAAATTTGCGCCTCAAGATATCATGCTCAACAAGTTTAAATTCTACAATTAGCATCTTGTCAAGAAACTCTTGGTTTTCAATAGACAAAACATTTAGAGATAAAAGCGCATTCTCGTTATCATTTTCTATGATGTGAAAGGAGGTAAGAAGATTATCATATTCAACTTGCATTTTGATCTTTCATTTAGTGAGCAAGCAAATTCATTACATATGATCTTGTTCTTCTTAGCCATCTTTTCCAATACACCATATAAATAATTTGAGAGCACACATACAAATCCTCCTCGTTATCATAGCAAAGATCAAGGGAAGGATTAGAACATTGTACCTCATTACCTATAGATTTAGGGGGTTTGTATATCGTTTTGATCTTCATCAATGAGACCAAAGAGTCATGCTAAGAGGTCCTGATCTTGACCCTTTCTTTCTTGGGAGGAGCTTGTACTTTGATTGCTTCTTCTTCTCATGATTGAATTTGTTTAATTTGAAGCAATCTTTTTTATCTTTGTGGAGTCATCATTAATGGTTACCTTCTTGATCATTGATGAACCCTCCACAATTTTGTTGTCCTTGGTACTTGACTCATTCCTTGGAGTCTTAGCTTTGCTTTGCCATTCCTTGGGGTTCCTTTCTTCAAGATGAGAGTTTGAACTTTTGGAACCTATAAGGGAAACTTGAGAAATACATGGTACCTTTTGCAAATGTCCTCCATTGTCAATGTTTTCTCTCAAGTGGAAATTATGTGTGGAAGGATCAACAGTTTCAATATTCAAACAACAAGAATGACTCTTATGAGTGTTGTGCAAATAAGAGTAAGAGTCATCCAAGTTTGTTACATTGTATCCACTAGATAACTTAGCAATTGAGGCATATATCATATGTAGGTCATGCTTCAAGTTATGTACATGGATATGATCATTTAAATGGAGAAATGCGATGTCAATGAGGTTAAAGGCATACAAATAAAAATTGCTTCTCAATTTATGGATATCATTATTTAGATAGCTTTGAGAAAGTGAGTTGATACCTTTACCCTAGAACTTTGGATATTTTTTTTTATTTCTTCCGCCACTTCTTTTTTAATGTCTTTCATTTAAGCTTGGTGGCAATGATTTTCTCTTCCTTGTGCTTCCATATTTCTTCCACACCCACATCTTGTGAATGTTGTCTTTTGAGCTCGTTGAAGATTTTCATTTTATTTCTCCTAAATCACACTCTTTGATATCATGAAGTTTTGTTTGGAGTGTGATTGAGATTTCTTTAATGCCTTCACATGATTGAATCCTCAATTCTTTGATCTCAACCTTTGGCTCTTGCACTTCAACTTCGCATTTATATGCTGCTTCAAGCATATTCCACATAGAATAGGCATCCTCATATTCTTGTACCTTGTTGAGAGATTCTTCATTGAGTGCACAACAAAGCACATTCATGGCCTGGAAGTTGAGTGTCATATTCTTGAAGTCTTCTTCATCTTAGACTTTTCTAGAATTTTGCATTTGGACCCCTTGTATAAGAATTGAAGGAACATATGGACCTTCTTCTATAATGCTCAACAAGTAAAGGTCATTTATAAGACAAAAACAATTTAAAAAAAAAAAAAAGCACATTGCCAATTCGCAAAGTTGGAGCTATCAATTAAAGGTGGTCTAGATGGGGATTGGTAATCTAAGTTTGAAAAGCTAAGAGCCATGGATCCTCCTAGGATGCAAGTCAAATAAAAAGGAGGCTGGGCTCTGATACCAATTGAAAGACCCTTTTACGGTAATGAACCTAAGAGAGGGGGGGGGGAGTGAATTTGAAAGGATTCATGAGCAGAAACTCGTTCTAAAAGCCAATGAGTCCTCCCCTGAAGGATCCGCTCATACAAAAACGAATCGAAAGCATACGAAAAGGACTTACATTTTTCGGAATGGAAGATTATGATTCTTGGACTTTCAGAGTTTGTGTTGCTGCCACCAATACCTTTCCCTTTGCGGAGTTTCTCTCTATCGGTATCCACGCGACGAAACGAACAACGATTGCTAGCTCTTCGTTTTTCTGAGTTTCGAGAATTTAGAGAGAAAGGGAGAGGCAGAAAAACCGAAATCTGATTTCGGGAGTTTTTGGAACTGCGGCTGAATTAAGTGTGTCTTAGGGTTTCGGCTAAAAGAGGTTTATATAAGGTGTGAGAGTTTGTTCCCAGAACCAACTCTCACGTTCTCAACCTCTTTCGGCAGTGGGAATCTTGAACTCTCACGTTCCCTAAACCTCTGCTGGTGGTGGGAGTCTTTATCGCATAATAACTCCCACGTAATCCCAACTATAGCTAAATACCGAAAATGCCCCTCATTAATCTCTAATTCAAATAATAACGTTTTATTATTCTCAGAAAATAAATGGCAGATACAATGAACCTAGACACATTCTAGATTTATTGAATCTGGACATGAAGCTCGTTAACTCGTCTATACGTGTGACCATGTGGGTTCATATCACAATGGCAATGAAAACACACTTAGTAGTAGTATGTGTTCATAAATCACAAGCGGTCCCTAGCAGGACATTGTGACTACCCAGAGTGAATGAATAAGCGGTGGAACCTAATATCAATCCACTATTTAATCCATTTGTCTCGCGATATCCAAATTAAGCATAAGGCATGGTAGTCGTCACCCTTATAAAGCTTAGATGTATTTATGTTCGATCTCCAGGTAGACTGTTCCAACAAACAATATTTAATAACCACTTTATTAAATATATTCGAGCACGGTCATGCATTAAACAGTCTTTCCCTATCGAGGGGCCCGTGGATATCTCTCTCTAATAAGAGAGGGACAAATTCCTTACAATGCCTCTCACATTCAAGCCATGCTAGGATACTACATCCGATCATCTGTCGTATTGATTACTCGATTAAAAGTAACGTCCGACTGAGTCAAAACGTGGCTCCATTCATACTAGAATCAATGGAGACATAAGGTCTAAGGATTCCGAAATAGTATTGAGGAAGTAAGACTTATGACTAAGGACCATGAAGTATTACTTCTCTAACGGATCACGTCCGATACAACATATCCCAATATATTGCATCTATGATATGATTTGTATTCATTACACATGATTAGTAAAACATAACCATCAATCAAACATCATATTAGTTTTATTTCATTGTAAAGAACTTTACATAAAACTAGGGACAACTAGAATAGTAATTACATAAGCTAATGAGTTTTACTATCAAATCACACATTTGATGTTCATAAGCAAAATTAACTATTCAAATGACATGCTCAAAAGATATAAAACGTACAACATCTACTAATGGTCCGAGGGAACTACTAACAAAATTAGGTTCTTAAAAACTTTTTTATCTTTTCTAAAATTCTTTGCCTAAGTGTTCACATTAATAACAATTATGTTGATTAAGCACATAATGTGAGTGAATTATGAATAAGTGAACTTAAATGACTAAGTAAAAATAAGGAAGCATATGTAAGTTTTATATCCCTAAGAAAAAATGTTGATATAGTCAAGTAGACAAGTTATAGCAATATATGAGAAATGAGGTAAAGGAGTAGGGATAGAGAAAATTAACACAAGGATTTATAGTGGTTCGATTGACAAAGAATCTACATCATCTATCTTAACATAAACCCAAGGATTTCAACATCCACTAATGGATACCCTTCACAACAAATGCATGGTGGGTTCTACCTTTTACAATAACCTCAACAAATGAGGACTTGTGCTTCACAAACTCCACTCACAAAGAGTGTCAAGCTCACAAAGAGACAATCTCTCCAAGGAGATACCTGTCACAAGATGATTTTTGCCTCACCAATGAGGACTTAGAAACACCCACAAAGAGTGAAGCTCACGAAGAATTTTTTGCTTGCTCACAAAGAACTAGTTCTCACAAAGAGAAAATAGGGTAACTAATCTCTTTCAAAGGAGACTTTACAATTTAGCTCTCTTACAAAAATTCCCTCTTAGAATTGATTTACAATATAAGCTCTAATCACTCTTGAGAATAGAGAGATAGATGGATTTTAAGCTCAACTCATGTATGCTTTTGAAAGATACAGAAATTTAGCTCAAAAGTGTTTGTTTGAATGTTTATGAAGTGTATAACCTATACTCTCCTACGGCTTGATTAGTTATGAAAATTCAGCTTTAGAAGCTTTATATAGGCAAAAGTACACAAGCAAAGTTAGTCACAACGGCTATAATTTTGGCCTGGATTTGACAGCTTCGGTCGTCCGGACTATGCGGCAGGTCAACCGAGGTGCCTCTAAAGTAAGGTTAAAGGCCCTTTGTCTTCATCTCTGTTGATCGCAATATGGGGTCCGATCTTCCGAAGCGAGGCTCGGTCGACCGACCTATAGCAAGGTCATCCGAGAGAATATAACCGTTAGAGCTTTGGAACATTCAAAATCTGTCTAAAGATAAAAACAACATCGGTCGACCTGACAACACATGTCGGTCGACCAAACTTCATCTAGTCTTCCGAGGCTAAGCCTAGGTCGACTAGAATGAAGTCCTAAAGTTGTTTTTCCACTTAGTCAAGTTTTCAATGTTCTCTAACTAACGCCTAAGTATTTTTTAAAGATATAAATACATTTTAAAGAACTTAGGAATTTGACCAACACTTATCTAAGTTTTCAAAAACCTTTTTCAAAGAATTGAACAATGTAAGAACATGAGGTATTGAAAACATGCATGGTTGAGCTTTAAACATCTATATCCTAGTATTCTCAAAAGTAAGATTAGTCACAAGAATATACCTATTAAGCAAAGACTAATATTCCTAAGGTCTTCAAATCTTCAAGTTGATTCTTCTTGGAGCTTCAACTTTGAAGCCTTTGATCAACATCTTCTTGGAGTGATGAAGTCCTATAGATATTTTGAGTTGTACTGTAGTGGACTTCACAATTTGTCTTGGTCAAGGAGCATACCACTTGATTCTTCTCTTGTTGGATAGAGTAGCTCTTGACATGTTGATCTTCCTTCTTCATGACTTTGCAAGTACTTCCAATAGCATGTGGATTGACTTCTAGCTTGTGCTATTGAGTCTTGCAAAGTGTAGTTTCCTTGTGTGTAGGATGATGACTTTGATGTACACAAAGAGCTAACTTACCATTTTCATCAATGTTGGTATGAGTGCGAAAGATCCTATCATTAAGAACATTCTCACACATACATTAGAACTATCGATGGTTTGTTATCATCAAAACAAGATTGATCACATTAACTTAGGGCTTACAATCTCCCCTTTTTGATGATGACAAAACATTTATGCAATTGGGAATAATATATATAAGGATAAAGCATTAAGGCACATAAATATGCATGCATGAGATAAGGGTATGAAGGATCTAGGTAAGTAGATTTTTTGAAAACAATATTCTACTCCCCCTATTTTAAAGAACCCCTTATCTCTCCCATTTCGCAAGTTCTTACGCTTTTTTTGTTGTAAATTACTTTTCTTGGCAAATTTACAAAGCTATAATTTCTTCCCCTTTTGTCAAAATAAAAAAGGGTAATCAGAGCCAATAAGAAAACACATTTTCTCCTCCTGTTTTGATGAAAGTAGAAATCCAAAGGATAAAAAATGAAAAACTTTTAAGAAGGTATTAAGTTTAAATCATGGAGAAGCTTGATGGTCTAATAGATTGATAAGATATAAACCAAAATATCATATCTAAAGGCCAGAAATCTTTGAAGGATGATAGATTTTTTAAAGAGCTTGGTTGATTTCAAAATACGAAAAGTCCATAATGAGAATGAGTTTTCTTTCTTTATCTCTTTCAATAAATTCTTTTATTAATTATAGCGTTATGAGTAGAAGTTTCTATTACCTGAATCTGATAACCTAGACTTATATCTATGTATTGATTTTCAGAACTGTGATTAATTCATATTGAACCCCATTTTTTATGATTATTATTCGTTTTTATTGTGTTGGTTTAATTTTTCTAGAGTATTAATTCATCTTTGATTTCTTTTTTGGAATTGAAAAAGAAAGAATTTGAATAGATAACCGCATAATAAAAAGAGTAGCATGGTTATCTACCAATAGAATTTACATAAATCTTCGGGATTAGGGTAAAACCTAATAAGGGAATTCATATATCTTAATGCATCTTTGGGGGTTATTTACGAAATAAATTTCAATCAATGAACTCAAATGTTGGAACTTTAAACTGTTGAAAAATATTTAAGCTTCATTCTTTTAATTTTCACTGCTTTAAAATAAGTTCTTTTGAATTAATTCATTCGGTTCATACATAGATACGTCTAGGGGGATTCTTGTTCAAGTATCTCTTCCCATCTCAATTCTTATAAATTATTTATTTATTTTTCTAGTTTATTAATATTTTTAATTAGTCTTTATTCATATAACTTGATCGATTAAAGAGTACAAAAATGTTAATTATAAGTTCTTCTAGTCCTTGTGGGATTGACACTTGACTAGACTGCTATACTATTTTAAACGATAGGTGCACTTGACTAGCGATTTTTATAGTAAGGTAAATCGACCATCAAGTTTTTGGCGCTGTTGTTGGGGACTGACAACATTAATAAAACATATTATTTACCGATTTAGTCATTATTTGTTTTGTGTACTTTTTTTTAAAATTTTTCGTTTAAGTTTCCGTTTGACTCGTGTTGTTTGTCTTTCTTATTTTTCATTTAGGATTTCGAGTTATTAAGAATCTATGGCTACCGATCAAGCTACTCGATTAACCATGGGTGACTATAGAAGAATTTTCCCATCGGAACAAAGGGATCCTTATAGCAATATCTATAATCCAGGTAGTATGAGACCTCTAAATTTTTCGTGGACTAATCAAGAATCGATGCAATCTCCTCTTCCCGGATTCCAACAAGTACAACCTCCACCTCCACAAGTCCCTTCATATACCGTTAAGCCTACTTTAGAAGAATTGATGACTAAGCTTATTTCATCTTCTGAGGCGAGTATCCAAAGTATCGAAGCCGTCAATAGGAGTCGGGATGCTTCAATTCACAATATGGAGAATAAAATTAGCCAAATTGTTAAGACCCTCTCTGAGATACAAATTGATTCTCTACCTGATACTTCAGAATCTAGCTCACCAGAGCAAGCTAAGACTAATACTTTGAGAAGTGGGAAAAAACCTCCATTACAAGATGGAAAAGTGGTTGAAGATGTGGAAGAAAATAAGGAGGAAGTTTGTTGAGGAACTTTTATTACTTGAATCAAGATTCAACAACAAAATGGTTGAACGGATCTTGCGCTTCTTGAAATAGTTTCCAAGGGGAATATAATCAATGCAACTCTAAGAAGGTCAATTATCAATGGGGGTTGAAACACCACAATAAGTAAAACTAGCTTGTTGATACAGTAACTCAAGAATGAATGAAAATCTAATAAGAAGTTCAATTCACAAGTATCTAAGGAATAACCTTACCAAATTTCATATATCTAACGTTAATAATAAGATGGCCGAATTCTGTCTTAAGTCGATTAGGAATTCGGCTATCTTAGCCTTACAAATAAGAGTCCTATGTGAATTAGGACTCTACAAATCCTTACAAAACTTGCTATAAAAGAAACACTATCTAAACACGTGGACAAAATGTCATTTATTATAGCACCACTAACATGATGCGGCCTAAAACACTTAATAATAATAAATATAAAAGCTGAAATCTAATTAATAAATAAACTTGGAAAAACAAGATTAATTCTCGCCCAAAATCTGGACAGCATGATATAGTAACTTGCACAACTATTTAGGACTTCATAACGGCAGAATCGGATCTTGTGGTCTTCATTAAAATTGTAGATCTTCCTCTTATATTTCCATAGCATCTAGAATGAACACCATTGGATTCCTGTATCGAAAGTTATAACCATTACACCAAAATGTTGCAAAGCTGAAATTAATGTCGATTCAAGTTAATGATAGTTCTCATTATTTTGAGTCTTTGGGTCTCCAAAATGAGTGATGTGATGTTATATCTTGACTCCTATATCTCCTTTTGGACATTACCCAAACCCTATTATTCCTTGAAGCACCGTATATGAGTCCTCATCATTCTCCCTTTCTTCAAAAAGATTCGTCCTCGAATCTTGTAAGTTGATGAAAGGACCATTGCTTTGATTTTGTGGCAGTTATTTTGGTAATTCCTTTAAGATTACCGCCGTGTACTCCTGTTTAAAATAAGAAGCAATGTCAGGAAGAGTAGGATTTGGTAAATCAAAAGTCGTAAACGAAAAAAATGATGCTTTTGACTCTTCAAAAATCATTGCAACAAGAGGATTGTTTTCCTCATCAAGCAATTGTGGTTCATGTAAATTTTGCAACTCATCAATGATCCCTTTTTCCTCATCTTTCAGTTTTGCTTCTTCTTTCAATTTGGCCTCTTCTTGCAATCTTGCATCTTCTTCCAATCTTGCCTTTTCTTGCAATCTCAATTCTTGCATCAATTTTTCCTAAGAAGATACCCTTTCTCTCTTTGAAGTTGCGGAATGTTGAGAGCCATACCTTTTATCATCATCAAAGCAACCCTTTTTTCGCTCTATTTGTTGCCCTCTTCTAGGTGCATATGGCTGCCTTTGAGTTTCAACAAGATTCAATCTTTCATCCAATTGATCAATGATCTTTTAGAGTTGTTCCCATGAGAGCGTATCATTCAAAAGCTTTCATCTTGTCTTGATGTATAGACTCACTGTTGAGACATGATTACTAAACACTCAAATTTGTTGGATAGAAAAATAATTCACTCAATATTCCAACAATACTCGTAAAAGAACTTCAACTCTAGATGAATTAAAGGTTCCTAAATTTAATGTGTTGAGACAAAGCTGAAAAATAATGAAATAGGAGTCCTAGACTTACACGAAAAGCTTAAAGAAAGAATTATATAGTAATCTTGAAAATCCTAGACCTAATCAAGAAAAGAAGATACTTTTTACGGTATCCTTTTGTATAATCCTAGACCTAACAATTATCTCGGCCTTTGCATAATTGTTTTGGCTCTTTTTCTATTTTTTTTTATCATAGCAAACAAGAATTTTTTCAAGAAAGCAGTAGAGGTACACCAAGAAAGAGATCAACCTTGAGCTCTGATACCAACAACAAAAGGGTTGAACGGATCTTTCACTTCTTGAAATAGTTTCCAAGGGTAATATAATCAACGCAACTCTAAGAAGGACAATTATCAATGGGGGCTGAAACACCACAACAAGTGAAACTAGCTTGTTGATACAGTAACTCAAGAATGAATGAAAATCTAATAAAAAGTTCAATTCACAAGTATCGAAGGAATAACCGTACCAAATATCATATATCTATCGTTAATAATGAGGTGGACGAGACGAAGGGAAAAAAGGGAAGAAAAATCGGCAAGAATTTGTAATTAAAAGTACTGGTAGAAGAGAGAAAATGCTACACAAAGCAAATAAAAATAAAATTTAGTCTTAAATCCATCCACGTGCGAAATGCCTGATTATACGGTGGTTTTCGGTGTGTATTGCGTACACATTTTGCACGTGTATGCAAATGAAAATGAGTAGACAATGTGCTTCATTGTCTAGAATGAAGGATTTTTTTTTTTCACCGGAAAGCTATTCAAAGAAATATCTAGTCTCACATTCAAATGCGATGGTTAAGATTTTGAGATTGAAATGGTTATCTGTGCACTCGGTCATTTCTCCCACGGTGGTACGTGTAGAGGCTGAGAAGTTTTGCAATGGTTTTCTCTTTTCCTTATGGAAACAATTGTTCTAAAAAATTTGAACAAAGTAATATGGATGGAATCACAAATTATGCAAGAGATTAGTTTGAATCTGTTCCGCTTACCATCAGCAAAACTTAGTTTTTCTTCTATAGGAATCTCGACAGAACTACGATATGCAAGTTGCCATAACTCCCTACGAATTTCTCTGATACTTCCATCATTATCCTCCTCCTGAGCTTGCCCATTGCTAGTACTTGTAGACATAGTTTTGGGGGAAATATAGACAACATTTCATATAAGCTCAATGCAATCTTTAAACAAGTATATAACAAATAGAGAATAACACCAATGATCCATGAAACTACGCATGTGCAATACTCACATTTCATGTTTCAACACTTGTTTTATTATCTCTTCTAGGACCATTTTTATTAATTACAATCCTAACTAACCCAACATTGCCACCTGCACAAATAATTTTGCATTTGGAAAAATTAACCTAAAATCCATCCATGCTTGCAAATTGCGTGACTGAATGTCAGCGAGGGAGATCTTGCCCAAATGATGACTAATTTCACAAATGTTGAAACTCTAAAATAGATTATGTATAGAAAAAAATTTATATGCATGTTTAGACACAAACTTTATTATGACTATAATAAAAAACTCTTGAATTAAATCAGCATATGATAAATTTACCTTCTTACGATAGTTTATAATTTGTTGGAGCTTCGGCAAGAAAAGAATATACATGTAAGGTTCGTCCTTAGCATTTCTCAATTGTATTTACTAATTACAGTCTCTGGACTTATGTTTAAGAAAACAAATTAAATTTGGTGGCTTCCATCAATTCTATACTAGCGTGAAGACGAAGGGAAAAAAGAGAAGAAAAATCGGCAAGAATTTGTAATTAAAAGTACTTGTAGAATTTTCCACTAAAAAAAAAGTAGTTGAATTTGAAAATTTCACAAATTTTCTCTATTCTTATATATTCATTTATAAGTGAATTTCAAAGTATTCGGACTAGGTTTTTTTATTTAATTTTAATATATCTTCTTAAAATCATAAAAGTTTATTTTATTGCACGAGAAGAGAGAAAATGCTATGTACACAAAGCAAATAAAAATAACATTTAGTCTTAAATCCATCCACGTGCGAAATGCCTGATTATACGGTGGTTTTCGGTGTGTATTGCTTACACATTTTGCACGTGTATGCAAATGAAAATGAGTAGACAATGTGCTTCATTGTCTTGAATGTAGGATTTTTTTTTTCACCGGAAAGCTATTCAAAGAAATATCTAGTCCCACATTCAAATGCGATGGTTAAGATTTTGAGATTGAAATGGTTATCTGTGCACTCGGTCATTTCTCCCACGGTGGTACGTGTAGAGGCTGAGAAGTTCTGCAATGGTTTTCTCTTTTCCTTATGGAAACAATTTTCCTAACAAATTTGAACAAATTAATATGGATGGAATCACAAATTATGCAGGGAGATTAGTTTGAATGCATTACGCTTACCATCAAACAAAACTAATCAATAGGAATCTCGACAGAACTACGATATGCAAGTTGCCATAACTCCCTACGAATTTCTCTGATACTTCCATCATTATCCTCCTCCAGAGCTTGCCCATTGCTAGTACTTGTAGACATAGTTTTGGGGGGAAATATAGACAACATTTCATATAATCTCAATGCAATCTTTAAACAAGTATATAACAAATAGAGAATAACACCAATGATCCATGAAACTACGCATGTGCAATACTCACATTTCGTGTTTCAACACTTGTTTTATTATCTCTTCTAGGACCATTTTTATTAATTACAATCCTAACTAACCCAACATTGCCACCTGCACAAATAATTTTGCATTTGGAAAAATTACCCTAAAATCCATCCATGCTTGCAAATTGCGTGGCTGAATGTCAGCGAGGGAGATCTTGCCCAAATGATGACTAATTTCACAAATGTTGAAACTCTAAAATAGATTATGTTTAGAAAAAATTTATATGCATGTTTACACACAAACTTTATTATGACTATAATAAAAAACTCTTGAAATAAATCAACATATGATAAATTTACCTTCTTACGATAGTTTATAATTTGTTGGAGCTTCGGCAAGAAAAGAATATACATGTAAGGTTCGTCCTTAACATTTCTGAATTGTATTTACTAATTACAGTCTCTGGACTTATGTTTAAGAAAACAAATTAAATTTGGTGGCTTCCATCAATTCTATAATAGCGTGAAGACGCAGGGAAAAAAGAGAAGAAAAATCGGCAAGAATTTGTAATTAAAAGTACTTGTAGAATTTTCCACTAAAAAAAAAGTAGTTGAATTTGAAAATTTCACAAATTTTCTCTATTCTTATATATTCATTTATAAGTGAATTTCAAAGTATTCGGACTAGGTTTTTTTATTTAATTTTAATATATCTTCTTTAAATCATAAAAGTTTATTTTATTGCACGAGAAGAGAGAAAATGCTATGTACACAAAGCAAATAAAAATAACATTTAGTCTTAAATCCATCCACGTGCGAAATGCCTGATTATACGGTGGTTTTCGGTGTGTATTGCTTACACATTTTGCACGTGTATGCAAATGAAAATGAGTAGACAATGTGCTTCATTGTCTTGAATGTAGGATTTTTTTTTTCACCGGAAAGCTATTCAAAGAAATATCTAGTCCCACATTCAAATGCGATGGTTAAGATTTTGAGATTGAAATGGTTATCTGTGCACTCGGTCATTTCTCCCACGGTGGTACGTGTAGAGGCTGAGAAGTTCTGCAATGGTTTTCTCTTTTCCTTATGGAAACAATTTTCCTAACAAATTTGAACAAATTAATATGGATGGAATCACAAATTATGCAAGAGATTAGTTTGAATCTGTTCTGCTTACCATCAGCAAAACTAATCAATAGGAATCTCGACAGAACTACGATATGCAAGTTGCCATAACTCCCTACGAATTTCTCTGATACTTCCATCATTATCCTCCTCCAGAGCTTGCCCATTGCTAGTACTTGTAGACATAGTTTTGGGGGGAAATATAGACAACATTTCATATAATCTCAATGCAATCTTTAAACAAGTATATAACAAATAGAGAATAACACCAATGATCCATGAAACTACGCATGTGCAATACTCACATTTCGTGTTTCAACACTTGTTTTATTATCTCTTCTAGGACCATTTTTATTAATTACAATCCTAACTAACCCAACATTGCCACCTGCACAAATAATTTTGCATTTGGAAAAATTACCCTAAAATCCATCCATGCTTGCAAATTGCGTGGCTGAATGTCAGTGAGGAGATCTTGCCCAAATGATGACTAATTTCACAAATGTTGAAACTCTAAAATAGATTATGTTTAGAAAAAATTTATATGCATGTTTACACACAAACTTTATTATGACTATAATAAAAAACTCTTGAAATAAATCAACATATGATAAATTTACCTTCTTACGATAGTTTATAATTTGTCGGAGCTTCGGCAAGAAAAGAATATACATGTAAGGTTCGTCCTTAGCATTTCTCAATTGTATTTACTAATTACAGTCTCTGGACTTATGTTTAAGAAAACAAATTAAATTTGGTGGCTTCCATCAATTCTATACTAGCGTGAAGACGAAGGGAAAAAAGAGAAGAAAAATCGGCAAGAATTTGTAATTAAAAGTACTTGTAGAATTTTCCACTAAAAAAAAAGTAGTTGAATTTGAAAATTTCACAAATTTTCTCTATTCTTATATATTCATTTATAAGTGAATTTCAAAGTATTCGGACTAGGTTTTTTTATTTAATTTTAATATATCTTCTTTAAATCATAAAAGTTTATTTTATTGCACGGGAAGAGAGAAAATGCTATGTACACAAAGCAAATAAAAATAACATTTAGTCTTAAATCCATCCACGTGCGAAATGCCTGATTATACGGTGGTTTTCGGTGTGTATTGCTTACACATTTTGCACGTGTATGCAAATGAAAATGAGTAGACAATGTGCTTCATTGTCTTGAATGTAGGATTTTTTTTTTCACCGGAAAGCTATTCAAAGAAATATCTAGTCCCACATTCAAATGCGATGGTTAAGATTTTGAGATTGAAATGGTTATCTGTGCACTCGGTCATTTCTCCCACGGTGGTACGTGTAGAGGCTGAGAAGTTCTGCAATGGTTTTCTCTTTTCCTTATGGAAACAATTTTCCTAACAAATTTGAACAAATTAATATGGATGGAATCACAAATTATGCAAGAGATTAGTTTGAATCTGTTCTGCTTACCATCAACAAAACTAATCAATAGGAATCTCGACAGAACTACGATATGCAAGTTGCCATAACTCCCTACGAATTTCTCTGATACTTCCATCATTATCCTCCTCCAGAGCTTGCCCATTGCTAGTACTTGTAGACATAGTTTTGGGGGGAAATATAGACAACATTTCATATAATCTCAATGCAATCTTTAAACAAGTATATAACAAATAGAGAATAACACCAATGATCCATGAAACTACGCATGTGCAATACTCACATTTCGTGTTTCAACACTTGTTTTATTATCTCTTCTAGGACCATTTTTATTAATTACAATCCTAACTAACCCAACATTGCCACCTGCACAAATAATTTTGCATTTGGAAAAATTACCCTAAAATCCATCCATGCTTGCAAATTGCGTGACTGAATGTCAGCGAGGGAGATCTTGCCCAAATGATGACTAATTTCACAAATGTTGAAACTCTAAAATAGATTATGTATAGAAAAAATTTATATGCATGTTTACACACAAACTTTATTATGACTATAATAAAAAACTCTTGAAATAAATCAACATATGATAAATTTACCTTCTTACGATAGTTTATAATTTGTCGGAGCTTCGGCAAGAAAAGAATATACATGTAAGGTTCGTCCTTAGCATTTCTCAATTGTATTTACTAATTACAGTCTCTGGACTTATGTTTAAGAAAACAAATTAAATTTGGTGGCTTCCATCAATTCTATAATAGCGTGAAGACGCAGGGAAAAAAGAGAAGAAAAATCGGCAAGAATTTGTAATTAAAAGTACTTGTAGAATTTTCCACTAAAAAAAAAGTAGTTGAATTTGAAAATTTCACAAATTTTCTCTATTCTTATATATTCATTTATAAGTGAATTTCAAAGTATTCGGACTAGGTTTTTTTATTTAATTTTAATATATCTTCTTTAAATCATAAAAGTTTATTTTATTGCACGAGAAGAGAGAAAATGCTATTTACACAAAGCAAATAAAAATAACATTTAGTCTTAAATCCATCCACGTGCGAAATGCCTGATTATACGGTGGTTTTCGGTGTGTATTGCTTACACATTTTGCACGTGTATGCAAATGAAAATGAGTAGACAATGTGCTTCATTGTCTTGAATGTAGGATTTTTTTTTTCACCGGAAAGCTATTCAAAGAAATATCTAGTCCCACATTCAAATGCGATGGTTAAGATTTTGAGATTGAAATGGTTATCTGTGCACTCGGTCATTTCTCCCACGGTGGTACGTGTAGAGGCTGAGAAGTTCTGCAATGGTTTTCTCTTTTCCTTATGGAAACAATTTTCCTAACAAATTTGAACAAATTAATATGGATGGAATCACAAATTATGCAAGAGATTAGTTTGAATCTGTTCTGCTTACCATCAGCAAAACTAATAAATAGGAATCTCGACAGAACTACGATATGCAAGTTGCCATAACTCCCTACGAATTTCTCTGATACTTCCATCATTATCCTCCTCCAGAGCTTGCCCATTGCTAGTACATGTAGACATAGTTTTGGGGGGAAATATAGACAACATTTCATATAAGCTCAATGCAATCTTTAAACAAGTATATAACAAATAGAGAATAACACCAATGATCCATGAAACTACGCATGTGCAATACTCACATTTCGTGTTTCAACACTTGTTTTATTATCTCTTCTAGGACCATTTTTATTAATTACAATCCTAACTAACCCAACATTGCCACCTGCACAAATAATTTTGCATTTGGAAAAATTACCCTAAAATCCATCCATGCTTGCAAATTGCGTGACTGAATGTCAGCGAGGGAGATCTTGCCCAAATGATGACTAATTTCACAAATGTTGAAACTCTAAAATAGATTATGTATAGAAAAAATTTATATGCATGTTTACACACAAACTTTATTATGACTATAATAAAAAACTCTTGAAATAAATCAACATATGATAAATTTACCTTCTTACGATAGTTTATAATTTGTCGGAGCTTCGGCAAGAAAAGAATATACATGTAAGGTTCGTCCTTAGCATTTCTCAATTGTATTTACTAATTACAGTCTCTGGACTTATGTTTAAGAAAACAAATTAAATTTGGTGGCTTCCATCAATTCTATACTAGCGTGAAGACGAAGGGAAAAAAGAGAAGAAAAATCGGCAAGAATTTGTAATTAAAAGTACTTGTAGAATTTTCCACTAAAAAAAAAGTAGTTGAATTTGAAAATTTCACAAATTTTCTCTATTCTTATATATTCATTTATAAGTGAATTTCAAAGTATTCGGACTAGGTTTTTTTATTTAATTTTAATATATCTTCTTTAAATCATAAAAGTTTATTTTATTGCACGGGAAGAGAGAAAATGCTATGTACACAAAGCAAATAAAAATAACATTTAGTCTTAAATCCATCCACGTGCGAAATGCCTGATTATACGGTGGTTTTCGGTGTGTATTGCTTACACATTTTGCACGTGTATGCAAATGAAAATGAGTAGACAATGTGCTTCATTGTCTTGAACGTAGGATTTTTTTTTTCACCGGAAAGCTATTCAAAGAAATATCTAGTCCCACATTCAAATGCGATGGTTAAGATTTTGAGATTGAAATAATTATCTGTGCACTCGGTCATTTCTCCCACGGTGGTACGTGTAGAGGCTGAGAAGTTCTGCAATGGTTTTCTCTTTTCCTTATGGAAACAATTTTCCTAACAAATTTGAACAAATTAATATGGATGGAATCACAAATTATGCAAGAGATTAGTTTGAATCTGTTCTGCTTACCATCAGCAAAACTAATAAATAGGAATCTCGACAGAACTACGATATGCAAGTTGCCATAACTCCCTACGAATTTCTCTGACACTTCCATCATTATCCTCCTCCAGAGCTTGCCCATTGCTAGTACATGTAGACATAGTTTTGGGGGGAAATATAGACAACATTTCATATAAACTTAAGAAAATGATATATTATGAAGAACCGCAAGGTTCGACTTAAGTTTGAGCCCGATCTTTCTTCAATTCTCGAACTAGTTTCTATGGGAATTCAATCAACGCAACACTAAGGGAGGTTAATTGACAATGGAGGCTGAAACACCAAAACTAGAGAAACAAGCTAGTTGATACAGTAACTCAAAGAATGAATGAAGTTCTACATAGAAGTTCAAACACGAGAAGCTAAGGAATAACCTTACCAAAATATCAATATATCTAACGTAATTATTAAAGTGGCCGAAATCTCCCTTTAATAGGTTGAGATTTCGGTTACAACCGTAAAAAGAAATAAGAGTCCTTAAAGGATTAAGACTCTTGAAAACAAATAAGAGTCCTTGAAGAATTAGGACTCTTGAATAACAACTTGCTATCAAGTAACTACCTAAACAAATAAAGTGGCGGCTAGAATCAATCTAACTACCAAATCTATGAAGAGTCCTAGTTGCATTAGGACTCTTTATTAACCAACTAACTAACACATGGACAACATGTCCTTTATTATAGCAACTACTTGCTATACACGAAATTAAGTAAATAATAAAGCTGGAAAATAATTAAAGTCTAGCATAGACTTTAATTGTACACAAAAAGTCTAAAATGCCCTTTTAAATTCGTCCCAATTCTGGACAGCTTGTTGGGCCAACTTGCACGACGATTTCGGATGTCAAGAAGGCGGAATCTGATCTCGGGTTCTTCATAAAAGTTGTAGATCTGCCTCTTATCTTTAATATGCAACTGGAATCAGCTCCATTGGATAAATGGATAGAAAGTTATGACAATTCTGCCAAACTGTTGTAAAGCTGTCCAATCCCTCATCATCTTGTATGATTACTAAAACACCCTTCTTAGCCTCTTTGCTTGATAGGGCCTAATTGTATACTTGTGAACTTGAGAGGCCGCCTTTTATATTCTATGTGTAACTTAGCATCCTCTTTCTACTTTAATATACGAACCAATGATGTAGTTATCTGCTTCATATTCCTCGTTCTACGCTTCATCCTTGGTCTATGTATGTGACCCTTTGACTTGGGAAGCCTCGAGGCTGGTACCGTATCAATATACATGTAAGGTTCGTCCTTAGCTTTTCTCAATTGTATTTACTAATTACAGTCTCTGGACTTATGTTTAAGAAAACAAATTAAATTTGGTGGCTTCCATCAATTCTATACTAGCGTGAAGACGAAGGGAAAAAAGAGAAGAAAAATCGGCAAGAATTTGTAATTAAAAGTACTTGTAGAATTTTCCACTAAAAAAAAAGTAGTTGAATTTGAAAATTTCACAAATTTTCTCTATTCTTATATATTCATTTATAAGTGAATTTCAGAGTATTCGGACTAGGTTTTTTTATTTAATTTTAATATATCTTCTTTAAATCATAAAAGTTTATTTTATTGCACGGGAAGAGAGAAAATGCTATGTACACAAAGCAAATAAAAATAACATTTAGTCTTAAATCCATCCACGTGCGAAATGCCTGATTATACGGTGGTTTTCGGTGTGTATTGCTTACACATTTTGCACGTGTATGCAAATGAAAATGAGTAGACAATGTGCTTCATTGTCTTGAATGTAGGATTTTTTTTTTCACCGGAAAGCTATTCAAAGAAATATCTAGTCCCACATTCAAATGCGATGGTTAAGATTTTGAGATTGAAATAATTATCTGTGCACTCGGTCATTTCTCCCACGGTGGTACGTGTAGAGGCTGAGAAGTTCTGCAATGGTTTTCTCTTTTCCTTATGGAAACAATTTTCCTAACAAATTTGAACAAATTAATATGGATGGAATCACAAATTATGCAAGAGATTAGTTTGAATCTGTTCTGCTTACCATCAGCAAAACTAATCAATAGGAATCTCGACAAAACTACGATATGCAAGTTGCCATAACTCCCTACGAATTTCTCTGATACTTCCATCATTATCCTCCTCCAGAGCTTGCCCATTGCTAGTACTTGTAAACATAGTTTTGGGGGGAAATATAGACAACATTTCATATAAGCTCAATGCAATCTTTAAACAAGTATATAACAAATAGAGAATAACACCAATGATCCATGAAACTACGCATGTGCAATACTCACATTTCATGTTTCAACACTTGTTTTATTATCTCTTCTAGGACCATTTTTATTAATTACAATCCTAACTAACCCAACATTGCCACCTGCACAAATAATTTTGCATTTGGAAAAATTACCCTAAAATCCATCCATGCTTGCAAATTGCGTGGTCGAATGTCGTGAGGGAGATCTTGCCCAAATGATGACTAATTTCACAAATGTTGAAACTCTAAAATAGATTATGTATAGAAAAAAATTTATATGCATGTTTAGACACAAACTTTATTATGACTATAATAAAAAACTCTTGAAATAAATCAACATATGATAAATTTACCTTCTTACAATAGTTTATAATTTGTTGGAGCTTCGGCAAGAAAAGAATATACATGTAAGGTTCGTCCTTAGCATTTCTCAATTGTATTTACTAATTACAGTCTCTGGACTTATGTTTAAGAAAACAAATTAAATTTGGTGGCTTCCATTAATTCTATACTAGCGTGAAGACGAAGGGAAAAAAGAGAAGAAAAATCGGCAAGAATTTGTAATTAAAAGTACTTGTAGAATTTTCCACTAAAAAAAAAGTAGTTGAATTTGAAAATTTCACAAATTTTCTCTATTCTTATATATTCATTTATAAGTGAATTTCAAAGTATTCGGACTAGGTTTTTTTAATTTAATTTTAATATATCTTCTTTAAATCATAAAAGTTTATTTTATTGCACGAGAAGAGAGAAAATGCTATGTACACAAAGCAAATAAAAATAACATTTAGTCTTAAATCCATCCACGTGCGAAATGCCTGATTATACGGTGGTTTTCGGTGTGTATTGCTTACACATTTTGCACGTGTATGCAAATGAAAATGAGTAGACAATGTGCTTCATTGTCTTGAATGAAGGATTTTTTTTTTTTCACCGGAAAGCTATTCAAAGAAATATCTAGTCCCACATTCGAATGCGATGGTTAAGATTTTGAGATTGAAATGGTTATCTGTGCACTCGGTCATTTCTCCCACGGTGGTACGTGTAGAGGCTGAGAAGTTCTGCAATGGTTTTCTCTTTTCCTTATGGAAACAATTTTCCTAACAAATTTGATCGAATTAATATGGATGGAATCACAAATTATGCAAGAGATTAGTTTGAATCTGTTCTGCTTACCATCAACAAAACTAATCAATAGGAATCTCGACAGAACTACGATATGCAAGTTGCCATAACTCCCTACGAATTTCTCTGACACTTCCATCATTATCCTCCTCCAGAGCTTGCCCATTTCTAGTACTTGTAGACATCGTTTCGGGGGAAATATAGACAACATTTCATATAAGCTCAATGCAATCTTTAAACAAGTATATAACAAATAGAGAATAACACCAATGATCCAGGAAACTACGCATGTGCAATACTCACATTTCATGTTTCAACACTTGTTTTATTATCTCTTCTAGGACCATTTTTATTAATTACAATCCTAACTAACCCAACATTGCCACCTGCACAAATAATTTTGCATTTGGAAAAATTACCCTAAAATCCATCCATGCTTGCAAATTGCGTGGTCGAATGTCGACGAGGAGATCTTGCCCAAATGATGACTAATTTCACAAATGTTGAAACTCTAAAATATATTATGTATAGAAAAAATTTATATGCATGTTTACTCACAAACTTTATTATGACTATAATAAAAAACTCTTGAAATAAATCAACATAAGATAAATTTACCTTCTTACGATAGTTTATAATTTGTTGGCGCTTCGGCAAGAAAAGGATATACATGTAAGGTTCGTCCTTAGCATTTCTCAATTGTATTTACTAATTACAGTCTCTGGACTTATGTTTAAGAAAACAAATTAAATTTGGTGGCTTCCATTAATTCTATACTAGCGTGAAGACGAAGGGAAAAAAGAGAAGAAAAATCGGCAAGAATTTGTAATTAAAAGTACTTGTAGAATTTTCCACTAAAAAAAAAGTAGTTGAATTTGAAAATTTCACAAATTTTCTCTATTCTTATATATTCATTTATAAGTGAATTTCAAAGTATTCGGACTAGGTTTTTTTTATTTAATTTTAATATATCTTCTTTAAATCATAAAAGTTTATTTTATTGCACGAGAAGAGAGAAAATGCTATGTACACAAAGCAAATAAAAAAATAACATTTAGTCTTAAATCCATCCACGTGCGAAATGCCTAATTATACGGTGGTTTTCGGTGTGTATTGCTTAAACATTTTGCACGTGTATGCAAATGAAAATGAGCAGACAATGTGCTTCATTGTCTTGAAGGAAGGATTTTTTTTTTCACCGGAAAGCTATTCAAAGAAATATCTAGTCCCACATTCAAATGCGATGGTTAAGATTTTGAGATTGAAATGGTTATCTGTGCACTCGGTCATTTCTCCCACGGTGGTACGTGTAGAGGCTGAGAAGTTCTGCAATGGTTTTCTCTTTTCCTTATGGAAACAATTTTCCTAAAAAATTTGAACAAATTAATATGGATGGAATCACAAATTATGCAAGAGATTAGTTTGAATCTGTTCTACTTATCATCAGCAGAACTTAGTTTTTTTCTATGGGAATTTCAACAGAACTACGATATGCAAGTTGCCATAACTCCCTACGAATTTCTCTGATACTTCCATCATTATCCTCCTCCAGAGCTTGCCCATTGCTAGTACTTGTAGACATAGTTTCGGGGGAAATATAGACAACATTTCATATAAGCTCAATGCAATCTTTAAACAAGTATATAACAAATAGAGAATAACACCAATGATCCATGAAACTACGCATGTGCAATACTCACATTTCATGTTTCAACACTTGTTTTATTATCTCTTCTAGGACCATTTTTATTAATTACAATCCTAACTAACCCAACATTGCCACCTGCACAAATAATTTTGCATTTGGAAAAATTACCCTAAAATCCATCCATGCTTGCAAATTGCGTGACTGAATGTCAGCGAGGGAGATCTTGCCTAAATGATGACTAATTTCACAAATGTTGAAACTCTAAAATAGATTATGTATAGAAAAAATTTATATGCATGTTTACACACAAACTTTATTATGACTATAATAAAAAAACTCTTGAAATAAATCAACATATGATAAATTTACCTTCTTACGATAGTGTAAAACACAAGGGGGGGGGGGGGGGGTGAATTGGGTTTTAACTAATCTTGTAAACTTTTTCGATTCTTTGCAATGCTAATGTAAGTTTGAGCAAGATGAGCAATAGCAAAACAAAACCCAATAACAAGACAAAGGATTTAGAGTGGTTCGATTCACTTAGAATCTACATCCACTACCTTGAGCCGCACCCAAGGATTTCAAACAACTTCACTAAGAAGAATGTTTACAAATGTGGCTAACTCACTAAGAGTTTTACAACACAACCACAATACAAAAGCTCACTAAGAACTTGCCCACACTAAGTAGGACTTTACAAATTGCCCACACAAAGTAGGACTTTTACAAGAATTACCCAATCACTTAGAAAGGGAATGAAATGTTTAAATACAAAGATTGATCACTTTTAGAAGTGAGAATGTATACCTTTGAAGCACAAGAATGTTTAAGCTCTTTTGAACATATGAATTGCACTCTTTGTCTTGCTTTTTGAAAGAACACCTTTGAATGATTTAGATCATGTAGATCAAGTGTTTTTGCTTTGAAGGTGTTTTGACTTGATAAGAAATCAATGAAACTTTGATATGCAAGCCTTAGAATGATTCTCTAGCTTTGGAGTATATATACATTTCAAAATAGGCTGAAAATCGAGTCTCCAACGGTCAGAAAACGGCTAGTAAAAGCAGAGTTCGGTTGACCGAAATTGGCAGTTCGGATCCACTTTAACAGGGTCGGTCGACCGAACCCCTTCTTGGTCGATCGAAGTGAATTCTTCCAAGTCTCAGTTTCTGCTCGGTTGATCCGAGCTTGAGCTCGGTTGACCGAACTTCCAAGCTGATTTTTCACACGTTTTGAAATCTTTTGAAGTCTTTTAAAGTCTAAAAGGTTTTCCCAAAAGGTAACAAGTAAGAACACTTGGAAAACTTTTCTAAAAGACTTATCTATGAAATTAAAGGCTTTTTGGATAAGAACACATGTAAAGATCATTTTGAAACTTAAGCCTTTTGAAAACGTGTTTATGAAAACATGCAAGACTAGAGTGTAGAGCTTATGTTCATAAGAGCTTTGGTTAGAGCTATATAAGATAAAGACTTATAACGACAAAGCTAATCTAACCAAACCTAAGTCTTCAATCTTCAATCTTGATAGATGAGCCTTGAATGATATAACTTTGAATCTTGATTATGGCTTGATTGAAGTACTTAGAGCTTCCAATATTAGTTCCGATATTCTATCACAAAGATATAAACATTAGACACAACATCAAGTGTTTGTCCATTATCAAAAACCGAGTTCGATCGCCCTTAGGGCTAACAATCTCCCCCTTTTTGATTATGACAAACTTTGATGTAATTAGATAGGATATGGACAATTTTAAGTACAAGGAAGCATGGCAAAAGGATATAAGAACAAATAAGTGTAAAGCTAAGTGCTTATAAGATAAACCAAGATAGAACGAGAAACATAAGCACTAGCATGTTAAGTTCTTATGCCATATACATTAGGGACTCTTTGAAGAGCCCTATTTCCCAACCAACCTCCTTGCCTCCTTCCTTCCATATAATAGCTTTCTTGTGTGTATTATACATACCTTAGTATACACAAGAAGCTTACTTACCATTTTCATCAATGTCGATGTGAGTGCTAAGGATCATATTACAAAGAACATGCTCACACAAACATTAGAACTATCAATGGTTTGTTATCATCAAAACAACATAGGATATTTTGCCCTTCGGGCTAACAATCTCCCCCTTTTTGATGATGACAAAACATTGATGCAAATGGGAATAATATGCAAAAATAAGATACCAAATGTATGCATGAGATAAGGATATTAAGGAACCAGACAAGTAGAAGTTTTCTCAAAAAAAAATTCTACTCCCCCTATATTAAAGAATCCCTTATCTCTCCCATTTTGCAAGTTCTAAGCTTTCTCCTTTTGTAAATTACTTCTCTTGGCACATTTGCAACACTAAAAACTCTCCCTCTTTTTGTCAAAATCAAAAAGGGATATCAGAGCGCCAATAAGAAAAGCATTTTAGCGAAAAGTAAAGATTAATTTTGGAGAAGCTTGATGAAATTAAATAATCCTCCCCATATAAAGAAAAACTAAAAAACCATGGAGACAACTTGATGGTCTTGTAGATTGATAAAATAAGAACCAAAAGATCAATCCTAAAGACCAAAAATAATTATGAAGAAGGATTACTTATGGATAAGCTTGGTTGATTTCTAAAAACAAGGAGTCCATAATGACTCATAAAACCAAAAGATGGTCATGTATGGCTCAAAAAGAATATCAACCTAAGCTAAAAACAAAGGAGATAGGGAATAACCCTTAAAGAACAATCTCCCCGTTTATCAAACATACGATGTTAGCTATTTGAGATAAAACCAAGTATGATACAAATTGACCAATTGTAAAACATGATACCAATTGCAAATATAGCCAATTGTAAAACACGATTGAAAATATAGCTAACAAAGTACAAGTGGAAGTGATACCATGAATACATGAGTTAAGCACATGTATCACAACCAATTGAAGTAGAGGAAGTGTAAGATAGCACTTTGAGTACATTCCTCTAACAAGTTAATGGTTTGCTAATTGAGTGTAGCAACTCTTAAAGTGATACTAACCAAAAACTATAATGAGATCACAATAGATAAGAAAATGAAGAATATGATCTCAAAGTTATTAAGGGAGAGTATATGTGATACCAATTGAAGACATAAACATTTATAACACATATAACTTCCAAAATAACTTACACAAGTTGGCTATAAGAGTTAAAAGATGAAAAGCAAGCCAACAAGTGATGTGATGATGTAAAATAAGAACAATTGAGCATACATCATAAATATTGAGGGAGGTATTTTTAAAAAATTTGAAAAACTCCCCCTTAGGTTATGCCACTTCCAAAAACACAAATAGACACAACCCATGGCATAAACAATGCCACAAACACAGTTTATATCCTAAGTCAAGCATCTAGACGATCAACCACATAAGATTAATGCTATAGACTTGAATATAAACATACCCCTATATGCAATGAAGATCAAGTAATGACATAGCAAAGCATATAACAAACTCCCCCAAAGCATAAAACACTACATAATAGAGGATGTATGCCACAAAACATGGTCATTCTAATGCTAGATGCCATGTTAAGAAGAAGATTGAAAAAGGGGTAAAAACACTCCCCTTTGCTTTCTTACCAAGTGATGAAGACATTGGATTGATACTTTGGCTCTTGTCATCACTTGATGCTTTGCTCTATGTATCTAAGCAACTTGGTTCTCCAATTGATTAACATTTGAGCTTTGAGAATCCAAGTGTTAAGGAGTGCTTTTTAATTTCTTCTTTTGGCACATCTCCTTTAACTTCTCCCCAATGCCACTTCTCTTTGAATCAAGTCCATTGAAGCTTTGTGGCATACATCTAACTTATAAGAACCTATAAGATCAAGGGAAGAGTAACTTTTGGTACCCACTTTTGTTTGGGTCCATGGGGGTTAGTTGAAATACGTTTAACTTTCCAAATTGTTTTTACCCCTTTTTCAATCTTCTTCTTAACATGGCATCTAGCATTAGAATGACCATGTTTTCCACAATATGTGCAACAAATGTGTGGCTTAGAAGAATTGTGAACATGCTCATGATATCTAAATTGCCTATGTGAAGTACTAGCATGCACAAAGTGATTCTTAGGCAACTTAGAAGAGCTAGCATGATCAATGTGATTAGCATTAAAACCAAGACCATGTTTAACATGGAAGCACGTTGCAAACCAAGAATTTGATCAAGATTTTTCTTACCCTTAGTAAAGTTTTCAACAAGAAGGGTAAGATCTTTAACTTTGTTCTCCAAAAGATCAAATTCAACAAGTTTGAGTTCAAGAGATGTCAATTGATCATATGCTTCTAGATACTTTAATGAAGAAGAGTTGCATGTAGCAATAAGTTTTTCATTTTCGATTTTCATGCAATCAACCTCATCACAAAGCTTTTTGTTATCAACAAGCAAAGATTCAATTTTAAGCTTCATAGCTTTGTTTTGCTTTGCACAATTTTTCAATTGATCATACATATCAATTAAAAGCTCATTAGGATCATCCTCATCATCATCATCATTATCATTATGAGAATTTGAAGGGGAGGGAGAAAGATGTACCTCATTACCAAAAGCCATGAAGCAAACATTTGCATTTTCATCTTCTTCTTCATCACCACTCCCTTCTTGATCCTCCTCACTAACTTCTTCATCCCAATGGCTTAACAAGAACTTTGCATTTTTGAGATTGAAGAACAAATTCTCTTCTTCTTCTTTATTGATGATGGACTCACGATCTCTACCCTTTGTAGAACTATTTTTCTTTATCTTCATCTCAAAGGCAAGTAGTGAGCCAAGAAGTTCCTCCGTTGAATAGGTCTTTAAATTCTTGGATTCTTCAATGGCAAGGGCTTTATTTTC
Source organism: Vinca minor (assembly GCA_026122235.1). Lineage (NCBI taxonomy): Eukaryota > Viridiplantae > Streptophyta > Magnoliopsida > Gentianales > Apocynaceae > Vinca > Vinca minor. The sequence goes on from JAOCZM010000120.1 coordinate 2,214,738, forward strand.
CCAACTTTTTGGAAGAGAATTGAGAATCTTCCTATTCATTTCAACCATGGTGTACTCTTTGTCATAAGACTTCAAGCCATTTATCACATTTGTGAATCTTGTGCTCATCTCATTTATTGACTCATTTGGCTTCATGGAGAAGAGCTCATATTCTCTAACAAGCAAATTTAACCTTGACTCCTTGATTTGATTTGTGCCTTCATGAGTAACCTCAAGCATTTTCCACATGGAGTGTGCGGATTTTCTTCCAAGGACACGGTTGTACTCATCTTGACTTAAGGCACAACTAAGGATGTTCATTGCCTTGTAATTTTGAGTCATCTTCTTGGACTCAAGCTCATTTAACTCCTTGTCCGGCTTTGGCACTTGAACACCATCCACCATCTTCATAGGCACATATGGACCAACTTCAAATATATGCCATAAAGAATAATCTATTGAGCACACATATATCTTGAATCGTTCCTTCCAAGCCTCATAATTATTTCCATCAAAAAGTGGTGGCCTAATGGTGGAAGACCCCTCTAGATACGCCAATGCGGAATTACCGGCCATAATCTTTTCTTCAAACTATTAAGCTAAATGTGAAGACTAGACTCTGATACCAATTGTAAAACACAAGAGGGGGGGTGAATTGGGTTTTAACTAATCTTGTAAACTTTTCGATTCTTTGCAATGCTAATGTAAGTTTGAGCAAGATGAGCAATAGCAAAACAAAACCCAATAACAAGACAAAGGATTTAGAGTGGTTCGATTCACTTAGAATCTACATCCACTACCTTGAGCCGCACCCAAGGATTTCAAACAACTTCACTAAGAAGAATGTTTACAAATGTGGCTAACTCACTAAGAGTTTTACAACACAACCACAATACAAAAGCTCACTAAGAACTTGCCCACACTAAGTAGGACTTTACAAATTGCCCACACAAATTAGGACTTTTACAAGAATTACCCAATCACTTAGAAAGGGAATGAAATGTTTAAATACAAAGATTGATCACTCTTAGAAGTGAGAATGTATACCTTTGAAGCACAAGGATGTTTAAGCTCTTTTGAACATATGAATTGCACTCTTTGTCTTGCTTTTTGAAAGAACACCTTTGAATGATTTAGATCATGTAGATCAAGTGTTTTTGCTTTGAAGGTGTTTTGACTTGATAAGAAATCAATGAAACTTTGATATGCAAGCCTTAGAATGATTCTCTAGCTTTGGAGTATATATACATTTCAAAATAGGCTGAAAATCGAGTCTCCAACGGTCAGAAAACGGCTAGTAAAAGCAGAGTTCGGTTGACCGAAATTGGCAGTTCGGATCCACTTTAACAGGGTCGGTCGACCGAACCCCTTCTTGGTCGACCGAAGTGAATTCTTCCAAGTCTCAGTTTCTGCTCGGTTGATCCGAGCTTGAGCTCGGTTGACCGAACTTCCAAGCTGATTTTTCACACGTTTTGAAATCTTTTGAAGTCTTTTAAAGTCTAAAAGGTTTTCCCAAAAGGTAACAAGTAAGAACACTTGGAAAACTTTTCTAAAAGACTTATCTATGAAATTAAAGGCTTTTTGGATAAGAACACATGTAAAGATCATTTTGAAACTTAAGCCTTTTGAAAACGTGTTTATGAAAACATGCAAGACTAGAGTGTAGAGCTTATGTTCATAAGAGCTTTGGTTAGAGCTATATAAGATAAAGACTTATAACGACAAAGCTAATCTAACCAAACCTAAGTCTTCAATCTTCAATCTTGATAGATGAGCCTTGAATGATATAACTTTGAATCTTTATTATGGCTTGATTGAAGTACTTAGAGCTTCCAATATTAGTTCCGATATTCTATCACAAAGATATAAACATTAGACACAACATCAAGTGTTTGTCCATTATCAAAAACCGAGTTCGATCGCCCTTAGGGCTAACAATCTCCCCCTTTTTGATTATGACAAACTTTGATGGTGTGCTTCAAAGGTATACATTCTCCCCCTTTGATTATAACAATCTCCCCCTTTTTGATTATGACAAACATATGATAAATTTACCTTCTTACGATAGTTTATAATTTGTTGGAGCTTCAGCAAGAAAAGAATGTACATGTAAGGTTCGTCCTTAGCATTTCTCAATTGTATTTACTAATTACAGTCTCTGGACTTATGTTTAAGAAAACAAATTAAATTTGGTGGCTTCCATCAATTCTATACTAGCGTGAAGACGAAGGGAAAAAAGAGAAGAAAAATCGGCAAGAATTTGTAATTAAAAGTACTTGAAGAATTTTCCACTAAAAAAAAAGTAGTTGAATTTGAAAATTTCACAAATTTTCTCTATTCTTATATATTCATTTATAAGTGAATTTCAAAGTATTCGGACTAGTTTTTTTTTATTTAATTTTAATATATCTTCTTTAAATCATAAAAGTTTATTTTATTGCACGAGAAGAGAGAAAATGCTATGTACACAAAGCAAATAAAAAAAACATTTAGTCTTAAATCCATCCATGTGCGAAATGCCTGATTATACGGTGGTTTTCGGTGTGTATTGCTTACACATTTTGCACGTGTATGCAAATGAAAATGAGCAGACAATGTGCTTCATTGTCTTGAATGAAGGATTTTTTTTTTCACCGGAAAGCTATTCAAAGAAATATCTAGTCCCACATTCAAATGCGATGGTCAAGATTTTGAGATTGAAATGGTTATCTGTGCACTCGGTCATTTCTCCCACGATGGTACGTGTAGAGGCTGAGAAGTTCTGCAATGGTTTTCTCTTTTCCTTATGGAAACAATTTTCCTAAAAAGATTGAACAAATTAATATGGATGGAATCACAAATTATGCAAGAGATTAGTTTGAATCTGTTCTGCTTACCATCAGCAAAACTAAGTTTTTCTTTAATAGGAATCTCGACAGAACTACGATATGCAAGTTGCCATAACTCCCTACGAATTTCTCTGATACTTCCATCATTATCCTCCTCCAGAGCTTGCCCATTGCTAGTACTTGTAGACATAGTTTCGGGCGAAATATAGACAACATTTCATATAAGCTCAATGCAATCTTTAAACAAGTATATAACAAATAGAGAATAACACCAATGATCCATGAAACTACGCATGTGCAATACTCACATTTCATGTTTCAACACTTCTTTTATTATCTCTTGTAGGACCATTTTTATTAAATACAACCCTAACTAACCCAACATTGCCACCTGCACAAAAAAATTTGAATGTGGAAAAATTACCCTAAATCCATCCATGCTTGCAAAGTGCGTGACTGAATGTCAGCGAGGGAGATCTTGCCCAAATGATGACTAATTTCACAAAAGTTGAAACTCAAAAATAAATTATGTATACAAAAAATTAATATGCATGTTTACACACAAACATTATTATGACTATAATAAAAAACTCTTCAAATAAATGAACATATGATAAATTTACCCTCTTACGATAGTTTATAATTTGTTGGATCTTCGGCAAAAAAAGAATATACATGTAAGGTTCGTCCTTAGCATTTCTCAATTGTATTTACTAATTACAGTCTTTGGACTTATGTTTAAGAAAACAAATTAAATTCGGTGGCTTCCATCAATTATATACTAGCGTGAAGATGAAGGGAAAAAAGAGAAGAAAAATCGGCAAGAATTTGTAATTAAAAGTACTTGTAGAATTTTCCACTAAAAAAAAGTAGTTGAATTTGAAAATTTCACAAATTTTCTCTATTCTTATGTATTCATTTATAAGTGAATTTCAAAGTATTCGGACTAGGTTTTTTTTATTTAATTTTAATGTATCTTGTTTAAATCATAAAAGTTTTTTTTTATTGCACGAGAAGAGAGAAAATGCTATGTACACAGAGCAAATAAAAATAACATTTAGTCTTAAATCCATCCACGTGTGAAATACGTGATTATACGGTGGTTTTTGGTGTGTATTGCGTACACATTTTGCAAATGAAAATGAGAACACAATGTGCTTCATTTTCTAGAAAGAAAGATTTTTTTTTTCACCGGAAAGCTATTCAAAGAAATAACTAGTCCCACATTCAAATGTGATGGTTAAGATTTTGAGATTTAAATGGTTATCTGTGCACTCGGTCATTTCTCCCACGGTGGTACGTGTGGAGGCTGAGAAGTTCTGCAATGGGTTTCTCTTTTCCTTATGGAAACAATTGTCCTAAAAATTTTGAACAAAGTAATATGGATGGAATCACAAATTATGCAAGAGATTAGTTTGAATCTGTTTTGCTTACCATCAGCAAAACTTAGTTTTTCTTCTATAGGAATCTCGACAGAACTACGATATGCATGTTGCCATAACTCCCTACGAATTTCTCTGATACTTCCATCATTATCCTCCTCCAGAGCTTGCCCATTGCTAGTACTTGTAGACATTGTTTTGTGGGAAATATAGACAACATTTCAAATAAGCTCAATGCAATCTTTAAACAAGTATATAACAAATAGAGAATAACACCAATGATCCATGAAACTACGCATGTGCAATACTCACATTTCATGTTTCAACACTTCTTTTATTATCTCTTGTAGGACCATTTTTATTAAATACAACCCTAACTAACCCAACATTGCCACCTGCACAAAAAAATTTAAATGTGGAAAAATTACCCTAAAATCCATCCATGCTAGCAAAGTGCGTGACTGAATGTCAGCGAGGGAGATCTTGCCCAAATGATGACTAATTTCACAAATGTTGAAACTCTAAAATAAATTATGTTTAGAAAATATTTATATGCATGTTTACACACAAACTTTATTATGACTATAATAAACAATCTTGAAATGAACGAACATATGATAAATTTACCCTCTTACGATAGTTTATAATTTGTTGGAGCTTCGGAAAAAAAAGAATATACATGTAAGGTTCGTCCTTAGCATTTCGCAATTGTATTTACTAATTACAGTCTTTGGACTTATGTTTAAGAAAACAAATTAAATTTGGTGGCTTCCAACAATTCTATACTAGAGTGAAGACGAAGGGAAAAAAGAGAAGAAAAATCGGCAAGAATTTGTAATTAAAAGTACTTGTAGAATTTTCCACTAAAAGAAAGTAGTTGAATTTGAAAATTTCACAGATTTTCTTTCTTATATATATTCATTTATAAGTGAATTTCAAAGTATTCGGACTAGGTTTTTTTTATTTAATTTTAATAATTCTTGTTTAAATCATAAAACTTTATTTTTTTTGCACGAGAAGAGAGAAAATGCTATGTACACAAAGCAAATAAAAATAACATTTAGTCTTAAATCCATCCACGTGTGAAATGCGATATTATACGGCGGTTTTCGGTGTGTATTCCTTACACATTTTGCACGTGTCTGCAAATGAAAATGAGTAGACAATGTGCTTCATTGTCTAGAATGAAGGATTTTTCTTTTCACCGGAAAGCTATTCAAAGAAATATCTAGTCTCACATTCAAATGCGTTTATTTTTAGATTGAAATGGTTATCTGTGCACTCGGTCATTTCTCCCACAGTGGTACGTGGGGAGGCTGAGAAGTTCTGGAATGGCTTTCTCTTTACCTTTTGGAAACAATTATCCTAAAAAATTTGAACAAAGTAATACGGAAGGAATCACAAATCATGCAAGAGATTTGTTTGAAACTGTTCTGCTTACCATCAGCAAAACTTAGTTTTTCTTGTATAGGAATCTCGACAGATCTACGATATGCAAGTTGCCATAACTCCCTACGAATTTCTCTGATGCTGCCATCATTATTCTCTTCCTGAGTTAGCCCATTGCTAGTACTTGTAGACATAGTTTTGTGGAAAAATATAGACAACACTTCATATAAGCTCAATGCAATCTTTAAACAAGTATAACAAAAAGAGAATAACACCGATGATCCATGAAACTACGCATGTGCAATATTCACATTTCATGTTTCAACACTTGTTTTATTATCTCATGTAGGACCATTTTTATTAATTACAAGCCTAACTAACCAAACATTGCCACCAGCTTAAATAATTTTGAATTTTGACCTATCGGACTAGATTTTTTTTTATTTAATTTTAATATATCTTGTTTAAATCATAAAAGTTTCTTTTATTGCAAGAGATGAGAAAAATGCTATGTACACAAAGCAAATAAAAATAACATTTAGTCTTAAATCCATCCACGTGCGAAATGCGTGATTATACGGCGGTTATACGCTGTGTATTGCGTACACATTTTGCACGTGTATGCAAATGAAAATGAGTAGACAATGTGCTTCATTGTCTAGAATGAAGGTTTTTTTTGGCACCGAAAAGCTATTCAAAGAAATATCTAGTCGCACATTCAAATGCGATGGTTAAGATTTTGAGATTGAAATGCTTATCTGTGCACTCGGTCATTTCTCCCACGGTGGTACGTGTGGAGGCTGAGAAGTTCTGGAATGGTTTTCACTTTTCCTTTTGGAAACAATTGTCCTAAAAAATTTGAACAAAGTAATATGGATGGAATCACAAATTATGCAAGAGATTAGTTTGAATCTGTTCTACTTACCATCAGCAGAACTTAGTTTTTTTCTATGGGAATTTCAACAGAACTACGATATGCAAGTTGCCATAACTCCCTACGAATTTCTCTGATACTGCCATCATTATTCTCCTCCAGAGTCAGCCCATTGCTAGTACTTGTAGACATAGTTTTGGGGGAAAATATAGACAACATTTCATATAAGCTCAATGCAATCTTTAAACAAGTATGTAACAAATAGAGAATAACACCAATGATCCATGTGCAATACTCACATTTCATGTTTCAACACTTGTTTTATATCTTATGTTGCACCATTTTTATTAATTACAAGCCTAACTAACCCAACATTGCCACCTGCATAAATAATTTTGAATTTTGACATTTTACCCTAAAATCCATCCATACTCTCAAAGTACGTGACTGAATCTCAGCGAGGGAGATCATTGCCCAAATGATGACTAATTTCACAAATGTTGAAACTCTAAAATGGATTATGTATAGAAAACATTTATATGCATGTTTACACAAAAACATTATTATGACTATAATAAAAAACTCTTGAAATAAATGAACATATGATAAATTTACCCTCTTACGATAGTTTATAATTTGTTGGAGCTTCGGAAAGAAAAGAATATACATGTAGTGTTCCTCCTTAGTATTTCTCTATTGTATTTACTAATTACAGTCTCTGGACTTATGTTTAAGAAAACAAATTAAATTTGGTGGCTTCCATCAATTCTATACTAGCGTGAAGACGAAGGGAAAAAAGAGCAGAAAAATCGGCAAGAATTTGTAATTAAAAGTACTTGTAGAATTTTCCACTAAAAAAAAGTAGTTGAATTTGAAAATTTCACAGATTTTCTCTATTCTTATATATTCATTTATATGTGAATTTTAAAGTATTCGGACTAGGTTTTTTTTATTTAATTTTAAAATTTCTTGTTTAAATCATAAAAGTTTATTTTTTTGCACGAGAAGAGAGAAAATGCTATGTACACGAGCAAATAAAAATAACATTTAGTCTTAAATCCATCCACGTGCGAAATGCGTGATTATACGGCGGTTTTCGTTGTGTATTGCTTACACATTTTGCACGTGTATGCAAATGAAAATGAGTGGACAATGTGCTTCATTGTCTAGAATGAAGGATTTTTTTTTTCACCGGAAAGCTATTCAAAGAAATATCGAGTCCCACATTCAAATGCGATGGTCAATATCTAGTCCCACATTCAAAAAATTTATATGCATGTTTACACACAAACTTTATTATGACTATAATAAAAAACTCTTGAAATAAATGAACATATGATAAATTTACCTTCTTACGATAGTTTATAATTTGTAGGAGCATTGGCAAGAAAAGAATATACATGTAATGTTCGTCCTCAGCATTTCTTAATTGTATTTACTAATTACAGTCTCTGGACTTATGTTTAAGAAAACAAATTAAATTTGGTGGCTTCCAACAATTCTATACTAGCGTGAAGACGAAGGGAAAAAAAAAAGAAGAAGAATCGGCAAGAATTTGTAATTAAAAGTACTTGTAGAATTTTCCTCTAAAAAAAAGTAGTTGAATTTGAAAATTTCACAGATTTTCTCTATTCATATATATTCAATTATAAGTCAATTTCAAAGTATTCGAACTAGGTTTTTTTATTTAATTTTAATAAATCTTGTTTAAATCATAAAATTTCTTTTTTTTCACGAGAAGATGTACACAGAGCAAATAAAAATAACATTTAGTCTTAAATCCATCCACGTGCGAAATGCGTGATTATACGGTGTGTATTGCGTACACATTTTGCATGTGTATGCAAATGAAAATGAGTAGACAATGTGCTTCATTGTCTAGAATGAAGGTTTTTTTTGGCACCGAAAAGCTATTCAAAGAAATATCTAGTCGCACATTCAAATGCGATGGTTAAGATTTTGAGATTGAAATGCTTATCTGTGCACTCGGTCATTTCTCCCACGGTGGTACGTGTGGAGGCTGAGAAGTTCTGGAATGGTTTTCACTTTTCCTTTTGGAAACAATTGTCCTAAAAAATTTGAACAAAGTAATATGGATGGAATCACAAATTATGCAAGAGATTAGTTTGAATCTGTTCTACTTACCATCAGCAGAACTTAGTTTTTTTCTATGGGAATTTCAACAGAACTACGATATGCAAGTTGCCATAACTCCCTACGAATTTCTCTGATACTGCCATCATTATTCTCCTCCAGAGTCAGCCCATTGCTAGTACTTGTAGACATAGTTTTGGGGGAAACTATAGACAACATTTCATATAAGCTCAATGCAATCTTTAAACAAGTATGTAACAAATAGAGAATAACACCAATGATCCATGTGCAATACTCACATTTCATGTTTCAACACTTGTTTTATATCTTATGTTGCACCATTTTTATTAATTACAAGCCTAACTAACCCAACATTGCCACCTGCATAAATAATTTTGAATTTTGACATTTTACCCTAAAATCCATCCATACTCTCAAAGTACGTGACTGAATCTCAGCGAGGGAGATCATTGCCCAAATGATGACTAATTTCACAAATGTTGAAACTCTAAAATGGATTATGTATAGAAAACATTTATATGCATGTTTACACAAAAACATTATTATGACTATAATAAAAAACTCTTGAAATAAATGAACATATGATAAATTTACCCTCTTACGATAGTTTATAATTTGTTGGACCTTCGGAAAGAAAAGAATATACATGTAGTGTTCCTCCTTAGTATTTCTCTATTGTATTTACTAATTACAGTCTCTGGACTTATGTTTAAGAAAACAAATTAAATTTGGTGGCTTCCATCAATTTTATACTAGCGTGAAGACGAATGGAAAAAAGAGAAGAAAAATCGGCAAGAATTTGTAATTAAAAGTACTTGTAGAATTTTCCACTAAAAAAAAGTAGTTGAATTTGAAAATTTCACAGATTTTCTCTATTCTTATATATTCATTTATAAGTGAATTTCAAAGTATTCGGACTAGGTTTTTTTAATTTAATTTTAATATATCTTGTTTAAATCATAAAAGTTTATTTTTTTTGCACGAGAAGAGAGAAAATGCTATGTACACAAAACAAATAAAAATAACATTTAGTCTTAAATCCATCCACGTGCCAATGCGTGATTTTACGGTGGTTTTTGCCGTGTATTGCTTACACATTTTGCACGTGTATGCAAATGAAAATGAGTAGACAATGTGCTTCATTGTCTAGAATGAAGGTTTTTTCTTTCACCAGAAAGTTATTCAAACAAATATCTAGTCCCACATTCAAATGCGATGGTTAATATTTTGAGATTTAAATGGTTATCTGTGCACTCGGTCATTTCTCCCATGGTGGCACGTGTGGAGGCTTAGAAGTTCTGGAATGGTTTTCTCTTTTCCTTTTGGAAACAGTTGTCCTAAAAAATTTGAACAAAGTAATATGGATGGAATCACAAATTATGCAAGAGATTATTTTGAATCTGTTTTGCTTACCATCAACAGAACTTAGTTTTTCTTTTATAGGAATCTCGACATAACTACGATATGCATGTTGACGTAACTCCCTACGAATTTCTCTGATACTGCCATCATTATTCTCTTCCTGAGTTAGCCCATTGCTAGTACTTGTAGACATAGTTTTGTGGAAAAATATAGACAAACACTTCATATAAGCTCAATGCAATATTTAAACAAGTATAACAAATAGAGAATAACACCAATGATCCTTGAAACTACGCATGTGCAATACTCACAATTCATGTTTCAACACTTGTTTTTTATCTCATGTAGGACCATTTTTATTAATTACAAGCCTAACTAACCCAACATTGCCACCTGCACAAAAAATTTTGAATTTGGACAAGTTATCCTAAAATCCATCCATACTTGCAAAGTGCGTGACTGAATCTCAGCGAGGGAGATCTTGCCCAAATGATGACTAATATCACAAATGTTGAAACTCCGAAATAGATTATGTATAGAAAAAATTTATATGCTTACACACAAACATTATTATGACTGTAATAAAAAACTCTTGAAATAAATGAACATATGATAAATTTACCCTCTTACGATAGTTTATAATTTGTTGGTGCTTCGGAAAGAAAAGAATATACATGTAATGTTCGTCCTTAGCATTTCTCAATTGTATTTACTAATTACAGTCTCTGGACTTATGTTTAAGAAAACAAATTAAATTTGGTGGCTTCCATCAATTCTCTGGACTTATGTTTATTCTCTCTGCTTTCTTGGAATCTTTTTTTTTAAAAAAAATAGATTATTTAATAACTATTTTTGTAGATAGATCTGAAAAGAATCGAGGTGGACCCAAAAAAGAAGAATATGAAGAATATCGAGATCAGAAAATATATAAATAGATTGTTTGCAGAAGAATAGGAAAGAAAACAAGGAATTAGGACATGTGAGGCGCTGGGAAATGAGGGAAAGGAAAGAGAAGACTGATATTAGAAATGAAATTAGAGTTTATTCAGTTTTGATTTCCTCGTTTAAAGGTCAAAATTTACAGATTTTTGGTCAATTATGAATTAAAGTTTAACCGTTGATTCATTGATTGTTTTTTATGCGAAATCTTGATAGGTTATATCAAGATTCGGCTTTTAGCAGATCTTTCTCTATCTCGAATAGTTTCTATGGGAATATACTTAACACAATCCCGGAAAGGCTAAGTATCAATGGAGGTTGAAACACCACAACTAGAGAAACCAACTAGTTGATACAGTAACTTAAAGGAATATGAAATTCAACCGGAAGTTCATAAACAAGTATAAAAGGATTAACCTTAATCAAAATATCAATATATCAAGTCTAAGTAAAAGAGGTGGCCGAAATTCCCTTTAAGTAGAAGGTAATTCGGTTCCAACTCAAACTAGGAAAGGGAAATAAGAGTCCTCAAGAATTAGGACTCTTGAATAACAACTTTCATATCAAGTAACTACCTAAACAAGATAATAGGGACATGTGTCTATTATCTTGGCGGCATAAATAGAAATAACTACTAAAATAATGAAGAGTCCTAGTTGCATTAGTGACTCTTAATAACCAACTAACTAACACACTGACAACATGCCCTTTATTTCAGCTAAACAATAAAACAAATAACATTCGTCGAAAAATATTAAAGTCTAGAATAGTCTAGAATAGACTTTAATATGTGAAAAGACTAAAATACCCTTTTTAGCCAAAATGCTTGTTTGGGCCGATTTGAATGCTTTCAAGAGTTAGAAGTTGAACTTGTACTTCATCTTCTAAATGAAGTTTGGCTTCTTCTTTAGACTTCAACTCTCGGACCAATGTGGCTAGTTCTTGATTCCTTTGTCTTGTTCTTGATCTAGTCATTGGTCTATGGATTATTTGTAAAGGATGATGTATCCTTCTAGATGGTCCCGTATCAGTTTTCTTTTAATTTTTAAAGCATAAAAATTACGATTTTAATGGTAATTTTTACTTGATTTTAACATGATGTTTTTTCCTTTCTTTCCTTGCATAGTATTTCTTTCCTTATATTATTATTTAATAATTCAGTAAATTCAAGACACTTAAATGACTTTTTCTTTTTTCATTCTTGAAACTTCTAGATTTAAAATTATGGTTCTATTATGATTTTTTTTTACTTTATTCATTCAATGGGTTTCCTCCTTGCATGATGATTCTCTCACAATTCAGTGATTTTTTTTGTCCATTTTTGTTTTAATTCTTAAAACTTCAAAAATTGAAGTAATTATATTTAAAAAAATTAAAAATTCATTGCATCAAACTTGATTTAATTTTACATTATTTTGTGTGATCTTTTTTCATGATGATTTCTTTAATATTTTAAGTTGAATGTTTAAAAAAAAATTGTCGAAATATATTATATAAAAATAATTAGAAGAATCAAAAAGGAATTTACATTAGATCAAAAGTGGAAACAAATTTTTTTTTTAATGTATGTAAGTGAGTGTGTTCACGCACCTGAAAATAAATCTTTTGTGTTGATTCCTATAATCTATAAACAAAATATCTACTACCTGCGCATTGCGCGCGGGTTGGAGCACTTCTCTTAAAATATAGTCCTCCTCTGCTTCATAACTGGAGGATCTCCTGGTTATTGATCCTATTTTTTGGCCTTTTGTTTTAAAAAACTTGCCATTATGCATTGGTTCCACTTCCAAATGGCAAAAAAAGAGGCGTTTGTATCGAGAAGGAAGAATGCCTTGCTTTTCGTTGTCTTTTGTTTGGTTACCAAAGGCCAAGAAGACGACAAGGCAAACCCAAGCTTTTCCAGTTCAGCTAGCTATGGCGGACTTTCCTATGGAGATGACTGCAAAATTTTGTACTTTTCCCTCAAATCGCCGTCCTCTGCTTCTTTCCTTCTCCTCCAACGCCTTCTCTTTCTCCATTTTTCTTCTATTGCTGCGATTTGGCTACACCTTCTTGTTTGTAACCTTACCTGAGGTATTCTTCTGCATCAATGGCGGAAAATCAACAGGTCTGTCCAAAATTTCCTACTTCATTTCACAATTTCTCCGTAAACAAGCATGTGGTTAATTTCTATATTCCAATCCTATTTGAATTGGTACTTGATTGATTGCAAGTTTAATTATGGACTCGGTCGCATTTTAATTAGCAGTTGTATTTCCTCTAAGTTATCGGAAGAATTCTCATATCGCATTTGGATATTCTGGATTTCATTAAGCAAACGTGTTCAGAATCATTATGGAATTACATTAAAACCAGTACAGATACTTCTGGCTCAGTGAATTTGACTAATTAACTGAAATTCAAACACCTTGTCTGATTACTAGTTAGTAAATCTCTATATAGTAGTACTTCACATAGTTTCCTGTCCATGCCCCCTTTTTTCCCCAATTCCCTCATTCTTTCTGACGAATAAAACTTGATAACTTGGAGAACTAGTGATGAAGCAATGTAAAAATAATTCATGATCAATAATTACTTGCTCTCAACACAAGAAAACCTCTATTCTTTGGAGATGTGGCAAGGAAGGAAAGAACAAAAGAGAAAAGAAAAGTTTTGGATGTAATCAGATAGAGCATTTTAATCTAACATGCATTCAAAACTAGGAGAGTTGTTTTGTCTCATGAAAAGCATGCTTAACATACACAAACTACCCAAATAATGAAGTAATTAACTGATAATCCTCCACAAACAGTACAGTACTTACGCTTATGATAGGCCTCTACATCCTAGTAAAAATTGACAAATATTGAAGTGCATGTGTCACATAGCTCTTGTGAATTGATTGATGCAACTTTTACCAGGAAACCTTTTACTGCCTCCTATTTTATTAGGACTAATAGGATAAAAACAACAACCTTAATTCCCTGTCATTGGGGTGATACATGAATCAATTAAAGAATTCTGTGTGGTTGTTAATGTTAACATGAATATATTCTCTCCATGTTATAAAGTATTGTAATATGGTGGTAAAGTAAACAACAAATTGTAAATACTATAATCTGGTGTTCTTTGGTCACTAGTTTATATTCACGAGACCTCTGTTACCGGGATACGAGAGGAGCAGGATTTTGAAAATCTTTCTATCATTTTCTGGAAATGTTCCATTCATTTGGAATCCCTCACATTTTGTTTATTTCTTTCCCGCACTCCATCTTCTTAAGCACTCTGTAACAAACTTAACACCCATTCATTGAGAGAGAGAGAGAGAGAGAAAATCCCATAACACCCGTCCCTGCTAAAGAGCTAGCTTGAGCTCAGGAAATATGAACTCCTGATATAAAGACGAGGAAGAGCAAGCCACAAAGACTTAAGTACCGACAGCCAAGTACCAACGAAGTAGCTCCCTGTACTAGTTTAAACTTTCTAGAGAAGAGATAGTCTTGCTACCCTTCAGAATCCGGGAAATAATAAATGCTGATTATGTATTTTTTTCTGGTTTTATTTTACTGTTATATTTCTATTGGCTACGATGCAATATTGTATAATGTTGAAATACAGGAAGCTGAAATGAGCTGGCATCTTCTCTTATTTTATTGTATTAAAATGTTTTGACTATAGAATAAGCATATATAGATTAATGATAGTTCTTTATTTTTTTGAGATTTTGCTCAAGACTTTTTCTGTATTATGCACACTGTCATTGCAATTGTGGCATATCATCATGAAATTAAGAGCATAAACTAGTATGGTTAAGCTATTATATTTTACAGCACACTTTTAGACTCTCCATTTTTGGTGCTTTTACTTGCATTATTCTGTTTGAGATAGTAGAAGTTCTGAAGTCTCCAGCAAAAAATATGGTTTTCGACTGAAAGATATAAGAGTAAAATGTCGAAGAGGAATTATTACAGAGTTGAGCAGCATAAACTTTTTCACCATGTTTACGAATTACAATAGAATATAAACAAAACTCAACCAATTGTAATATCCCTGAAAATGATAAAGCATATTCTCGTATCTGGCAGTAGAAATTTTCATTTTCAGAATATTGGCTCAACTTTCCTAAGAAAAATGTTTGGTCTACTTTTTCTAAGAAAAATGTTTGGTTTCTGGAGATTCATTGATCTGCATTGTAATCAATGGAAGATTAATCAGTTATTTTGATTGCATAATCTGGGTATACTGTTTGAAGTCGGATTTAGGATTTAGTAAACACTCCCTCCATTTGGAGGAAAGTGGACACTCAATTCCTGATAGCTGGACTATTTCTTATGGGATCGCATAGCTTCTTGGGGGGAGGGGGGGGATCCTGTCAACTATTTGTTTCTTGGATTGCTACTCTTTGGATGTGCACAAAATATGCCATATTAGAATAATTTGGATGATAATTTTCTCCGAAAGTTCAATTTCTTTACACACCTGTGATTATGATTTTTAACATTTTCTGATACTGTCTTCAATGTGATAACAAATAATTTCGTAAAACATATTCTCTTTTTCATGTTGTCAATTTCAGGAGAGGTATGTTCGGGCCCGTGATAACACTTTCTTTGATGGAATGAGAAGAGGGGATGCAGCAATATTGGATAAAGGAAGCAGAGTAGGCAGAAGCATTTTGCGATCAGCATCAGATATGGGTTCTATAAGATCTAAAAGAAGTCTTGCTGGAGTAGCAGAACGTGACATTTCTAGTCCATTAAAAGATTCACCCTCAGATATCGTTTTAGAGCCTTTTGTTCAGTCATTGTCTGGGAGATGGTCAAGAATTCCTGAACCTAATTCATCCCCATTGCCTGATATTCATTCAGATTTAAAATTCGAATTCGACAATGTAATTGAGTCAACAAAAGAATACACTAACAAACCTTGTGAAGCAAATGCAGAATCGAGTACTCTAACTTCTATTGCAAAGCCTCTATTCCAAAGATCATATACTGTAAATAAGAGAACATCAGATCTCTTCGGAGTTTCACTTCCTCCTTCAGCAGCATTGTTCTATAATGGGCACTCACCATACATGGAAGTCATTGAAGCTTGTCAAAGCATTCACAGACTAAATATGTATCTGAAAGCTAGAAAACAGGATGTCAGTGCTGGTATGCCAGGACGGTTCTTACATGCGGTAATTGGCCCAGACATCTCTGGTAACTTCAATCCCATGTTATGCTATCCAATTAATAGAAATTGTATCCATGCCTGTTTCTGATACCTAGGGGAAAAACCTGTACCTACACATGTACACACACATTCTGATATTATATCAATTGCAGTTTTTCAATAAATTCTTTCAGTCCTGTTAGAAAGGAAAAATATAGCTGTTTTTATATGAATTTTTTAATTTTTCTCCCAGGAGGATGCCGTTTCTATACGATTGTTATACAATTAGTGCTGGACCAAATGAAACCTATCCGCCAGTTATAATCATCGGATCTATGCTTCTGTTGTGGAAGTGGCTGTATAAAGAACTATTCTTTTATAATAATGTTAACATGTCAGATGCTGTCATCATTGTTCTATGTGGACTAACAAGATGCAAGTTATTCTTACTAGATACTAGACTAGATGAAAACTGAGCATATGTGCTTCTGATATTCACGGAGTACCTGTATGAAATTATCATATAATTACTAGCTTAAGTTGAGAGGAGTCATGTAGAAAACTTTTCATAATTTATTGCATGAACTGAATCAAGGCCTTTTCAAGAAATTAGGTTGGTTTCCTATGATGAAGCAGAACTATTCTTTTATAATAATGTTAACATGTCAGATGCTGTCATCATTGTTTTATGTGGACTAACAAGATGCAAGTTATTCTTACTAGATACTAGACTAGATGAAAACTGAACATATGTGCTTCTGATATTCACGGAGTACCTGTATGAAATTATCATATAATTACTAGCTTAAGTTGAGAGGAGTCATGTAGAAAACTTTTCATAATTTATTGCTTGAACTGAATCAAGGCCTTTTCAAGAAATTAGGTTGGTTTCCTATGATGAAGCAGAAGTATGATTTGAATTATAAACCTATATGAAGAAATTTAACCCACTTGAGTATCATATATGCGTACTTATTCCATCCATTTTTGGTCTACATATACATCTTATAAAGCTGAAGATACTACCTCATTGAGTTGCTAGAGGTCATAACAAGCTAGAACAGGACAATATGATCTCATAAATCCCTCATTGTGTCCTTTTACAAGAATCGAGAACCTGTTTTCCTCCATATGCTTTAAGAATATTTTACTATTCTCTTATACATATGTATGTTCCAATATCAACCTATCCAGAAATCTAGTATATCAAAATTTAAGATCATAGTTGGGTTGTTAAACTCTTAGGAACTTTAAGAAGTTAGAAGAACAAAATAGATAATTCTTCACTTTCAAGCTAAAAATGTGTCAATCCAGCAGAATAATGATCTACCATAGCTGATCCTAAATTCGTCCCATTTATGTTCTCATTTTTTTTTTTTTTTAAGAAACTGGAACCTACTTCTTTTAGGAGAAAACTTTAGATGGTGGTAACATCATAAAATGGATTATTCTTTTCAGTTCTCTTAATAGTAAAATGCAAGTACCATATTTTCTCTTTAAACATGACCCATATGAATTTTAAATTATCTTGAGACATGTAAGTAGATTTTATTAATAATAACATTACTTGAATATGAGCATTTACACTGTGCTCTAGATAAAGCAGACAAAGTATTGGACATTGACTGACCACGTCACCTCGACATGGGGCGATCACTAATTTGAAAATTTGAACCTGCAGTTGACACAATAGGCTACATGAGACAGGTTAAATTTCCATTGCTGACATGTAACCTGTTCAGATAGTCTACATGGCCTTGTTACCATATACTAGGAAACAGAATGAAAGACAAAACACCTAAGGTAGAAGAAACATAAACATAGCTTTCTGAGGATTTATAAGGTTATGGTTGAACTAATATGTTGAGATTATTCATTTCCATTGAAATGTTTCATGACCCTATTGACTTCTGAACTGGTCTAGAGAAACTCCTCCTTGGTTTTAGACCAAAAACAAAGAAAATTAATAAAAGAAAACTGATCTAAATGAGTTCGGTGCAGATATTGGATCAGTTGCTTCAACTATCATGTATGCCTTTTATCTCGATGAAACACTACGGAGCAACCAATTTTGCAATGTGCCTATTATAAACATGAAGAGGACAGAGATGGATTCTCATGCTGAGCTCAAATGGCTGCTCGATTCATGTTGTGTTGATCAGTCATCACTACTTTTTATTGATGAGGTTTCTTCAAACTATTCAGTTAGAGGATTTTAAGTTGTCAAATGATATGTCGAGTTACATCTTCCATATTACAAATTTGTCAAAGTTGATTGGATCTATCTGGACTTTTCTAGCTCCTTAGTGCAGACACTAGTACATTTTTGAAAACTTGCTTTCAACTCATCTCTGCCTTTCCTTCTCTTTATGTTCCTTTGCTAATCATGAATTTCGAGTTATCAGCTTTGTTTTACAATACTTTCCTCTTTATATATCTTGTGCAATGTCTATATGTTGATACCATACTTTCTCTGTTTTGAAAATTAGCAGATTGACTTGTCCTATTATGACTTATTTGGAAGTCTTAAACTTGTTTTAGTGAACTGCGGTAGTCTTCCAGCCAAACAAGAGGTTAGTGTCTATAATGTATCAATTGCTTTTACCGTTAGTTAGCCGCTGGAAATATTGTATATTTATTTGATTTTGTAGGCATTGAAAGAAGCACTGGTCGAAATCTTCAGTTGCACAAAGGTCATATGAAATTTCTTTAGGACAGTTGAATAAGCATCCATCTTGATTTCCTCTTAAGCACATTTCATCTTCAACAAGTCATGCTATAATATGTTGTTTTCCTTTGCAGAATGCTTATCCTTGGATTAAAAATGTCACATTGGGAGAGGTACTGTTGTTGCAAATGAAATACATCCTAAATTTTTGTTGTTTTTTTCTAGAAAGATAATAAATGCAGGGATCTTTTATTTATTTATTTTTTTTAAAACAAGCTGAATGCTTGTATTGGAGGCTTAAGAAGAGTTCAGAAATGTCCTCAGTGTTATAGAATTAGTAACTGATTTTCCTATCAAAGCACATGCCTAGATCATGTGGAGTGAGGCCAAGTTAAATAAATCATGTAATTCAATATTCAGCAAAACTCATCTCTCTCTCTCTCGTGAATGAATATAGGTAAACTTTTTTGTATATAATAATTAAAGGGAGTGGGAAAGCTGCAGTAATTCTTTGGAAAAGCCCGGTTCTCTTTGTCTTCGAGCTTTCATTCCTCAATCCACTGATTCGTTCCTTCATATACCTCCCCACCAATAGATAGAGACAAATGGGAATAACCGAACCACGTCTACAAAATGCCAGTACCATGCAGCTGCTTCAAAGCCAACGTGATGCTCCTTGGTCAGATGACCAAGATATTGGCGAATACCACATATGATCAAGAAAAGAGTACCTATAATCACATGAAAACCATGAAAGCCAGTTGCTAAGAAAAAGGTAGAACCATAAATAGTTTAGCCTTTTTATTGATCTGTCTATCCATAGCTCACTTCCAGCAGAAATATCAGATATGGATTAAGTTATTCACTTCCTACATGCAAAAAAAGGTCAGAAAACTTTGAACTAGCTGAAATATCAGATATGGAGTTAGTAACATGCATTATCTTTGAGTTCTTCAACTTGAAAGTTTTTCTTCAAGGAATTATTCTTTCACAAGGTAGATAGGATTCGTACACCTTAGATGTACTATTCAAAATTATTTGTGCCAGAATTCTTTTGAACTTAATTGCATCCTTGCACAAACTAAAAGTTCAACTACGAACTATTATTTTGTGCCGTAATTCTTTTGAACTTTAATTGCATCCTTGCACAAACTAAAAGTTCGATATCAAAGTATTATTTATAATGCAGGAAGCATCTTGCTGCACACTTGTTGCTGAAAAATTTGCCCTCACTTCTCCAGAGATATTGGCTGGGCAAGGATTCAGTCGACTTCTGGTAGATATCATGCACTTCTGTGATGTATTAGTATCTTATTTGACGGACATATAATAGTTACTGTTAATATTTTAAATCACTTTATTTTATCAATGCATGCAACATAGTTCAGCATCCATCCTTTTAGTCCGTTTTAATATAGTTTTTAGCAATTATTCCACTGTAATGTTGGCAAATCAAGATCCTGCCATGGGTTTCTATGTAATATTTGGACGAGGCCTTGTTTCTTAATTAAAAATTTGTGATGATAAGCATGTTAACCAACCTTATCTTTCTCCAATTCCGTCCAACAAAAAATAGTAATAAATGGTAGTAGATGTGTTAAAAAATGAGTTTAGACTCGTATGGAATATTAATTTACCAATTGCCACTATGTGGACAGTGCACTTGTGAAACCACTACGTAAAAAGGCCCATTTGGTGTTTTAGTGTTCATGATGAAAACTGCATCTGTACTTGTTTCCTTTCCTCTTCAAATTAGAATCTTTTTCTTTCTCACTCTATTGGTTGATGCACTTCTTTATGTCGCCTCAAGTACATGTGCTAAGGAGAGAGTAATTGCCTATGGATTAGGCCTCTGTTGATGGTTATCTATCTATCTATGTACTATTTGCAGCTTGCTGGAATCCTATTGGACACTGGATACTTGAGAAACCCTAATACCACTTCCAAAGATAACTACATGGCAACCTTGTTGATTAATGGGGCTGGTCGCTTTGGATGCAATGGTCTTTACCAGATTTGTATGCCCTTATACTTCTTACCTGCTTATTTTCATTGCATTGGTTTTGATGTGCATCTTTTATATAATGCTATTGCAATTTAACCATGTGATTTGCAGTGAGATGCAAAATGAATAATGTATCCGAACTGAGAGTGGGAGAAATTCTGCTTAAAGATCTCAAGAAATGGACAAGAATAGGTTTGGTTCTTTCTTATGCCTTTTAACTTTTGCACCTAATATAATTCTTGTTTTTATTAACTCTGTTTCTAGAAAGAGGATGATTTTACTGGGGATTAAGTAACATTCCTCCTAATAAAATGAAATGGAGACACCATAATGAGACATGGATTGTTTGATGAGAAACATGTTAGCATAACTATATATATCAAGTTATAATCTTACATGACATATAAATGTTCAATAACTGCTTATTTATCCATTGGTATATTTGTATTCTAAAAATTCCGCACGTCAAAGAGGATGCTTCGGAGACCCAATTGTTAATCTGACGCAGTCACAAAGTGCGCATGATATTATTTGCGTCGAGTAATTTAGTTTTTTATCAACGGCTTTCCTCAAACAAGACCTTTTTTTTTTCCTTAAAAGAAAGAAAAAGAAAAGAAAAGGCTAATCTGCATATTGTTTGAACTGATACACAGTAGAATGCCCTTATCCTAACCGACAAGTATATCACTAGCAATTCATGGAGGCTTGTTGTCTCAACTCTCAGTTATTGAGTTGAGCATCAAAGTGACTTCTTCCTAGAAGTGTTATACCAGAAACACTTATGGCTTTCACTTTAAACGAGAAAAAACAACTAAGATCTTAAGGTTTTCTGCTTATGCCTGTTTAAATTAGTGTCTTTTATTTGAAAGTTTGAGCCTCAAGGTGCTCCATTCTTCAGTCTTTGATTTGTGCCTCACTGACACCTAAATCTCTTACCCGGACCAATAAATTGTTAATTTTCTAGAAGAGAAAGTGATTCAAATTTTCCCTTGATAAAACACATTGGAAACTCATGGATTATTAGTAGTCGAGGAACAAAATAGATGATCATATCAAACAGAAGAGGATAAGATAATGATCTCTTAGTCACTTTTAAGCTTTCACCAACTAAGTTGATGGCTTATTTATGTCAGGTTTCTGAGGTGCAGACCTCCATTCTCCATTGATATTTCTTAAGAAGATTGTAATTCTCACCTAGAAAGGCCTAAACCACCAGTGTATACGTACTAAAGTTGTATAAAACATCAAGTACTTATTTGTCAAGACTGATCTTTCAAAATTGTTCCAAAACCTTGGTGGTGGTGTTGGAGGGGTGGGGTGGGGGTGGAGGAGAGGAGCTATCTTTTAAGCTTTACAGTATTTTTCTAAATCAGTGTTGTCAATCCCGGATAGCGGCGCAGACCCTAAAAACGCTATAGTGAGATAGAAGATAGCAGGAGCGGCTCTATTTGAAATTCTATATAAATAGTTAATAAATAAATCAAGACAACAATGAAAACAAAGGCATGACCAAAATCATCAAATCCTTGATAAAATATAACCAAAGTCATTAAATTCAAGATAAAAATTGAAAATCAAGACAACAAGATCAATTTTGGTGCGAGTAGGAAAAAAAAAGGGTGTGAAATTGAAAAAAAAAAGTTGATAATCCTCAATAGAAATTGTAAAACTTCGACCTCAAACAAGTAATTAGAACCAAAAATAACATAACATAACCCATTAAATCCCCAATAATTAGAGCCAGATAAAGCAAAATAATCATGTTTGAAACTGAAAACAAAATCGTACACAAACCAGAACAAAAAGTTGACTGGCGTCCTTAGTTTTAAAAGGTGCTAGGCGAACCGAGGCGATGAGGGACCGAGGCGATGGTTCGAGGCGCACGCCTCAAGGACGCTATTTTGCAAAAATTCTCATAAATTAAATTTATATACAATTTTTTATTATAAACATCATTTCAATATTATAAATACTAGATAAAAGCATATATTTTATACTACCTCCCAAATTGTCCACACAAAAATATCGTAAACTGTTAAACGCATAAAAAAGACAACTACCATCATTTACTAGTGCCCAACATATTAAAGTTGAGTAAAAAAACATGGAAAATAAAACATAAAGCATATTCATACATTATCTCATACAAACTAATACTCGTCATTCTCATCAACGTCAAACATAATATTTATTGACTCGGTGAAACATAGAGACAAGCATTAAGCCAGTAAGATGCATAATTATTGTCTCAATAACTTCAAATGAATAATTTCCTTAAGTTTTCAACGTGGATAAATGAAAAGAAGACCATATTGTACTTGTAGTACCACATTTCAACGTGGGTAAATGAATAGAAGACCATATTGTACTTGTAGTACCACATAACAGTCACAATAACTTCAAACTTCTCATTTATATAGAAGAAGATGAAAGCAGAAAAAAAAAAGGAAAAAAAATAAAAAAAAAATAAAAAATAATAAGTATAGGATAATAGAAGAAGATGAAATATTATTAAAAAGAGAAAAGAGGATAAAGAAGAAGAAAGAGATGAAAGAAGATTAAAGAAGAAGAAGAACGTACCTTTGACGAGCAGAGAAGTTATGAGTCGGCAAGACAAAAAGAAAAGGTTTCGGGCCTCTTTTAAATTAGGTCAACGAGAAATATTAGCCTATGATGCAGTTGTTTCATTTTTGTGCATAACGAATCGCCTCGGCCTCGCCTCACGTGAGGCGCGCCTTTTTAAACCCAACCGGCGTCTAGGTCTCCAATGGATGGAGAAAGAAGTCTAATGGAGATGAGAAGATGCAATAGCACGTAACAGAAGATACAGGGAAAATAACGTTTTCTTTTTTGTTTTTAAGTCGTTGAACATATCTCCACAAATTAGGTTTTTTTGGTTTTGAAATTCCCAATTTACTCATAAGATTTTGACTTGTTGAGGGCAAAACGGGGGTTTTAACCTCCATTGCCAAATAGCGCTACTATTGCGTGCTATTTCCAGCTATTTCAGTAGGAATAGCGGCCGCTATTCTCTGCTACCCTGACGTGCGACGCTATTCCCCGCTCCATGAATGATCCAAAACATATTTATTGAACTCGAGACAAAAAAAGGTATATCGCGTAAGTATATTGACATTGCTAAGGATATGTGTAAGGGAGTCAGTACGAACGTTAGGATTTGTTCCAGGACGACAGAGGAGTTTCTTATTACAATTGGTGTACATCCAGGCTCATCACTTAGTTCGTTTCTCTTTGTGTTGGTTATAGATGAAGTGACTCGTCATATACAAGACTCCATACCATGGTGTATGTTATTTGCCGACGATATTGTTCTGATGAATAAGACTAGAGTATGTGTTAACGCTAAGTTCGAAGAAAAGCAATGGAATCTAAAGGCTTTAGAATTAATAGAAGTAAAAACTGAGTATTTGGAGTGTAAGTTTAGCGTCGTCCGAAGTAGAGGGCGGAGTGTAATTAGTTTGGATGACAAAAGTACTGTGGCGAATGATTATGTTCGGTATTTGGGTTCCATCATTCAAAAAGATGGAGAGTTTGATGGGATGTGTCGCATCGAGTTAAAGCTAGTTGGTTGAAATTGAAGAGTGTAACGGGTGGTTTGTGTGACCGTAATATGCCGTTGAGACTGAAAGAGAAGTTTTATAAAACGACTATTAGACCTGCGTTGTTGTATGGTCCAGAAAATAAGTGTAACAGAGATCTGTATGTTGCGATGGATGTGTGGGTATACTAGAAAGGATAGAGTGAGAAATGAGATTATCCGAGAAAAAATAGGAGTTGCACCTATTGAAGAAAATATTGAAAATATATGTAACTCAAAAAATTGAAAATTACAACTTATGACATATATTTCTCCCTTTTTGTCCCCACTAATTTTACTTTGTCACATGCTTCATTCGTTTGCATGCTCCTGTCACTCACCAGATTGTACATTCCACATAACGCCTTTTGATGAAGCAGGTAAATCAGACAGCAGTTCTCTACTGAAGGTGTCAAATATTGGGATGAGTTCTATTGGATTACCAATGAAAGAACTTCTCACACTTAGTTCTTCTTCAGAAGCAGAGATTACAAACTTCCAGCGTAAGATCAAATTTCGCTCAGTACTGAATTTAACATTGTATTCATGTTTTTCATCCACACATAATCCTTTTTGGGTTCATGCAACTGACCCCAACTACTTTGTAGACCAAACCTTGGTTGTTGTTGTATTAGTTGGAACAGATATTTGGAGTCTAGCGTATTGTGATTGGTGCATAATTTTAACTCACATTATATGTTCAGGGATTTGTTTTCCTTTGTTTTTTTTATATTAATTGATAAATGAGTTGAGCTATTTGTAAGCTATACATGAGTTGGGCATGAGCTAAAAGGTTGACTCACATCAAATATGAGTTAAGATATGAGTCGAGCGAAATTTGAGCAATTCGTGCTTGGGCTAGCATTCAGCTCAGCTCACTTCCACCCCGATCCAACCCCAATTACTTGGGGGCTAAGGCTTGGTTTGTCTTCTTCTATTTCTTGTATTGCACTATTGTGTTAAAGATCCCACATTGGCTAGTTTGTAAGGATATTTAGAATTTGTTTGGCTTGGGCAATGCTCCCCCGAGGTACTTTCCTTTCCTTTAAGCTCTCTCACATGATAACTTATTCCATCGTGGATCCTTTACTAGTTTTATTCGAGCTGCACCTTGGAAATTTTTTCTTAGGAGTTTCTTTACTTACTGCACCTCTAATTGTGAAATAAATTTTTTGGGGCCCCTTATAATCACTTTTGAGTAGTTCAAATACTGATACCTCCTACTTGATTGGCACTTGGTGGCAACCATTCAAATGCATTCACTTTTATCCAAAGTTTTGCTCTTCTTATAAAACACATGATAATGGCACTCTGTTGAGGCTAGAAACCTTTGTCAAATACATAATTGTGAAATAATGAAAAATATTTAAGAATCCCTTACTTGTGGTACTTCTGAAATCAAACTTCATTCTGGGTGCAGGCTTGGAGAAACTTTCCTTGCTTGTGATTGTTTCTGGCTATTATGATACTGAAAAGAAATTCAAGGTTGTAGTTTTCTTTTTCTCCTTTTTTTCCCCTTCTTTCTGTATTAGTTCTTGATTTCTACCAAATTTTTGTGGTTTTGATAGTACTTGCATGTTGATGTGAGAATGTTGATTTCGTGGCTGCAATCTGGATGCTACCGTCAATGGTAAAAAATGGCTTACTCTAGGAATGCATTGCACATTGGTCACATATTGAAGAATTTGTTTTTAATAAATATCACAAATAGATATGATGCTAAATAAGACCTTTGTATGAAATATATCTCCAAACTTCACTATGCATCTTTTTCACTGTCAAACTGGACAGAGATGGCCCATAAACAGTAATAAGGCAGGCAGTTGTAACCGTGATATTTGTTCCACATAGTGTCGGAGTAGAAGGTCGTGCTTGGCGCGATGGTCAAGTGTTTACATGTTATCCGCTAAGTCACGGGTTCAAACCCCGGAAACAATCTCTTTATGAAAAAATAAAGGTAAGACTGCATACAACGGGACCTTCTCCAGACCCTGCTTATGCGGGAGCCTTGTGCACAGGGTACGACCTTATAGAGTGTCGGAGTAATGCTTTTCATCGTTTATCGGGCTTCGGCCAAAATATTACTTGGGCATTTCGAGCCAGTTGGGGATGTTACAAGTTGATGGCTTGTGTTTTCTACTTTGTCCATTGCAGATCTCGATAGCACAATCTCATTTGGTAGAAACTGGCCGTGATTGTGATTCTTTGTCTTATCAAATGGTGATTGTTTGTTTTATTTGAGTTGTGTCCTGCATCCAGTTTTTTAATGATCTTAGAATTCCTAATTAGAGCTTTTGGTAAAGTATTCTTCTAGAATGCTGATATGAGCTGGAGCATTTAGGCTAGTTACTAAAGATCTAACAAAACGTTAGCTGAGTATTCGTTCATTGTAATTAATCCTATGACCCCTCTAAAATTTGTTTTCAGTTTTTACCTATAATGTGTGCATATCTTCTGCCTCATATCATATGTTACTCGGACTCTTCGTTTAGTCGTGTCGTACCGGTGTCGACAGGGTACGGCGTTGGTATGGGTATGGGTACTTTGACATGGTCAACTGCGAATGAGTACTTTGACCAACTCTTGAAAGCTCATCGCCGCCATCGCTGGGACACCCATTGTTGCTGTCACTGAATATCGAAGGTACGTCTATTGAAGATTGGAGTTTGGGTGGATGAAGGAGCTTGAACAAAATTCAAGCAATAAGTGAAGGGAAGATGGAATACAGAGAGGTATAGAAGTCAAACAAGGCATCGAATTGGTTGGTGATTTGAATATGTACTAGCTGCAAATTTGTTAGGAGGAAGAGAAGAAATTAGTGTTACGGAGAGGGAAAGACGATGGGGGAGGGAATAATGGGAGACAATTGGATTTTTTTAAACTATTAATATGGGGAGAGAATAATGGGAGACGGTCGGAATTTATTGTCGTATCCCCGTATTCGTGTTCGAATTTGGGGAAGTGTCCCCGTATCCTTTATTTTAGATGTTTAAATACTAGACATCTAAATACATACTCGTACCCGACACCCGTATCCGAGCCCGAGTAACATATAATGTGATGTAATTCTGTAAGAGAAGACAGACAAAGTAAAATTGAGGAACACATCATGCTTTGAAGTTTTCTTCTCTGTTCATTATTTCGGGTATCTTTGTCCTTTCCTTTCAACTATAGTTGATAGTATAAAAGTAAAGATACGATGACACTTCTAGGAACTCGTACATGAGTACGTGGATATGGAAATAATTAGGGGCATACAAGAAAATTAATGAATTAACTACCTTTTGGAAAGGGGAATAGGTATGGATTCCAGCAATCGCTGGGAAGAATATCGGGATTCATGACGGTGGCAGCTGCACCAGTATCCAACAAGGCTATCACCGGAGTATTGAGAGAATTCTGATGAGAAATTTGTGTAGAAACCAGAGGATACGGGTCATCCGGAACAAGGAGATGAGACAGGGGATCTGATATTACAAAGAAAGGATCAGAAGTATCAGTATCAGAATCTTCGTCAGATTGACTGGTTTCATCGTCTGTGTAGGAAATTGCCATTAAGAAACCTGGGGACGGATCACTAGTGAGTTCAAACAAGGATTCAACATCCGAATAATCTTCGCCTTCCAGATGAGGAGCAATTTGGGCCATGAACTGTTTTTTCTTTTTGCTTTTCGGGCAATCTCTGGCAAAGTGCCCCTTAGACAGGATGGGGAAGATCACAATTGGAGATGCACCTAGTCTCAATCAAAGTACCAAATATTTTTTCACAACATTCGATAAGGATTCCATTCCCACACCCATGTCGTATTGTGTCGGACACGGTGCGGCAGCCAAAACAAAGAGTACGGGTAACATAGCAATTGACCACAAAATCCAGTATCCATTTCTTAAGTTTGATTATCCTGAGATAGTGATCATAAGATTGTCAGTTGATTTCAAGGTTCTGCGTTTTTTTTACCTTGGGGAGGGGGATCTCGATTCCACGGTGGCGGGTCAGAATTCCTTACCATTTGCCAGGTAGTCTGGCTAGTGCTGGATAGCTTTCGGCTTTATGTATACTAAACAAGTACAATTAACTCGATAGTTGAGATCAAATAATATTTCTTGGCTATTTTCTATAAGTTCTCTGAATGGACTTAATGTGATGACTCGTAGAACCTTAGTCGTGACGAACTGCCGAGTACTTCAATTTTTATTTATTTTTTCTTTTCTGTGTACAATGTAGAGGGAAATCCTGATCTCTGCAGAATCAGCTGAGCTCTTGAAAAGACTGATTCAATTCATCACCTCGTGTGCTAATGAATTGCCCCTTAGAGCTTTGCATCAAACAGGTCTGCTTTCTTTTGGGTTCATCTCTGTGCAACTTCATACTGGGACTCACATTGACAGAATTGGAAATAACTCAATTTATTATGGATTCCTGCACAAATGATTGTATGTGGAAATTATACGTTTTAGAAGCAAATTCTTAATCTATTTCATTCCTGGTTACTAGTTATCTTAATTTTTTTTTACAAAGCCTAAAAGACCATGATAAATTTTTAATTTCAGTAAAATATTCATGGCTGATACTTTTTTGGAAAGTTGCAGCTGATAGTAGTGAAATGGTGTCACCTCTTTTCCTAATTACAGAGATGAACTCTAAAAATGATTTTGGAACAACATATAAATGCTCCCCAATGTCATACTGCTAAAGTAATGGATGAGGGCATCACAATTACTGATTTTCTCTAAGTTACTCAGCATAACTGTAGTTAATGTTTGTAAGATTTTTATTTTAACAATTCTTTGCAGGTCTAAGATCTGAAATGAGAGCCTATGAAATTGATAGAGTTATATCAAGGAAGACTATTGAGAAGCTCTTGGAAGAGTTTATTGAGACATAAAAACTTATGCAAGAAGAGTTTATTGAGACATAAAAACTTGTGCAATCTTGATTTTGTCAATTTAATTACACGTTGATGATTATTTATTGGCATGAAACTATGGGAATTGGGAGGACGTGCAGAAGTTGTTCATTTCTTGTTGGCTGATCTTAAGCAGCATGTAAACCACCTCTCGACCTAAACCCCTCTTTTTTTGTTTGTACACTCTGGAACTACGTCCTTTTATTTTATTTTATTTTTATCTTTTAAATACCCCGGGAGAGTTGATCATAACTGGAGGAAATTTGTTGTGTCTGGCACTTTTATTTATCAATCATGTATTTACACAGCTAGTACATCAAGAATTATTGAAGGAAGAAGAGAATTAGGAACAGAAATGGACGGTTGAAGCTCACATGAGCTCAGTTCATCAAACTGCCAAAAATATCTAGATACTAAAATAGAATGCCCATCAGCTCTATTTATAGGAGTATCCAGCTCCACTACTCCAGACCCGATCCGACCCGCGAGTTTATTTAAGAACCAGGCATAAATTCCACCAACATTCACAATGAGAGCTCATTTTACCCCTTGTGACATTGCTTCTCCATTAGAAACAAGCTTGTCCTCAAGCTTGCCATGAGAAATCTGGCCACTCTTGAGAAATTTATTGGCATCCTCCCATGTAGTTTCTTCAACAGGTAAGTTGGTCCTTGAAATTAGCCATTACACAACTGGCTTATGATTGTTGTTCACCAATCTTCTGTCTATCAAACTGTCAGGCTCCACCATAAATTGGCCTTCAGCATTGCGATCCGTTCTTGAAAAAGAAAAACTGAGTGGGTCCAAATTTCTTGATTGGGCCCGCAACTTAAGGATTATCCTTGAGCAGGAAAGAAAGCTATACGTTCTCGACACTGATATTCCTGAATAGCCTGAAAACTACGTGCCTAGAGTTGAGAAAGATGCTTGGAAAAAGCATTGTGATGATTCTAACGATGTGACTTGTCTCATGTTAGCCACAATGAGCTCTGAGCTTCAAAAACAGTTTGAAGAGGTTGAGTCTTTCCAGATAAGGAAATGTTACAAGAGCAAGCCCGTCAAGAAAGGTTCCTCACAGGGATTGAACAGTTGCAGGATGGCCTCTGACACCTCTGTGAGTACACATGTTATTAAGATAAAGGGCTATCTTGACCAACTTGAGAAACTTGGGGCTCCCTTAGGTCATGACATGGCCACATATTTGATCTTAGGCTCCCTACCACCTGAGTATGACCAATTTTTCATTAACTTCAACATGCATGCCATGGAGAAGTGCATACATGAGATACACGGGATGCTTAAACAGGCTGAACTGAACATTAAGAAAATCCCTGAAGTCTTAGTGGTTCAAAAAGAGAATTTCAAGAAGAACAAAGGAAAGGGAAAGCCCATGGCTAAGAAAGGCAAAGGCAATAACAAGCCCAATCCCAAGCCCAAACCCAAGGCTAAGGCACTAAAGGAAGGGGTTTGCTTCCATTGCAATTAACCAGGTCATTGGAAACGGAACTGCAAGCTCTACTTGGAAGAGAAGCAAAAGGAGAAAGCCAGTTTGATTGTCTCTCCAGGTATTTATGTTATTGAAATTAACATGTATGCTCGTACTCATGTGTATTAGATACCGGTTGTGGATCTCACATTTGTACAAATGTGCAGGGGTTCAAAATGAGTAGATCACTGGCAAAATGAGAAATGGACATGAGAGTAGCGAATGGAGCAAGACTTGTTGTTGTAGCTACAGGGACATTTAATTTAGTTTTGCCAAGGGACCTTATTATTGAACTGAATAATTGTCTTTATGTTCCAACTGTGACTAGGAATATTATTTTAGTTTCTTGTTTGGATATTGATGGTTTTGAAATAAATATTAAGAATAAAATTTGTATCCTTCATAAAGATGGTATCTTCTATTGAGATGCCTCTTTGATGAATGTGTTGTATATTCTTAACCTCGATGAATCCATTAAAAGGCTCATATATAACATTAATACAAAGAGGGTTAAATCAAATGACTTAAACCAAACCTACTTTTGATATTGTCATTTGGGCCACATCAACGAGAAATGCATATCAAAACTCCATCAATATCCAAACAAGAAATGTGATTCTTGCTTGTTAGGTAAAATGACTATAGCTCCCTTTACTGGACAAAGTGAGAGAGCTTTCGATTTATTGGGCTCATACATACAGATGTATGTGGACCAATAAACACAAGTGCTAGAGGAGGGTTTCAGTACTTCATCACATTCACAGATGATTTCAGTAGATATGGCTATGTCTATCTAACGAAACATAAATCGGAATATTTTGGAAGATTCAAAGAATTCCAAAATGAAGTACAAAATCAACTTGGTAAAAGTATTAAAATACTTCGATCAGATCGAGGTGGTGAGTACCTTAACCAAGAGTTTGACAAACATCTTAGAGGTTGTGGAATTGTTTCACAAATAATTCCTCTTGGCACACCACAATGGAATGGTGTGACAGAACGAAGGAATCGCACTTTACTAGATATGGTTCGATCTATGATGAATCAAACCAGTCTTCCAATTTCCTTCTAGGACTACGCCCTAGTAACTGCTGCATTCATATTGAATAGAGTTCCTTCTAAAGCGATTCAGAAAACTCCACATGAGATATGGACAGGGAAATGACCTAGTTTGTCATTTCATTTCCCAAAATTTGGGGATGCGAGACGTATGTAAGACGCTTATTATCTGATAAACTCGCCCTTAAATCTGATAAGTGTTTGTTTGTGGATATCCCAAAGAAACTAAAGGATATTACTTCTATCTTCCATCAGAGAACAAAGTGTTTGTTGCTCGAAATGGTCTATTCCTTGAAAGAGAATTTATTTCCAAAAGGGATAGTGGGGGTAAGATCTATCTTGAGGAAATTCAAGATCGCAAAACAACATCTGAATAAACTTTGGAACTTCAAACAAGCTCATGTGCTGATACTGAGCTTCAATCTTTGACTCAAGGCCCAAGGAGGTCAAGACGGGTACATCAACAGCCTGAGAGATATGGATTTCTTGTAACTGGTGATCATCATATTGAATTGATTGATCAAGATGAACCCCCTTCCTACAAAGAGGCAATTTGTAGTTCTAAGTCAGACAAGTGGTTAGAAGCTATGAACTCTAAGATGCAATTCATGTACGATAACCAAGTGTGGACTTTGGTTAACCCACCCGAAGGGTGTAAGGTCATTGATAACAAATGGTGTTTCAAAAAGTAAACCGACATGGATGGTAATGTACACTATTTTAAATCTCGACTAGTAGTAAAAGGTTATAAACAAATTCATGGTATAGACTATGATGAAACCTTTTCTCCTGTTGTTATGATAAAGTCTATTAGGATCTTACTTGTCATAGCCGCATATTATGACTGAGATATGGAAAATGGACGTTAAGAATGCAGTAGTGTTCCTTGTGCTTTATGTGGATGACATTTTAATGATTGGAAATGACATCCCCACATTACAAAGCGTAAAAGCTTGGTTGGGGAAGTGATTTTACATGAAAGACTTCAGCGATGCTACATACATTTTGGGTATAAGAATCTATATAGATAGATCCAACAAAATGATTGGACAAAGGCAGAGTGGATACATTGACAAGGTACTGAAACGTTTCAGTTTGTAAGATTCCAAAAAGGGATTCTTGCCCATGTCACATGGCATTAAACTCAGCAGAACTCAAGGACCTTCCACAAAGGAAGACCAATAGCGCACGAGTAAGATCTCATATGCTTCAGCCATTGGGTCTATTATGTATGACATGTTATGCACTAGCAGATATTAATCTGACCCTGGAGAGTCAAATTGGACTGTAGTCAAGAGCATTCTTAAGTACTTGAGAAGGACTAAAGATATGTTCTTAGTTTACGGAGGTCAGGAAGGAAGTCTAGTTGTAAATGGTTACATAGACGCAAGCTTCCAGACCAACGTAGATGATTTTAGATTGCAATATGGTTTTGTGTTTTGTTTGAATGGAGGTTTTGTGAGTTGGAAGAGCTCAAAGCAAGAAGCCGTGGCTGGAGTCTACAACAGAAGCTGAGTATATGGCTGCCTTTGAAGCTGCTGTTTGGATCATGAAATTTGTTGATGGATTAGGTGTCATCCCTAGTATTGTGAACCCAGTGGACGTTTATTGTGATAATACTGGCCCCATTTCACAAGCTACGGAACCTAGATCTCACTAACAATCCAAACACATTCTCAGACGTTTCCATCTGATTAGAGAGATCATTGATAAATGAGACGTTAAAATTTGCAAAGTTCATACAGACGACAACATTGCAGATCCATTGACCAAGCCACTCCCGCAAGCTAAACATGAGAGTCATACTAGGTCAATGGGATTGACAATCATGTATGATTAGACCCAGGGCAAGTGGGAGATTGTTAGTAATGCCCTAGGACCATTATCATATGTTGTACGTTTTATATATTTTGAGCATTGCATTTGAATAGTTAATATTGCTTTTGAACATCAAATATGTGATTTGATTGTAAAACTCATTACTTATATAATTACTATTCTGATTGTCCCTAGTTTTATGTAATGTTCTATAAATGAAATACAACTAGTATGATGTTTGACTGATGGTTATGTTTTACTAATCATGTGTAATGGATACAAATCATATCATAGATACAATATATTGTGATATATTGTATCGGACGTGATCCGTTAGATAAGTAATACTTCACGGTTCTTTAGTCATAAGTAGTACTTCCTCAATACTATTTGGAATCCTTAGACCGTATGTCTCCATCGTTTCCAGCATGAATGGAGCTAAGTTTTGACTTTGTCGGGCGTTACTTTTAATCGAGTAATTAATGTGACTGATTATCGGATGTAGTATCCTATCATAGCTTAAATGTGAGAGGCATTGTAAGGGATTTGTCCCTCTCTTATTAGAGAGAGATATTCGTGGGCCCCTCGATAGGGAAAACTGTTTAAATGCATGGTCATGTTCAAATGTATTTAATAAAGTGGTTATTAAATACTATTTGTTGGAATAGTCAACCTGGAGATTAAGCATAAATACAATTAAGCTTTATAATGGTGACAACTACCATGCATTATGCTTAATTTGGATATCGCGAGACAAATTGATTAAATAGTGGATTGATATTAGGTTCTACCGTACATTCATTCACTCTGGGTAGTCACAATGTCCTGCTAGGGACCGCTTGTGATTTATGAAATCATCCTACTACTAAGTGTGTTTTCATTTCCATTGTGATATGAACATACAGGGTCACACGCATAGACGAGTTAATGAGTTTTATGTCCAGATTCAATGAATCTAGAATATGTATAGGTTCATTGTATCTGATATTTAGTATTCTAAGAATAATAAAATGTTATTATTCGAATTATAGATTAATGATGGGCATTTTCAGTATTTGGCTTTTGCTGGGATTACATGGGAGTTATTATACGATAAAACCTCCCACTACTAGAAGAGGTTGGGTTTACATGGGAATTGGTTCTCCGAACAAACTCTCACGCCCTATATAATCTCTTTTAAGGCGAAACCCTATACATACTTTTTGTGAGCCGCAAAACCCCAATTCCCGAAATCAGATTTCTGCCCTTCTTTTCTCTCTAGATTCTCGAAACTCAAAAACTAAGAGATAGTACTCCCTGCTCGTTTCGTCGCGTAAATACCGGTAGAGAGAAGTTTCTCAAGGGAAGGCTATTGGTGGCAGCAACATAACACTCGAAATAAGAACCATTAACAAAAAATTGTAAGTCTTTTTCGTTTGAATTTCGATTCCCATAGTATGAGTGGATCTTTCAGGGGAGAATTTATGGGTGTTTAGAACAAGTTTCTGCCCATGAATCCCTTCAGGAGATAGCATCAAACCTAACATGGAGAGCCTTAACAAATCCCAGTCATTCCTGAGTTCCAAACTTAGCCACATAACTATGTCCCCAAAGACAAGCCTATCCCCTCATATACATCAAAGCAATATCTAACTTCAGAGTTTCAGGTATTCTATGAAGCTTAAAGTATTGCTCAGACTGTATAATCCACTCTCTACGGCCATCACCATCAAATTTGGGGAAGTCTAACTTAGGTAATTTCAATCCACCTCTTTCCACAAATCCTGGGTCAAACTTGACTTCAGGCACAAAATTGACATTTTGATTATGAGTATTTGATTAGCTACACCAGACATTCTGATTATGAGTATTTGATTAGCTACACCACAATCATTTCTCAATTGCCTCACAGAAGGTGTATTAATTTGTGCTCTACTTGATTCTCTTACAATAGCTTTATCTTTCATCATATGAGTAATATTTTTCATTTCAGCTAACAATTGATTGAATTTACTATCAGTGTCCTGCCTTAACACATTAACATCAAAACTAACAGTAGCAACAACAAGTCTGAGTACATCGAGTTGAGAATCAACCTTTTTTGCAGAAATTTCAAGGTCGATCAACCGTTGTCCTTGCTGCTCAAAAGGAATTCTCAATTCCGCATTCTCCGGTGTCGACAGTAATGGCGGCGCTCCAATCGAATGCACTCCGGCGATCTGATTCCTCGTAGTCACCATTCAGGCCAAGAATCAAAGGCCCTGATACTAAAATGTTGTGTCTGACACTTTTATTTATCAATCAAGTATTTACACAACTAGTACATCAAGAATTATTGAAGGAAGAAGAGAATTAGAAACAGAAATGGACGGTTGAAGCTCATTGGAGCTCAGATCATCAAGGAAAAAGAAGAACTAGAGAGAGAGAGAGAGAGAGAGAGAGAGGAAAAAGAAGTTCAAACTACCAAAAATATCTAGATACTAAAATAGAATGCCCATCAGCTCTATTTATAGGAGTATCCAACTCCACTGCTCCAGACCCGGTCCGACCCGCGAGTTTATTTAAGAGAACCAAGGATCGATTCCACCAATTTTCCCAATGATAGCTCATTTTCCCTCTTTTGTGACAAAATTGGACATGAAGCTCGCTTCTGCTTGTGGTGTGTGATGCCCGAAATGCAACTAATTTATAGATTTTCCTTGTCAATATGTTAAGCCTCCGACACAACATTGTCAAACTAGGAAAAACACCAATTTCATCTTAAATGTTATTTCTAAGAGAGTTTAATGTTCTGTTCGATTAATTTTCACCCTTTTCATTTTGTTGATTTTTACAAACTTCTATTTATGTCATTCCGTCCAATTTTCTCGTAAGATACCGTAAAGTCACGCATGTGCCTCACACGTGAAGCAGTTTTGAAGAGTATTTTGGACATTTCAACCTACAATAAAAATTTGAGTACTAAATTGTTAAACAAAATAAATATGTATATTCAATTTAATGTGTCCAAAAAATACCTAAACTCATCTTTCCCATTCATCTTCATCCTCTTCACTCTTGGCCACCACCACCCATTTTTCTTCTCCCTTCGCCCAAGATGATTATCAAAAAGGGTTTTACTCATCCGTCGAGAAAATAGATTCCATTCTTTGATTACTCACCTGCGTGCTTAATATTCATGTTTAATTTCTGATTTTGACCATGATATTTTAGGCTTATTTGGTGAAATCGGCTAAGAATGAGCTAGAAATGGTTAATGCTTTTTAAAGAAAATTGGTGATTCAATCTGCAATTTTGGCCAAACACTTAATTTGGTCTAGAAATAATTATGGGTCAAATTTCATCTCAACTGGGTCTTGCTTCTTAAGCATATCCCAAACCAAAATTCCATTAGTAAATGTGGGAGCAAACGTGGGATCTTTTCAGTTGTTGAAACAAAGCCAAGATGACTAATTTGGTTAATTTAGTTTATCAATTAAGAACTAGTGAAGAGGATTAGTTTGGGGATGTTTGAGCTATTTCTTGAAGATCGGGGATTTTCAGGCGGTGGTTACCAGCTTTAATTTTGGTTACAGGTGGTGGTTACATGCCAAAATTATTTGTATATGTTGTTGGGTGAATATGGGGATTGATAATTAAGTAGTAATAGCAGTGGATTTGGTAGTAATAGCAGTGGATAATAACTATTGAGTTGTTCATCTTTAGCTTTAAATGAACAACGTGGTTGGCAGCGGTGGTTGAAGATAATGAAGATGTGATGAAGAACCTTAACAAATTGAGTTATATCAAGATTCAACACAAAGTAAAAATATATGATCTTTCTCTTCTTGAATTTAGTTCACATGAATGTCTCACTAACACCTCAAGGCAGCATGAGCACCAAGCAACACTAGCAAAGGACTTTCAAAGAAATCAACACACTACACCTCAAGGCAGCATAAGCACCAAGCAACATAAGCAGAAGAATCTAAATGCATGAAAAAACACCATAACAAGGGAACTAACTTGTTTATTAGTAACTAAACTAATCAAAAAAATCCACTTTGAAAAGCCTCGATTCTCAAAAGAACCATGAAAGGTAAAAACCTCACATTATATTCTAAAAATATATTGTATATCAACTTAATGTAAAAGTGGCGAAATCTCTCTTTAAATAGAGAAGGATTTCAGCTAGAACTTACAAAATAGAGTCCCAATTTGACTAGGAAATAAAGCAATCACAAGTATAGTAAACTAACATAAACTAGTACTTGCTATAAACTAACTAAATAAGTACTTTATTTAAACTAAACAACTAATGGACCACATGTCCTTAATTAGAGCTTGTAAATTCGAAATTAGTAAAGTTGAAAATTAAATATTAATTAAACTTGCAAAACAAGATTAAATTCTCTCCGGAAAATATGGACAGCTTGTTGTAGCTACTTGAGAGGCGATTTAGGACACCAAAACAGCAGAATCGGATCTTGTGGTCTTCATGAAAGTTGTAGATCTGCCTCTTCGCTTTCCAATGCAACTTGAATCAGCTTCATTGGATTTATAGATCAAAAGTTATGCCCATTAGATCATACTATCCCAATGTTGTCAAAGTCCTCATCTTGAAGAACCTTGATGAAATAAAGATTCAACACAAGGTAAAGATAGGATCTTTATCTAACTTGAAGATAGTTCCCGGGAATGCCTCACTAACACCTCAAGGAAGCATAAGCACCAAGCATCACTAGCAGAGGACTATCAAAGAGATTGACACACCACACCTCAAGGCAGCATAAGCACCAAGCAACATAAGCAGAAGACTCTAAATGGATGAAGAAACCCCACAACAAGGGAACTAACTTGTTGAGTAGTAACTAAACTAATCAAAGAATCCACTTTGAAAAGCCTCGATTCTCTAAAGAACCATGAAAGGTAAAAACCTCACATTAGATTTCAAAAATATATTGTATATCAACTTAATCTAAAAGTGGCGAAATCTCTCTTTAAATAGATAAGGATTTCGGCTAGAAACTTACAAAATAGAGTCCCAATTTGACTAGGAAATAAAGCAATCACAAGTATAGTAAACTAACATAAACTAGTACATGCTATAAACTAACTAAATAAGTACTTTACTTAAACTAAACAACTAATGGACCACATGTCCTTAATTTGAGCTTGTAAATTCAAAATTATTAAAGTTGAAAATTAAATATTAATTAAACTTGCAAAACAAGATTAAGTTCTCTCCGGAAAATATGGACAGCTTGTTGTAGCTACTTGAGAGGCGATTTAGGACACCAAAACGGCAGAATCGGATCTTGTGGTCTTCATGAAAGTTATAGATCTCCCTCTTCGCTTTATAATGCAATTTGAATCAGCTTCATTGGATTCCTACATCGAAAGTTATGTCCATTAGATCAAACTATCCCAATGTTGTCAAAGTCCTCATCTTGAAAAACCTTGATGAAATCAAGATTCAACACAAGGTAAAGAAAGGATATTTCTCTAACTTGAAGATAGTTCCAGGGGATTCTCTAGTAACACCTCAAGGCAGCATAAGCACCAAGCAACACTAGTAGAGGACTTTCAAAGAGATCGACAAACTACACCTCAAGACAGCATAAGCACCAAGCTGAAGACTCTGAATGGATGAAGAAACACCACAACGAGGGAACTAACTTGTTGATTAGTAACTAAACTAATCAAAGAATTCACTTTGAAAAGCCTCGATTCTCGAAAGAACCATGAAAGGTAAAAACCTCACATTATATTC
The DNA here is from genome assembly GCA_026122235.1 of Vinca minor. Lineage (NCBI taxonomy): Eukaryota > Viridiplantae > Streptophyta > Magnoliopsida > Gentianales > Apocynaceae > Vinca > Vinca minor. The sequence continues at coordinate 2,254,014 of JAOCZM010000120.1, forward strand.
CAAAAATATATTGTATATCAACTTAATCTAAAAGTGGCAAAATCTCTCTTTAAATAGAGAAGGATTTCGGCTAGAACATTACAAAATAGTCCTAATTTGACTAGAAAATAAAGCAATGACAAGTATAGTAAACTAACATAAACTTGTACTTGCTATAAACTAACTAAATAAATACTTTATTTAAACTAAACAACTAATGGACCACATGTCCTTTATTTAAGCTTGTAAATTCGAAATTATTAAAGATGAAAATTAAATATTAATTAAACTTGCAAAACAAGATTAAATTCTCTCCTGAAAATATGGACAGCTTGTTGTAGCCACTTGAGAGGCGATTTAAGACACCAAAACGGCATAATCGGATCTTGTGGTATCATGAAAGTTGTAGATCTGCCTCTTCGCTTTCCAATGCAACTTGAATCAGCTTCATTGGATTCCTAGATCGAAAGTTATGCCCATTAGATCAAACTATCCCAATGTTGTCAAAGTCCTCATCTTGAAGAACCTTGATGAAATCAAGATTCAACACAAGGTAAACATAGGATCTTTCTCTAACTTGAATATTGTTCTCGGTAATTCCTCACTAACACCTCAAGGCAGCATAAGCACCAAGCAACACTAGTAGAGGGATTTCAAAGAGATCGACACACTACACCTCAAGGCAGTGTTTGAGTGAGCTCAAGTTCGTTTACTACTGTAAGGTTCTAAGTTTTAAACATATTAGAGTTAAAATCAAATTTGTAAAACATCCCTTTATAAGGATCAGTAATGCTATTAAAAAAAAAAGGATTAGTGCTTTTTTTATACAATTGATCAATGACTTTGATGTCAAACCATTTATCAATGGCTAGATAAAAAAAATTATGGACATTTTATCAATGGCTAGATAAAAAAATTCTGGACATTGAATGTTGCAGATCTAACGACTAGAACTAATAGCGGTTAGATCTAGAACAGCCACAATGCAATCATGCACCTCCAATGGGGTTTAAGCCTTAGAATGGCTATGAATTTACATAATGGGCCAACTATAAAATCACAAATTTGGGGAGAAACCTTTTTGGCAAATTTATCCTCAATTCAGAACGGATTTGGCAAATCCGTCTTGAAATATGACATTTTTGCGGTGTTAGGTCAAATTCTCAGCAACATTGAATTATTGAAGACTAAGTACCATTTTTCAGTGTATTGTCAAATCCCAATAATTTTGAAAAATAAAATTCAATTTTTCAGTGTTTTGGGATTTTTATCACAAAAATAATTCACACTCCTTTTCTATAAATAACCTCACCACACTCTACACAATTTATCACTTTGGAAAAATTGTATTCTCCCATTTGAATCCATTCAAAACTCTTCAAAAAACAAAATTTTCTTCTACATCAAAAAAGTTTCCTCCAAAATAAATAACTCAAAGTTTATATAGAAGACATGGCTTTAAAGTTTAAGGTGGTGGATTTTAACAAGGATTGGTCTTTTGATTACGAATTGGCCTTATTAGATATATGTTTTCAATTTAATTTAGACGGTAAGTACGATGACATGATTCCCCCGCTTTTGTACCAAGAAATTGTTGACAATTTAAACTACGTCACCAGCGGGCATTTCACAACGCAAATGCTTGAATCATATTTATAAACGCTTCGCAGACAGTTTTGGGATTTTGAGGCATAAGTGATGAAGTCGTGGTTCAAATATGACTATATGACAAACAATGTTGATTTCGAGAAGGCGGAAGACAAGTGGGTCGAATACGTGACGGTCACATACATCTAATTTTTTAAATAATTTTGTCTCCACACATTTATTTAAAATACATTTAAAATGATTTTTTTTACCTACATTAGGCTAATCCAAGAGTAAAGCGGTACAGGAGTAAAGGCGAGCATTGGTTTATGATTTTAGGTATTATGTTCGGGCACGAAGGAGTGCGAGATCCCCAACACTGGATGGCCTGGTACAAAGCTTAAGATGCAGCTATAAGAAAGGCTAAAATTTGGTGGACGAAGCCGGTGAGTGTTCAAAATCACTAGAAGAGCTCTCTGTTGAGGGTCCACCTGAGTACCCGATGTTGGGGGAATTGTGCAACGATGGTTCCCAGTGGCAACACATTGTACACAAATTATGTAAACCCAAGGGTTTAAAGAAGTACCTTAAACCAGTGTCCGCAGAAGATGAAAGCTTTCGAAATTCTTCAACTTGTTCCAACTCCGCCTCCTACCCGATGAAGCCAGCTTGGATGGAATAAAATTGTTAATTTTTGTTATTTTAGACATGTTTTTTGTTATTTCTTGTTTTGTTTTCTGAAGTGTTGTAATTTCTTGTTTTTATTTATTTCAAGTGTTGTAAGTTCTTCTTTTATTTAAATGCAATAAAATTGTTATTTCTTGTGAGATGGTTTCATTATCCAAAACTCACTAACGATTGGCCAAATGTATTCCGTTCCATATTTTGGACATTTAAACAGTTAGTGGACGCTTTCAAGTGGTGCCAACCTATAATTTCAATGGACGGTACCCATCTAAGGGGGAACTACAAGGGGTACTTTTGATTGCAAGCACTTTAGATGCTAACAATCAAATTTTACATTTTGCATTTGACTTGGTTGATTCAAAGGCAACATCTACATGGTCTTGGTTCCTTAGAAATCTCAGAGATCATTTCGTTAAAGATCCGGAAGTTTGCTTGTTTAGTGACCGTCATCCGAGGATCCTTAATGCGGTAACTAACGTAGACGGTTGGCAACCACCTAAATCTGTTCACCGATTTTTCCTGCGGCATTATAGGTCAAATTTCCACACTCATGCCAAGAATCAAGAGGTTAAGGATCTTTTGTGGCTTGCTACTACTACTACGAAGAAAATAAAGTGCAATCTTATTCTTGACATTATCAAATACAAGGATAAAACTGCATTCAACTGGTCGATACAATACCCGAGATAGTTGTGGACATTAGCTTATGACGGCGGAAAGCGTTACTGATGCATGACGACTAACATGTCAGAAGCGCTTAACAATGTATTGAAAAAGTCAAGAGTGTTGCCTTTTAAAGCTCTAGTGGAGATGATATTTTGCAAACTTGTTCATTATTTCGACCTCTACAGACAAGATGCAAAAAATCGCAAACAACCATTCTCTAAGAGAATTTGGGATCAATACCTAACTTATGAGGTGAAAGCGATCAAACTGACTGTGGAAATACATCACCGGGATATGGGAATCTATAGGGTTTGTCCCGATATAGAGGACCTGATGAAGGGGGAAAAATCTATTTCGTCGCGTGGATACCGGTAGGGAGTAATTCCGCAAGGGAGGACTCAAGGTGGTTGCAGCCGAGAGACAAAGATAGAACCTTTTCACTCAAGAAACAGATTCTTGAACCAAGAAACGTAAGTATTGTCTTGTATTTTTCGATTCGTTTTGTATGAACGGATCCTTCAGGGGAGGAATCATGGGTGTTTAGAACGAGTTTCTGCCCATGAATCCCTTCAGTATGTTCATCGGCGAACGGATAAAATGAATCTTATCTATCAGCCCAAGATTGTTATCACACACAAATTCTTGTAAATCGCAATCGAAGTAGTACTTCAGATAGAAACAATGTGGTACCCCGAGACCATTTACCTCCAACCAATTTGTGTACAATGATGGTATACACTACATAATGTAATTTGTGAAGATAAGTGATTACAAATAACAAATATAAAAAAATACATTTTAAACAAAATATATTACCATTCTTCCATTTCTTTGACAACCGACAACAATTTTAAACATTTGATCGAAATACCCTTCAAGTGGTGGATCCATATCGCTTTTCATTGTGAATGTTTAGTTTTCAGTGTAATTTGGGGAAAGGTTGCAGGGAATTTTGAGAGTGAGAGGGAAATTTATATGAGTTTTGAAGGAGATGTTGGTTTGTATAAAGAGAGGGGTAAATTGTGTTTTGAAGGACAATTCCCCTGCCAGTTGGGGACAGATATCTATCCTAAATACAGGGTTGTGTAGGGTTTTTATCATATTTTAGGGTTTCTAGAACATTTTAGGGTTTCATGAGGATTTGCCAAATCTGTCCCCGAGCTGACGTGGTCAGATATGTTAGGAGTCTGGCCACGTCAGTCCATGACAGATTTGACAAATATGTCCTTGCCAAAAATGTTTCCTCCACAATAATCCCTACTATGGTTTGCCCATTATGCATTTAGGGTGCCATTCTAAGGCTAAACACCTTCCAATGCTCATTGTTGGATGTGAAAGTTGATGTGATCTCCACCATCCACTTGAATAAGCGGGCAGTTCTTGCTTCTTGCGCTTGGTTATATGAATTTAGTATGTCTATAGTGTATAACACTTCTTAGTACAAAAAAGAACAATTTTGTTTGATTTGGGCGGTTGGATAAAGAATTTTAACGGTCTAAAATTATTTTGGGGACACTTGTTGTGTTTTTCAGACATTTGATATGTAAGATAGTTATTATATGCATAAGGTCTGGTGTTTATAATGAGAGAGTACAATTACATACTTTTAGGACATGTATTTGTAACGAAATAATACAAATTTAAAAATATATGCAACATATATTTAAAAAGTGCTTTATATATATATATCGAAAAAACATAGTTCAACACATAGGCGTGAACAAATTTAGGGATTGCAATTTTCCTATCTCGAATCCCAACAGTCTTCAACTATAATCTCTAACTGTCCATTATCTTCCAGACATTTGCATGTGCTTCTCCCACTCTATTGTCTCCCACACCCACTTGTCTTTTTTCTTCCACATACAATACAACATTTTTCCCCACTGCTAATTACGACATTTTAATATAAATTAGTGTAGGTTCATCTATTAAAATATGCAAAACAATAAAGACAATTATGCTAATTACGTGAAGGACGGTGTATTAGACACCATTTAAGTACTATTCTGTAAAGAATCACTTTGGGTATTGGTTGTTAAATTTTAGCTCATTCGGAAAGTAATTATTTTGTGTATTTATTGTCAAATGTTATGTCTATCTTATATTTACCCTCAACTATATCTTTAATTATTAGAGATTTATTGTATTATGCTATTGTAGTCACTCTATTTCATAATTAAAAAAATTTAGCATGTGTATTTTTTAAAAAATATTATTTTTAAAAATTTAGAATTTTTTTAATTTATGCTTACTATAAAGATAAATGGGAAATCTACGAATAAATTAAATTATCTTTTTTTTTTAATAAATTCTATATTAATTTATAAGGATATGCATTCACGGAACGGAGGAGTATAAAATGAAAATGGGGGTGTTGCAGCAGCAGTTACATTACAACAAATATTTGTAATAAAGTGGGCAATACAAGGATGACAATGTGAGAAAGATTCTTTGGAACCTTTCCAATTTTCAATTCAATATAAAATATGGTCTGGAGCTGAATGAATCAATATTTCCAGTCTGTTTCAAACAACCCTCTGCCAACCCATCTTCTCTTCATAAATCTTTACACAAAACAGGAAATTACGAAAACCATTATTCCCAAAAACTTCTCCATTTTTAGCTGAAAATCTTCTCACAAATTGCACCCACAAGATTGTTGGGGCTTCTTTTCTTGTTTTCAGCCAATTGGTGGTGGTTTTTTCAATCCTTCAGATCCATCGCCGATTCGGGTTGGTTTCGTTCTTCAAGAAAAATGGGAAATGGCCAACGAAGGTAACTTGATTTTTTATCCTTCAGTTTCCATTTTTGTTGTTGAAAAAAGATTGCCACTTGTTTTTTTTTTCTTCCTGGATTAGGATTTGAGCACCAAGATTGATTTTATTCATATTCATTATTAATGTTTCTGGATGGAATGAGATTGTTCGGGTTTTTCATTTTTCTTTCTAATGTTCTTGAACGTTTAGCTTTTGATGGTTGTGATATTTGAGCAAAAAAAAAAAAAAAAACATGTCAAAGAAGGAAAACAGGGAGAAATTTGAAGCAAAGAGAAAATATATTTCCTGAAAGATAGGTTAAAAACATGAGGGTCCAGGGCATGGGAGTCTTGGGCCTATATTTTTTAATAGTAATAATAGTTGCATTTTCTAGAAATGGTGAAGCTCAAACCAATGGTATTTTGATAAATTGTGGTTCAAATTCAAGTGTTAATGTGGAAGGTAGAAAATGGGTTGGAGACTTGTCTTTTGGCAAGAATGTCACCTTGAGTTCACCAGGTATTGAGGCCTCAACATCCACGTTTGATGGCGATTCGGACTATGCACCACTCTATAAAACTGCTAGGTTCTTTACTGACAAATTCAATTATACTATTCAAGGAGTTCAAGGGAATTGTTTTCTCAGGCTTCACTTTTATCCCTTTGCTTTTGAAAATTACAATGCCAATGAATCTTACTTTTCTGTTGAGGCAAACGGTCTGAAGTTGGTTTCTCAATTCAATGCCCCTGGAGAGATTATGCAAAAGAATTCTTACTTACAAGGTTCCGGCGGGAATTCTACACTTCCCTCCTTGGTTAAAGAGTATTTCTTCACAGTAGAAGCAAATGTTCTGTCAATAGATTTCATTCCGCGAAAAGGGTCTTTTGGATTAGTCAATGCGATAGAAATTATTCAAGTAGCGGATGAGCTCTTCGTTGACTCTGTTAGCAAAGTTGGGGGAGATAAGAGTTATCTGAATCTAAGGAAAAGGGGGATCGAGACAATGTATAGATTAAATGTCGGGGGACCTGCTGTAAATCCTGATAAGGATTCAGAGTTCTGGAGACTTTGGCAAATAGACTCAAGCTATATGATAAATGCTGCTGCTGGGTCAGAAATGAGAAACAGATCCAACATTACATATTCATCACCGAATGACACCTCTGTGGCTCCTCTCATCGTGTACGAAACAGCAAGAACTATGTCCAACACTGAAGTCATGGAGAGAAGGTTTAACATGTCATGGAAATTCAAAGTGGATCCGGATTTCGAATATCTCATCCGCTTGCATTTCTGTGAACTTCTTTTTGACAAGCCGAATCAAAGAAATTTCAGAATCTACATAAATAATAAAACTGCAGCGGACAATTTTGACATCTTTGTTCAAGCAGGAGGAATGAATAAAGCATATCATGAAGATTACTTTGATAATATGCCCTCACAAATAGATTTCTTATGGATACAACTAGGTCCTGACATAACAGCTGGTGCTGCAGGAACTGATGCACTCTTGAGTGGGTTGGAAGTATTTAAGTTGAGTCAAAATGGTAATCTAGCTCACTTAGACAAGTATGGGAACTCAGGAGGTAAAAAGGCTTCGAGAACCCTGATACTCTGGGCAGGAATTGGAGCTGGAATTGTTTCTATTGCCATTATTGCAGTTATTGTGGTGCTTATTTTACGGTACTGCAGAAAGCCAAGAGGTGAACAATTTCATGGGGAAAAGACCTCACCTGGATGGCGACATTTGTTTCTTCATGGAACTACTATGGATGGCAAGGCATCTCCTGGTCAGAAAAGTCTTATTGGGAATAGGACTCTCACCCTTAGATCTGGAAGGCGGTTTAGCTTTGCAGAAATTAGAGCAGCCACTAACAATTTTGATGAAAGTTGGGTGATTGGGGTTGGTGGATTTGGAAAGGTATACAAAGGAGAGCTTGAGGATAGCACCCTTTCTGCAATTAAGCGAGCGAATCCACAATCTCAGCAAGGCCTGAAAGAATTTGAAACAGAGATTGAAATGCTATCAAAACTAAGGCACAGGCATCTAGTTGCCATGATTGGATTTTGTGATGAACAAAATGAGATGATCCTGGTTTACGAGTATATGGCTAATGGTACCCTTAGGAGTCATATCTTTGGGAGTGACCTTCCACCACTGTCCTGGAAGCAACGACTGGAAGTGTGCATTGGTTCAGCTCGTGGACTGCATTACCTTCATACAGGATCAGAACGAGGAATTATCCACAGGGATGTTAAAACAACCAACATACTGTTGGATGAGAATTTCGTAGCAAAAATGGCAGATTTTGGACTCTCCAAAGCCGGTCCATCTTTGGAGCACACACATGTGAGTACAGCAGTCAAAGGGAGTTTCGGATATCTGGATCCTGAATATTTCAGGCTGCAGCGGTTGACCGAGAAATCTGATGTCTATTCATTTGGTGTAGTGTTGTTTGAAGTTGTTTGTGCACGAGCTGTGATTAACCCGAGCTTGCCAAAAGATCAGATCAATCTTGCTGAATGGGCATTGCGGCAGCAACAGCAGAAATCACTTGAAACAATTATTGATCCGTGGCTCAAAGGCAAGTACTCTCCAGAATCATTTGAAAAATTTGCAGAGATTGCTGAAAAATGTCTTGCAGAAGAAGGAAGAAACAGGCCAACAATGGGGGAAGTCTTGTGGCACTTGGAGTCTGTCTTGCAATTTCAGGAGTCTTGGTTGCAGAATAACGCTGGAGAAACTTCCATCTTGGTTAGCCATGTGCCTGTGCCTGAGACTCCTGAGGAAGGAGAATCGGACGGGCAGGACCTGACGAGCATGGAGAAGAAAAGTGATTTGGATGGGAAGGATAAAGAAGGTGATGAATCTGCAGCAAAGGTAGCCAATCAACATGATCATAGTATTGATGGACCTGATGAGTTTTCACAGATTGCAAGTCTGCGAGGAAGGTGATAATTTGGAAATAGAAATCGGCTTGTCTTGGTGCTTGTTTTGTACACTCTGTAATTCTTTAAATTTCTTCAATCAGCTCAATATATTATTACTTCAGACGTTCTTATTCTACATCTGTAGTACCAAAAGTAGTTTACAATAGGGTGGTGTTTTTTAGTTTTGGAGATTATTTTGTTTCAAATAATTTGATTTGCATGGCTCATTCATTATGGCCTACCCTTGTTCTCACATTCTTCCCTATATTTTTCTCGGCTGAATTCCAATTCGGTCCTAAAACATGGGGTGGCATATCAAGTTCGTCCTCAAAATTGAGGAAGTATCAAAAGAATCCCAGGCCCGGCTCCAAGGGTGTCCAAGGTGACATCCGGAACCGGGCCTCACATTTACTGGCATTTACAGGGGCCCCAAATTTTTTAAAAAATTACTTAATTTGTATATAATTATTAGTCAAAAAAAATTGAAGATCTTGATGTTTTTCAATTTGTTGCTCAAAATCTTTTTTACCATACACCAGTGCCGGCTAATAGGGGGTGCGAGCTGAGCGACCGCAGAGGGCCTCCAAAAATCTAGGCCCCAATTTTTTTTTTTTTGTTTATATATATATACTTAGCCTAAAATCCGGGCCCCCAATTTTTTGTTTTGTTTATATATATATATATATATATATATATATATATATACTTAGCTTAAAATCCAGGGCCCAATTTTTTTTCCGGCACAGGGCCTCGGATATGTTTGAGCCGGCCCTGAAGAATCCCTTGAAAAGGGGCTCTTGTCTAAAAAAGGTTCAGAATCAACAATCTGTCAAAGAACTAACGGGTTAAGGTTTACCATTAGATTTTTGAAGCCAAAATGTAAAATTGAAGTCTAGAATAAAGTTCCAGTACCTATGCATTCCATGTGGTAAGCATGCTTCTGCTTAGGAATGGCAATGGGGCAGATCGGGGCGGGTATCTGAAATACCACGCCTTGCCCCGCCCTGTTGATCTGTGCCCCGCCCCGCCCCAGATCAAAAAATTCTGCCCCGCGCCCCGCCCCGCCCCATTCTATTTTTTTTTAAAAAAAATCATTATTTTTTTTTAAATTATAAAAATCATTAATTTTTTCAAAAAAATTAAAATCATAAAAATCATTAATTTTATCATAAAAATAATTAATTTTATCCCAAATAAATTCTCAAACAAGTACAATTAGTATATTAAAATGAAAATTAAACATGATTATGTTTAATAATAACAATATTATAATAATTTAATATAAATGGGGCGGGGCGGGGCGGAAAAAAATACCATGCCCCGATCTGCCCCGTTCGCGGGGCGGGGCGATCTGCCCCGTTCTCTCTACGGGGCGGGGCGGGGCTTCCCCAAAAGGCATCGGGGCAGGGCGGATCGGCGGGTCACGGATCAAATTGCCATCCCTACTTCTGCTCCCAAAAAGGTTCTGAACTAAGAAAAAAACCAGTTTACACAAAATCAAGCTGTTGCATTTACAGAGGAAACCTGAAAACCATTTTAAACTTTTGGCTCCAATTTAAGGAATTATTGAAGAAACTTTTAGATTCACCTTAACCAGAGTTTAATTTTACATTTCAGCTCTAAAAATCTATTAGTAAACCTTAACCTGATAGTTATTTGACAGATTGTTGATTCTGAACCTTTTTAAGACAAGAGCCTCTCTTCGAGGGATTCTTTTGACACTTCTTCAATTCTTAGGACGAACTTGACACACCACCCCCATATTTTAGGACCGAATTGGAATTCACCCATTTTTTTTCATGATTCTTCTCTTTATGCTTCTCCAGTTCTCTTCCATTTTGTTTTTCCTTTTTTACCTTTGCTTCTGATTTTTTAAGTTCCTTTAATGCCTGAGACGAAAAGTGTGATAACCTGAACTTTTTGAACTTAAATGAATTGCATGCTAATTTGATTTTATGTGTTATATGTCATTTATATGTTATTTGTTGTGGATTAATTGTTTAAGGGTCGCATTAGTGCTATATGTAAGTTGTGGGACTTAAGTAATTGAGCTAGAAACTTAATGGGCTACTTTGTCATTTTTTTGAATAAGTTCTTTTGGGGTAGTTAATGCTGGAAAAAGAAGAGAAAAAGGAGAGAAAATAAGAAGAAGAAAATCTGAGAAAACAAGAGTGTAGTGAGTATTTGTAAGCCCTAAGGGCTAATGTGATCAATCTAGTTTTGATGATAACAAATCATTGAGAAGTTCTAATGTTTGTGTGAGCTTATGTTTTAATGTTATGATTTATATACTCACACTTGCATTGATGAAATGGAAATAAAAGCTTTTATGAACCTTAAAGATGCAATCCTACCACATTGAAGATGTCAAAGCAAGTAGGATTCACTCAAGAAGAAGCTACATTGTAAGACTTCTTGTCACAAGATTGAAATGAAATATACATTGCCTTGGAAGTGGTTGCAATATAAAGAAGGAAGACCAAGTGTTAAGAGCTACTAATATCACGTTGAAGATCATCAAATAGACTCTTAACCGTGAAGTGTTGAAGTCCAAGATGCTACAACTTTAGAAGATTACAATGGACTTCATCACAAGAAGAGGATGATCAAGGTTTCAAGCAAAGCTCAAAGAAGTCTATGTAGGAATTCATAGGAAGAACAATACATAAACAACTTATGAATCGTCCCCGAAAGGATCCGTTCATACTGTAAGAACCGAATAAGAACGCCAAAAAAACTTACAATTGTTCGAATTTCTTTTCTAATTCAGCAACTGTTCTGCTTAGGTTTGCAAATTGCAGTAACCACCAAAAGCTGTCCTTTTGAGGATTCGCTCTCTAATGGTATCTGCGCGACGAAACGAACATCGAGTGCTAGGTCTTATATTTTATGAGATACGCAAAACTGAGAGAAAAGGGATGGCGGCGGCCCCAATTTAACCCTCAATCGCCTAACGTATATAATCGAATAAGAAAGTTTATACGATATAATCCATACACATAAACAGTTCATGCGATATTAATCAGATTAACGACAAGAAGCATATAATCGATGTTTATGCATAATTAATCGAATTAATGACATACGATACCAGTTTATGCAATATTAATCGAATTAAAATAGATCGAATCATGTAAATAGACATATAAATCATATTAACATATATCACATATATATCATAATCAAAGAAACAATCTTTTCTGTTTCACTCATACACATACCAAATCGAAATTGATACGTGTTATGTTGTGACTAACATTATCGAATTCGAATAGTATGAACAAGGCTTTGATACCACTGAAGAGATTCATGGGCAGAAACTCGTTCTAAACACCCATGACTCCTCCCCTGAAGGATCTGCTCATACCATGTGAATAAAAAATTCAGACAAAAAAGACTTGCAATTTTCATTAATGGTTTTGATTTCGAATTATGTGCTGCTGCCACCAATAGCCTTCCCTTGCGGAATTGCTCTCTACGGGTATCCACGCGACGAAACGAGAAGAGAGTGCTATCTCTTCGTTTTCTAAGTTTCGAATAATCTAGAGAGAAGAGAAGGGCTGAAATCTAATTTCGGGTTTTTTGGTTTTTGCGGCTCACACAAGTCTGCCTAGAGTTTCGCCCCAAGAGAGATTATATAGGGCGTGAGAGTTTGTTTCGAGAACCAACTCCCACGTAGTCCGAACATGCCTATCCTTATTCTCTAATTCGAATAATAACATTTTATTGTTCTCAGAAACATAAATGTCAGATACAATGAACCCATACACATTCTAGATTTATTGAACCTGGACATGAAGCTCGTTAACTCGTCTATGCGTGTGACCATGTAGGTTCATATCATAATGGCAATGAAAACACACGTAGTAGTAGTATGTGTTCATAAATCACAAGCGGTCCCTAACAGGACACTGTGACTATCCAGAGTGAATGAATGTACGGTGTAACCTAATATCAATCCATTATTTAATCCCCTTGTCTCGCGATATCCAAATTAAGCATTAGGCATGGTAGTTGTCACCCTTATAAAGCTTAAATGTATTTATGCTCGATCTCCAGGTAGACTGTTCCAACAAATAGTATTTAATAACCACTTTATTAAATACAATTGAGCACGTCGATGCATTCAAACAGTTTTCACTATCGAGGGGCCCATGGATATCTCTCTCTAATAAGAGAGGGACAAATCCCTTACAATGCCTCTCACATTGCAGCCATGATAGGATACTACATCCGATCATCAGGCGTTTTAATTACTCGATTAAAAGTAACGTCTGACTGAGTCAAAACGTTGCTCCATTAATGCTAGAAACGATAGAGACATAAGGTCTAAGGATTCCAAATAGTATTGAGGAAATAATACTTACGACTAAGGAACCATGAAGTATTGCTTCTCTTTCGGATCACGTCCGATACAATATATCCCAATATATTATATCTATGATATGATTTGCATCCATTACTCATGATCAATAAAACATAATCATCAATCAAACATCATACTAGTTTTATTTCATCGTATAGAACATTACATAAAACTAGAGACAATCAGAATAGTAATTGCATAACCTAATGAGTTTTACTATCAAATCATGCATTTGATGTTCAAAAGCAAAATTAACTATTCAAATGACATGCTCAAAAATATATAAAACGTACAACATATGCTAATGGTCCAAGTGCACTACTAACATTGCTTTCCTTAGTTATTTTAAATACTTTTGAACTCCAACGACTATATCATCCGGTCGACCTCGTTTATGCTCCGGACGACCGAGATTCCTATCTGGTCGACCGAGAGATATGTTAGGTCGACCAAAGCTTATCCAGTGAACCACCATGTTTTGTTTGGACACACTCTGGACGACCTGGACTACACGTCAATTGATAGGATGGTCCTATCATGTGGTTGATACTATCCTCTAGTGCATTACATGCAACTCAATTTTGAACCCTCTATATATACCAATAGCTGATTTATTGCAAACCAACCAATTTAGTGCATTCAATATCCTCTCTTCTAAAGGAGCACTCATTACTCATTTATTACAATTTTAGCTTAGAACATTTTGTGCTTACACTTGCAACAAATCCATCACTTCAAGGTGATATCTTGCTTATATTTTCCCTCTCTCTTTGTGATATTAGCTCTTTGTGAGTTTGTTCTCTTTGTGAGACTTGTAATAACTCTTAGTGAGTTAGGCTCTTTGTGGGTGTGTGGAGTGGTTATGAGTAAAACTCTTTTTGAGTTTTCCACTTGTGTAATATAGGTTTGATCTCACCTTCATTAAGTTGTAAAGAGAAGTTAGTGTGTTGTTGAAATCATTGGGTTAGTCTCAAGGTAGTGGACGTAGATTTTTTGTGAGTCGAACCACTATAAATCATTTGCCTTCGATCTTCTCTTTACGAGCTTTCATATTATTTTTTGTTTACGTCTTTTCTCTTCATTTGGAAGAAAGTTAAAAAGTTTACAAAAAGTCAATTCACCCCCTCTTAGGTTTTTCAAAAATAACTATATCAAAACATATAATCAAGTGTCAAACGCAGAAGTCTGATTGCTTTTGTTTGTTTGAAGCTTCTTGCCTGCTTCATTTGTCTTCAATCTCTGCAAGTCTGGGGAGAAGTCTCACATTTTTAGGCAAAGTAAGATATTGGTCCCCTCTATCTTCGTTTGAGGCGGTTCAATAATAAATTTAATGGAGCTTGCAATTTAATTTAGCTTCTGGGCTTAAATTATATTAGTCTAACTTTATATAATCCAGCATACTTGGACTTCACCTAAAATAAATCTGGACTTTATTTAAGAGAATTTCATTTTTAAATGTAACGTAATATTCATGGCCCAATTAAATTTTTGTAGTATTTTTTTAAAATAACATAATCATTAAGTGATATCAGAAATTACACGTGATAGAGAAAACGCGATTGTTCTCCAAACCATTGATATGAGATTCTATTTCTCACTGCGTATTTTGCCAAACAATCTGCAAAAATATTACATGATTTGTGAACAAAAGATAAATTCACTATAATAATCCCCAAAATATTCTTAATTTGACTAACTTTGTCTCCTATTAGGAACAAGTCTTCGTCTACCTGATGAATCATGTTAACCAGAAGTTGACAGTCAGTCTCTATGAACCACGACTAGTATCCTCTGCTCATTGCAAACCTAAGGCCTTCAAGAAGCGTTTTTTCTTCAGCATTCTCAGGGCTGGACGAGCTAAGGGTAAGTTTGGATAACCCCATACAAAAGCTCCTTCATGGTTCTTACTATAGCACCAAGACCAACAACACCATTTTCCATGAGCCGTGAACGTTCATCTTTAAAACACCATTAGCGGGCGGCTTCTAGTTCAGAGGTATTGATAGTGTCGCATACGGAATGAGCAAACAATTTTTCTTTACCCTTGAGCATATACCTTATTTGATCATAATCTAGTAGAGGTTGGCGAGCATTGCCCTGTCCGAATGATGAAGCAAAAACATCGATGTATACTGTTGCACAAACCAAATTGAGATTTTCCACTTCTTCAGTCGCTTCCTTTAAAAAACCATTCGATTCCTGTTGCACCAGATATTCCAGGCAATAGAAGTAAAAGGGATGACAACCTCGTCTCCACTTTTAAGAACAAGAATTTGGAAAAAGGGAAACATATCCTTTTCCATGATAGATTCAATGTCAAAACTAGTTTGATGCCAAAACTTTACCGTCGCAGGGCAGGAGAAAATGTCATGCAAAGCAGTCTAAGATTCATTTTACATTGCGATCCAAAAGTTGTAATTCTTAGGGATATAGATTGATAAGTAGGCAAAATGTGCTAAAAACAAATTCCATATTTTTTTCCCAATGATCGAAAGGTTTGGTTGTCGAGGAGGAAAGACAATTCCTCTTCTCACTCGTTTAGAGTCCATTTTTTGTGTAATCCCAAACAAGCCGATCTGGTTGCCAAGCATCGGATACCGGAACTTTTAGGATCTCACAAATTTAATAGGAGGAGAAGTAGTGCTCTAACATGTCCTCATTCTATGCCCCCTTTGATAATCAATGAATCCAGATACAACCATCATTGTTTGAGGGAAATCCATGTTTGATGGCGAGAAAAGCTTAAAGTGTGCAAAGTTGTAAGCCATTTATCGCACAAACAATAACTCGTGCACCATCTCCAATTCTCCATCTCAATCCTGACTGAAGCAACTTTCGACCTTTAAGAATACCCTGCCAAATAAGTGAAGTACGTCCCTTGAGAGAAACAATTAGAATTTGTTCAAATGAAAATATTTTTCTTGCAATACTCTAGAGAAAAGCGAGAAGGTTGGTGGATAATTCTACATCCTTTCGTGGCTACTAAAGCTCTATTAAAATATTCAAGATCTCGAAAACCAAGGCCCCTTGAGACTTTTGCCAGCATGCCAATGCTACTTTTTCTGAGAATCGGTCAAGCTTTACTACTAGAGTAAACGACACATATTTTACAGTTACTCCCTCTGTGATAAACTCGTTTTTTAATTTGAGAGATGAAGGTATTACATAGGTTGAACCTGGACAAGGTTGGTTTAGACAACACTTCAATGTCACAGAGTTCCGTGATTTATGCATACCGGATAAAGAGTTTAGGAAAATCAATGATGTTGTTGCTAGTACCTTTAATCCAAATCATCGAGTCATATTTGATATCATAAGAGCTAAAGTTTTGGCACCCAAGGACATAAAACACAATTGACTTATATCTCTATATTTGTCCTTTCCAATATGATTCAGAATGTGCAACTGAACTTGGGAGACTTTGTATAGTTTGAGATGAAAAATGCTAAAGAGAGAAACTACTCCAATTTACCTTATGGAAAGATTATCACTCCTATACTTAAAGGTTTAAGGTATATTTGGAGCCATGTTTGGAAAACTAGTGGAAGAGCTCAAGATTCTGAGAACCTTGGAAATGTTGGGGGTAACGATAATTTGGTTGAGGAATATGAAGACTATGATGAAGCCTGAGAGAGAAAAACCAAACATAGATATTATGGAAATAGCTTGGAAGACATTGCAAGCATGCTAAGTGTTGGGCCATGTAATGTTTTCCCTCCTTTGTGGATCTTGAAAAAGAGCCCATAGCCCAGCCCAACATGTTATAAAATCCTTGGTTTTTTGCTCCTCTATTATAATTAAAGAGAGAAGAAACAGTGAGTTTTGGAGGAAAAATGAGATTTTCGCAGCTATTTTTCTGCCAGCACAGTTTTTGGGATTTCTTCCGATCGGACGGTCATTTGTTGTCGGAATGCTCTCAAATTTTAACTGGAGGTAGAAGACTCATAGGACTACATTCTGGATGGTGGGATTCGGATTTCAACTTGCTAATTCCGAGTTATGATCGTCTGAACAGTGTTCTATTTTCTGGGTGAAATTTTCTCTATTCTCATCTCTTTTATGTTGTTGATGAAGTTTTAGCTTCCTTGTTGGTTTGAGCTTACTCATATTGGTGTAGATACTCTTTTGTAACCTCTCTTGATTTATAGTGAAGCTTTTGGAGCGGACCCGAAGGTCCCGTGATTTTTACTCTTCAATTTGAAGAGGTTTTTCCACGTAAAATTCTTGGTGTTGTGTTTGCTTGATTTATCTTTCATTTACTTGCTCCATTATTATTGTTACGCTGCATTCACAACTATCATCTAAGGATTTTGGAATTATTGTTTGGTGTCGTACATTTTTATTCAAGCTTGAGAGATATTTTGTCAAGCATATTTGATCTTGTTTGTTCGGTTGCTTGGACTATATTGTGGTTTCTCCCCAACACTAAGATCATGCCACCTAGAGGTTTTAAACGTCAAAAAATGAAGTATCGGGGCTAAGTGCCAATGTAAATGGCTTAGAGAGCAAAATTGGTTTTATTCTCAATTCTTAGAAAACTGTCTCTCAAGTCCCTCATGCTTCTTTTAGCCGTGGTGATCTATGAAAGTTGATGATGAAGATGATGGTGATGATGAATGAAGCCTAGAGCCCTGATCACTAGAAATTCATATAGGCTAGGACTTCATATCATATGCACTTTGTCTCATTTTTATTCTTTCTCTCTTATATTTTGTAAGGATGATTCTTTCGCTTTTTTATGATACTAATTTTATCTTTCCTTTGAAGTTCCCTTTTGGATATTTTGTTATCTTATGTCTTTAAATGATTTATAGCTTTGTTAAGGAGAATGGGTTATTCCTGTTAATGGTGGATGAGGGCTGTGCTTCGTGTTTTTGGATGTTAATGATGGTAAATTTCCTTTAAGCTTTATCTGTGTTGTGGCTCATGTTTTTAAAGTATGATGTATTTGTCATATCTATATTACTTCACTCTTCTTCTTATGTTAAACGCCATCCGAGTCATATTTTGTAAACCATATTTTTTTTTAGGAGTTTCCGTTATATATCGGTGGTTCTCTCTTGACGTTTTTTTTTTAAAGATATGCCTTCTTTTGATATAGGGGTCCATTCTCTTTCATAATGATGATTGTTTTGCTGGAATTTCCTTGTATGAAATCTCTTGTATTTGGTTGTTGGTTTGATTGACCTGCATGAAACATCATGAAGTGGTAGTTTTTGTTGAAGTAAAAGAAGTCTCTTCTTCAACAGAAGTTTAACTCAGATAGCCATGCTTTAGAGGTTTTTTTAAAAAGGCATGCCTTCTTTAGATATAGTGGTTCATTCTCTTTCATAATGATGGTTGTTTTGTTGGAATTTCCTTGTATGATATCTCTTGGTTTTTAGTGCATATTTGGTTGTTGGTTTGATTGACCTTCATGAAACATCATGAAGTGGTAGTTTTTGTTGAAGTAAAAGAAGTCTCTTCTTCAAGAGAAGTTTAACTCGGATAGCCATGCTTTAGAGGTTTTAATTCTCTCAAGAAAATGTACACTTGCCGATTATTTTTTGATGCATAGTGTAGGGAGCTATGTTATTTGATTATATCTCTTTAAAGTATTTTATATGCTAATGATGCTTACATAATATTGTTGGAGTTACATGTATTAATGACATGGAAGATGAAGAAGTGAAAGAAAAATTAACTTGCAATATATGTAATCTTCACGTAACTTTTGAAGTTATGTTTGTTTAATGCATAACACTTCATTTATTTTAGATAAATCAAATGGTGCATTCAAGAAACTCCCCCATCTCACCTAGTATAAATAGGTTCCTCTTACACTTGTTTTGATACACCAACATGTGCATTCTCCCTCCCTCTTTTAAAATCTCTTCATGTTTTCATATAGTGTTCTGTGTTGTTTGTTCAAGTTCGATAGACAAAGAGTTTTGGTGCTAACTGCTTTGTCGGTATCTGTTTTATCCTGGAAAATAGACGTCTAGTTCAGCCTCGAGCACACCTATGGAGTTGACGAATCTGTTTTAAGGAGATTGTGTCCAACATAAGACTCAGACTGTTGTCTTCTTCTCCTCCTTTTACTTAATTTATTTCAGTATTGCTATTTTTATTTATCCATTTTAAAAAAATATATTCTTTTCTCTAGAATTATTCTTTTATTATACTTGGATAATTTGTCTGATGTCATTTTCAATATATACTTACTAACTCATTTTCTAACATTCTTAAAATAGATTTTTAGTACATATTCATTTTGGCAATTGCGGTTGTTGAAGGGTCCAATGGCTCGCGCTCTACTGCTGGTATTGCTTTGCAAGTGCCTACAGTGGTTTTTGGTAACCACAGTGAAAAACATGAAAAGTTTGATAGGTCAAACTTTGGAAGGTAGCAAAAAAGATGTATTATTTTACTACCTTGAATCTTGCAAGATTCTTTAGTGAGGATGCTCATAATTTACCTGAGGGTGAAACGGATGTGCAAGTTATCAACGCGATTGATGCTTGTAATCATTCTGATTATTTATGCAAAAACTATGTTGTGAGTGGTTTGCATGACTCATTGTATAGTGTCTATAGAGCACATAAAATTGTCAAGGCACTATGGGAATCCTTGGACTATAAATATAAAATAGAAGATGTCAACACAAAGAAATTTGTTGTTGGGGATTTCTTGATTACAAAATTGTTGAAAGTCCTGATTCTACTTTTGAAATTGAACCATAACGTAGCAAAAAAAAAAAAGTAATAGTGGAAAATCATTTGGAGATGCTTTATTAACTTATTTGTTGGAAAAAAAATTCTTAACTTAATCAGAAGCTGTGAATTCTTCTGAAGATCATTGAAGGAAAGAAGTCATAAAAAGTAAATTGAATCACACTTGGGACATAGCAGATCTCCCTCATGGTTGTAAACCTTTAAGGTACAAATGGATCTTTAAAACTAAAGTGTGGTGGATTCATTGATAAGTATAAAGCCATACTTTTAATAAAAGATTACGAGTAACGAGAATACTTAGATATTTATTCTCTTGTGACGAGAATAAATTTCATCCGAATAATTATTGCTATTGTAGCATTAAGAAATTAGGAGATACATCAAATGGATGTGAAAACAGCTTTCTTAAACGGGGATCTATCTGAATAGATCTATATGGAACAGTTTGATAAAGTCTATAAATTGGTAATATCATTGTATGGTTTGAAACAAGCATCAAAACAATGATATGAAAAGTTTGATTATGTCATGATTGAAAATAGATTTAAAATCAACGAATGTGACAAATGTGTATATGTCAAAGACGATGAAAATGGATATGTCATTTTATGTATTTACATTGATGATATACTTATTGTTGGTAGGAATAATAAGATGATTAAATCTACTAAAAAAACATGTTAAACTCAAGATTTGACATGAAGGACATGAGACAAACATGATTGATGACAACACTAAAGATGTTTCAGATATTAACCTTGTTGTGCTTGTTTCTGAAATGAACTTGATCGGATCAAATCCAAGTGAATGATGGATTGATAATGGTACAACTATACATGTTTGCATAAACAAATATATTCCCTACCTTCGAAGAAAGTAAAGGTGAGAAGATGTTCATGGGGAATTGCCTCTATTGACATAAAATGTCAAGGAAAACTATTGTTGAAAATGATATATGACAAGATTTTAACTATGAATGATATCTTGTATGTACTAGAAGTACGTAAGGATCTTGTTTCTGGATCATTTCTAAACAATAATGGTTTTCAAACTATATTATTTTGTCAAAACTGGAGTGTACACTGGAAAGGGCTATGTAACCGACGAGTTGGTTAAGTTGAATGACTATTATCAATAAAGATAAGTCTTCAACTTATTTGGTTGAGCCTTGCAATGTTTGGGATGACATACAATGGCATGTTAATTATGAATCTATACGTAGATTAAATAACTTGGACCATATTCCCTCATTCCAACTTAATTCAAAGCGAAAATATAAAATTTGGGTTGCGGCAAAATTAGTCAAGTCATCGTTTCAATCAATTGAAAGAGACACTGAACCTCTTAAACTTATGTTTGCGATCCGAAATTCGCTCAAACAAGAGGCGGTAATAAATATTTTATCACCTTTATTTATGATAGCAAAAGATAGTTGCTAAATGTATTTGCTAAAAATTGAAGATAAAACTTTAGAAAATTTTATTCTATACATAAAAGAAGTTGAATGGTTACAAATTTTTTTAGAGGATATTCAGAAATGGGAAAGGCCAGTGCCTCAAATTTTGTATTTATTGTGATAGTCAATCAACTATTAGAAGAGCACAAAATAATATGATTAATGGTAAGTCTAGATATATACGTCATAGACATAATACCATAAGACAACTACTCTCAATTGGAATTATCTCTTTTGACTATGTGAAGTAAAATGATATTAAATAGAGAGTTAGTTGAAAAGCTTACAAAAGGAATGAGATTAAAGCCCAGGATAGAATAAGGATTACAAAGTAAACCCAACCTACTTGACTGGAGATCCCAAGATCTAGGTTCAATGGGACAATCTTATTGTGTTCACTGTGGGGGTAACCCTCAAGTCATTCCTAAAGCTGAAATAGTGATATTGAAAGGTTAAGGCTAGCAATATAGAAATTTCTTTTATGATTCTTTAGTGAGTAATTATATCACTAAAGACTTAAGTTAATCACCTATGTGAGAGAGAAGTGGGGCCGCTTCAAAGGAGAATTGTCGAGGGCTTATTCTCTATAAACTATTGCAGAACTAGGTAGACGTTCATGGCCAAAACGAACATAACAATGATAACTGAACAAACTTGAAAATGCTTTCTGTGTGAAATATATGCCTCGTTTACACAAAAATTAGGACAGTTCAAAGACATCATGTCTACTGGAAACTAGTAAAGGGCGTTATTCTCACAATGGAAGGTTCAAAGGGTAACACCTACATATCCTATGCAGGTTTAAGTTGTAAAACACAATTGGGTCAAAATAAAAACAATTTTTCATTCGTGTGGGGGATTCTTGGTGTTACATGTATTAATGACATGTAAGATGAAGAAGTCAATGAAAAATTCAGCCTCGAGCACACATATGGAGGGGACGAATATGTTTTAAGGAGATTGTATCCAACACAAGACTCGAATTGTTGTCTTCTTCTTCTTCTTTTACTTAATTTATTTCAGTATTGTTACTTTTATTTATGCATTTTAAAATAATAATTATTTTCTCTAGAATTATGATTTTATTATACTTGGATAATTTGTTTTATGTCATTTTGAATATATACTTACTAACTTATTTTCTAACAGATATATCCTTCGCTCTTTATATTAAACGGAAGGAAGGAGGATACGGAGGTTGGTTGGGCTATAGGTTCTTTGAGCCTTATAATGATAGGTTATGCCAAATTTTAATATTCATTGGAGTTTTACATGACAAATGTGATACATTTTGAATAATTCTTTGTTGCCGTGCTTCGTTGGGATTACTATTACTATCATATTATATCTTTCATCAAAATCCTATCATATGTTGAAGGAAGGTTGTGTTTTTTGTTTCTATATTCTTTATTTCCCTTACTTATAGTGATATGATCTCATATGATGTTATCATTTATATCATTTATTGTTGATGACATATACTTAATTTGGGAAAAATCTCCAATTCTAGTTGCCATATTTTCTTAGAAAGTTTGAGCTTAAATTTGGTCTTTTAAGAACTTTCCTATGTTTTTTGTGATATATGCAATATTGGATTTAAACTCTTAGCATCACCTTCTTGGTTGGTTTATTCTTAGTTTTGTGATATTTATTTAACCAACTTCTTGAGCAGGAGACTTGTTCTTATGGTTTATATATTTCTTTTTCCCTCATCTATGTGGTACGTGCTAGCTTTGTCTTATCATGAATATCACACCTTGTTGGTTTGTGCTTTTGCAATTTCTTAAATGTGGGAGGTTGTGCTTATGATTGAACCTTGTGCATTAACCTCCATTATTCTTATCTGATTATGCTTACATTGTCTTATATATTCTCAATCATGTCTTTGGTTAGCTTGATGTTTTCAATTGGTATCTCAATTTTCGCTAACTATTTCTTGAAGGGGAACTTGCTATACCATGTGTTATCTTATATCTCTTCTTTCCTTGGATTGTGATGAAATGAAGAAATTCGAAATCCCCACAGAATAGCAGCGGAAATAAAATGGGATTTCATTCCTTTACATGATCTTTTCATGAGAGAGAACCAGTACCTTGTGAATAGGAATATTACCTTTATATGCTAACTAAAAGAGCCAAAATTTTGCCCGGATTTTGCTACTTTGAATAACCAACGACAGAGTATCAAACTTTCGTCAATACCGGTATCCAGACAATCAACCTAGTGCTTGTTCGTTGAGCCTCTGATGCTAGTCACGAGTACGTTGAACGTTGAAGACGAACTTTGGGAGCTTTAGTGATATATAATGGACAAAACAAAACTCGTAAAAGTAGAGCCAAGAAAAATGATTTTTCTTCTCTTTTGTGTTCTTGGAAGTGGGTTAGAGAGATAGAAAAATTCAGAGAATTTATCTTGTTGTTCTCGGCTGTGGGTGTTGAGAATGGAGTGAATTGTGAGAGTGATGAACAATTCATCATGCAGTGTTAGTGGAACCACCCACTAACTCCACATCCCCACTTTTCTCTCGCTATTTAACACTTACATACACACACACTCCCTCACACAAGTCCTTTGCCGTCTTGACTTGGTCCAGCTGGTTCGGCCGACCGGATTGACAGACCGGTTCAGTTGACCATAAACGGTTCTCGGTCGACCAGGTCCTGTTCAACCAGATCGATTTGATTAATCCCATATTAATCTGACCAATCCAATTGAACGCACAATCCAATTGAGCCCGTCCAATCTAATTGAGAACCTATATCAAATGCAAACTCCAACAAGCCAAATCCAGTTGATTATAGTGTGCAACCCTCTAGGTATTTGCTATATTGACCATGACAACAATTGTCAACAGTAATGAGAGGTATCTAGCAACACATCAATACTCCTAATTCATAAATTGTCTGGTGATTTAAGTAATCACAATTATGATCTTTTGTACTAATCCATTTGTCCTCGATATCTAGATTGAACACAAGCATGGAAAATGTCACACTTGTATAGTTCAATGAATCAATTTCTTGATTCCCGAGTAGACTAATCGAATGACTTCAATAACTCATATTAATTAATTTGTCCATGACCATGAATTAGTCTCACTCTATCAAGGGGCCCAAGATATCACTCCTGTTATATAGGAGGGAAAAATCCTCTATCTATCACATCTCATCCTAACATTGTTCATAAATACACCCAACAAATGCCTTTATAGCCCATCTAGTTATAGACGGCGTTTGACACCATCAAAGTATACCATTAGCCAAGTAGGAAATCTTGTGTGATCTCAAGTCGAAGGATTCATATACAAACATAATGATTATAAGAACACTGTTGACATTCATATAACAATCCCTGAAGTGTTCTTATAAGCGGGCCAGTCCAGTATCAAATACCCATGTGTTGGACTTAATACCACCATATTAAAATACAACACATAGTAGTCTCCACACATTATTGTTGTCCTCAACATTCCACAATAATGATTGACTAGGGACATTTAGAATAGTTCAATGTAACAATTACATAATTATCTAAGGACGTTATTATGTTTTAATACATTTACACAGTTGTAATGAAAACAATAACAATGAAATTCTTGTCTTTAATATTTCATCACATGAAAAAGAAAATACAACAATATCCCACTTCCACTAAAGACAACAACCTTGCCTTTTAGTGCATACTGTACAAAAGAACTATCTCTAAGACCAGTCATTTTGGTATCTAATACCCATGCTACAAGTATGACGATCATGCTGCTGCTGTGTCAGCGGCTTCGTTAGTGGGCCAGCGATGTTATCGTCTGTATGTACTTTGCAAATACTCACTTTCCCTCTATCAATGATCTCATGGATCTGATGATATCGTCGCAGTATACGTTTGGACCTTTGGTGAGACCGCGGTTCCTTTGATTGAGCTATGGCCCCATTGTTGTCACAATAGAGATCAATCGCATTCGAAATGCTAGGCACCACACCAAGTTCAGAAATGAACTTCCGTATTCAAACTGCTTCCTTAGCAGCATCAGATGTAGCTATATACTCAACTTCGGTTGTAGAATCAGCAACGGTTGCCTTCTTTGAACTCCTCCAGTTCACAACACCACTGTTTAGGCAAAATACATAATCTGATTGCGATCTAAAGCCGTCTCTATCGGTTTGGAAACTAGCAACAATGTAACCACTTACAATGAGCACGTCTTCCCCACCATAGATTAAGAACGTATCCTTAGTCCTTCGTAAGTACTTTAGGATGTTCTTGACGGCTGTCTAGTGACATTCACCAAAAATTGACTAGTATCTACTCGTCATACTCAAAGCATACAAGACATTTGGGCGAGCACACAACATGGAATACATGATAGATCCAATTGCCGAAGCATATGGAATCTCACTCATGCGTTCTTTCTCATCCAGTGTCTTAGCACACTGTTGTCTTGAAAGAACGGTACCAAGTGCTATAGGACAAAGGCCCTTTTTGGACTTTTTCATGCTAAACCGATTTAGCACTTTGTCTATATATATACTCTGACTTAGGCCAAAGAGTCTACGTGATCTATCTCTATAGATCTTGACCCCTAAGATGAAGCTTGCTTCACCTAAGTCCTTCATAGAGAAACATTGCCCCAACCAGACCTTTACAGATTCCAAGGTTCGAATGTCATTCCCTAAGTAGTATGTCATATACATACAAAATCAAGAACACAATCGAGCGTACGACTTCATCAGAACGTCGATTCCAGCTTCTAGAAGTTTCATTTAGTCCATAAATTGACTTCATTAGCTTACATACTTTATTGGCATTATTTGGATCGACAAAACCTTCAGGCTATATCATATACACGTCCTCATCAAGGTTTCTGTTAAGCAAAGCTGTTTTGACATCCATTTGTCATATCTCATAATCATAGTATGTGCTATTGCAAGCAAGATTCGAATGGAGTTGAACATAACTATAGGGGAAAATGTTTCATCATAGTCAATACCATGAATTTGTTCAAAAACGTTCGCGACAAGTCGCCCCTTGTATGTTTGAATGTTGCTTCCATGTCAGTTTTTAATTTAAAAACCCTAAAAACCCACTTGCACCCTATTGGGGTTACCCCCTCAGGCGCATCAACCAAGGTCTATACTTGGTTTGTGTACATTGAATCCATATCAGATCTCATGGCCTCAAGCCATTTCTAAGAATCTGGACTAGTAATTGATTTTTAGTAGGTTGTAGGTTCATCCTGATCAATAAACATAACATCACCCTAGACCTACGCAATTCTTGTGTTTCTGGAACCGGCTCCACAACACATTGTGTAGCTTGTTCCAATTCCACATGGTCACTTGTGCCTGGAACTTCACCAAGTTTCGGAACTTCATTAAGTTCCACGTGGCTCCCACTTGTTTTCCAATATAGGAATTCATTTTCCAGAAAAACTCAGTTACGAGCAACAAACACTTTGTTCTCGTTAGATATGTAGGAGAAGTACCATTTAGTGTCCTTAGGATACCCCACAAATATGCATTTGACCGACTTTGGTTGAGCTTGTCCAAAGCTTGAAGTTTCACAAACGCCTCACAACCAAAAATATTTATGAAAGACATACTTGGACGCCTCCCAGTCCATATCGTATATGAGGTCGTTTCAACAAATTTAGATAGAACTCTGTTTAGTGTTAAAGTTGTTGCTTCTAAAGCTTGTCCCCAAAATGAGTTTGGAAGGCTCGCGTGACTCATCATGGATCGAACCATATATAATAGTGTTCGATTTCTCCTTTCGGATTAACCATTCCATTGTGGAGTAGCCGGTGGAGAAAGTTGTGAAACAACTCCACAACCCTTTAGATAATCAAGGAATTATTGACTTAAGTATTCCCCACCTCAATCGGATCGAAGTATCTTAATACTTTTTCCAAGTTTGTTTTCTACTTCACACTTGTACTCTTTGAACTTTTTAAAGACCTCAGACTTGTGTATCATAAGAAATACGTATCCAAAACGACTATAATCGTCAGTAAAAGTTATGAAATATAGATAACCACATCTTGCATGGATATTGAATGGACCACATACATCACTATGTATTAGTTCCAACAAATCCTTTGCTCGTTCTCCAATTCTAGTCAAAGGAGAAGCAGTCATCTTACCCATTAAACAAGGTTCGCATGTATCAAATGATTCAAAATCAAATGACTCAAATAATCCATCTTTATGGAGTTTGAAAATACGATTCTCATTTATGTGGCCTAAGCGACAATGTCAGAGGTATGTAGGATTAGACTTTTTAGTCTTTATCCTCTTTGTGTTTATGTTATAAAACGGTGAATCGAGGTCTAACAAATATAAATCATTCACCAAAGTAGCACTACCATAAAAGATATCATTTAACGATAACGACATTCGTTGGTTTTTAATATGAATATCAAAACCCATCTTGTCCAAAAAAGAGATCGAAATAATACTTTTAGTTAAAGTAGGTACATAAAGAAAATTGTCTAATTCCAAAACAATTCCAGATGGAAAACTAAGACTAAATGTTCCTACAACTAATGCAGCAACTCTTGCTCCATTGCTAACGTGTAGGTCCTCTTTGCCCTTTGCCAGCTCCCTACTCATTTGTAGTCCCTGCACATTCATACAAATGTGAGAACCACATTCAGTATCTAATACCCACCCATGAGGAATTATTAGTAGACAGATTGATCTCAATAACATAAATACCTTAGCCAGAAGCAACATTTGCTCTCTTTCCAAGCTTTTCCCCTGTAAGATAGCTCTTACAGCTCCTTTTCCAATGTTCTCGTTCACCACAATGGTGACAAGTATAATCCTTAGCCACACCACCCTTGGCTTTCAGTGCTTTCCGAGAATGGCTAGGTTTGCCCGAAGGCTTGCCTTTAGACTTACCAAACCCTTGTCCATGTTATTGACCATATAAATGACCTTTGACTTGCCTATTTCCTTCTCGGCAGTCCTCAACAGATTCAACAATTTTGGGAGGGGTTTGTCTATCTCGTTCATATTGTAGTTCAATACAATCTGAATGAATGATTCAGACAACGATTACATAATCAAGTTAGTGGATAGCTCCTGGCCAAGAGGAAATCCCAGTCTTTCGAGGCTCTCAATATAGCCTATCATTTTCGGAACGTGATTTTCGACTGGTGTTCTTTCTGCCATTTTGCACTGAAACAGAGACTTCGACACATCGAATCTCTCTTGGCGAGCTTGACCCTGAAAGAGTTGCCTTAGATGATTAATCATGCCAAAATCTCTCATTTTCTCGTGTTCTGTTTGAAGCTCAGAGTTCATGGTCACCAACATAAGACTTGACACATCTAATGCGTCATCTAAGTGCTCACGATAAGCATTTCTTTCAGCTGCCAAAGCCCTAGTTGCTGGTTGTTCAGGAATAGGATTTTCGAGAACAAATAGCTTTTTTCTCGTTCTTGAAAACGATTCTCAAGTTCATGAACCAGTCAAGGATGTTTCCTTCCTTGAGTTTGTCCTTCTCAAGGACGGATCACAATGATAAAGAGTTTGATGCAACGATTGCATTTGCCATTATATCTACAAAGAAGGGTTTGCAAAGTTTTAGTTGTCATATTTTAAAATCACTAATAGGACTTTATTTAATGATTCTCCTACTATTTTCTTTAAATGAATAACCCTCAAGTATTCATTCTGAAAGTTCAAAACTTTCTAGTAGGTCAAGATCCATATATCACCGTTCTCAAGGATGCTTTGGCTACTATACTCAAGAACGACTGTTTAGGTAAGCAACATTTGCTAATCACATCAATTATGTGACTCTTAGTTGGTTAAGTAGGTAACACTTACCCTTAGTACATAATTGCACATCTCAACCCTTTTGGCTCCAGAATCTCAACGATTGAGGTAATCCAGTTAAGTATGACCCAAGATTGTACTGGCGGATATCACTAACATATCATTCGCGCCTCACCCGGATAGACAGGCGCTTATTGCACTCACAAGTTCACACTACTGTCGATCAAGGCCTTTACGAAACGGTGTATAATCTGATTATATGTATGAATAACATGCATCATATGCTATAAAAAAAATGTAAAACATGCATCAAAACAGTAAATAAACTGTGACATAGTAATAGCCCCCTATTCGAATTTTCCAAGCCAACGGAAAATCCTTAGTCAGTCTAAGGTGAAAATAATAAATCCTATCTATTGTCTTCCGCCTCCTTGTAATATCCTCCATCTGATGGACGCTTTTCTTTATCACTTGTTACATAGGTAAAATATAAAATCATATTCTATACTTTTACATATTTGGAAAGAATTCTCGAGTTACATTCGAGATAAAATTACAACAAGAATAAAGAGATAAGGCACGATAAACAGGCCATATTATAATAAAAACATTGGCCTTGGGCGGTTACTAGGCACCATGCTAAAATAACATGACAATCATGCAGAAATACGCAAACACACACTGCCCGCCCCTGTCCGGCCGACCAGGGCCATACTCCGGTCGACTGCGACAAAGGTAGGATCCAAAACAGTGTAAAATTAGGCCACCTCGGTCGGCCAGAACACTTCTGATCGACCGACCCAAAACAAACTAGCCTCGGTCGACCGGGATTGCTCACCAGTCATCCGAATTCTAGGCAGTAGCGATTTGGTTGTCGCAAAATAATGGTATGGCATGGGAATGTGGTATAAGTAAGTAATTGAGGAGGTACTTCAGCCATTGTAGCTCACAAGTGGTGGTGGCAAGAGCTCGGTATTCCGCCTCGGAAGAGCTTCGAGAAATAGTGAGTTGCTTTTTAGACTTCCAAGATACAAGTGAGGAACCAAGAAAAACACAATAACCTGTTGTAGAACGTCTCGTGTCGGAGCAACCGGCCCAGTCAGAATCAGAGAAAGCACTAAGGTGTAATGTTGATGAAGAGGGGGAAAAAAGACCTTTGGCTGGAGAGCCTTTCAGATACCGTAGAATGCGATGAGCAGCTTTGAGATGCAAGTCTGTGGGATGTTCTAGAAACTGGGAAAGCTGTTGGACGGCGTATGAAATATCCGGCCGTGTGTGAGTGAGATATAAAAGCTTGCCAATAAGACTTCAGTAGAGAGTGTTGTCAGGAATTAGTGGTGAATCATCTTTGGAACAGTGGTAGGAAGAATCCATAGGAGTAATGGCAGGTTTGCAACCAAGAAAGCCATGTTGCTCAAGCAAGTCCAATGTATATTTTCGTTGACAAATGTTTAGACCAGCTTTAGATCGAGCAACCTCCATACCGAGAAAATACTTGACAGGACCAAGATCTTTGATTTTGAAAGTATTATGCAAGAATTTTTTGACCGAGGAAATGTCATCCTAATTGTTCCCAGTGAGGATAACATCATCAACATAAACAAGGAGAGCAATGAATTGAGAACCGTTGCGGCGAATGAAAAGACTAGGATCACTTACGGCTTGAGAGAAACCTTGTGACACTAACTCTGTGGTCAATTTGTGATTCCATTGCCGGCCAGCCTGCTTGAGACCATATAAAGATTTTCTGAGTTTGCAAACGAGCCCAGGTTGAGGAGAAGAAAAACCAGGAGGTAGCCGCATATAAATATCCTCATTAAGATCACCATGAAGATATGCATTGTTGATATCAAGCTGCTCCAAAAACCATCATTTGGCAGAGGCAATAGCAAGAAGAATTCGAACAGTGGTCATTTTTGCTACTGGGAGAAGGTCTCAATGTAATCTATGCCTGGTTGTTGTGTGAAACCTTGGACAACAAGACGAGACTTAGGTCTTTCAATAGAACCATCAGAATTAAATTTTAACCGGTAAACCCATTTGTTCCCGAGGGGTTAACATTCGGGGGGAAGTGAACAAGTGTCCGAGTGTTGTTGGCCTCCAATGCATCAATTTTCGCTTGCATGGATTGTCGCCAATCTGCATGTTTGACGGCCTGACTGTAGCTCTTAGGTACAAAGTGAGTAGAAACTGATAATGCAAAAGATTTGTGATCTGGAGATAGTGACTGATAATCATGAACCTTTTCTAAAGAGTGAGGAGTAGATGTTTTTGTGATAGAAATGGTGGGAGTAGATGAAGCTTGTACGAGAGAACAATAATAATCATCTAGGTATGAAGAGGTATGTGAAATCCTAGAAGATTTCCAAGTAGCAGGGGGAGGAGGAGGCGAGATAGTGGAATTAGGAGGAGGATTTTGAAGATTATTAAAAGGTGGCGTATGAGGGGTTTGAGTGATTATGGGATTGGGAGTTGGATATGATGATGGAGGTTCGAAAGGAAGATCATTAATGAAAGGAATTGGTAAAGGAATATTAGTCGAAGTAGGATTGAGTGGATATTGTTCTGGATGGGGAAATATATTTTCGTGAAAGATGACATCTCGAGAGATGAAAATAGAGCGTGAATGAATGTCGAGGAGAATGCATCCTTTTGTGTGTGCGGGATAGCCTAAGAAAATAGAAGGACGACTACGGGAGTCAAATTTTGTGCGATGAGCAGAAAGGGATGAGGCATAGGCTAAGCAACCAAAAACACGGAGATGAGAGTATGATGGTGGTTTATTATATAAAAGCATATGAGGAGTTTGATTTTTTAGTAAAGGTGTAGGGGTAATGTTTATAAGGTAGACCGCGTGAGTGATAAAGTTCCCCCAATAAGCGGAAGGCAGATGCGATTGGAATTTAAGTGAACGAGCAATATTTAGGATGTGACGATGTTTTCGTTCGACGATTCCATTTTGTTGAGGAGTTTCTACGCAAGAGGTTTGATGAATGATACATTTGGAAGTAAAAAATTCAGACATGTGAAATTCGGGTCCATTATCTGAATGCACTACTTTAATGGTCTTTTGGAATTGGGTAAGCACATATTGGAAAAAGTGTTGGGTCAGGGGTCGTGCCTCAGACTTTGTTTTCATCAAATAAATCCAAGTGAAACGGCTAAAATCATCTACGATGGTGAGAAAATATAGGTGGCCGTGAACGGTGTGGATTTTATAAGGTCCCCAAATATCTACGTGTATTAAGTCAAAGCACGCTTGAGAAATAGATTTACTAAGGGGGAATGGAGGTTTGGATTGCTTAGCCATGGGGCAAATAGAGCAATGTTCATTGTGTGTAATTTTTATTTTGGAATCCAGATGTTGTGCCATTTTTAATCTGGGAAATGAAAGATGACCTAAACGATAGTGCCATAAGAAGGTGTTAGAGAATTTCGCGACATGAGAGGAAGAGTTTAAGTCAGTAAGAATGTTCGAAACAAAGGGGACAGGACAACAATATTTGGGCTGCAATATATATATATAAGCCATTAATGAATGTGGCTAATCCTATCATTTTTAGCTTAGTGCAATCCTGAATAACACAAGAGTTAGATTTGAAATAGACAAGTAAATTGGGATTCTGAAGTAATTGCCCAATAGATAACAGATTAAATGAGAAAGAGGGAGCATACAACACGTTAGAAAGAATTAAACTAGGATTTAGTTGGATAGAACCTATATGAGTTGCAGAAGTAGATGAACCATCAGGGAGACGAATCGGTGTATGCGATAAAGTACGATAAGAAGTAAATAACTGTAAGGAACATGAAATGTGGTGACTAGCTCCAGAGTCAATAATCCAATTCATTACAGGTGATGCACACTTATTGCCTGAAAAAGAAGCAACATCCGGCGGCAGAGAAACATCATTTATTAAGACTCGTGGCGACTGGAGAAATTCTTCTACAGCACAGTGACCACCAAATCGGATTGTAGAACCGTCATTATTGCCTCTATCGAGTGATGGAATAGCAGAAGACATCACGACTCAAAATATATATATATATATATATATATATATATTTATTTATTTTTGTATATATAAAAGAAATAGCTTTTGTAAGCCGCGAAATGAAAAAAGAATAAGAATAAAAGTGCAGAAAACCTCAAAAAGGTTTGCTCTAATACCATGTAGAAAAGCATAAAGAACAAAGATTAAATGGGAGAAAGAACTCCTTTTGTATTGAATGATTTAAACTCTACAATACATCACCTATATATACTAATCCTATCTATGTAATAAAGGAAAGAAATATACAATTAATCAATTACAATAAATTACAATCAATCATAATCAATTAATCGAGTGATTTTCTCCTGTGATTATTATCTTGATTGATTTCTTGATTTGCTCCATGATGAGTATCCGTAACACGTTAAAAAAAGAATCTTCTATTCTAAATACGAAGCCTTCATTGAGTAAGTCTAACATACTTAAGATAACACTTAAAAGTTGCTAGAGTTACTCTTTGCCAATTAGAATTATTATTAGAACTTGGTTACTTTGCATTTAGATGCATATATTCCTTCCTCTCTCTCTTCCTTTGTCACCTTCTTTTCCTTCCCTGCCTACTTTTTGCCCTGATTTGGGAGTTTCTGAGGAGGTGGGTTACTAAATAGTCTTTTGAAGTTCACTGATGGTAAATTTATACCGAGTTCTTTCAATTGTGAATTAATTTCCATTTTGATCATTAACGTTTTAACGATTGGCCACTTTCATCATTTTTAACTTTTAACATCCCCAATATATTTACGAACAAACAAAATCATCCTTCCGTAAAAAAAAAAGCCTAAAACCATCAAGATTGGTGACGTGTCATAACGGGGCCTTTGGTTTCTCTTTCCTCGAAGGGTAAAACGGAAAAAAATATTTCATCTTCCCCTCAAACTTCATCTTCTTCTTTATTCAATCCATAACAATGGTGGAGAAACGCAATTTCATCAATCTCAATTTCAAAAAATGGTGATACCTTTCCTCTTCCATTATTTAGTCATTCTTTCCCCACCAAATCTATCTCCCCCCCAAATTGAGAGATAGAAACTCAAGAAATGTAATGTTGTGAGAGTAAAATCAAAGACTTATTTTGTTCTTTTTAATTTCTCCATCTTCCTTTTTAGTTGAAGAACAAGCCAATTTGGTAATGAAGTATGGTGATTAAAGAAAGCATGTTTGGTAATGTGAATGAATTTTATAATCTTAAATTTGAGTTTGGTGTTAGTATTGATAGCGAATTCACTCTAAGAATGGACCCAATTTTGAGCTGCAAGGTTGGGTATATGATGTACTCCAAATGTGAGTTATGTGGAAGAGATGATAATTCATTTATGGAGAAGAAAAACCCTGTAATTCCCGGCTTCTGTAGAAAGATAAAGAAAAATGATGCTGAAATAGTAATCACGTAATTCATTTATGGCTTTTGATCTTTTTGTATTTGATTCTCTTTTGTCTGATCCATTTTCTCATTTTACTGATTCATCAGTAATAAATTTATCTATATTTTATTTTACTTTAATAGTAATTTTGAGTTTCAACAAATATTTATATATCGAGTTTTGAAGTTAGAGTGGTATAATCCTCACTTCTCTTTGTTTGCATTTGTAGGGGCAAAATAGTCTTTTGAAGGGTAAAAGTGAACCGGACTTGCAGAATTTGAAAGAAGTTGTTGGAATTGAAAAGATGTCTTTACAGACTAGAAGAGAAGATATGTCAACTACTCTAAAGAATCTTGAAGAGTTTTAGCTTATGTCAACTACTTTAAAGGAGTGTGGAGAGTTTTGATCTATGTCAGTTACCTTAATCTAGTAGGTTTCTATTGTTATAAATACTCTTTACTAGTCTTAGGAGAAGAATTTTTGGACCTCACCAGATGAGGGAGCCCATGTAGGGCGGAAATTATATATATAGAAGTGCCTCACAAAAGAGGTAAATTAGAAGACCGGCAAGCCGGTTGCCCCATGAGGGGGAATATAAGTGCCTCACAGAGGAGGTAGATTAGAAAACCGGCAGGCCAGTTGCCCCATGAGGGAGAATATAAGTGCCTCACAAGGGAGGAAGATTAGATGACCCATGTAGGGGGAATATAAGTGTCTCACACAAGAGAGAACCCAAGAAAGGAAATTAAAGCATGCCCCTTGTGTGAGGAGGGTATCGAACCCACGACCTCACGGTCTAGGGCAGGCCATTGCCCCACTGGGCTATGGACCTTGTGATTAGGAGAAGATATTTAATCATTATTTAGATTATTCTAGGTTTTAATTTTTCTCTAGAATTTGCCCTCTTCTAGGGTTAATCTTTATGGTTCTTTTATTTACACATTTCGTAGATAAGATTGAAGCTTTGATGATTGAAGTACTTTTGAAGATTATTTTGATTTCAAGTTTGAGATTTTATTTGAATCCAGGGATTTTTTTTTATATTTTCTCTTCTAATTTGTTATTGAATTTCTTCTCTAGTATGAACTAAATATTTATTTTAAGGCCATGATGTAGCTAGATTAATTTTATATATTATTCTTGTGATTTTGTTATTCAATAGGTGTTGTGGAATTAATTTCTTATTATTATTCTTAATGCTTTTGTGTGATTAGCTACCACTCAATTTGTTTTTACATTAACTTGGAAGATTTGCGACAGCTGACCTTGTCAATTAGGTTGAGTAATCTGAACATAAATTGTATGCAAGATAAACATATACTTGTATGGTTTGTGCGATCTTTATGATTTCATATGTTTAATGTATTTTTATGGGTTAAAATCAACATACACATATAGTTGGTTTAATCATGAGAATAGGTTTGATAAGTCTTGAAAGAGGTTATTAGATATAATTGAAAATCGATCGATTAATGAAACTCACTCTAGAATAACATATTGTTAGGATAATATATTGGTTAATTTAGTAAATTCATGTGGCTTAGATCTTTCTCTTATCAAACTTCTTGTTCAAGTTATTTTTTTTATGTTAGTTAATTAATTTAGTTTAATTAAATCATCATCAACCATCGGATTTATTTTACTTGCTTTTGATCATCGTGGAATTATTTACTTAGTAATTAATTAATCATTATTCTCTATGGGATCGACCTTGACTACTACAACATCGATCTAGTATACTTGCTAATATAGATTTTGCGTATCAAGTGTTTTACTGATACTAACCATGAAATTTACCAAATGACAACAACAGCTCAAAAATACCCAAATTCTCCTTCAGATTACTATGTTCTTGAAGTAGTAAAAACAAAGGAGTTCTAAGTCTCTTTTGATGCTATTACTAGTTTCAGTAGTAACTCATTTGTGCCTCAGGGGGGGGGTGTTTGAGTAATTCTACTAACAATGCAGTGAAATTGATCAAAGCAGCTTTATTAGTAATTCCTTTGCTGGTTTATTGTTCCAACCTAATTTATTTAGCAAAAATTGTTCCAACCTTATTTTGATATTGTTCTTGAATCTCCTAATTTGCCTTTTTAAGAGAGAGAAGCAAAGGCACCATTATGACACGTCACAAATTTTAATGGTTTTTAAGTATTTTTTTACGAAATGATGGTTTTAGTTGTTGGTATATATATTAGGAATGTCAAAACTTAAAAATTATGAAAATGACTGAAGGTAAAAAAATATTGATAACCAAAATGGCAATTAATTCGTTCAATTGTTTTTGCACTCGCTAATAAAATGTGATATGAGAAATGATGAAAATTTGTGCATCTTTTTAAAGCTTTTTTATTGTGAGAAAAAAATTAATTGTATTTTATTGAAACTTTTATTGTGAAATGGTGAACAATCAGACATTTGATATTTCTATTGAGAGTGACTAAGCACGGACTGAAACAGTTACTGAATGACATTAAGAAATGGTCCAAATTTGTTCTTTTTCATGACATCAATTGAGGTTGAAATTATTTTGGATCTTATATCGTGAATTATCACATCAACACATGATGCATCTTGACTGTTACAAAGTCAGACATAAAAAATTTAACTCAAGATATAATTACATTAACTAACATGTAGTTGTGGTAACATAAAATTTAATTCAAAAATAATTTAATTGCGTCATCGTCACAGCTAACAACACACTTTTCAAAAAATTGAGACGTCAACCAGAGTACCAAAACTCATCCTCCATTCCACGTAAGGTCCTTATCTTGCTACTGAACCACATTAGCCACATCAAAGAAGGCACTTGCTGGTTTGATCTTAGAAGTCTTCTCTACAAAGTAGTCGCAGATGGACAATCTCTTAGCATGTGCAATGTTAATTCTATGTGGGTACAACAAATTTCACAACCAGCACTCTCGCGGTTAAATTCGAAATTATTTTGCTTTGTTGTATCTAAGATTTTCTATTTGGCTTTTTTGAAAGAAAAAAGAAAAAAAATTATTTCCCATGCTTTGCAAACTGTATAAGGAATTGGTCAACCTCTAATAAGCATGTCATCTTTTGTTTGTTTTGACGGTTTCTTCCTAATCTAACATCTCTGTCTGATCTAGAAAAAATCAGGCCGTCAATTCTCTTTTCTGATGATCAGAATAAGTGGTTTCGTTAATATAACTTATAAATGGGAGTTGTTATATTATTTTTTTGACGATGCATTTTAAAAGTAGGCATACAAAAACTATTTATAAAAATATATAGCATTATTCTTGAAAAGTTGTGTGCAACCATTTTTAATTTTGGATGTCAAATCAAATAATTCCATGATCCAAATACTTGAAAAAAACCCACATAAGCATATTAGCAAACTTCCATAACAATACAAGAGTCTACTAATATCCCAAAATCTATATCTACATAAATATATAAAAGTTGAGTCGGACTTCCAAGGTTGCGTCACGTGGATCTTCCATGGCGGCTGTGCAATGATAATTCGCAATGCAACATTGAGTATTTACGATTTTGAGTCTCCATTAGTAATCACCTTAGCTATGGGATACAATACATTCACTACCTTTTATGGAAATTCTGTCATTTTGCAAGAGCCATATCGAGGAAAAGAGTTTAAGATATACTCTGAATTAAAAGCATGTCTCCTTGTAACTGTGGAAAATAATCAAATGCTCATGAAAAATCATGAGGCCCGACCAACTGGTTCTGCTCCAATCCCTTTTTTCCTTATTTTCATCCATATTTCTGTTCAATCTGGGACTAACATCAACTATATGGATTCTTGAAGTCAAAGAAAGGTTCCTAGCAGCTGGTTGATTCCAGATCCTATCTCTAATTATTATTATATAATTTTTATAGCTATGGTTTAGTTGTATGATTACAGTTTTTCCTTGAGATATTGTAATCTGTTTTTGTGAGTTGAGTTAATATATATTCTAGTTGTGATTGCCTATTTCTTCTGTATTTCCTTAATTTCATTTTGGATCTGGTTTTGGTTTTGTGATTTGTTGTGTACTTTTGGGTGGGATCGGACAATTGCATTAAAGAAGAATTAATCTAATCAATAAGAAATTTACAACAGAAGACGAGGAGAAGAAAAGCAAGATGAGAGACAGGAAAAATCGAACTTGAGTGCGGTATAAATGGATCGTTCAGGATCATTGATGTTTGAACCATTGACAAAGGGTATAATTAAATAGCTAACACGTTGTTTTTTTTTTTAATTTTAAATTTCATACAAAATTAAATGTGTCCATTCATTTTGAGACGAAGGGAGCAGTATTCACAAAATCTCATGCAAAGTTTCACTCTCTCCTGAACAACCAAAAGTTCGGCATTGAAAGGACAAGTAACACGCTCCAATCTCTCGGAGATTAGAAAGAATAGCTCCATTGAAATTCCATATAACATCTCCTATAATTAAACTTTAATATGCAATACAGTTTGCCTCCCCGGCCTAAAGTAGCTAAATCCGCCTTTATAAAGAGAAGCATAAATGGAGAGATGAAGAAAGGTATTCACCATGCACAGAGCCGTGTCTAGAGTTTTAGAGGTCTTATGCGAAATATTGTTACCAAGGTTGTTAAAATCAGGATTCTACGTAGAACCAGTGGAGGGTAAAAAATCGTAAAATAAATCGTAAAATCGTACCAAAAAATTAAAAAATATATTTTATATATAAATAACAACAATTAACATATAAATAATATCATATGGTCTAACAATATGTGAAAATTCATAAAACATAATTTCACAAGTTTTTTTAAAATATAAAACGAGACAAAATATAATTTTTAACTTATAAATATTTCAAAACATCAAAATAAAATAAACCACAAAAATATCAGACCACCGATTCTGTAAATAAGCAACAAATATGAACACCAAGATGTTATTAAAATACGAAACTTAGAGAACTGAACAAATAATTTTGACCTTATTAACGAGTAATTGAAATCCGTATGGAAATAGTTAAAATCCGCCTGAAAATAGCCGAAATTTGCTTGGAAATAGCAAATTCCAGCCTGGAAATAGTAAATTTGTGGAATCGGTAGAATCGTAAAATCGTACGATTTTACGATCCGATTCTACGATTCTACTCCGATTCTACCAGATTTCGATTTTTACTTCGGATTCAAATCGTTTTCCTTCCGTAGAATCGTAAAATCTATTTAAATTGGGATTTTAACAACATTGATTGTTACGACGCTTCATATAATATAATTGTCTTCTATCTTATTCTTCTAGCTTCAATTTAAAATTCTTCTATCTCCTTGATTTCCACTGTTATAAAAATATTACATATTTAATATTCTGGTGCGGTAAAAATGATACAAAATAAGAAAAAAAGCTAACTACAAGTAAATTGAAAATTAAAGAAAAAAATCATGTATTATTGAACATGATTGAAAAACAGTGAAATAAGTTGATCGTTAAATTTTCTTTGTATGCCGAAAGAAGACAACAAGGATGGCCTTAAAAGAAAATAACACACTTCATTAATTTTTTATTTTATTTTTAATGTTAGAATCTTAGACTTTGATTGCCTAAAGCCTATAATGTTAGAATAACCGATTTGAATTTTTTTCAGGTTAGGAGATTATAATATTTGCTTGTATACATATATAAATTTTTAAGTTCAAGTTTCCTAATAATATTGCAGATTCTAAAAAGTTAAATACATCAAATATGAGCTCGTATAAACATTAGTTCTTATATTATCTTGTTTTCATTTTTCAGAGAGTAATTAGCTTAATAACTATACACTTTCTTTCTTTTTTTAAACAGAAAATACGGTGTATATCATTAAATGATATCGTCACACCCCGTAACCCGGGTGATGACCTGACATCATTCCAAGTCAATGGATCACCATACCCAAATGCTTAGAAGGAAACCTCGTTCAATATTCATTACTTAAAAGGGAAATTACATCATCCATATGCAGGGACGATACTAGATATGGTAAATTTTATATGTAGTTTGGAGTATTTTATCAAGTTCGCCCCCCAAGATTTTTTTGAAGTTTTTATATGTATTTTGGCATACTTTTGCAGTTTTTCATCCCCCCCTCCCCCAAGAGACATTTTGCTGGCTTCGTCCCTGTCCATATATTCTTGCATAATTGAAAGGAAATACTATTGTTCCACAAATATTAAAAACCACCACCCCGGTCGACCGACATCGACCACCAATCATCCGTTATTAGCCAGTACTTTACTCAGAACGATTGATTTGGTATTCCGGTTGACCGAACCGATCTCCCGAGGTTCAAAATAGAGCAAACAAATTACTATATGACATTGAAAATACATTTCTGAAATCCCTACTAAGGTTCCAACCCCAAAATATAGACTGCACATATCACATAAGCACTTAAACACATACAAAACATCTACTACATACTACTTCTAATACTTGTCATTTCTACCTTAGCCTCGGCTAAGCCTACATAACTTCTTCTATACTCATAGAGCCTCGACCTTCTGAGTCTGATATAATTGTCTCTACATAGAGGCATCGGCCCTCACCAGACCTCAGTCGGTGGAATCTAGTCTCACGAGGTCTCGACCTCCTGAGAATGCCTAGTCATCTAGTATGTCTCGCATGGTCTCGGTCAGCGGTTCCAGCAAGGCCTCGACCTTATGATAATTGTGGCGAGTACACTTGAACTACATACTACACTACTAACTACTGATTCTACTAAACAATAACATGACTGAAATCCACTTGGTAACATAGAATTGCATACTCACATGGGAACATAGACTTCCAAATAAACATAGAAATCATATAAGCACTTTCTACAACACTCCATCCATTTTATGCAATAAAATCAATGTAGGAAATAATGATATCATTTATGAAAATACATATTTCATTTTTTTGAACTGAAAAATAAAGGTGAAGGGTCCTTACCTTATCAAGTTAAATCAAAATCTCCAAAGATGCACAAATACAGAATTTTCCAGATTCGTAGTACTGCCTGCCCAAGGCTATAACTCCACGCACAGAACTCCAAACTCTATTTTGTCAGAACCCAAGCGTAGCTCTCTCAGTCCTCTTCGAAACGCACTAAAAATCGTTGAAAAAGGGACACCGTTTACTATCTCAAATCTTGAAAACGCTCACATATCTCAGTTATGTCAGAAATATTCTCTATTTTGTTTCACTTCCTTTCTAATTATAACTTCCTACTCCTAAAACTCCAACAAAAACCACCCTTATAGCCCCTTTAAAACCATCTTAACTCCCCTCTAACTCAACCCACTAACCAAATAACTTATATGATTAACTCTTAAGTCCCTCTATTTCCAAATCATACAAAAATGCCACTTAATAATTAACGTACATAACATATAGCATGTGTAATCAACTAATACACAAATCAAATATGATCATGCTAGACACGTAAGCAAGAAAAGTTATAGGTATCAATCTCCGATTCTTTAGTCATTCCAAATGGCATCACAAGGAACTCATAGTGCCCATACCGGGTTTGAAAGACACTTTTCGGGATGTCATCGAATTTGATTCTAAGCTGATGGTAACCCGACCTCAAGTCTATCTTTAAAAACAATGTCGCCTCCTTCAACTAGTCAAACAAATCATCAATACGAAAGAGAGGGTATCGGTTCTTAATCGTTATCTTAT
The DNA here is from genome assembly GCA_026122235.1 of Vinca minor. Taxonomy (NCBI): domain Eukaryota; kingdom Viridiplantae; phylum Streptophyta; class Magnoliopsida; order Gentianales; family Apocynaceae; genus Vinca; species Vinca minor. The sequence goes on from JAOCZM010000120.1 coordinate 2,296,021, forward strand.
TAAGCTCCCAATAGTCGATACACATCTGCGTACTACCGTCCTTCTTATTCACAAACAACATCGGAGCGCACCAAGGTGAAACGCTCGGTCTTATGAACTTCGTGTCAATAAGCTCTTGGAGATGAACCTTCAACTCCATTGGTGCGATACGATACGGGGCTTTCGATATAGGCTCTGCACGATGTTGTAGCAAAATAACAAAACCGATCCCCTGGGCAGGTGGAATTGTTAGTAGTGCCCTAGGACCATTAGTATATGTTGTACGTTTTATTTGTTTTGAGCATGTCTCTGAATAGTTAATTTTGCTTCTGAACATCAAATGCGTGATTTGATAGTAAAACTCATTAGCTTATGTAATTACTATTCTAGTTGTCCCTAGTTTCATATAATGTTCTTTACAATGAAATAAAACAAGTATGATGTTTGATTGATGATTATGTTTTACTAATCATGTGTAATGAATACATATCATATCATAGATGCAATATATTGGGATATATTGTATTGGACGTGATCCGTTAAAGAAGTAATACTTCATGGCCCTTAGTCACAAGTATTACTTCCTCAATACTATTTTGGAATCCTTAGACCTTATGTCTCCATTGATTCAAGCATGAATGGAGCCACGTTTTGACTCAGTCGGACATTACTTTTAATCGAGTAATCAATACGACTGATGATCGGATGTAGTGTCCTATCATGACTTGAATGTGAGAGGCATTGTAAGGAATTTGTCTCTCTCTTATTAGAGAGAGAGAGAGAGAGAGAGAGATGCATGGGCCCCTCGATAAGGAAGACTGTCTAAATGCATGGCCTTGCTCAAATGTATTTGATAAAGTGGTTATCAAATACTATTTGTTGGAACAGTCTACCTGGAGATCGAGCATAAATACAATTAAGCTTAATAAAGATGACGACTACCATGCCTTATGCTTAATTAGGATATCGCGAGATAAAGAGATTAAATAGTGGATTGATATTAGGTTCCACCGTAAATTCACTCACTTTGGGTAGTTACAATGTCCTGCTAGGGACCGCTTGTGATTTATGAAACTCACACTACTACTAAGTGTGTTTTCATTGCCATTGTGATATGAACCTACAGGGTCACACGCATAGACGAGTTAACGAGCTTCATGTCCAGATTCATTGAATCTAGAATGTGTCTGGGTTCATTGTATCTGACATTTATTTTCTGAGAATAATAAAACGTTATTATTTGAATTATAGATTAAAGACGGGCATTTTCAGTATTTGGCTATAGCTGGGATTACGTGGAAGTGATTATGCGATAAAGACTCCCACTACCAGCAGAAGTCTAGGGGACGTGGGAGTTATAGACTCCCATTACCGGAAGAGGTTGAGGACGTGGGAGTTGGTTATGGGAACAAACTCTCATATCCTATATAAACCTTTTTAGGCCGAAACCCTAGAGGTCTAATGCTTAAGCCGCAACAATACTAAAAACCAAGAAATAAGATTTCTTGTTCTCTGCCTCTCCTTTTCTCTCTAATTCCCGAAACTCAGAAAATGAAGAGCTAGCAATCACTGTTAGTTTCGTCGCGTGGATACCGGAAGGGAGTAATTCCGCAAGGGAGGACTCAAGGTGACCGTTGCTAAGATCCCATAGACAGAATCTTTCACTCAAGAATCAGATTCTTGAACCAAGAAACATAAGTTTTCTTTGCATTTTTCGATTCATTTTGTATGAGCGGATCCTTCAGGGGAGGACTCATGGGTGTTTAGTGTTAGTAGTGCCCTAGGACCATTAGCACATGTTGTGCATTTTATTATCTTTTGAGCATGTAATTGAATAGTTAATTTTTCTTTTGATTATCAAATGTGTGATTTGATAGTAAAACTCATTAGCTTATGTAATTACTATTCTAGAAGTCCCTAGTTTTATGTAATGCTCAATTACTATTAAATAAAACTAGTATGATTGTTGATTGATTATCTTGTTTTACTGATCATGTGTAATAGATACAAATCACATCATAGATGCAATATATAGGGATACATTGTATTGGACGTGATCCGTCAGAGAAGTAATACTTCATGGTCTTAAGTCATAAGTATTACTTCCTCAATACTATTTTAGAATCCTTAGACCTTATGTCTTCATTGATTCTAGTATGAATGGAGCCACGTTTTGACTCAGTCGGACGTTACTTGTAACAGAGTAATCAATACGACTGATGATCGGATGTAGTATCCTATCATAGCTTGAATGTGAGAGACATTGTAAGGAATTTGTCCCTCTCTAGATATCCATGTGCCCCTCGATAGGGAAAGACTGTTTAAATGCATGGCCGTGCTCAAATGTATTTGATAAAGTGGTTATCAAATGCTATTTATCGAAACAGTCTACCTGGAGATCGAGCATAAATACAATTAAGCTTAATAAGGGTGACGACCACCATGCCTTATGCTTAATTAGGATATCGTGAGACAAAGGGATTAAATAGTGGATTGATATTAGGTTCCGTTGTATATTCGTTCACTTTGGGTAGTCACAATGTCCTGCTAGGGACCGCTTGTGATTTATGAACACACACTACTACTAAGTGTGTTTTCATTGCCATTGTGAGATGAACCTACAGGGTCACACGCATAGACGAGCTAACGAGCTTCATGTCCAGATTCAATGAATCTAGAATGTGTCTAGGTTCATTGTATCTGACATTCACTTTTCTGAGAATAATAAAGTGTTATTATTCGAATTAGAGATAAGGGGCATTTTCGGTATTGCTAGAATTACGTGGGAGTTATTATCCGATAAAGACTCCCACTACCAGCAGAAGTCTATGGGACGTGGGAGTTGAGGACTCCCACTGCCGAGAGGAGTTGAGGATGTGAGAGTTAGTTGTGGGAACAAACTCTCATACCTTATATAATGCTCTCTTGGCCAAAACCCTAGCCAATAAATTTCCCAGCCGAAAAATCACCAACTCTCTGAAATTGGATTTCAGTTTTTGGTCTCCCTTTTCTCTCATAATTCCGAAACTCAGAAAGACGAAGAGCTAGCAATCGCTTCCCGTTTCGTCGCGTGGATACCGGTAGAGGGACATTCCGCAAAAGGAATTCCGTTGGTGGTAGCAAAGAATCCAAGAAACATCATCCTCCATTCAAGAAGTAGCTTCTTGAATCCAAGAAAGTAAGTTCTTTATTGCTTTTTTTCGAATTGTTTCATATGAGCGGATCCTTCAGGGGAGGATCCATGGGTGTTTGGAACGAGTTTCTGCCCATGAATCCCTTCATTTCGAATGAGTTTCTACCCATGAATCCCTTCAGTGGTATCAGAGCCTTGCTCATGCTATTCGAATTCGATATTGTTAACCACATCATAACACATATCAATTTGGTATGTGTATGTGTAAAAACAGAAAAGATTGTGTCTTTGACTGTGTTTTATAAGTTTCTGTGATTCTGATATGCATAAACTGTTGTGTATGTTATTAATTCGATTATATGCATACACTGTTTATGATTCTGCCAGTAATTCGATTACATGCATCTGTTTATGTTTCTGTCGTTAACCCGATTAACAAACCGCATAAACTGTTTAGGCGATTTTACATGTTAGGTTAGGCGATTTAGGTTTAAAATCGGGGCAGAAAACTCATTCGATGAGCTGATGAAGAATCAGGACCGCCGTTACGTTGACATTCGTCATTCCGCTGACCTAAGACTTTTGTATATGTACTCATTTTTTTATTTCATTACGATTTATGTGAGTTTTAGCATGGCCTACTATACTCCCCTTTTGTTTTACATTTAATTGGGTTGTAATTTTATAATACGACTTGCGAGTCGTTTTTCCAATGATGTAAAATTGTAATTGCTTTCTTAGATTAGTTTTACTGCTTTACATTGAAGGCTGGGTATGCCCATGCAATTATGTAACAATACTGGAGGACGCTGGATCGAAGACTCTATCCATAAGATGGATATTGACTTAGATTGACCCTTGGCTTCCACAAGACTTGTGGGAGTCATCATAGGATTAGGCCATGCTATCTCATGTTTACTTTTATGCTTTATATATTGCATGAGATGCTTGTATTATTGTCTTATGAGGTTTAACAACTTATTCAAACTGAACATTTTAACTAAGTCTTAAAATTCCTACCATATTCTAAGCACTCATTGAGCTTGGATCATCAATTTTGTATGCTTGCCAAATCAACAGATAAGTGGTTATCTAAGCAAAAGGAGATGGGAAAATAGTGATTTCCATAAGCTTAGACATGGTTCAACTTAGCTAGGCTATCAAAATAGTTTTGGGCCTAGGGAATAACGTGGGAGTAATAGCCGGGACATGTAGATGTCATTCCCATGAGTTGATTTTACTTTAATTATGAGGATAAGCCAAAGCTTACTTATAACTATCGTAAAATGGTATTTTTCTCTATTTATCAAGTGTTGAACCTGTGAAAAGGTTTTTGCTCAAAAACTAATAACTTTGCAAATAATCTAAGGTAGATAATAGCAACCAATATATCATACAATTCATTGTGATCCATCCTTGAGAAGGAAAAACTAAGTGGGACCAATTTCCTTGATTGGGCCCGCAACTTAAGGATTGTCCTTAAGCAAGAAAGAAAGCTATACGTTCTTGATACGGATATTCCTGAACAACCTACAAACTACGCCCCCAAAGTTGAGAGAGATGTTTGGAAAAAGCACTCTGATGACTCTAACGATGTGACTTATCTCATGTTAGTCACAATGAGCACTTATCTTCAAAAACAGTTTGAAGGGGTTGAGGCTTTCCAGATGATGTGCCGGCTCAAGGAAATGTTCCAAGAGAAACCTCGTCAAGAAAGATTCCTCACCACGAAGGCGTTGAATAGTTGCAAGATGGCCTCCGGCACCTCTGTGAGTGCACATGTTCTTTAAGATGAAGGGCTATCTTGACCAACTTGAGAAACTTGGGGCTCCCGTAGGTCATGACATGGCCACTGATATGATCTTGGGCTCACTCCCACCGGAGTATGACCAGTTTGTCATGAAATTCAACATGCATGGCATGGAGAAGTCCATACATGAGATACACGGGATGCTCAAGCAGGCTGAACTGAACATTAAGAAGATCCCTGAAGTCTTAATGGTTCAAAAGGGGAATTTCAAGAGGAAAAGGAAACGGAAAGCCCATGGCCAAGAAGGGCAAAAGGCAAATAAGAAGCCCAAACCCAAGGCCAAGGCACTAAATGAAGGAGTTTGCTTCCATTGCAATGAACCAGGTCATTGGAAACGGAACTACAAACTCTACTTGCAAGAGAAGAAAAAGAGGAAAGCCAGTTTGACTGTCTCTCCAGGTATTTATGTTATTGAAATTAACATGTCTTCTCCTACTTCATGGGTATTATATACCGGTTGTGGATCTCACATTTGTGCAAATGTGCAGGGGTTCAAAAGGAGTAGATCACTGGCAAAAGGAGAAGTGGAACTGAGAGTAGCGAACGGAGCAAAAGTTGTTGTTGTAGCTACCGGGACATTTAATTTAGTTCCCTAGGACCGTTAGCATATGTTGTAGGTTTTATTTCTTTTGAGCATGTCTCTGAATAGTTAATTTTGCTCCTGAACATCAAATGTGTGATTTGATAAGAAAACTCATTAGCTTATGTAATTACTATTCTAGTTGTCCCTAGTTTCATGTAATGTTCTTTACACTGAAATAAAACAAGTATGATGTTTGATTGATGATTATGTTTTACTAATCATGTGTAATGAATACAAATCATATCATAGATGCAATATATTGGGATATATTGTATTGGACGTGATCCGTTAAAGAAGTAGTACGTCATGGCCCTTAGTCATAAGTATTACTTCCTCAATACTATTTTGGAATCCTTAGACCTTATGTCTCCATTGATTCTAGCATGAATGGAGCCACGTTTTGACTCAGTCGGACGTTACTTTTAATCGATTAATCAATACGACTGATGTAGTGTCATATCGGATGTAGTGTCATATCATGGCATGAATGTGAGAGACATTGTAAGGAATTTGTCTCTCTCTTATTAGAGAGAGAGAGATACATGGGCCCCTCGATAAGAAAGACTGTCTAAATGAATGGCCATGCTCAAATGTATTTGATAAAGTGGTTATCAAATACTATTTGTTGGAACAGTCTAACTGGAGATCGAGCATAAATACAATTAAGCTTAATAAGGGTGACGACTACCATGCCTTATGCTTAATTAGGATATCGCGAGACAAAAGGATTAAATAGTGGATTGATATTAGGTTCCACCGTAAATTCATTCACTTTGGGTAGTTACAATGTCCTGCTAGGGACCGGTTGTGATATATGAACTCACACTACTACTAAGTGTGTTTTCATTGCCATTGTGAAATGAACCTACAGGGTCACACGCATAGACGAGTTAACGAGCTTCATGTCCAGATTCATTGAATCTAGAATGTGTCTAGGTTCATTGTATCTGACATTTATTTTCTGAGAATAATAAAACGTTATTATTTGAATTATAGATTAAAGACGGGCATTTTCGGTATTTGGCTATAGCTGGGATTACGTGGGAGTGATTATGCGATAAAGACTCCCACTACCAGCAGAAGTCTAGGGGACGTGGGAGTTATAGACTCCCATTACCGGAAGAGGCTGAGGACGTGGGAGTTGGTTATGGGAACAAACTCTCATATCCTATAACAACCTTTTTAGGTCGAAACCCTAGAGGTCTAATGCTTAAGCCGCAACAATACTAAAAACCAAGAAATAAGATTTCTTGTTCTCTGCCTCTCCTTTTCTCTCTAATTCCCGAAACTCAGAAAACGAAGAGCTAGCAATAGCTGTTCGTTTCGTCGCATGGATACCTGTAGGGAGTAATTCCGCAAGGGAGGACTCAAGGTGACCGTTGCTAAGAGCCCAAAAACAGAATCTTTCACTCAAGAATTAGATTCTTGAACCAAGAAATGTAAGTTTTCTTTGCATTTTTCGTTTCGTTTTGTATGAGCGGATGCTCCAGGGAAGGACTCATGGGTGTTTAGAACGAGTTTCTACCCATGAATCCCTTCAGGAATACCCGGAAAAGCTCCAGGAAACACATCCCTGAAGTCCCTCAAACCAGAAAATTCTCAAGTTGGACTGTCTTATCATCTTCTAACACCGCATAAGTCAAATACCCATCACAACCCTACCACAAATACTTCTAAGACCTTATGGCTGAAATTCTAACACTTCTCAGGTACCAAAGGTAAACTGTATCTTCCTCTCACGACAATCCACTAAGGCATGATGAGTATACAAAAAATTCATGCCCAAAATGATATTAAAATCCACCATGTTTAGTTGTATAAGGCCTGCTTCCAAAACTTTGGAGTCTATTTCTACCCGACGCCCCTTATGAACCAAATTAGACTTTAGGATCTTCCAGTTAGGAACCATAACTCTATATATATCCAAAATACAAGCAGAGGATGTCTTAAGGACTTTAGCAAATCTACGGGATACAAATGAATGGGTAGCTCCACTGTAAAAAATCACAAAGGCAGACACTGAATTAACTAGGAGCGTACATATGACCACGTCTGAAGCCATCCCCGCCTCTTGCTGAGTCAAGGAGAAAACTCGTGCATTATCCGCTTTCGGCACTACTGTAGATGGATGACCATATGAACTATTTCCACCGCATCTGAACAAGCCCATGTCTTCAAATGGCACTCACCGAATGCCTTCTACCAGATGTAACACGTAACAAAATAGCTGCTGAAGATGCCTGATAAGAAGTTGGTGCCGCTTTCGGTCTACCAATCCTCACTGCATTTGCCCCAATTCTCACCGGTGGCCTGGAAGAGTTAGTCTACCCCGAGGTGGGAACAAACCGTTTGTGAGCCGCCAACGGTGTAGAACTATTAGGGTGTGATGACTGCTCATGTGTCATAGTGGAATAAGATCTCTTACCAACCCTCTCAACATCTATCCTCATAAATTCGGCCTCAATATCCAGGCTCCTCTGGTATGTGTCCATATATGTGGTAGGACGAAAATCGGAGATCCTTCCCCTAATGAGATCCAACAACCTCGTAACAAACTTCTGTGTCCGTGTAACTGGATCTTGAATATTAGAAGCAACATACTTATCCAAGGCATTAAACTTTTCCGTATACTCTGAGAAGGTCATCCCCTCAGTCTGTTTGAGCTCGAAAAACTGGTTTTGTCGCTACATCCTGAATGTGTCAGGGAAGTATTGGTTCAAAAAGGCTCTCTTGAACCTAACCCAGGTGATAGGCGGCCCCCTTGTTCATATATAGGCCCAACGCCCTTCCACCACTCCACTTCTCAGCTATCAAGAACGCTATGACCACATCGGTCTTAACATTCTCTGGTACCCTCATAATGGAGAATTGTTGCTCAATCTCCTCCAACCAAGCCTCAGCATGATCCGGCCCCATGTTTGCATCAAAAGATACCACATTCATCTTCTTCATACGTTCAAAGTAGACCCTCGGGTCAACCTCATGCCTCTATACCCTATGATTCCCCTGATTCTCATTCTGATGTTGCTGTACCTAAAGAACCTGAGCCAACATAGTAAAAAAAAGCTGCCATCTCAGAAGGTGCCCCGATAATAACCGATGGGGTGGTGGAGGCACATTAATTGGTGGTTGTGGCGGTACATACTCAGCCCCAATTCCATGTCCATTGCCAACATTCGGTGCCTGTGGATGAGGGAATTGTGCATGTTGCTGTTACTGACTAGAAGACCCCACATGCTATCGGCGTGCGCCCCTTATCCCCTGGCGGGTAAATGCGGCAATTGGCAAGTCAGATTCACTAATGTTCTCTTGATTGCGGTCCATCTTATACTCGGGAATAGTTCATATATATATGACGTGAAATAATAAGCAACTAGTTCACATAGTAATTTAAAACATCATGGCATAGAATATAAGGTAGACATGGCATGCCACATAAGTAAACACAGTACAATATCATACAAAGTTAAACATATCATGTCATGTGAGCAAGGGCATATGAAGCAATAATTAAACAATTATGTCTTCTTTCAAGCTCTACTCTCAATTCACATCCTATGTTCATTCCATACTTAGTATAACCAGATATTCAAGCCTATAGTTCTACTTGCTCTGATACCACTTATGTCACACCCCGTAACCCAGGTGATGACCTGGAAGCATCCCAAGTCAAGGGAACCGGTACCCAAATGCTAAAAAGGAAACATCGATCAATATTCATTGCTTAAAAGGGAAATTACATCATCCATATGTTCTTACATAACATAAAGGAAATACTATTGTTCCACAAATATTTAAAAAGGTAAACTAAGCATGAAATTACATCAATGATCACACTAAGTCATCCTCTCGAAATCCTCGTCAATTGTATCATCAATAGTACCCTCAATGAACTGATCTGCAAAAATGGGAGAAATGAGGGGTGAGCTACTAAACTAGCCCAATAAGTATCGATCACCCTTGTGGATAAAGCATCAAGTAAGACTCAAAAGTATGTTTCTCAAACCCAAAATAATTGTAACATGGGTTAACTGAAATAACTTGTAAATCCATTTAAAACGATAAGCGAAAGACTTAAAAAGAGCAAGGGACGAAAATCATAACCGAAAAACAGAACATAGCCAGAAAAAGGTCCATACAATAAGAGACGGCTGCGGTCAACCGGACCGGTCTTCCGAGATCAAGAGAGAATGTCTGTTCAAAAGTTCAGACTATAGGAACCTGAGCTCGGTCGACCCGAGGTCAACCGAACTAGCCCCGGACGATAGTCAAAAGCCCCTGTCGACCGAATTGACCTAGAGTAGTCTTCCGAAAGATCTCAGTAGTTTGCTCCGAACAACTGGAAGAGGCCTGCGATCGACCGAACAGGGTCGCCCGCGATTCGGACCAAGCCTTTTCCAGCACAAATTAACAAATAAAAAGAGGACTTCTGCATTTTCGAAAAACCAACCCAAAACACCCATTTTTAACCTTCAAACACATATCAAAACATATACATAACATGCCCAAACTATACAAATCATATCTGACACTAACGGATCGAAAATCTTGCTACGAGCACCATGAACTACTTATGCATTGCAAACAGATTCTAACGTCAGATATTCGAGTATACTTCTAGTAATGACTCGACGCATAATTCACGCAATTGAGCTCGTTCGTCTTGCCATCACCTTAAGCCTGTTAACAACCCATAACTATTCATTTACCTGTTAAGGTGAGCCAAAGTACTTAACATGGATTCAAATATTAAACCCTCCAAACAACGGGGCCAGAGTTTAAGGACACATCGGCTATGTCATCGTTCACCCTTGTGAGCTCCACAACAACTGTTAACAATCCCACTTTTATTCTCGTTACGAACCGAGTCAGAGTAGAGACGGAGACAAATAGTGCTCCCGGACACTTTAAACATATGAATTTAGATGATTTTCTGGAATAGGATGATCGGCACATACAATAGTTCTTATTGGAAATAACACATAGACTTCAAACAAGATGATCAACCACATAACAATTACCAAACGCAACAATTCCAATTATTAGACACACGATCAAATGCAATTAACATCAACACTTCATCTAATTTTGAATGCAATAAAACATTAATTAAAACCCAAATTCAGGCAATTTAGTAATTTCAGTAAAACATCAGTTTATGCATCTTTTAGGACTGAAAAAAGGGTGAGGGATCCTTACTTGATCAACTTAAGAAAAATTTCTCCCAAATCCCAAAATAACCAAAAACCTGAAATCAGCAAATTTGAATTGCAATTACTTTATGTATGGAACTTGGAATTCTGATCCGTAAGAGATCACTCGCATCTTTTTCAATCCTCTTTACAACGCACTAAAACTTGCTCAATTCCTACTCCTTTTGCTATGTCAAACCTCAGAAAATCCTCACAGTCCTCCGTTTTTCTACACTCTCTTTTTCTCACTTTTTTTCTTTCCTTAACCGTTACTCTTCTTTTTCCAAGCAATAAACCCTATAAAAGACTTTTCAAAACTATACAAAGTAGTCTCATCACTTACTAAAGTCCCTACCTAAGTCCTTCAATTCACCAAGTCGTTAAATGCGCCCCTTAAAAAATGTACCCAACATATAACACATAAGCATGTCATAACAATTAATATGCACATAATCACAGTTCATAACCCGTAAATCCTTACTTTAACAAATAATAAACACAATATCATGCAAAATTAATTAAAATCGTGCAATACATAAGCCAAAACGTTCTGATATCATAGATATCAAGTTGTACATGTAGTAGGAGAAAACCCGGTGGGTCTCCAAACCACTGAGTGGAGGCTCTAATTCTCATTGCATGATTTGCCAATCTATCAGCAGAATTATTTCAGGACATGTGAACAAAATTTAAATTGGCTATGTTATTCCCCATTAAACTTTTGATTTGACTAACAATATGACCTAAGGAGGGAAATCCTTTTCTATTTGTTGGACCCAGTTGATCAGAGTTTAACAATCACTCTCGATGTTGAAAGGTTGGTATCCTTGAGCTAAAGCAAATCGAAGTCCTTCCAGAAGTGTCTTTGCCTCGACGTATTCAGGGATAGGTGAGTTGAAGACAAATTTTGCAACTCCTTCTACAAAGCTACCTTCGTGGTTCCGTCTAATCATGCTCAAGCCTCCAGAGTTATTAGTCCATGCTCCATCAACATTGATTTTTAGAAAACCCTCTTCAGGGTGTTTCTATTTTAGACGAGATGGCTGGTTTAGAGTCTCTGAGACTCCGTCATATCCACGGGTGAAAATATCTTCGCTTTTCCTTTCATCATGTATCTGATTTGGTCAAAGTTTGGAAAATGTTGGCGGCTGCTGGATGATCTTAAAGACGATGTAAAAATATTACTGTGAAATTGTTCTTATTTTGCTCATGAAAACTTATTGGTCTTCTATGTTTTCACAAATTTTTTTCATATAATTATTGGTCTTCTAGTTAAAATTACTTTTAGGAAAAAAATAGCAAAATGGAATTTGGTTTTATAATCAAATTTCTTTTTATATATTACATAAATAAGAATGAAGATAAAATTGTCTCACGCATCCTCATCTATTTTACTTTCGCCTCGATAGTCCTAGATTCAATTTTTGTTATGCATAAAGAATCCTCCAACAATTTACAGGCAACATTAAGAATCTTTGCCACCACTTTTGCGGCGGAATCCGGCCAAGTGCACATGCTAAAACAATAAAAGTAAAACAGCCTCTTTCTTTTTAAAAATAAAAAAAGGATTTTTTTTTTTTTGTTTTTATCAATCATTCCCATCTTCTTACTACCACCCTTCTTCTTCTCTAAACAACCACCGCTCCTTCTTTGCTACGAGAAGCAGTAGATTTTTGGAAATTCTTGCAAGAATTCACTATGGGAAGCAGTCAAGTTTTTGAAATTCTTGCAAGAAATCGATTAGTTTTGGACTCTATCTAACTGGAAAGCGCCTCTAGGAAGACGATTAGATAGAGAATAATGAAATACCCGAAGGGGAGAACCTAATAGGTGGTGTGAATTAGGTTCTTAAAATATTTTATCTCTTCTAAACAAATCTTCACCTATGTGATCTAATATATAACAAGTATGTTGATTAAGCACAATGAGGTGAGTTAATGGAGAGAATGAAGGGATTCATGGGCGGAAAATCGTTCCAAACACCCATGGATCCTCCCCTGAAGGATCCGCTCATATGAAACGAATCGAAAATAGCGGTAAAAACTTACATTTTACGGATTCAAGAAGCTGCTTCTTGAATGGAGGATGGCGTTTCTTGGATGCTAATCGCCACCAATTGATCTCCTCGTGGAAAGTCCCTCTACCGGTATCCACGCGACCAAGCAGGGCAGCGATTGCTAGCTCTTCGTCTTTTCTGTTTTTCGGGAATTAGAGAGAAAAGGGAGAGGCTGAAACTGAAATCTAATTTCGGGTTTCTTGGTTAATTTCGGCTAAAAGAATTGAAGTCTAGGGTTTCGGCCAAGAGTTTATTATATAGGGTGTGAGAGTTTGTTCCCAGAACTAACTCTCACGTCCTCAACTCCTCTCGGCAATGGGAGTCCTCAACTCCCACGTCCCTTAGACTTCTGCTGGTAGTGGGAGTCCTTATCGGATAATAACTCCCACGTAATCCCGACTATAGGTAAAATACCGAAATTGCCCTCTATCTCTAATTCGAATAATAAACACTTTATTATTTCCGAGAAAGACAAATGTCGGATACTAATGAACCTAGACACATTCTAGATTCATTGAATCCGGACATAAAGCTCGTTAGCTGCGTCTATGCGTGTGACCACTGTAGGTTCATCTCACAATGGCAATGAAAACACACTTAGTAGTAGTGTGAGTCCATAAATCACAAGCGGTCCCTAGCGAGGACATTGTGACTACCCAAAGCGGAACCTAATATCAATCCACTATTTAATCCCTTTGTCTCGCGATATCCTAATTAAGCATAAGGCATGGTGGTCGTCACCCTTATTAAGCTTAATTATATTTATGCTCGATCTCCAAGTAGACTGTTTCGACAAATAGCATTTGATAACCACTTTATCAAACACATTTGAGCACGGCCATGCATTTAAACAGTCTTTCCCTATCGAGGGGCCCATGGATATCTGGTGACTATCATAATCACATCATTTGACATTTGTATTTAAATCCTTTTGTCCTTGATATCTAGATTGAACACACGTCATTGAAAAAGTCACACTTGTATTGTCCAATCTTTTAGTTTCTTGATTCGCGAGTAGACTAATCAAATGACATCAATATCATATACTGATTCATTTGTTCATGGCCATGAATTAGTCAGACTCCATCAAAGGGGCCCAAGATATCGCCTCCCTGCTATATAGGAGGGACAAATCCTTTTCGCATCCCATTCATCACGAACAAGATTCGTGATATACCCAATAAATGCCTTTATTGCTCACCCTGTTACGGATAGCATTTAACATTATCAAAGCATAACACTAGCCATGCAAGAACTCTTGTGAGACCTCAAGTCGAAGGATTCTCAAATACAACCCAGTCAAAAATTGAAAAACACCGTTGACTATTATATAACAACCCATGGTGTGTTTCTCATGTCGGGTCTGTCCACTATAATGATTCTCTAATCATATATACCCATGTGACGATCCGATATCTTATATCAATCACTGCACATACTAGTCTTACGCATTATTATTGTCCTCGAAGATTCCATAATAATGTTCGACTAGTGACGTTTCAGAATCATAACAATTATGAATACTATTCTAAGGACATATTATTTCATTATGTTTTTAAGAACGCAGAAACACAAGAATAATACTGGAATTTATGCCTTTTTTTTTCATCAAAATGAAAATTACATAAATACGATACAATAATCTCCCACTTGCACTAAAGACCCAAAATCATCTACTGATTGGTTTTTAAGGGCATACTAATGACTGCCTCTAAAGATCAGCCCTCTAGATATCGGATACCCATGGAGCTAGTGTGACGATCATGCTGCTGCTGCGACAGTGGCTTCGTCAGTGGATCGGCGACATTGTCTGCCGAATCTACTCTACATATATGCACATCACCTCTTTCTATAATCTCGCGGATTAGGTGAAAACGCCGTAGTACATGTTTGGACCTCTGGTGAGATCTAGGTTCCCTAGATTGTGAAATAGCCCCATTGTTGTCACAATAGAGGTCTATCGGGTTCGCAATACTAGGAACCACATCGAGGTCGGAAATAAATTTCCTGATCCAAACTGCCTCCTTAGCTGCTTCACAAGCTGCTATGTACTCGGCCTCTGTCGTAGAATCTGCGATGGTCGATTGCTTTGAACTGCGCCAGCTCTCAACACCTCCATTCAAGTTAAACACATATCCCGATTGCGATCGGAAATCATCTCTATCGGTTTGGAAACTAGCATCGGTGTAACCACTTACAACGAGCTCATCCGCCCCTCCATAAATCAAGAATGTATCCTTAGTCCTTCGTAAGTACTTGAGGATATTCTTGGTCGAGATCCAGTGGCGTTCACCGTAATTAGGCTGGTATCTGCTCGTAAGGCTTAAGGCAAAAGAGACATCCAGGGCGAGTACATAACATGGCGTACATGATGGATCCTATGGCGAAGCATAAGGGATCTCTTTCATGCGTTCTAATTCGGCGGGGCATTTTAGAACACTTGTTTGTTCGACAGAACACTAGCATGTGCCATAGGACAAAGGCCCTTCTTAGACTCTTTCATGCTAAACCGCTTTAGCACCTTGTCTATATATGTACTCTGACTTAGGCCAATGAGTCTCCTGGATCTATCTCTATATATCTTGACTCCCAGAATATAGCTGGCATCGCCTAAGTCTTTCATAGAGAAACACGTACTCAACCAAACCTTGACAAACTTTAAGGTTGGTATGTCGTTTCCAATGAGTAGTATGTCATCTACATACAAAACCAGGAATACGATTGAGCTCCCACTAACATTCTTATAAACACAAGACTCATCCTCATTTCTAATGAATCCAAACTCACGGATGGCATCATTAAAATGGATGTTCCAGCTTCGAGAAGCCTGCTTGAGTCCATAAATGGATCTCTGAAGCTTACATACTTTTCCAGCATTCTCTGGAGTGACAAAACCTTCAGGTTGTGTCATATACACATCCTCTTCAAGTTTTCCATTAAGGAAAGCGGTTTTGACATCCATTTTCCAGATTTCATAGTCATAGTAAGCTGCAATAGCAAGCAAAATCCGAATGGACTTGAACATAACTACAAAGGAAAAGGTCTCGTCATAGTCAATGCCATGAACTTGTTTGAAACCTTTCGCGACCCGGTCGCCCCTTATGCGTTTGTACATTCCCTTCCATGTCGGTTTAAAAACCCATTTGCACCCTATGGGAGTTACCCTTCGGTGGATCAACCAAGATCCGGGACTTGGTTTGTGTACATGGAGTCCATTTCGAATCTCATGGCCTCAAGCCATTTCTCGGAATCTGGGCTATTAATTGCTCGTTTGTAGGTTGAAGGTTCATCGTGATCCACAAACATAACATCACCATGTTCGTTATGAAAAAAACCAAATTTTTCAGGGAGGTGGACGACGAACTCTAACATACCTACGCAATTCTTGTGTTTCTTGAGTCAGTGCTTTGCTGCACAACTGTTTGTGGCACTTTCTCGCACAACAACTTGTGGAGTCTGTTCAATTTCCATCTTATCATTAGTGCTAGTTTGAGAGTCTGGAACTTCGATAAGTTATACGCTACTCCCACTCGTGTTTCTAGAAACAAATTCTTTTTCTAGAAAGACTCCGTCATGAGCAACAAACACTTTGTTTTCGTTAAGGATATAAAAGTAGTATCCTTTAGTTTCCTTAGGATAACCTACAAATATGCACTTTTTCAGATTTTGGAGCCGACTTATCGGAAGGCGAGCGTTTTACAAAAGCTTCACAGCCCCAAATTTTGAGGAAAGACAAACTGGGACGCTTCCCAGTCCATAACTCTTATGTCATCTTTGCAACTGATTTAGATGGAACGCGGTTAAGTGTTAAAGCTGCTGTCTCTAATGCGTGTCCCCAAAAAGAATTGGGCGAGCTCGTGTGACTCATCATAGAACGAACCATATCTAATAAGGTTACGTTCCTCCTTTCGAATACACCATTCCATTGTGGAATAGGTGGAGGAGAAAGTTGTGAAACGATTCCACAATCCTTTAGATAGTCACAGAATTCTTGACTCAAGTATTCTCCTCCTCGATCATATCGAAGAACCTTAATACTCTTGCCAAGTTGGTTTTCTACTTCTAGTTTAAACTCTTTAAACTTAGCAAATACTTGGGATTTGTGTTTCATCAAGAACACATATCCATACCTCACCGAAGTCATCGGTAAAGGTAATGAAGTAGAGGTAACCACCCCTTGCATGTATATTAAACGGGCCACATACATCACTATGTATTAGTCCTAATAAAGCATCAGCTCTCTCACCTAGCTTAGTGAAAGGTGATGTTGTCATCTTACCCAACAAACAAGATTCGCATCGATCATAAGACATGAAGTCAAATGATTCCAACAGCCCATCTTTATGGAGCTTGGATATGCGGTCTTCGTTTATGTGGCCTAAGCGACAATGCCAGATGTATGTCGGATTAGAATCATTAGTCTTAATCCTTTTTGTATTTATATTTAAAATTGGCATATCAAGGTCTAAAATATATAGACCATTAATCAAAGAGGCGCTTGCATAAAAAATATTATCCAAAAATAACGACAATCGTTGATTTTTGATTGAAATCTCAAAACCTTTCTTGTCCAAACAAGAAATTGAAATAATATTCTTAGTTAAACTTGGTACATAGAAACAGTTTTCTAAACCCAAAACAAGCCCTGAAGGCAAAGTAAAAGTACAAGTCCCTACAGTTAGGGCTGCAACACGTGCTCCGTTGCCAACTCGTAGTTCCAATTCACCCTTTGCCAACTCTCTACTCCTTTGCAGTCCCTGCACATTAGTACAAATGTGAGAACCACATCCGGTATCAAGTACCCAAGAAGTAGTTGTATTTAAATTGATATCAATCACATTAATATCAACAACATAAATACCTGAGCCCAAAGAAACATTTGCTTTCTCCTTTTCCAGCCTTTTTCCTACAACATAGCTTTTGCAGTTCCTTTTCCAGTGACCCTTTTCACCACAGTGATGACAGATAGAGTCCTTGGCTACACCACCCTTAGATTTCAGTGCATTGTTGAAAGTGGTTTGCTTGCCCTTGGGCTTACCTTTCGGTTTGCCTTTGGATTTCACAAAACCTTTGCCTTTGCCCTTTTGCACCATCAGTATGGTGTTGGGGTTGGACTTGCCTATTTCCTTCTCGGCAGTCCTCAGCATGTTCAACAACTCAGGCAATGGCTTGTCAATTTCATTCATGTGATAATTTAGAATGAACTGACTGAATGACTCAGGCAACGATTGCAAGATCAAATCAATCGACAACTCTTGCCCCAAAGGAAATCCCAGTTTTTCAAGGTTCTGAACATAACCTATCATCTTAAGAACGTGAGTTCCTACTGGCATTCCTTCAGACATTTTGCATTGAAAAAGAGATTTCGATACGTCGAATCTCTCTTGGCGTGCTTGTCCCTGATGTAGTTGCTTCAGGTAAGCCAGCATCTCATAAGCCCCCATGTCCTCATGTTGCTTCTGAAGCTCAGAGTTCATGGTGACAAGCATGAGGCTAGACACATCTAAAGCATCACTACAATGCTTCTGATAAGCACTTCTATTAGCGGCCGAAGCGCGAGCCTCTAGTGTATCAGGAATAGGCTGTTCTAGAACATACAGCTTTCTTTCATGCTTGAGAACGATTCTCAAGTTCCTGAACCAGTCGAGGAAGTTAACTCCCTCTAATTTGTCCTTCTCAAGGACAGAACGCAGTGATAGTGTTTGGTTTGAATTTGCCATTTTTCTACAACAAAATACATATGCAAAGTAAGTACCGATAAAAAAATCATTATTAGGTCTTTTATCTTTTTAATGATTTCTCCCACTATTTTCTTCGAGTGAATAACCCTCATTATCAACTCGTAAAGTTCGTTAACTTTCTAGCGGGCCAAGATCCATATTTCACCTCGTTCTGAGTCAGCTTTGGCTGATCGCCCAAAACTTAGTTATTTAGGTAGGCAACGTTTGCCAATTACATCAAATTATGTAATTCTTGGTTAGTTGAGTGAATAACATTTATTCAAGCGTATCATTATACACTTTTCTCAACTCTTTTGCCTCTAGATCCTCAATCCATTTATTGAGATAATCCAGTTAACTAGGACCCTAAGTTTTTGCCGGCGGATATCACAAATTATCCTTCGCGCCTCACCCGAATAGACACGTATGTACAACTTTGGCATGTCCCATACTAATGTCGATCTAGGCCTTGACGAGGGCCAAACTTAGGAAGGCACTAATTAATATTTAATTGAAGGGTTTTGTTTTTAACAATCTCACCAGAAAAGCATAAATAAAACAGTTTATGCTTATATACATATGCATCCAATACATAAAAAGAAAAAATGCAATTAGTAATCGCTATATCCTATTCGGTTTTTCCAAGCCAATGGAAAAACTGTGAAGTCAATCTAAGGGTGTGAAAAGAAAAATTCTATTTTACACCGTCTTGACCTTCAGGTGGCTGTCTCCAAATCATCATCACAGTTGTACCTTCTCCTAATCTAGAATTACATAATTCTAAGGAAACCTCGAGTTACATTCGAGGGGATTTGATGTGAAGAGAACTACAACTTTTGATAAAAATAGATAGGCACGATACGCATATCGTGTTTATAAAATAAACCAACAGGGTAAAGGCGATTACTATGCATCATGCTCAACTAACATAACAATTTATGAAAAATGAGCAACCAGCAAAATGAACATTTCATATTCTGTTTCAGTTCGGTGGACCGACCACCTCGCTCGGTCGTCCGAACAAAGTACTGAGAGTACTCGGTTGACCGAACATACATTGCGGTCGACCGAACAGAGTACTGAGAGTACTCGGTTGACCAAAACTGGCATTTCGGTTGACCGAAATTCTCGACTCTCATACATAAAAATTGATGCAAAAACATGTCATACATGATATACAATATTTCTAGGAATCCTAAGGCATGCAAAATATAGATTCATAATCCATATTAAAATACTATAGCACATTAAGTCTATAGGGTACTCGTGAGTGGCTCTGATACCACTGTTAGAGGAATAACCGGGTCTGTAATACCTGAGACTTTTTACTAATGTGTTTTGCATGATTTGCACTTAATTTTGAGTGATTATATGTTTAGTAATTTTTATGTGATCTATATGTTATGTGTTGTGTTACTTTTGTGTTTTGTGAGGGGAAGGACATAGATGTTAAAGATAGGGAGTTTGGGGACTCAATTGTAAGAAGTTAGAGAGTTCTTTATGTGAGTTATGGCTGGGAGTTATGGGGTTGGGAGTTACAAGTAGTGTGAAGCTTAAAAGATAAGAAAGAAGGGCAGAAAATTCTGAAAATAAAAAGCCGTGAGCAGAACTTTGAGAGGGTATTTGGAGTGGTAAACGGTGTCGGAATTAGGCATTCAAATAGTGCATTTCAAAGAGAATCGAAAGAGCTACGCGTGGGAACTGACGGATTTCAATTTCGAGATCTGTGCGGAGAGTTATCACCTCAGGAAGTGGGCTGATTTTTCTGCATTTCGTTTTCTTGTTTAGATTGCTATTTTATCAGGTAAGGAACTTACACCTCTGATTTTCAGTCCCTAAAATGCATGTTTTCAGTACATAAAATTATGAAATTATTATCAAATGTTCATACATGTTTTCCTTGCATAAAATGGATGAAGCATGTGATTTAGTTGCAATCTATTTGTTTATCGATATGGATTTGAAACGTTATGTTCTTGCTGTTATAAATCGTAATTATTATTAATTGCTTATCTTATATTGCACTTTATATATGTTATGCAGTTGTGGAATTATTATATATATTTTCAAATAGTATTATATTGTCTTAATTAATCTTTTTTTTTCTTTCCTTTTCATTTCATGTTTTCTGGAAGTATAATCAAAACTTGATGAAGTTCTAATATGGGTTTAGAATTTGTATTGCCTAGCTTTATGTTGATTATGATCAGTATGTCAAAATGATATTTCATTTGAACTAAAGGGTTCTTTTTCTTCTGGTGTTTCATATTATAAAATTCTAAATTATGTCCATTTTATACTTTATTGTTTTGGAAGAAAAACATTGTTTCTTCCCTTCTCATTTTCATTCTTTTTCTGTTTGTTCATAGAGTGAATATTGACGCCTTAGATATTCTGGTGCATTTCTGATATCATGAAACATTGTTTTATATTAATCATGGTAGCAATGTTTTATATTAGTTATTGTACTATTAAGTAATGTTGATATCTATATTATTTTTACATACAACTGTGATCCTTAATGCTATGGTATATATGTTGTTATCTTGCATTATTCATGTACATCTAATTTTACACGAAATCGTGTTTCTCATTGTTTAGACAATTGTGCACGTCTTTATTTATTTTACATAATAATGGAAATTATATTGTTAATATCTTTGTTGCCATAAACTGTGATTGTTGTTAAATTTCTAATCTTATATTGTACTTGTTATTATTTAGTGGTTGTCTACACTGTTGTCTATTTTGTTGTTGTCGGCCGATGTTGTCGCCCCGGTTTTGAGCTCTTTTCTAGAATCTACTTTGTAACAGGATTCATTAGATTATTTCTGTCTGTTGAACCCGTGAGTTCATGTGATGTGTTAAGAAGTTTTGGGCCTTCACCTGATGAGGCCATCATTGGGACTGTAATGGTTGTTGTGGAGTTCATGGTGATGAACTATGACACAATAAGAATGGATCCTTAAAAGCTTGGACCCGTTCGTTCAGGGGGTTATATTGAACTCATGTGTTAATATAAGTTTGGGGCTTCCTATTAGGCCCGCTGTTAGGGCCATTACAGTTATTGTTATAGAGTCGTGAATAGATAATTGAGCTCAATCGTGGGATTCGTTTGTCATAGCAATAACTATACTCGTAATGTCTAAAACATGTATTTCCGTCTGTTTTGTATGAGTAGAGCATGGCGCTTGTAGTGCATTCTGATGTATACGTGTTAAGATATGAGGAGTATGGTTGTTAGCTTACCTGTTCTTTATTTTTGGTCTTATTTGTTATATTGTTTGAGTCTAAAATGAGTCATTTTTGGGTTGGTATAAAAAGGGGATTTCAAATGTTATACGGTTTGGGAAACGGGAAAGTTTTTTAGTCTTAAATGATGCTTCATCCAAGGGGTTGTTTGATCCTTATTGGGTTTCACGACTCATTCCTTTACTTTTATTTTTCCTTGCAGATATAGATGAAGTTGAGCATTTCGATGATGATGTTGGTGTTGGGGATGGGTACTACGAAGAGTGACTTTTAAATAAACTACAATAGATGAACAGTTAATAATTTACGTTTTTTTTCATGTAATAAGGTTTATTTACCGTTAATTACTTATTTAATTCTTTGTATCACAGTTGGACCATTTAAGTATTATAATAAAGTATGCCATTTTTATGTCATATATTAGTTGGTTCGGTCCTTCATTGACTTGAAGTACCGCCATGTCATCACTCGGGATACGGGGTGTGACAGGGTCTAAAACAGGTTATGCAGTGGAAATAAAACGACCCGCCTCTAATAGGATCTTTCACGAGTAAGAACCTTAGACTATGGGATAGTATTATACCTTTCGAAGTGCGGAAATCGTCTGAAACGGTTTCAGTTATCACGAACGGAACACCACCAACGCAGGCTCCGCCTCTTCCAATATCCACTCGATCTTCCGGGGATGGTCCTCTACCGCTTGGTGCTACCCAACGCCTCGTAGAAGTCTTGAAGACACTCTTCAAGATGGAGTATATATATATATGGTGGATATAGGACCTTTCGAAGAACAAGAAACAATTTTCTTACTTCTTTTCTATTAGCCAAAGCTAGAAAACAAGTATATAGAAAAGCTGTCTTTTCTTTCTATTCAAGCTCTCTTGAATGCTCTCTCTTTTTCTCTCTATTCTAAACTTTCAAAAGCTGGAGAATAATAACTTAGAATGCTAGGAAAAATCAGCATTTTTCTTAGTCATTCAAGGGATAGTGGGGAGAGAGAAAGGGGAAAGTGGGAGATCATGGAGGAAACCACTCCTCCACATTCTCCACCACTTCAACCTCCTTCTAAGAGATAATAGCTGAAAATATATCCAATTTTCCAGCCATAAGGTCGGTCCAAATGGGTTGGTCGGCCCAACCCGATTAAGGGCCCAATCCAATCCCGGCCCGCCCGACCCAATCGAATTGGCGCACCTTAGATTAAATGTACTCCAACAAGTTGACCTGAGGCAAACCTCAATTGACATGTGTCCCTCCCTTTGGTCGAACCTGATCACAAGGTCAGTCGATCGAGGTTATGGCAGACAGTTGTCTTCAGAGTTTTTGAAAATTGGCTAAAATGCTTTTAAATGCTTTTAAAGCACTTTTAAAACACCATGAGCAACTTTGAGATGGAAAAAACATGTATGAACAAAGTTCTAATCTTTTAAAAACATCAAAGAGCTCAAAATCACACCTTGAGAACTTTGAAGGATAAAAGCTTTGAAAAATATCTAAGGTGTTCAATTTGTAAAACCTTTTAGAAATTTTTCAGTGAAGTTCTAAAAAAGATAAAACACATAAAAACAATGTTGTTTGTACCATCATTCCAAAGAAACAAAAAATAGGACAATGGAAACTAATCAAGATAGAGCTAAATAACCACAATTTTGCCAAACTTCCACCAAAAATAGTTCGAATGTATACCAAAACAAATTAAGAAACTTCGCATAGATGAAGACATGTAATATCAAGTTGCATTCAATTTAAAAACTTTATATTTATGAAAATTGCACCTTAGGTTCTTTGAAACATTTTAAAAACTTTAAAAAGAACTAAGGTGGTCTTTTTGGAAACACCCTCACAAATAGCCAAAAAGTATTTCCAAGGAAAGAAACATATCAAATAAGGGTTGTGGAAATCATATAATGTACGAAGCAATAATCACATGGAATTATGGTACCAAATCAAATATAGAAAGAAAGCTAGTGCATGAGTTGGGAAACATCATGAATAAAATATAAGATCAAGAAGTGTTGGATTATAGATACCATTTCTCTTTCTTTGATGGCTCTTCGGCCATCATATCGTCAATCACCATTTCCACTTCCTTATTAGCCCATTGAAGGACTCTAGAACTTTTGGATTCTTGGTACAATCCATCCATGAGTTTTTTTAAGATGACTTGAGTAATACCTCCAATGTGTTTTTTCATGAGGTACATTTTTCTCTTGCAGTGATACTTAGAATTTCACTTGGTCTTGTAAACTCGTCTTCCACATTATGTCTCTCTTGACCTTGTTCTTTCCACTTTTTCCATTTTTCTTTTCCACTCTAGGCATTTCTACCTTAATTCTTCTTTGTACCTTCGATGGTGTGGCTTGTCTTCTTACAATCTCTTTGAATTAAACTGAACTTCCTCTTTGAAGACTAACTTGCAAGAGTTTGTATAATCAAATAATCTCGAAAAGATTCATCAACTCCCCAAGTGAAACTTCACCAAAAACCTTATGATGCTTCAGTTTCTTATTATGCACATTGGTGGGGTTCTTATAATCTTGATGTAGTTCTCAAAATTGATGCAATTTAGCTTTGCGGTTCTTCCATCATTGATCATAGATCTCGTCTTGGTTTCTCAAGTTGATTTCTTTGACTCATTGAACTTCTATTCATCATCAACTCCATCTTTGTCAACTAGTGCCTTGTTCTTTTAATGATCATCCATAAAGGTTAAAGCATTCTCAAGAATCCAATAAACTTTAATAAATTTGATCTTAAGGTTGTATGCATCATATTAATCCGCCAATCATTTTCTTCAAGGAAGATCAACCTTCTTCATATTGTCTTCAAGAATTCATCCACTTTTTCTTTTCCTTTGACATCTATACAAGAAGGTATTTTTTGTCCCCACACTTTCTTGTGTCCTTGAGGGTTAGTAAAAGAGCATTTTACAACCTAGATAGTTTTTGCACCTTTTTCAACATTCTTGTTGAGAAATGGGTTGTTTAATAAAATAATTGAATTGTAATTAAAGTCTCATGAGAACATTTTTGAGCAAATATAATTATGTGTTACACCGCTCGTTTCGAATATTATTTACATTATCACGAAGTGGGTGGCGCAAGATTCGGGATGATATATAACATGTGAGAAACCAATTCTTGGTGTGAATGATAAATTGGTATACAGTGGGATTGATGAAATATGGTAAATGGGTTTTAAACCCACATCCCACATGGGATGCCTATGAAACTGCAAAACACTTTATAAGGAAAAGTGTTCACATGGGTTTAAAATGTCTTGCAAATATTATGTCTCATGTAAGAACCTCGTGCGCGCCCGCACAGGGGGTGCAAATCGAAGATCTGTCGATACCAAAATAGCTCGAACTTGTGTGCGGACGCGACCTGCGTACACGAATGCCAGACCAAAACTCGCGGGTCTGATCAGCCCACGTTTTGCTACTGCTTTGAATTTTGAGTGTTCGAATTCTTGCTTTGTAACAGTCAGAATTAAGAGAGGGTAATGGCAGTGGACTGTAAAAAGCAGTATTTACACTGTGTTTATCGGCTTGACTGTAACAACTAGGTTTATTGCAGTAATAAAACATGGACTGTTACAAGTCTCATTTATGTACCTATATAAGGAAGACTAGAGCTGCCAGAAAAACACACTCGAAAATCTCTTCTCTCCCTCAGCATAAGTTTTCTATTTTTCCTGCATTATTTTAAGCATTATGTCTGAGAGTTCCACACTATTACCATCAGATCGAAGGTTCTGTTGTCTTTTGCTTAAAAGATACAGAGAGTTTGGGCATTTTACCTTGGGAGTTCAGTGTTCAAGAGGCCTGAAGCTGATAAAGGTAGAGCATATTGAACTTAAGGGGAAGCGGTAACACTGTTGTCTCGTCCAGGATCAAATCCAAATACCAGTTGAGGTTCAAAGTTTATTTTTACTGTTTTGTTTATTTTCTTTAATATGAGAAAATAATAGTCCAGTATTTCTTCTGAGATTCTTCTTCTGCTTTGTTTATTTTTTCTGGTATAAATAAACAATAGTATTTATTTTTCAGTAAAGACAGAAAAAATCTAACAGTCTTAAGTTCAATATTATTTTTCTGTGTTATTATTTTGTTTTTGTTTCTATTAATTAATTAGTAACTTGGGTTCTGTTTTTTATTATAGAAATGGCCAATACTGAAAATGAATCTGCTGCAACAAACACTAGTTCTGGTTCCAGAAATGTTCCGGTTGGAGTTCCAACTACTTTGGTTCCCCCTTTCGGGAATCAGACAGGTGGTATTGAGACCGTTTTCCCACTTTCTGTCGCTGCCATGCCAAACCGACCAATTCATTTTGGTCAGTTTGACAAACCCGAGAAGTTTAAGGGTTGCAGCAACTTTAAGTTGTGGAAGGAAAAGATTATGTTTTATCTTACCACTCAACATCTGATTCAGTTTGATCACTGAGGATAAACCTGTGGAGGACATTAATGATCCTCAATCTGAAACCACGGTACGAGCGTGGATAAGTGTTTACTACCTCCTCGGCACAGTATATTAATGAATTGAGATGATTCCCTTTATAAGTTGTACTATGAAAAAAGTACATGAAAATATTTATGGGGATCTCTTTTGAAAAAATATAATATGGACGATGCGGGGTCCAAAAGTTTATAGACGCTCGTTTCCATGATTTTAGAATGGTGGATGTAAAATCTGTTCTTGAACAGAGTGAAGAGCTTCAAAAGATATATCACGATCTTGTCGTTGAGGGCATGGGAATCAACGACTCATTACAATTGGCGTTGTTGATTGAGAAGCTCCCTCATTTTTTGGACGATTTCAAACAATACACGAAACACAAGCAGAAAGAAATGACCCTGGAAGATCTGTTGTTGAAACTGAGGATTGAACATGACTCACGGAAGATGAGTAAGAAGCCTAATAGCTCTGTGGCTAAGGCTAATGTAGTTTAAATTTACAACTCAAAGACTAACGCTAAGAGAAAACGTCCAAATGAGTCAAAGGTTTCAAACTCCATGTTTAATGGAACATGTTATGTGTGTTATAAACCTAACCACAAAGCTAAGAATTTGTCGTAATCGAGTTGCGGTAAACAACAAGAACAAGAGAAACCTTGGTACTGGGAACAAGAACCGAAATCAGAAAGCTGGCCAAGCTAATGTGGAAGAAGATGGAAGACTGGGCTCTGGAATAGAAGACATGCATCTGGTAGTTCTCGTTTCAGAGGTTAACTTGGTTGGTGGAAACCATAAGGGGTGGTTTGTTGATACAGGAGCCACTCGTCACATTTGTGCAAATAAGTGGATGTTCAAGACATACCAAGCTATTGAAGATGAAGTCTGCTTTATGGGGAACTCTGCGGTCTCCAAAGTAAATATTAAAAGTATACAGAAAGTTAGTTTCTTTAAACTTATTGCCCAAATTTAACATTGATAAAAATTACAAGTGTGAGATTTGTATAGAAGCAAAGCTAGACAAATCCTCCTTCCATTCAATTGAAAGAAGTTCAGAACCGTTAGACTTAATTCACACTGATGTATGTGATTTAAAGTATGTGCAATCAAGATGCGACAAAAGTTACTTCATCACTTTTATTAATGATTGCACAAGATTTTTCTATGTTTACTTAATGAGAAGTAAAAAACGAATCAATAACTATGTTTACCCATTATAAAGCTGAAGATGAAAATCAACTTGGAAAAAAATTAAAAGTCTAAGAAGTGATAGGGGTAGAGAACATGAATCTCCATTTGCACAATTGTGTGCTAAAAGTGACATCATTCATCAAACAACTGCTCCTTATACTCCAGAACAAAATGGAATAGCAGAGCTCAAAAACAGAACTCTTAAAGAGATGATCAATGCAATTCTAATAAGTTTTGGCTCACCCCAGAATTCGTGGGGGAAGATTTGCTTTCCACAAATCACTTCCTAAACAGACTACCACATAAGAGACTAGATAAAATCCCTTATGAATCATGGAAAGGTCACGCACCTTATTATAAGTTCATCAAAGTTTGGGGATGTCTAGCAAAGGTTCCAATTTCCACCCCTTAAGCGGACGAGAATATAACCTAAAATGGTAGATTACGTGTTTATAGGATATGCATAGGATATTAGTGCTTACAGATTTTTAATGCATAAATCAAATAACTCTGAAGTGCACGTAAATAAAATTATTGAGGCTATGGATACTTCCTTCTTTGAAGGAATTTTTCCTTATATTAAGCATTCTAGCTTAAACCCTAAAAACAATCAAGTTGAGAGGATTGTGGGGGGAAAAGTACTTCAAAAAGAAGTTGAAGAACCCAGACATATCAAAAAAACTAGAAAGGAAAAGTCATTTGGTCCATATTTCCTAACTTATTTGTTAGAAAATGATCATTTGACTTATAGAGAAGCAATTACTTATCCATATTTTGATCTATGGAAAGAAGCAATTGACAGTGAAATAAATTCAATTCTTCAAAACCATACAAGGGAACTTGTGGAACTTTCACCAGGTTGTAAAGCATTAGGTCACAAATGGATCTTTAAAAGAAAGATGAGACATGATGGTACAATTGACAAGTACAAGGCTAGACTTGTAATTAAAGGATACAGACAAACTGAGGGTGTCGATTATTTTGATACTTATGCCCCTGTATCTAGGAAAACATCAATTAGGCTGATTATCACATTTGCAAGTCTTGTTTGATTTAGAGATCCATCAAATGGATTTGAAAACAGCTTTCCTTAACGGGGAACTGGAAGAAGAAATTTACATGGAACAACCTGAAGGATATGTTGTTCCAGGACAAGAAAACAAGGTGTATAGACTTTTTAAATCATTGTATGGATTAAAACAAGCACCTAAACAATGGCATGAGAAGTTTGATAGTGTAATGCTATCAATTGGTTTTCAAATAAACTAGAGTGAAAAATGTGTCTACGTGAAAGGAAGCAAAGACGCCTATGTAATAGTCTGTCTCTACGTAGATGACATGATAATTATTGGTAACAAGGTAAATATTAAAGTTACCAAGAAATTGTTGTCGTAAAACTTCGATATGAAGGATATGAGACATGCTGATGTAATACCAAAACATCAGATGGATATTCACTTTCTCAAAGTCATTATGTTGAAAAAATATTAGACAAATTTGATAAAAAAGGAAGTGATTTAATTGCGAGAACACCTATGGAAGTAGGTGCTAATCTCCGCAAGAATCGTGGAGAATGTGTGCGACAACTTGAATATTCTAGGATCATATGAGTCTAATGTATCTCATGGACTACACTAGATCAAATATTGCAAACTCAGTCAACAGGCTGGCGAGGTATACAAGTAATCCCAGTTATGAGCACTAGAAAGCGTTAGTTAGAGTACTTAGATATCTAAGGTACAAGGTACACTGCTAACTACGGATTATTTTATACTAGATATCCAACTGTACTTGAAGGGTACACTGATGCAAATTGGATAGCATACTCCAAAAATATAAAATCCACAAGCGGATACATTTTTGTAATAGGAGGTGCAGCGGTTTCATAGAAATCATGCAAACAAACTTGTATTGCGAGATCAACTATGGAATTAGAATTCATAGCTATGGATTTAGAAAGCGGAGAGGTCGAATGGTTACGTGGGTTTTTGGAAGATGTTCTAATGTTCTCAAAACCAATGCCACTAATTAGCTTACATTGTGATAGTATGTCAGCTATTGGTAGAGCAAAGAATAATGTGTATAATGGAAAGTCTAAACATATACGTCGTAGACATAAATCCGTAAAGAAACTTTTGAAAATCGGTGTTATAGCTTTGGACTTTGTGAAAACCAAAGAAAATATAATGGACCCATTAACAAAAGGTCTAACGAGAGATCTTGTAGAGATTTCATCGAGGGGAATGGGGAAGAAGCCCATAAAATTGATTACCACTCATGATGGCAACCCTACCTGAATTTTAAAGCCCAATTTGCAGGTTCAAAAGGACAACCGAATTGGGGGGGAGGGGTCGAACAAAGCACTCGGGAAAAGAGTTCCCAGCACATTCCTAAGGTGAAAGAGTGATAGACATATCCATTGGAGGAAAAACGATAGTTTACAATGATCCTTATACGTATTACATGAAGTATGACAGGATACTTCTAATAAGAGATCACCTATATCGAATGTGAAGAAGCCACATCTATGACATGATTTCAGGGCTAAATCTCTAGAGCATTCGGTGAACATTTCCAAGGCAGTCCAGGGCCGAAATGGACTACAACGAAAGAATCGATTAACAGTATAGAGAAATCGTTGTGTGAGTATCGTTGTCTTGGTACACACAAAATGATGAACAGTTCAAGGCATCGCGTCCACTAGTTAGCAAGTGTATCCGATGGTATATCACTAAGGAAGGTTCAAGGCTAACAACTAACTATCCCGATGCAACGAACTCTTGCATTGCATTTCATGTGCATTTTTAAAAGATTTTGCATTCATGTGGGGGATTGTTGGAGAATTGGGTTTTTAATAAAAGAATTGAATTGTAATTAAAGTGTCGTGAGGACATTTTTTAGCCAATATAATTATATGTTACACCGCTCGGTTTTGAATATTATTGAGATTATCACGAAGTGGGTTGCGCAAGCTTCGCGATGATATATAACATGTGAGAAAACAAATTCTTGGTGTGAATGATAAATTGGTATAAAGTGGGGTAGATGAAATATGGTAAATGGGTTTTAAACCCACATCCCACATGGGATGCCTATATAAGTGTAAATCACTTTATAAGGATAAGTGGTTCACATGGGTTTAAAATGTCTTGCCAATATTGTGCCTCGTGTAAGAACCTCGTGCGCGTCCGCACAGGGGTGCAAATCTAAGGTCTGTCAATACCATAATAGCTCGAACTTGTGTGCGAGCGCGACCTGCATACACGAATGCCGGACCACAACTCGTGGGCCTAATCAACACAGGTTTTGCTACTGGCTTGAATTTTGAGTGTTCGAATTCTTGTTGTAACAGTCAGAATTAAGAGAGAGTAATGGCAGTGGACTGTAACAGCAATATTTACACTGTGTTTATTTGCTTGACTGTAACAGCCAGGTTTATTGCAGTAATAAAACCTGGACTGTTACAAGTCTCATTTTTGTGCCTATATAAGGCAGACCTTAGCTGCCAGAAAAACACATTCGAAAAACTCGTATCTCCCTCGGCATAAGTTTTCTGTTTTCCAACATTATTTTAAGCATTCTGCCTCAGAGTTTCGCTGTGTTACAAACTCATTCGAAGGTTATGTTGTCTTCTGCTTCAAAGATACAGAGAGTTTGGGCATTGTACCTTGGGAGTTAAGTGTTCAAGAGGCCTGAAATTGATAAAGGCAAAGCATATTGAACTTAAGGGGAAGCGGTAACACTACTGTCTCGTCCAAGATGAAATTCAAATACCGGTTGAGGTTCAAAGTTTGTTTTTTACTTCTTTGTTTATTTTCTGTAATATGAGAAAATAATATTCCAATATTTCTTCTGAGATTCTTCTACTGCTTTGTTTATTTTTTTTCCTGGTATAAATAAACAGTAAAGAGGAAAAATTCTAACAATTCTTTTTGGTGATGCAACGATTTACATGATGTCCACATTTTTCACAATAGGTACATGTCACCAGGCCCGACTATCACCATGTTCAAAGTGACATGCAGAGCAGGGCCTCTTATTTTGAGGGTCCCAAATTTTTTAAAATAACTTAATATTTCCGTTATATGGATTTGGGCACATGTTTCGAATGCAAATACATATCTAAGTGTCAGGTGTTTATACCTCTAAACCTGAGGACACTTCTTGGAATTCATACACGAGTACGTGGATACGGAAATAATTAGAGATATACAAGAAAATTAATGAGTTAATTGTCTTTTGTAAAGGGAAATAGACCTCTAATATCCTCTTCACTATAGCCGGATGGAGAAGATCACCATTGTAGATGCGTTTTGTCACACCCCGTAACCAGAAGTTGACCTGGCAATGCCTCATCTATCAATGAGACAAAGAACCCATAACAAAATATACTCTTACAAGCCAAACTTAACAGAATAATATTAATCTTTAACTTTATTATAAGTCATCGATACTTAAAAGTATATTACATAAACTTAGAACTAAAGTTATTCAACTTAATAAAGGTTCATCAACTATACTATTACATGATCATTACTTCATTAATTTCTACTTGTCGTGCTCCCCATCCCATGTCTCCTCATCAGCATCATCTACAAAACATAAGAATATAATAGGGTAAGCCACACTAGCTTAGTAAGAGCCGATCGGCCTTGGGATGAAGGACCAAAGAGACTTCAACACATTCCCTGTTTCCCAAAATATTTGAAAATATATTTTGTCTTGTCTTAACCTGAAACATCTTGAAAACCTTTGTAAAATACTTGTAAACATAACATAATACTTGAGATCTTTCATAACTTACAATATGAAATTCCAACTCAAAACACTGTTTTTAGACTCTTTATAATACTTAGAAACAATACCAAATCATACAAATAACATGTCATAACAATACTTAATCAAATCGATCACATACATATCAGAAATTGTACTCCGAGTACTTAACATAAACTTGACATAATATGACATACTCGTAGCATTCCAATACATATAAACTTGACATGATTAGTACCAAAATGACATGCAAGAAGTAATTCTACAACCGAGCTCAATTATCCAACCATAACTCTATCCAACTGTTAACAGCCCAAACTTTAATGCCGTTTAGGAAGGCCCTTACATTTTTTTAACTTATAACATATCATATCGTAACTGGTAAGACTCAGAAATTGCTATTTAAGGATATATTCTTGTCATTATCCAACCTCGTGGACTGAATGACTCTGTTAACAGCCCTAACTTTTAAACCTGCAGGGGACCAGGCATCATTGGGGACAGAAAGCGCTTCCTGGAACTTATATCATAAATTCGGAATATATCCTGGCCTAGGGTCATCATTAGACAAGAGCTCTAAATTAAGAATATGCATATGTTGACTCACATGTAATGCATCCTGCAATTTAATCAACAACATGCGCAAGAATCAACAAGTATAAGCATGCAATGATGCAAACATCATTCGGTTCTTCATCCAGATTTTTATGCAATAAAACATGTGAAAATTTCATACATATCTTATCTTTAATAAAATAATACTTCATGCATTTTTAGGACTGAAAAACAAGGACGAAGGGTTCTTACCTTATCAATCTTAAAGCAAAACCTCAAAATACACCAAAAGCAGAAAATTCAGATTCAAAGTACTAACTTCCCAATCCTATAACTCGAAATACAGAACTCCAAATGCTACTCCGTCAAATTCCAAACGTAGTTCTATCAGTTCTCTTCAAAACGCACTAAGAATCGCTGAAAACAGACACCTTTTGCTATCTCAAAAGTGCATTCTTCCACAGCCTACCCAATCTGCCAGGACCTTCAACTCAGATGATGATATCTCTTAATCCAGAACTTAGAAAGATAATTACTTTGGTCAGAATTTAGTTTAGGGAGTCTAGTATCTATGGTTAAAATATGGGAGGAATCCGAGATGATTTGCTATGTCGGCCAAAGTATTCTTACTTGCTATCCAGATTTTCCAGAACTCTTATTTTCTCTCTTTTTCTTTCTTATTCTTTCCTTTCCTTCTCTACTTTTCCTCCTCTATTTATAGGCTATCTAAACTTCAGATTTCTGGAAGGTTATAATTCCAAAGTAAGCAACCAATCAATAGGTTCATCCCTCTTTTTGACCTTATCTTAAATGGCACCCCTTCATACATTAACCTCCCTCCAAATATTAACCAATTAAACTAACCAAAAAATTCATCTTGTCAATTAGGTCCTCTAACATCTTATTCTAGCTATTACGCCCCTAAGAATAATTAGAATAAAAAGTACATATAGCACATAGAATATATAATCACATAAAACATGCTATCGAAAGGTCATGGGTATCACATTCTCCCCCTCCTTATAAAAGTTTCGTCCTCGAAACTTGCACCCTCTACAAAAATAGATCTTACAACCCTCCCTCTAGATGCAACGGCTCTAAAGATTTTTATACAAAACATATATGGTACTATAGGCAACCTAAAAGTACAAGGAACATATAGCATGATATTCAAATAACATGTGAAGAGAATACATATAAACATGAAATATACTTGCTACCACTACGATTCTGCGGCGCCACTCTAATAAAGTCGTAACAAAGTATCTAACATTCTATTACAATCCTATGTATATCATAACACAATTAACGTGTAGAACAATATACAATACATAACAGATAATCACATTAACACAAGTGTACATGTCACCGTATTCGGGACATTTCTTGCTTTTTGTTGAGCGAGTGCAAACATCCTTGCATTTGTCATTGGCCTCGAATCCCCAACTCTTGGTGTAGAAGAATTATGTACATTACCTGAAGCCAACTCGGGACACTGACTAACTTTATGATCATTTTTCTCACATCTGAAGCATGCCCCAGTTTTCCACCGACACACACCTGTATGTCTCCTTCCACATATAGCACATTGAGAAGTAGTTGTGAATTGAGTTGGTGCTGCTGCCGGTTCTTTGGTCTTTACCATATTTGCTCCAATTTCAACACCGGACCTGAATGTGGATAGTGTTTCAGATGCCGGGAGGAATCGCTTATTAGCTACCATAGCTACATGGTTTGCAGTCTTTGAAACTTGACCTGATGACATGGTGGTGAAACTTCTCTTTCCAGTTCCTTCATTATCAGCTCGGTTGAATTCCATCTCTATGTCCAAGCTTCGTTGATAAGCCTCTCTATATGTGGTGGGACGAACACTTGACAATCTTCCTCGAATCCTACTCAGAAGCCCCATCACGAACCTTTGTGTCCTCATCACTGGATCTTGGATAATGGAGGTGGCGTACTTTCCAAATGCATTAAATTTCCCCGCATACTCAGCCACAGTCATACCTTCCGTTTGCTTGAGCTCCAGAAACTGGTTCTGCTTCTCTATGCGATAGGTATCCGGAAAATATTGATCTAAGAAGGCTGTCTTGAATTCTGCCCAAGTGATAGGTCGTCCCCCTTGTTGATAAATTGGGGCAACGCCCTTCCAACATTCAGCTGCGTTGTCAGTCAATGATGCAATTGTTAGTAGTGCCCTAGGACCATTAGCACATGTTGTGCGTTTTATTATCTTTTGAGCATGTAATTGAATAGTTAATTTTTCTTTTGATTATCAAATGTGTGATTTGATAGTAAAACTCATTAGCTTATGTAATTACTATTCTAGAAGTCCCTAGTTTTATGTAATGCTTAATTGCTATGAAATAAAACTAGTATGATTGTTGATTGATGATCTTATTTTACTGATCATGTGTAATGGATACAAATCACATCATAGATGCAATATATAGGGATACATTGTATTGGACGTGATCCGTCAGAGAAGTAATACTTCATGGTCTTAAGTCATAAGTATTACTTCCTCAATACTATTTTAGAATCCTTAGACCTTATGTCTTCATTGATTCTAGTATGAATGGAGCTCACGCTTTTGACTCGATCGGACGTTACTTGTAACAGAGTAATCAATACGATCGATGATCGGATGTAGTTTCCTATCATAGCTTGAATGTGAGAGACATTGTAAGGAATTTGTCCCTCTCTATTATTAGAGAGAGATATCCATGGGCCCTCGATAGGGAAAGACTGCATTTAAATGCATGGCACGTGCTCAAATGTATTTGATAAAGTGGTTATCAAATGCTATTTGTCGAAACAGTCTACCTAGAGATCGAGCATAAATACAATTAAGCTTAATAAGGGTGACGACCACCATGCCTTATGCTTAATTAGGATATCGCGAGACAAAGGGATTAAATAGTGGATTGACAATAGGTTCCGTTGTAAATTCACTCACCTTGGGTAGTCACATGTCCTGCTAGGGGCCGCTTGTGACTTATGAACTCACACTACTACTAAGTGTGTTTTCATTGCCATTGTGATATGAACCTACAGGGTCACACGCATAGACGAGCTAACAAGCTTCATGTCCAGATTCAATGAATCTAGAATGTGTCTAGGTTCATTGTATCTGACATTTGTTTTTCTGAAAATAATAAAGTGTTTATTATTCGAATTAGAGATAGGGGCAATTTTGGTATTTAACTATAGCTGGGATTAAGTGGGAGTTGTTATCCGATAAAGACTCCCACTACCAGCAGAAGTCTAGGGGACGTGGGAGTCAGAGTCTCCCACAACCGAGAGAAGTTGAGTAGACGTGGGAGTTGTTCTGGGAACAAACTCCCACACTCTATATAACATCTCTTAGCCGAAACCCTAGGTAATCAAGTCATTTAGCCGAAATACTAATACTAAAAGGAAAAACGTTTTTCTTTCTGCTTTTCCCTTTTCTCTCTAAATTCCCGAACTTCAGAAAGACGAAGAGCTAGCAATCACTGCTTGTTTCGTCGCGTGGATACCGGTAGAGGGAAATTCCGCAAAGGGAAATCCGTTGGTGAAAAGAAAACTTCCAAGAATCGTCATCCTCCATTCAAGAAGTAGCTTCTTGAATCCGAAAATTGTAAGTTTTTACCGCTGTTTTCGAATTGTTTCATATGAGCGGATCCTTCAGGGGAGGATCCATGGGTGTTTGGAACGAGTTTCCGCCCATGAATCCCTTCAGCAATCCCCACTGTTGCTCTAGCTTCTTCAGGTACCCTCATAGTCTCGAAGTTTCTTTCCATGTCATCTAACCAAACTTCAGCTTCATCTGGTTCAACCTTACCATTGAATGAGGCCATCCTCATTTTCTTCATCCTCTCATAATAGATGCCCAGGTCAACCTCGTTTCTTGGTCCTCTTGTTATCCCAGGATTCTGATTTCCGTGTATTGCATGTTGAAGTAGTTGTGCCATCATGGCCAATGTTGCATTTAACTCAGCCGGTATTCCAGTATTCACGGGTGGTGGAGGTGGAGGTACAACATTCTCTGTCCCAGTAGCGGTTTCCACATTTTGTACTTGAGGTCGGGTAGAGGATGCAGGCACATCTTCCCTTCTGCGACTACTTCTACGACCCAAACTTGATATTGGAATGTTGAGATCATCGTTGTTGTCATTTTTCCGATCCATCTTATATAAGTAACACTTACAGATAAGCAGATAATTCACATAAAGTATAAAAAATTAAACTAGCGTGCTTCTTCATTCATTTATACATCTTATCTCGGCTAAACACATAACATAAAAGGCATAGCATCATATCTCAGTTAAACATATAGCATAGAAGGTGGTGGATACATGATTACTTAAAGATGTACAAGTCATGCCATCAATTTATGTAATTTAATACTACAAAGCTAGACTAATATGGCGTCTCGTTATCAAAAACAAAATATGATAAATAAAATACTCAAACACATAGTTCAAAAAGCAGGTTCATATCTTAAGCTAACATAACATACCATCAACACACTAAATATAGCAACAAAATAAGGTTATCATGTTGATACAGTTAAAGCAAGTAAAGTTAACATGTTAATAAAGTTGAACATGATAAACAAATACTTAAAACACATATTACACTTAACAAGTTCATATCTCAAAACGTTAATAGAGTTCATACGAGAAATAAAGAAAACAAATATATATAAACACATAATTCGTATATCAAGTCCACATCTCAAGCTAGCATAAAATATCATCAACTAACTTAAATAAAATAGCAAACCGGATTTAACATAGTGATTCAATTAAAACAAATAAACTAAGTTACATGTTAACACAGTTAATGCTATATAACAAGTTAAAACATCATAACATACGAGGTAAACATAACAAATCATACCCAAAAATATATATATATATATATATATATATATATATATATATATATATAAGACGGTAAATAAAAACATATGTCCTATTCCAGAATCTCTACCCAAGAACGCATCTTAAGTTATCTAAGAATCCATCATATATTCATTCCATACTAAATTTTCTAACTAAGGATTT
Source organism: Vinca minor (assembly GCA_026122235.1). Lineage (NCBI taxonomy): Eukaryota > Viridiplantae > Streptophyta > Magnoliopsida > Gentianales > Apocynaceae > Vinca > Vinca minor. The sequence goes on from JAOCZM010000120.1 coordinate 2,333,780, forward strand.
AAGCCTAAGGTTCGACCTACTCTGATACCACTTATGTCACACCCCGTAACCAGAAGGTGACCTGGCAATGCCTCATCTATCAATGAGACAAAGAACCCATAACAAAATATACTCTTACAAGCCAAACTTAACAGAATAATATTAATCTTTAACTTTATTATAAGTCATCGATAATTAAAAGTAGATTACATAAACTTAGAACTAAAGTTATTCAACTTAATAAAGGTTCATCAACTATACTATTACATGATCATTACTTCATTAATTTCTACTTGTCGTGCTCCCCGTCCCATGTCTCCTCATCAGTATCATCTACAAAACATAAGAATATAATAGGGTGAGCCACACTAGCTTAGTAAGAGCCGATCGGCCTTGGGATGAAGGACCAAAGAGACTTCAACACATTCCCTGTTTCCCAAAACATTTGAAAATATATCTTGCCTTGTCTTAACCTGAAATATCTTGAAAACCTTTGTAAAATACTTGTAAACATAACATAATACTTGAGAGCTTTCATAACTTACAATCTGAAATTCCAACTCAAAACACTGTTTTTAGACTCTTTATAATACTTAGAAATAATACCAAATCATACAAATAACATGTCATAACAATACTTAATCAAATCGATCACATACATATCAGAAATTGTACTCCGAGTACTTAACATAAACTTGACATAATATGACATACTCGTAGCATTCCAATACATATAAACTTGACATGATTAGTACCAAAATGACATGCAAGAAGTAATTCTACAACCGAGCTCAATTATCCAACCATAACTCTATCCAACTGTTAACAGCCCAAACTTTAATGCCGTTTAGGAAGGCCCTTACATTTTTTTAACTTATAACATATCATATCGTAACTGGTAAGACTCAGAAATTGCTATTTAAGGATATATTCTTGTCATTATCCATCCTCGTGGACTGAATGACTCTGTTAACAGCCATAACTTTTAAACCTGCAAGGGGACCAGGCATCATTGGGGACAGAAAGCGCTCCCGGGCACTTATATATCCTGGCCTAGGGTCATCATTAGACAAGAGCTCTAAATTAAGAATATGCATATGTTGACTCACATGTAATGCATCCAGCAATTTAATCAACAACATGCGCAAAAATCAACAAGTATAAGCATGCAATGATGCAAACATCATTCGGTTCTTCATCTAGATTTTTATGCAATAAAACATGTGAAAATTTCATACATATCTTATCTTTAATAAAATAATACTTCATGCATTTTTAGGACTGAAAAACAAGGACGAAGGGTTCTTACCTTATCAATCTTAAAGCAAAACCTCAAAATACACCAAAAGCAGAAAATCCAGATTCAAAGTACTAACTTCCCAATCCTATAACTCGAAATACAGAACTCCAAATGCTACTCCGTCAAATTCCAAACGTAGTTCTATCAGTTCTCTTCAAAACGCACTAAGATTTGCTAAAAACAGACACCTTTTGCTATCTCAAAAGTGCATTCTTCCACAGCCTACCCAATCTGCCAGGACCTTCAACTCCGATGATGATATCTCTTAATCCAGAACTTAGAAAGATAATTACTTTGGTCAGAATTTAGTTTAGGGAGTCTAGTATCTATGGTTAAAATATGGGAGGAATCCGAGATGATTTGCTATGTCTGCCAAAGTATTCTTACTTGCTGTCCAGATTTTCCAGAACTCTTATTTTCTCTCTTTTTCTTTCTTATTCTTTCCTTTCCTTCTCTACTTTCCTCCTCTATTTATAGGCTATCTAAACTTCAGATTTCTGGAAGGTTATAATTCCAAAGTAAGCAACCAATCAATAGGTTCATCCCTCTTTTTGACCTTATCTTAAATGGCACCCCTTCATACATTAACCTCCCTCCAAATATTAACCAATTAAACTAACAAAAAAATTCATCTTGTCAATTAGGTCCTCTAACATCTTATCCTAGCTATTACGCCCCTAAGAATAATTAGAATAAAAAGTACATATAGCACATAGAATATATAATCACATAAAACATGCTATCGAAAGGTCATGGGTATCACACATTTGGTATCCTTTAAAGTATTCAATATTTTTTTACCACATTCGATAAAGATCTCATACCCACAATCATGTCGTATCATTTCGGACACGGGTGCAACAACCAAAACAAATATTGTGATTTGCATACTCTTGAAACTTAGGTTTATAATTATGTTTTGACACTTTTTATAATTAAAATTATTTATTAAAAAATTAGGAGTCTAACTTTGATAACTAGTATAGGGCCTCAATATTGTTCGAGACGGCCCTGCATGTCTCATTAGGCATATAAGAAGATGTAGCTCTAGCAACAAAAGATATATAATGTGTATTCTTGTGAGCTTGTTTTCACTCTAAGCCATTTTTAACACGGAAATGAGCATCAAACACCTCATCAAGAATGTCTCTATCACACATAAGCTTCTCAGCATAAAAGTTCAAGACATCAATTTTGTTTCTCAAGGAATCATATTCACCAAGTATAGAATTAAGAGATCTCACATTGTCATGCAATTCATGATTCTCAAGAGTTATAGCATCAAGAGATAAACATATACTCTCTTTTTCTTTTTTTACATCATGCAAAGAGGCAAGTAATATATAAGGTTCCTTAGCCAAGTGGGGCAAGGGCCTGCTTACAACCTTGAGGTTGTGGGTTCGATACCCACCTCACACAAGGGGAATGATTTAATTGTCATTTCTTTGGGTTCCCTTGTGTGGGTCTTATACTCCCCCTCATAGGGCACCCGCTCAACGGGACTTCTACTACACGGGCTTCTACGACACCTGCTCAATGGGCTTCTACTTCTCCCCTCACGGGGCACCCGCTCAGCCGGGCTTCTACTACTCCTCCTCTGGTGAGGTACAATAAATAATTTTAATAGAAAAAAAAAAAAAAAAGTAATGTATCGTTCTCTTTTTACAAGCATGAATTTGTATCAAGTAAGCAAATACGTCTGTTACTCATATCTTTATTTTTCTTTGCCATTTTCTTCATATCATCATACATATCAATCAATAAAGCACAAGGATCATCATCATCATCACTTTCATTCTCAAGAATACGATAGGAAGTATGTACCTCACTATGTATGGAACAAGTATTTTGAATATCTTCTAGGTTTTCATCTTCATTTGTATCTTCCTTGTATCCCATAAGACATCTTGGGTGATTTTTATCATGGTCATCATGTTCATCGTCATCCCAAGTAGACACCATAGCTCTCATGTTTTTCTTTTTCTCTCTTAGAGATTTTTGCTTTGAGCTATTGAAACCCATTGAACTGCTGACCACTTCTTCTTCTATTATGTAATTTGCAATGTACTCATTTGTAGTGATTTTCTTTTCTTTTATGTCGTTGGTAGAGTCCTCATCACTAGATGAGCTTTCTTCACTTGATGAACTATCTTCATTGTCTTCATCACTAGAAGAGTCCTCTTCAAGATACTTGTCACTCTCAACGCTTAAGGATTCTTCATAGTTGTCATTTTCCTTGGAAGTCTTTAGACATAGACTTCTTCTTCCTCTTACATCACACTCTTCACATTTTTTCATTTTCATTTCATTTCATGAGTAATGATCCTATGAGTTCTTCCAATGCTAGAGACTTCAAATATTTTGATTCTTCAATGGCAAAAAAAATTGGTTCCCAGATCCTTGGAAGAGCATTTAGAATTTTTCATAATGTTTTCGCCAATGGGATAGGATCTTTCATATGTCTTCAACCCATTTGTGATCATTGTAAACCTTGTAGACATTTCGGTGACGGGTTCATTTGGCATCATGGTGAAGAGTTCATATTCTTTGACAAGTATTCCCATCTTTGTTTCCTTTACTTGGTTTGTGTCTTCTTGAGTAACTTGAAACATTTTCCACATTTCATGAGCATTTTCACATCAACACACCCTACTATATTCTTCTTCACTCAAAGCACAACATAGAGTGTTCATGGATTTGAAGTTAAAGGTCATATTCCTTTTATCATCCTCATCATATTCATATCTAAGCTTTGTCACCTTCACATTTTTCACAATCTTGTGAGGGACATAAGGACCTTCTTCTACAATGCTCTCCATAAAACAAGGTTAGTAGATGAAATATAAACTTTGAAACAATTTTTCCAACAATTATAATTATAACCATTAAACAAATGAGGTCTATCAAGATAATTTTCCTCTAAGAAAGACATAGAAGAACTATATTCCATGGATCCTTCTAGGATGTTGAAACTAAATAAGGAGATCGTGCTCTAATACCAATTGAAAATACCCAAAGGGAAAAACCTAAGAGGGGGTGAATTAGGTTCTTAAAACTTTTTCGCTCTTCTAAACAAATATTCACTTATGTGATCAATTAGACAACAATTATGTTGATTAAGCGCAATTAGGTGAGTTAATGGAGGGAGAGCTTAGGCCACTGGTATGATTGATTCAAGATTAGAAGACCTCAAGAGGATGACAATGAGAAAAGTACGATAAGCCAAGATGCTACACAAGATACTATAACCAAGGATGCAATTTGTAAAGCTCGTTAGATAAAATAATACTAGTCATATGGCAATGACAAATCAAGAGGCACAATACAAGAATGCTAACTCAAGTAGGACAAATAAAACTCATACATTCAAGTTCATGTAGCATATAGACAAAGTTAATAATGGCAAGAACTTGAAAGTAATTAGGAAGAGTTGGAGACAGCAAACACAATGATTTATAGTGGTTCGATCCTCAATGATCTACATCCACTACCTTGGGACACACCCAAGGATTTTGGAAAATTCCACTAGCTTCCAGTTGTGAGCATATACACAAAAGAGTAAAACAAATAATGGTATTTACCAAAGAACCTTTCAAGGGGAAAACCAACTAAGGGTCTTTTATACACCAAGCAACCCTTCAACACCCTTGGGATCACCTTCTCTAATCTAGTATACTATGTGAAGAGATTTTATGAACAAATTAACCGTACTTACCTTTCGGGTTCACCACTCACTCTACTTCCTACAATTACAAGAAAGTTTCACTCCACTAAAGAAGCCCAAATCCATCATACTCACAATGAAGCCTAGCTACTCAACTCAATCACAAAGATAGTAAAGATATGTCAATCTTGATATGAAATCAACTGAGATTTATAATCGTGCTCAAGATATAATCCCTCAATGGACATATTTTACAAGTAAAATCTCTTAATTAAAATGAAATGTGTATTAACAAGAAAGATCAATGATTTTCTAAAATATATGGACGATGTAAAGATTTTGATGTTTGAAACTCTTCCAAGACCCTCTCAAAGTGTCGAGAAAATATGCTCAAACTCTTACTCAAATATATGAAAGAGAACTCTTTAAAATGAGAAAGATTAGACAGCCAACAGATTAATAACGGCTAGGTTTTCGCCTTTTCAGCGACAGTTCGATTGACCTACGTCTTCGAACATTCACTGACTCTATGCAGTTGACCGAGGTACAGGTACCTCTGGTCGACCTTACCTCAGGACGTCGGTTGACCTACACAACTTTGCACAAAAAAACCTCCTGAACCTCAAATTTTGAAAACCAATCAAACTTTTGAACTTATAAACCTTTAAACATGAAACCAAAAAAAAAAAAAAAAAATTGTTTATAGATTCAAAAATATTTGCCAAACCGATTTAATATTCAACAAACTGAAAAAGATGATTTCGCGTCCAAATCATCTAAGTTCACATTTTTTTTAATGCTTTCAACCACGTCTCTTTGAAATATTTTTGCCATGTTAGACTTCTTAAATACTTTTTCATTGGAATGCATGTGTCCAAAACATATTTAAAACATCAAAAATCTTTGTCTAAAGGATTGGAAATAAGAGATGAAAACATGTAGAATAACAATTCCAAAACAAACTTTGAAAGCAAGAAACAAAGCTTTTGAAAATCTTTGAAGTTTGAAAGATCTTATCAATGAAAACATGAGGTAAAACTAATTTTCATAATCTTCCAAGTATAAACATATTCCATATTAACTAGTTACAAAAGATAAGAAAGACATATACCGAACTAGTTCATCTTGAGACTTTGGCTTTCAAGTTCTTCTTCATTCTTCCGATCTTCATCCAAAATCTACCGAATCAAGTTTGTTATGATCTTCCAATATGGTTCTAAAGATTTTACATCAATCTTGATCTTTGTTGAAATCCATCCTTCAAGATTTGTATAAATGTCTTCAAGTCTTCAAAGTTGATCATCTTCATAAAGCTCCAATTGAGACCATCCTCATTATCCTCTTCATTTGGTAAAATCCTTTTGGATTCCTCTAAAATGTAACATCATGGATTTTAACACTACATGGTTAAGAGCTTATTTCAAGGTCATCTTCATTTGAGATTAAATATCTCTTAACTTCTTGAATTTACTTCTTTGAACTTTATTGTAACAACCTCTAAGATATTGAAGTATACACATTAAAGCATGTATCAAGTGGTCTTACATTACATAGCTTCTTCAAATGAGACCTCTAAAGTGAACCTCAATTTTGAACATAAGGTATTGCTCGATCTTATTTTGAGTTGTCTAATCCAAATCAGGTTTTATAGAAAGCTTGAAGTTGAAAATATAGTTGCGGTAAGTTTTTTATGACAACAGAGGTCTGATTGAAAGGCACTAGAAAAGGGGTTTTGAGAAACTCTCCAGAGTAGTGGGCTTTTGAAGGATAAGTAAATTTTGTAATACATTGATTTTATGCCTTGTTTTGTCGAATGAGTTTTCAAGATTTTGTTGGTCGTGAATTTCAAGTTGTTGAAGATAAATGGCTTATGCGGCTCCTTTCTTCTTTTTGCATAATGTTAGTGCCTGCAATTTTTATTTTATTTTTTATTTTTTGTTTAACTTCATTTGTTTGAGGATATATTGCTATAGGATTTTATGGACTCTATCCGATTGACAATGGTTGAGTTGTGGGAAGATGGTAGGGATTATGCAACTGGTAGATTGTTGGAAGGTGTTAGGTTGGGGCTGCCGAAGAGATTGAGGAAGAACATGAAGAATAAAGAAAAAAATTATATTTCTTTTAAATTTTAGAGAGAAAAATACTTTTTTATCCTTGTTTTTTGAAAATGTGCACAACACAAGTTTGACTTTATCAGATTCCGCCCAGGAAGTGGTGGTAAGAATTTTTAATGTTGCCCGTAAATTGTTGGATAATTATTTATATAAAAAAACAAAACAAAACTATTTAGGCGTAAGTAAAATATATGGGGCGACTGAAACTATTTTCTCAAGAAAGAAATACGAAAAAGTTACATTTCTGGGCAAAAAAATCAAATGATACCATGAGCCGAATTTTTTTTTAAAAAAAAATCTAAAATACAAAAGGCTCGTCTTTTCAAAAAAACAAAATAAATATATAAAATGCTCGGCTGAGCCAGTTTAGCAAGCTGGAATGAGTATCTCACGCCGTCACGCGGAATCAGCTTTTTGTATAATTGAATGAGTACTTGCGCGGCATGAGTCGCCCGCTTATCACGTCCCTCATTGCTCACAACTTTCGAGGCATTTTGGCTAAGTAAAATGTTAACCATTAGAATTAGAAAAACCCAAAATAGTATTAGAATTACAAAAAGTTCCTCCCTTATCACAAAATACTGAATTGGACTTTGCCCAATGAGCAACATTATGAGCAACAAAATTTACAGACCTTTTCACAAATTGGATTTTCCAAACTTGAACTCTCCAATCAAAGATTGACCCATATTTACATGGTCTAAACCAGTCCAATGACTGCCCTCCAAATAACCTGTAAGACTTCTAAGCACATTCAGACCATCCCCCCCAATAATGTTATATTTCAAACTCAATAGTTTCAGTTTTTCCATTGTCAAAATAGCAGTTTGCACTTCACCTTCAAAGGGTGATCTTACCTTAAATCTGTTGATCCAAACACCCAAAATTTCTCCTAAATCATTTCTGATAAGAAAAGCACTAATTGCATTGTCATCATTGATAAATCCCGCATCAAAATTAATCTTGATATAATCCTTAAGCGGCAGCTTCAAAGAAATCACATTAACATTTTCACATTTCCTTTGCTTCCTCACAGTAGATGCCTCCCAGTAGTCATTTGATTTTCTCTCAATTAGCACCAAAAGTTATTCAATCGTCCTCACTTGTTTCCCATGTAGGATGGCATTTCTGTACATCCATATATGCTCCAAACATTCTGCAAAAAATTTAATAAACTCATATCTCATATTTTTAGCAATAGGAAAATTACTAGATTTTTTGCTCACTTCCCTGATAAGATCAATGATGCTCCATTGATCAAAGTCCTCCATTTTGAATTTTCATTTCGAATGGAGCCATATAGCTTTAGTAGAAGGACACCTTCGAGGCACTTTGAGTTTTGGAAGCCTAACCCAAAAGGCAAGCATGATTTTGTTTTGTTTTTCCAACTAAAAGACAAACATGAATATGATTATTACTCACGTTTCCTGCCTTATATATATATATATATATATATATATATATATATATATATATATATATATATATATATACACACACACACTAGCATAAGACCCGTGTATATATATATATATATATATATATATATATATATATATATATATATATATATATATATATATATACACTAGTAGGGGAACAAATTTAATTGTTAAAAAAAAATATTAAATAGCATAAAAGTGAAAATGATACTCTACACTGATATTTTTATTTAGTTTTTTAAATCTAGCTATGTATAAGAAAAAAACAAATATAAGAATTTTGTATTCATATGTAAAATATCAAAAAATAGATCTGGTAAAAGAGGAATATTCTTTCAATTATATCTCAAGGTCGGCGTTGTAAGTTTTCTTGAAAAAATTAACGGTTTAAATGAACCATCCAAAAATAAATAAACTACTTCTCTCCAATTTATTGGGGCAAATTACAACTCATTTAATGACACGATAAGAATTAGATTACTATTTTTTTTTTATTATTTTACCCTTTTAATGAAAAAGTTTGGTGAGAAGTTCACATGTGGGTTCAACAGAAAACTAAATGGTTCAGTAAACTAATTTTCTTTGAAAAAAACTTTGACTGTTGGGATAAAAAAATTAAAAAGCAAATTAGATTTTTCACTCAATTTAATAGACTAAAAACTAAATCAACAAAGTCATTGATTAAAAATCCTACCCACTACCTTTATTTATAATATCGTCAAATTTCAAAAACTTTATACAATTTCGATGTGGAGTCTTGAATAATATTGAAAAAAAGTAAAAGAAAATATTTGAATAGGAAAATATTAAAATATATTGAATATAAACTATCCGAAAAGAAAATAAATCCCGCCTCTCAAATTCATTAAGGAAATTCTAATTCAGTTAATGATGTGATAAAAATTAAATGGTTCGATTAACTAAAGTTAATTTTTTTTTTAATATTTTACCCTTTAAATGAAAAAGTTTAGTGAGCAGGCTTGGTTGCGGGTTCAACAGAAAACCAAATTGTCAGATGAACCAATTTTCTTTAAAAATAAATTTTTTTACCGTTGGAATTAAAAAAATATAAAAGAAAGTTAGATTTGTCACCAAACGTTATGGACTAAAAAACAACTCAACCAATTAATTCAATTAAAAATCATGTTCAAACCCTTTATTTATAATGTTGTCAAATTTTAAAAACTTCATACACTTTCGACGTGCGATTTTGAATAATATTTAAAAAATAAAATTAGAAAATTAGAGTAGAAAAAATATATAAAAAACCATTAAAAATACTAAAATATATAGTCTAATATGAACCTTCTAAAAAGCAAATAAAGCCTGTCTTTCCAATTCATTGGGCAAATTTCAACTCAGTTAATGATACGATAAGAATTAAATGTTCGATCAACTAAATTTTATTTTTTAAAATTTTGACTCTTTTAATGAAAAAAGGTTTAGTGAGGCTCGCCTGCGGGTTTAACTGAAAACTAAATGGTTCGTTACACTAATTTAATTTTTATTGTATTTGAATTTGAATAACATATGAGAGGTAGAATTTAACTGAAACTACTAATCAATAAACCAATGTGAAATTAATAAAAACAAAAATTACAAGTGAGGGGTTGATTATGAATTTGGAAGGAACTTGATAAGAGGGCAAGAAATACGGGAGTTCGTGCTATTGGAGTAATTAATATTTTCTTGATTTATTTCAAACATTTAAAAGCTACTTAACCAATCACAACATTTGAAATTAATTAGAAAACTCTTTAATCTGGAAATTTTAGATTAGATTGAGAGTTTAAAACTGAAAAGTGTGTTCAAAATTATGAGAAATTTTTTAGGATTGTAGAGATTTATGGGTAAGTAATTTAATATTTAATTTTTTTTTAAGATAATAATTAGTTTTTAATTAATCGAAATTCATCTCAACCAATCAAATTTTGAACAATAATTAAGAGTTAGAAAATTCGAGAAATTTGGGTTAGAGTTTTGAAGATTTCTGATTAGTTAAAACATGTAAACATGTTCGGTAATATAAATATAGATTGATTTTGGAAAAATATTTTAAAACAATGAAAGTTTTTATAAAAGAATTTGAAGTGTGAAATTTTTTATAAACTTCTACAATATATTGATAAAAGAAGAGGTCAAGAGTATGAGATGAGTTTTGAATTTTGAAATTAAATAAGATAATATATTTAATGTAGATTCCTATATCATACAAAAAATATTATTAGTTTAGATTTGTTAGAGATCGTGGAAAAGTTTACTTAAATTAGTATTCCATTAAAAGAATTAAAGAAAATAGTTGTCAAATACCTGGCAGAGTAGTTGGCAATATGGTGTAGCATTCGACCTGCATGTTGTGGGATCGAATCCCCTCTCCCAATTTAAATAAAACAGTTCAACTTTTTTGCACTAATCAAAATTTTTATAACTAATTAAAAACATAAAATACTAGAAAATGACACGTGGTGTTATATAAGTTAAAACTGAAAAGGTGCTCTATAATATATATATATATATATATATACACACTAGAAAATGACACGGAGATACTGAATTTCAAAATACAAATTTAATGATTTTACAATTGTACTTGGAACGAAAACTCGTTCACTTTAATTTTTCAGAAAGAAAATAAGAAGTTTGAACATGATTGGGTAATGTGAATTTTATTGAGTAACTCGCAAATGTAGATATACTGATAAATGATCACAACCTGCAAACTGAATAACAAAAATATTTTATCAATAATGATAAATATTTTATTAATAGAAAATAAATTAACTTGAATAACAAATCAACGTATTATAGCATTAACTACCTTTACTTAACATGATTTCAATTTGTACGTTGGGAAAGATGTGAGTATTCTTCACACCAGTTTACTTTCAAGACAAAAGAAATTACTGGACTAAGACTTTGATCCAAGTGGAATATAGGTGGAAGAATAAGAAATGTAAATGCAGAACCCACGCAAGAATTTATATGATCTTGCATTAGCTTCTGTCCATTTTCCTTAAATACATAAGAATAAAAAATGCATAATGGTATTGTAATTTGTAAAATTGTAATTTAATAATTTATAAAAGATCATAATGTTTTATGAAATACCTTGGATTGTAGATATTTTAATTAATCTGGTGAACATTGAAGTAGAAATTGTGCATGCTTGTCTTTAAGGAGGGTATGCATAATTCCAGTATTATCTTTCAACTTAACGTAGAATCGAAATCTATCCATTTTAAATGAAAACAAAATGAGGAATTTTGAATACAACTTTTATTAAATATTAATATATGATTTACCTTGTTATTGTTTGCACAACATCTTGGCAATAAATGCACATATCATTTCCACTAACGGGCTTTGTTTTGCTACCGCATATATTGCAATACTCAATCCACAATCTTCCGATATTTATGATACTCACATCGGCAACAATCCGAAAATATGTTCCCTAGAAATAAATTAGATAATTAGTAATATACAATTATTTTTTCCAGTTATTAATAAGACTTTCTTACTTGAGTTGATGCTTGATAATCGGATATTTGATTTCATTTTGCATTTGTGATTAATAACAATTGCGAATAGGGGTGAGCACCGAATTCGAATTCGCCAATTCAACAATTTGAATTCGATTTTTTCATTTTTTCCTACCTCAAAAAACCGACCGAATTCGAATTGGTGAATTCGAAATTCGTTTTCGACCGAATTGGCCGAATTGGAGGGTATATTTTTTTATTATATAATATATTTAATTATATAATAATAATATTAAATTATTAAAAAATTCAATAATAATATTTAATTATATATATTTAATTATATAATAATAATATTTAATTATTAAAAAATTCAATTCGAATTCGGTCACACCAAATTAAAAAATAGTGAAACCGATTTCGTCCCAAATTCGACCAATTCGAATTCGGTCTTGACCGAATTATCGAATTCGAATTACCAAATTGAATTCGAATTCGGTCGTAATTCGGTAAAAATCGAATTTGTTCACCCCTAATTGCGAAGTAGAAAATGTAGTACTCCTCATCCACGTAGCAAGTATATTTGCGCAACGATTATTCTGAACCATGAACAAAGAATAATATTTAATTGTGTTAAAACTATCACGACTATCAAATATATGTACAACTTATCAACTCTTGATAATAAATGTGAATCCCAACTCTGGATTGAAGTACAATTTGCTTGATCTAATTGTGTAAAGTGATGGCCCTGTATACATTAATTAGTCATATATAAAGTTAGTGTTTTGTTTTTTGTAAATTGAATCATTTTTTAGCATCATACCTTGAAAGTTCTTCACTATGAGTCCACATGCAAGTAGAATTGTATTTTCATTTATTTTTTGCAACAGTTCACCTCCTTCATCAGTAGCCAAATGTCCCCCATAGAGTTAGCCTAAGAACCTTCATACTTTTTTGCCATAAAATTAGTTTGGAATGATTAGGTAAGTGTGAAATAAATTGTTTGTATGTAAATTTAAACTAAGAATTTTCTTACTTTCTATCCAATAGAAAAAATTCTCGCTTCATCGCCCTATTACTCATAATTGGATAATAGTTACTGACAAAAATTACTAATCCAACAACATCTGCAGACAATGTTTTACAGTTAATAATCATGTAAAAATTGTAATATAACACAATAAGTTTAACATAGTTAGAAACAAATAATTACTATGAAAGTGGAATAACGATCCATGTAATTCGGTATATTTTGAAATTTGACCAAATTATATTTATAACGGGGTATATCATAGAAATCATCTATACTCATTTCAATTCTTGTATCAGCAGTAAACTCCACTTGATACTGATGATTGATGATTTTGTACTTACTTTCTATTGATGTCACGCGTACTCCAGTAAAGCAATAAACATGGCCTTCAATTAAATATTGTTTAAAAATGGCTAACACATTTAGACCATGTATGAAGCCTTGCATAACAAATCGCTGTCATAGTTGATGTATTAGTTTAAACAACAATTGTAAGAATTAGACAAATATATAACTATCTCACTATATGAACATGCACATATATATTTACCTCTTTGTCAAGAAATATCATCTGGATGAATCCTTGGCTCGCACTTCGATCTAGTAGTCGAAATAACCTAACCTTGATATTCCATTTTCCACCGTACGGATTCAAGATAATCAAAGGCGCATATTGAACTTCTGCAAGTTATAAACTAAATGAGACAAAAATAATGTATTAAATTTATAAAATATATTGAATAAAGGATTGATCTTATTGCATTCCAAGTTAAAGGTAATGACTTATAGTGTAATGAGAAACAATTAATGTAGTAATCTATATCGAAACATATACATCCTTTTGAAGTAGTGTTGGAATTAAAATGAAAAAATTATGAAGTTAAAAGTGTATTAATTTTGAAATCAACGGTATACATGAAATAAATTAGAGATAATGTCATATAATAAATGTATATGGTTATATTTGATAAATTAGAGGTGTGAATTGAATAACAATAGTACAAACTAAAAGTCCAACGTAATAAACAAATGTTATTAGCATTCAACCAATAATAATCAATTAAGAAATGTAAACAAATTTATTTCATACATTATAAATCAAGAACTTCTCGGTATACATTATTTTTTGTGTAGTTCCATGGTTGTCCATCCTTGTTAACAATTAATATTTTTAATCCCTAAGGAGAGGTTACACGTGATAATGCAACATAGAGTTGACCATGAGAGAACATAGGATTTGGAAGATACACCCCAACACTCTTCAATGTTTGACCTTGACTTTTATTGATAGTCATTGCAAATGCCACTTTAATAGAAAATTTCCTTCGCTTCATTGGATAAGCTGTGTGTACACTTTGTGGCGTTAAAGATATGCGTGGTATGTGAACATAATCTCCAGCATTTCAACCAATTATCACTTTTGCCTCAAGAACTTTATCTCCCATCTTGAAGATGGTAAGTCGTGTTCCATTACACAAACCTTCAGCTTGATTTAGATTTCTCAAAAGAATAATAGGGGCACCTTCTTTGAGTTCTAAATTATGACTTGGTATACTTGGAAAATCTAATGAATTCAAATACTCACATGATTCAATATATGCGCAAGGTTTTCACCCTCGGCTTGACATAAAGTGTCTGCAGTCATATAATTACGTGAAACTCTTGGAAGCATTGCCAACATTCTTGAATTTAAACGATGAACATCATCATTTTTTGGGGTCAGGATTGCTCATTCTCGTAGATAAGAGTTATCCATGTATGAAGTGATCAAATTTGAATATACTGCATCAATCAATTAATTTAGACCTTGATCAGTATTTTCGTTGAGAAATTTTCCAAGTATTTTTTATCCAATTAGCTTCTTCGTTGGCACAAAAAGCGACAGTTGGAGTCTTTTCCTTCACCGATTTCCAGAATCCAATTTGCAAATTAACTTAATTCTTGACGCGCATGAGTAGATATGTCGTGTGTCATGACACGCATATTTTTCTTCAAATGCAATATGCAACATTGATTCCATATTGCAGATTCTTTTAGTGTTGCAAAAATTGTGGCTTCTCTCCGTCCTTTCGGAACAATTGGTAGTGTTTGTCTAAAATCACCACCAAGAACAAACAATTTACCACCGAATACACGATCTGCTGAGCAATTTTCTGTGTGCTTCAAGATATCTTTGAGTGTTCGATCAACAGCTTCAAATCCATGCCAATGCAGCATTGGGGCTTCGTCCCAAATTATTAGAGATGCTTCTTGAATAAGCTGTGCTAAATCTGAGTTGCAAGAAATTGAGCAACTTGAACATTCATCGAGGTATATTGGGATTTTAAAACGTGAATGAGCTGTTCTTCCTCCAGGAAGCAATAAAGCTGCAATTCCTGATGAAGCTACAGAAAGCACAATCTTTCTTTCAGATCGTATTTTTGATATTAGGGTTCTCCACAAATGAGTTTTTCATGTACCTCCACTTCCATGAACAAAAAACAAACCCCCACTTTTTCTCTCATAAGCATTCATAATAGTATCAAATGCCACTCGCTGTTCATCATTCAAATCATTGATTAATTTTTCAAACAATAAATTTTCAGATAAACAATCATAATCAAGCCCTTCTCTGATTAATCAGTTAATAGATAAATTAGCAGCATCAACAGATGGGAGTGGCATTGGAGGGAAATCCTTCAAAGATCGACCATTTTTATTCAATATAAGCTCAATTTCTCGTAATCCCAAATTTTGTAATTCACTATCAGGAATTTGTAATCTTGGATTACCCATTTCTCTCTGAACTCGATAATTAAGGTCATCAGCAAGACTTTAACTAAATTGTTTCAGTACCTTATCAATGTATCCACTCTGGCTTAGACAAATCATTTTGTTGGATCTATCTCTATAGATTCTTATTCCCAAAATGTATTTAGTCTCGCCTAAGTCTTTCATGGAAAAACACTTCCCCAACCAAGCTTTTACGCTTTGTAATGTGGGGATGTCATTTCGAATAAGTAAGATGTCGTCCACATAAAGCACAAGGAACACTATTGCATTATTAGTTACTTTCTTATAAAACACAAGGCTCGTCTTCATTTTTGATGAAACCATATTCTTTAATTGCTTCATCAAAGCAACGATTACAACTTCGAGATGCTTGGTTCAATCCATAAATGAACCTTTGAAGCTTACACAATTTGTTAGGATTTGTTGGATCAACAAACCCCTCAGGTTGTGTCATATACACATCCTCGAGAAGGTTTCCATTAAGAAACGCAGTCTTAACGTCCATTTGCCATATCTCATAGCCATAATATGCAGCTAGGGCAAGTAAAATCCTAATAGATTTTTATCATAACGACATGAGAAAAGGTTTCATCATAATCTATACCATGTATTTGTCTATAACCTTTTACTACATATTCCCATAAGTTGAGAGGATTTGTTACCTCCGATAGTAGAAGGAGTGTGCAATACATGTATCTGAGCTTCTTCGCAGATGCCCACATCGATGCCTCATTCAAAGCTTGATGCCATTCATTGTCATCATCGAGAAGGCCAAGTGCAGCACATGTTGATTTGTATGTCGGATACAATACTCCGTTAACAGTTTTGATATTATCAAAACTCTCGACACCATGGACTTTATACAAAAGCATTCTCAGAAAATATCTTTATCTAGAATTTGGGTGGGCATATGGTAATCTCCCAATGCATATATGACTTTTCCTAGGAGTCCATCTCTTAGTACTTCGATTCCATACCCATGACGACGGGAAATCAACATAAGTCATATATTTAGCCGAGACATGATTCCTTTTTATTTCAAACCACTTCATCAACATTGTATCATTGATGTCTCTACGATCAATTACACAATTGAGATCGTCTCTATCACTAAAAACAACAAACTATTGATTTGGAAGATGATATTACAATTTCAATACTGCGGGATATTGCCTTTGTATATCAAATTCAAAAATCCTCCAACATGCTTCAATTGATGACACATAACGACAATCCAAATAACTTGCAATCTCATTACACCTTTTGTAATGTTGATTAACATCATCATTTGAAAATGCAAGATTATCCTCAATTCTAGCATTTTCCATGTCAGAACCTTTATTCAAATACTTATATAAGTGTTTTGCAATTTGACCATGTGCTACCTTTTCCACATTAATATGTGCATCATGTCTAACCAATGAATCTCGGTGGTATGGAACAACCCAAGCGTTAGTAAAGGTAAATCTTCTAATTGTCAAATACGTGTTTGAATCATCCCTCCGCCTGTAAGCTACAAATCCTTCTTCATCTATTGTGGTAGAATCACAAAAATTTGCGTAGTATTTTGAACATTTTCCTTTCACCATGCACGTCGCAGTTTCATAACCTAGTCCACATGGGCCATGTAACATGCATCTTACTACAGTTTCATAAGCGAGTGGATCAGTTTCTTTATCAGGGATTTCAGCACAAATAACTTCATCAATTTGTTCTGGAGTAACCAGTTTGTAATCGTTTGCCAAAGTGATAGTTATATGCGTGTGAGGAAGGCCCCTATTTTGAAATTCAATTATTGAAACATCTGCAGAATAATTTTGTTACAACCTAAACAATTAATATAAATAATGTAAGTTATTATATCATACAAAAAATACTGTTAGTTTAGATTTGTTAGAGATCGTGGAAAAGTTTACTTAAATTATCATTCCATTGAAAGATTAAATAAAATAGTTGTCAAATACCTGCTAGAGTAGCTGGCAATGTGGTGTAGCATTTGAACTGCTAGATTGGGGTCGAATCCCTCCTCCCCCAATTTAAATAAAATAGTTTAATTTTTTTGCACCAATCAAAAGTTTTATAACTAATTAAAAATATAAAATCCTAGAAAATGACATGTGGCATTATATATATACAAATCTGAAAAGGTGCTCTGTAATATATATATACTAGCAAATGACCCGTGCTATGCACGAAAATACTGAATTTCAAATTATTAATATAATGGGCGTACAATTGTATTTAGAACAAAAACTCGTTAACTTTAATTTTTCAGAAAAAAAATAATAAAATTCAACATGATTAGGTAATGTGACTTTTATTGAGTAACTCACAAATGTAAAGGTGAACACATAATGATTATTGGATAAAAAATATTTGATCAAATAATATATAATCAAAAGAATAAAAAACATAGTCCTATACTATTTCGATTAAAGTTCCATCAAATGTTTGGATCGCTGGTGAGATTTAGGTTCCTTACCTTTTGAAATGGCACCAGTACTATCACAATAAAGGTCCACTGGGTTCACAATGCTAGGGATGACACCTAATCCATCAACAAATTTCCTGATCCAAACAGCTTATTTAGCTACTTCAGAGGCAGATACTCAATTTCTATTGTAGAGTCGGCTACGGTTTCTTGCTTTGAACTCTTCCAGCTTACAGCACCTCCATTCAAACAAAACACAAAACCAGATTGCAATCTAAAATCATCTGCGTCGGTCTGAAAGCTTGCGTCTGTGTAACTATTTACAACCAGACTTCCTTCCTAACCTCCGTAAACCAAGAACATACTTTTAGTCATTCTTAAATACCTAAGAATGCTCTTGACTGCAGTCCAATATGACTCTCCAGGGTCAGATTGATATCTGCTAGTCATACTTAACGCGAATGAGACATCCGTGCGAGTGCATATCATGGCATACATAATAAACCCGATGGATGAAGCATATGCGATCTTACTCATGCGCTCTTGGTCTTCCTTTGTGGAAGGTCCTTGAGTTCTTCTAAGTTTAATGTCATGTGACATGGGCAAGAATCCCTTTTTGGAGTCTTGTAAACTGAACTGTTTCACTACCTTGTCAATGTATCCACTCTGGCTTAGGCCAATCATTTTGTTGGATCTATCTCTATAGATTCTTTTACCCAAAATGTATGTAGCCTCGCCTAAGTCTTTCATGGAAAAGCACTTCCCCAACCAAGCTTTTACGCTTTGTAATGTGGGGATGTCATTTCCATTTAGTAAGATGTCATCCACATAAAGCACAAGGAACACTACTGCATTATTAGTCACTTTATTATAAACACAAGGCTCGTCTTTGTTTTTTATGAAACCAAATTCTTTAATTGCTTCATCAAATCGACGATTCCAGCTTCGAGATGCTTGCTTCAATCCACAAATTGATCTTTGAAGCTTACACACTCTACTAGGATTTGATGGATCAACAACCTCCTCAGGTTGTGTCATATACACATCCTCGAGAAGGTTTCCATTAAGAAACGCAATCTTAACGTCCATTCGCCGTATTTCATAGTCATAATATGCGGTCATGGCAAGTAAAATCCTAATAGACTTTATCATAACTACATGAGAAAATGTTACATCATAGTCTACACCATGAATTTGTCTATAACCTTTTACTACTAGTCGAGATTTAAAAGTGTGTACATTACCATCCATGTCGATTTCGTTTTTGAAACACCATTTGTTATCAATGACCTACACCCTTCGTGTGGGTCAACCAAAGTCCATACTTGGTTATCATACATGGATTGCATCTCAGACTTCATAGCTTCTAGCCACTTATCTTACTCAGAACTACGAATTGTCTCTTTGTAGGTAGTGGGTTCATCTTGATCAATCAGTTCAATATGATGATCATCAGTTACGAGAAATCCATATCTCTCAGGCTGTTGATGTAGCCCGACTTGACCTCCTTGGGCCTTGTGTCAAAGATTGAAGTATCAACACGTGAGCTTACTTGAAGTTCCAAAGCTGGTTCATATGTTGTTTGGGGATCTTAAATTTCCTCAAGATGGGTCTTACTCCCACTATCCTTTTTGGAAATAAATTCCCTTTCAAGGAATAGACCATTTCGAGCAACAAACACATTGTTCTCTGATGGAAGATAGAAGTAATATCCTTTAGTTTCTTTAGGATATCCCACAAACAAGCACTTGTCAGATTTATGGGCGAGTTTATCAGATAATAAGCATTTTACATACGCCTCGCATTCCCAAATTTTAAGAAATGACAAACTAGGTCGTTTCCCTGTCCATATCTCATATGGAGTTTTCTGAACCGCTTTAGAAGGAACTCTATTCAATAAGAATGCAGTAGTTTCTAGGGCGTAGCCCCAAAAGAAAATTGGAAGACTTGTTTGACTCATCATAGATCGAACCATATCTAGTAAGGTGTGATTCCTTCGTTCTGATACACCATTACATTGTGGTGTGCTAGGAGGAGTTAATTGTGAAACAATTCCACAACCTCTAAGATATTCGTCAAACTCTTGGTTAAGGTATTCTCCACCTCGATTTGATTGAAGTATCTTAATACTTTTACCAAGTTGATTTTGTACTTCATTTTGTAATTCTCTGAATCTTCCAAAAGATTCTGATTTATGTTTCATTAGATAGACGTAGTCATATCTACTGAAATCATCTGTGAACGTGATGAAGTACTGAAAACCTCCTCTAGCACTTGTGTTTATTGGTCCACATACATCTGTATGTATGAGGCCCAACAAATCAGAAGCTCTCTCACTTTGTCCAGTAAAGGGAGCTTTAGTTATTTTTCCTAACAAGTAAGAATCACATGTCTCATAAGACTCTAAGTCAAATGATGTCAAAATAAGTAGGTTTGGTTTAAGTCATTTGATTTAAACCTCTTTCGTATTAAAGTTATAGATGGGCCTTTTAATGGATTCATCGAGGCTAAGAATATAAAGCTCATTCATCACAGAGGCATCTCCATAGAAGATACGATCTTTATGAAGGGTGCAAATTGTATTCATAATATTTATTTCAAAACCATCAATATCCAAACAAGAAACTGAAATAATATTCCTACTCAAAGTTGGAACATAAAGACAACTATCCAGTTCAATAATAAGGCCACTTGGCAAAACTAAATTAAATGTCCATGTAGCTACAACAACAACTCTTGCTCCATTCACTACTTTCAGGTCCACTTCTCCTTTTGCCAGTGATCTACTCATTTTGAACCCCTACACATTTGCACAAATGTGAGATCCACAACCGGTATCTAATACCCATGAAGTAGGAGTAGACATGTTAATTTTAATAACATAAATACCTGGAGAGACAGTCAAACTGGCTTTCTCCTTTTCTTCTCTTCCAAGTAGACCTTGCAGTTCCGTTTCCAATGACCTGGTTCATTACAATGGAAACAAACCCCTTCATTTGGTGCCTTGGCCTTGGGTTTGGGCTTGGGCTTGTTATTGCCTTTGCCCTTCTTGGCCATGGGCTTTCCCTTTCTTTTTTTCTTCTTGAATTTCCTTTTTGAACCATTAAAACTTCAAGGGTCTTCTTACTGTTCAGTTCAGCCAGCTTAAGCATCCCGTGTATCTCATGTATGGACTTCTCCATAGCATGCATGTTGAAGTTCATCACAAATTGGTCATACTTCAGTGGGAGTGAGCCCAAGATCATATATGTGGCCATGTCATGATCTCTCAAGACTTGAAGATTGAAGGCTTAGGTGTGGTTAGAATAGCTTAGCATATCGTTATATATATCTTAAAGCTCTAACCATTGCTCACATGAACTTAGGATAACAACACTATTGTCTTGCATCTTTAAAAATAGTTTTCATAAAGCTCAGTTTCAAAAATGATCTTTAAAACATGTTCCCTTCTCAAAAGCCCTTGGTTTCATTGTCTAAAACTTTGAAAATTGTTTTTCAAGTATTAGTTATCCTTTTGAGAAAACCATTTTGACCTTAAAAGATTTCAAAACATGTGAAAAATCAACATCTCTTGAATCCAGGAAATTCGGATCATCCGGACCGAAACAGAGAGTTGAGTTTTTAGGAACCATTTGTCCCGGTCGACCTATGTAGACTTAGGATCGTCCGATCCTTTGATCGGATCATCCGAGGTAACTTGCGGTCAACCGAACTCTGCGAAAACTAACCGTTATCTGACCGTTTTAAAAGCTGTTTTTTTGGACTCTTTTGAAAAGTATAAAATCTCCGATGCAGTGGAATCTTCAGAGAACAACCAGAGAGAATATACATTGATTATACAAAAAGCTTTAGCACTTTCAAAGCATATCCAACTTTATTAATGTGTTGAAAAGTTCAAAATCACAATCTCACTTGCAAGACACAAGTTGTTGAATCCCAAGTTCTAAGAGCATTAAAGTAAGATCTTTAAAGGTATCAATCCTCCACTTTTTGAGTGTGTAACTCTTTCTTTATATCTCCATCTTTCCCTCTCTTAGTGATAGGGTATTTATTGTGTCAAGACCTACTTGGTGTGGGTTTTGTACTCTTAGTGAGTAGAGTTTATAATTGTGGTTATTTGTGTAAAACTCTTTGTGAGTTAGCCACTTGTGTAATTACTTTTCTTAGTGAAGTTATTAAAAATCCTTGTGTGAAGCTCAAGGTAGTAGACGTAGATTCTTTGTGAATCGAACCACTCTAAATCACGTGTCTTGCTTTCCTTGTTTTTATTTGTGCTCCATTTTCTCCAAACTTCAAATACAAGTTTCACTTTCAAGAATTTTGAAAATAAAAAGAAGCCACTTTTATAAAAAACCCAATTCACCCTCCCCCCCTCTTTTGTTTTTCAGGCTTAATTATATTTATGCTCGATCTCCAGGTAGACTGTTCCATCAAACAATAATTAATAACCACTTTATTAAATACGTTTGAGCACGGCCATGCATTTAAATAGTATTTCCCTATCGAGGGGCCCATGGATATCTCTCTCTAATAAGAGAGGGACAAATTCCTTACAATGCCTCTCATATTCAAGCCATGATAGGACACTACATCAGATCATCAGTCATATTGATTACTCGATTAAAAGCAACGTACAACTGAGACAAATCGTGGCTCCATTCATGCTAGAATCAATGGAGACATAAGGTCTAAGGATTCTAAAATAGTATTGAGGAAGTAATACTTATGACTAAGGACCATGAAGTATTACTTCTCTAACGGATCACGTCCGATACGATATATCTCAATATATTGCATCTATGATATGATTTGTACTCGTTACACATGATTAGTAAAACATAGTCATCAATCAAACATCATACTAGTTTTATTTCATTGTAAAGTAGATTACATAAAACTAGGGACAACTAGAATAGTAATTACACAAGCAAATGAGTTTTACTATCAAATCACGCATTTGATGTTCATAAGCAAAAATAACTATTCAGATGAAATGCTCAAAAAGATATCAAACGTACAACATATGCTAATGGTCCTAGAACACTACTAACAGAATAGTCATTCATATATAAAATGCTTATTCATTTTAATATTCCAAAAAAACTAATCAATCTACGCCGTTCTTCTCCCCGACACGAGGTCTTCGACAAGAAGATTCTTTATCGCCTTACCTCTTTATTCTAAGTTTAGAATTCTTATCATTGTCAATTGATCAAGCTGTACTTAACTCCCTTTGGAATCCAATTAAACTTTCAAGAACAAACATTAAACTCAGCCACCTCATGTTTGCCGACAATATTATCTCACTTTCAAAAGCAGACTTAAAAAATTATGAATCCATCCTATCCATTCTTCACCAATTCTGCACTCTCTCCGGCCAAAAGATTAATTTTAGTAAGTCTAAGATTGTTTTTTCAAACAACATCAGTAACTCAGCAGCTAATATACTATATGCCAATCCTTCAAAATTTCAAGAGCACAGAATTCGTTAAGTACCGAGGGTTTCCTACAACTCACAACTCACCAAAAACATCTAACTTCCAATTCGTATTCCCTCTCATGTAAATCCAAATTGGCTTATTGGAAATCCAAATTCCTCACTTACCCTGGCAGAATTACACTCATCAAATCATCCCTAACCACTCATGTTATGCAAATATATCACTTACCTGCTAAAAAATCACCTCTTCCATTGACGCCATTAGCCGAGATTTCCTTTGGGACCTAATCTAGAGAAGAGGAAACTCCATATAATATCCTGGTCTCAAGGTTGCAAACCTTTTAGTCAAAGGGGATTACAACTTCGTAAGGCCAAATATCACAACTTAACACTTCTGGCAAGTCTAGCTTGGAGGTGTTTCTTCCATAGAAAAACACAATGTGGGCTCAAGTTTTAAAAATTAAACATAATTGCAATCTGCTTCTACGTGACATAATCAAACACCATTCACCATCACCGATTTGGAAAAGTATTCTAGGGTTGGATCATTTGTAAGCCACGCATAAAATGAAAAATTGGGAATGGACAAAATACATCCGTATGGTTTGATAATTGGACTTCTTTTGGGAATATTTGATCTATCATTCAAGGACCACTAGCTAAACAGGAAAACACCCTAGTATTAAAGGTCCTTTTAAAAGATAATTGCAGCAATCTTCATAATATGTCGTTTTGCTTCTCACCAAACATCGAAACCCCAATTATAAGGCAACCCCTCGTCCTCTTTACACTACAACTAATGATTAGACCATCTGGTCACTTTCTTCTAATGGCAACTTTTCGGTCATCTCTGCATGCCAAGAATTACATCTAAACACACATCCACTAAACAAACACATCAGCATGATCTAACTGCCCAAATTCTAAGGAGAATAGTCTTCACATTCTAAGAGACTGTCAGGCTCGAGCCTGGCCAAAACACTCTCCCTTATGACATTCGAATCCCCCTTCTGATTGCCAAATGTGTATTAGACACTTGGTTAAAGATTAATTGTACTACTATTCTCACCCACCATAAGTACATATATTGGTATGTCACCTTCACTTTTACATATTGGCATCTCTGGCTAGCTCGCAAATGATCGTACATTCAAAAGAACATCTCCCACTCCTAACTATACTTATGTGCTATCCAAAAGCACCGAATATGTTTATGCAACTAACCTTTTTCGCACAATTCCTTCTATCTTCGTACTTTAAATGGGAACCACCCGATCCAAGAACCCTAGAACATAGAAAACATGGTTTTGGAGGAGGGTGCTGTTATCCGAAATTATAATGGAGACTGGATTGTTGGATTCTCAGTTCACTTATCTAATACTACAAATAATGAAGCAGAACTTCTACCTCTCAGATTCGGTCTTAGTTTGGCAATTGAACTCCACTACCTAAACCTGGAAATAAACATCGACTCAAAAATCATCATCAACCTGCTCAAAGATAACACTAATATAATATGTGCTAATATTGTTGATGACTGCAGTTTCCTACTCCTAGGGACGAAGCTAGGAGTTTGGCTTTGGGGGCGCGAAACTGCAACAGTATGTCGAACTACATAAAAAAATGGCCAAAAAAAATCTGGGGGGAGGGCAAACTGATAATATTTTCCGAACTACATATAAAATTTACTATACCTAGTATTATTTTTAAAAATCTTGGAGGGGCGACTGCCTCCCCCACCCCTGTCTTCGTCCCTGCCTACTTCGACAATTACAGAGGCACCAACTAGCTCACACCTACAGACAGACGAACCAAGTGGATGACGCGATGGCAAAACATGGAAGTTCGCAGCCCTGGAATGATAGACAAATCTTCTACACGGTTCCAATTTTTTGCTCAAGCAGCTTGGCATCATGACAAGGACGGGAAAAATTCTCAAAGAACAAAAATTAGTTAATTTCGGACTTATGTATTTTCTTTATGTTTTATTTCCTCATTTTTTTTAATTTCTGAACTCTTTTTTTTTTTACGGAAAACCTATCTATTATAAAAAAAAATGGGGATTCAAGAAGCAGGTGAGGATTCGAATGATGTCACTTGGCCATTAGACTAATGTCTCATTCGCAATTTCTGAACTATGTACTTTTCGTTATCGATTATCCATTTTCATCAAAAAAAAATTCCAAAAAAAAAAAAAAATTCCAAAGGCAAAAAGAGAAGAATTGAGAGGTAGACATGCATTGACCAAAATGACACAAAGCAGAAAAGGCATCCACATGGCCAAGCAGTACAAACAGGTAACAGTTACTTTCACAATGTCATCATTTCTTTTATTAAAGAAATAAAGGGCATTGAATTTTAGAACACTCGGTATTAATTTCTTCTGCTTCTATAGAATTCCCATAAACAAATAAGCTCTCTTCTCTGCCCTCAAGAAAACCAATGAGTAGATTTGAAGCTAAAATGACCCACATGCCATGAGAGATTGAAGCTTTTTCGGCTTCAGTGCTAACATTAATTACACCCAATCTTGAGTTTTCCCAAGTTCTTTTTTACAGATATTGTCTTGCAACCCCATGATTTAATCTTTCACTCTCACATTATTTTTATTATAATATTATGGGGGCGTGAGATTACATGTATTATAATCAAATACAAATTCTTTGTTCTCTTGTTCAGTTAAAAGGGTTATTGTACTATAATGAGGGCGACAAAGTGAGAGAGAGATTTTTGGAATCTTCCGGTGGTTGGAGTGGGCAGAGAGCTGTGTCAGAACTCAGAACAATTGGGTTTTTTTTTTAAAGAGTGGAAATGGGAGAAGTTGACCTAAAACTAGCGTCTATTGGAAGGGTATTTCATAATATCTTTTGGTAGTTTACGGAGAGTTCTGTTTTATAATTGTTATTATTGTCATACAAGAGTGGATTTGTTGAGTTTTCTTGGCAAATTAGTTGGAGTTTTGTGTCCAAGTTGGAATTTTTTTAGGTGGGCTTATTCCAGTTTTGAGTATTTGTAATTTGGTGTTCTTCACTGACGGATCTGGGAACTGGAATTGGGAATCTTCGATAATTTTGTTGTGTTTGTGTTCGTTAAGGTAGTTTGTGTGGGTGAATTGAGAGGTTTTTCTTTTTGGTAGAAGTTGTGTCCAAGGGACTGTGTTTTCTTCTTCAAGTTTTGGCGGTGAAGCTTGTTCTATTTCCTAGCATTGTTCAGGGATGGCTTGTATGAAGCTAGGATCAAAAGCAGATGCATTTCAAAGGCAAGGCCAGGCCTGGTATGCTATCTCATTCTCCAATTTCTTACTCTTCTAATTGATCTACTGTTTACTGTTTATATTGATTCAATTTAGCCCTTTAAACTCCCCCAGTCTGCAGAGACTATGTTGGTGGCTGCCCTGTTTTT
Source organism: Vinca minor (assembly GCA_026122235.1). NCBI lineage: Eukaryota > Viridiplantae > Streptophyta > Magnoliopsida > Gentianales > Apocynaceae > Vinca > Vinca minor. Next base: position 2,360,845 of record JAOCZM010000120.1, read on the forward strand.
TTTTTTGGGTGGGGTGGTGATGGTGGGGAGGGGAGGATCTATGCTATTTCCTTTCTCTATGGCTTTGTGAATCACCATGAGACTGTTGTTCCTTGTAACTGTTTCAGTATTAGGTTAATATAAAATTATTGCTGAAGTGTTGCATTGTATATCAGGCATCAACATATCATGTCAGAGGTTGTCATCAATTAGTTTTTTTGAGGGATTATCACATTGTGCATTGTAGTTCTCTGGTGAAAATATTTCAACCTGGTTTTGTTTTCTAAGCATTTTTCACATACAGAACCAGTTCATTATAGAGTAGTGGGCTACCTAAGTTGTTTCTTGAGGTCCTGAAATTGATAAATCTGGCTAGTCTGGCAAGCATTTCTCATCTCGCGAAACTATTTTAACTGTTAAATATGCATTTAGATAAGAGATGCTCAGACCAATTGCCTGAGCGTCTTATAAAGCTAATACTGGCATTAAGTTGGGATAAGCATATGATTTAGAGTGATATGGACAATATTCACCAAATCATCCACTTTATTTCTGATGATATTAACTACAGCCTTACAGTCACTTTGAACTTCAAAAGGAGCAAAACCCAAGGTTTTTTTAGCAAGCCTTCAAGACCAGTTTAATGTGTGTGATTCAGCTTTAGTAGTGACAAATGAACTTCACGCTAATAAACTGCATATGCATAAACTCTTGCTTTTAGGACAATTGTTGGGGAAGTCAATTTAGATGGATTTCTACTGATAGTTATCTCACAAGACGAACAAACAGAAAAGTCAAATTCATTAGTCATACTACACTTATTTACTGCTTCTACTGTACTCCAGCAAAGCGTGATTTTCATTCAAATTTCTACTTCTATTTGTGCACCACTAATGCTCTGGATGCTGAATGAAAGAAGCATGGTGATGTGCACATAAATCAAAATGGTTCTTGGGTCTGCCTTCTCTGATGCCTTTTGGCTTTGATTTGAGGGCATGATTCTGTAGCAAACGCGACGGCATAGGGGACCATTGTTACATGTGTATTATATGAGCAACCACTTTGTGCACTTGTTGCCAAAGGTTAGGTTAGTCTCCAATACATCTGTTTCAGTGGTATCCTGGGATCAGCCACTTTGTTTGACAAAGGTTAGGTCTGTATCCCGTTTATCCCCGCCCATACCCCCAATTATTGGGGACTTAATGGGTTATGCTATTGTTGTTGTTGTTGTATATCAATTGGTAAATCTTGACCCTTTTCTATTCCTTTTTTTTTTGTAGGTTCTGCACAACTGGTCTGCCGAGTGATATAGTAGTCGAAGTTGGAGAAATGTCATTTCATCTTCACAAGGTAACTAATGAAATTTCTATTTGATAAGTGATAAGTCGAGATTGGTATTCACCTGCCTTGAAATGAAGTAGGGGTATTTCTTTTCTCAGTATCATTTACCTTGTTTAAGGAAAAGTTAGCCAACGGACTAGACCGGTTGAAATTGTAAGCTGCAGCTTGTAGGAAGTTCAAGCTTCTGCAGTTAAGATGGTGGTATCTGCATTTTGCTTATCCTTTTCGTGAATGATGGGCAATTAATTTTGCAATGACATCTTCATTATACTGCTGCATATGTTATCCATATTTTATCTGGAATTTGAGATACTTAGAGAGTGAACCAAAACACTCCACTGCATCCATCTCTTGTTTGCCGTCTTAGGCTAGTATTCATGCTTTGGTTAACTGGTTCTTTGCTGTACCTTGAATAACGAATCCAACGGTAATAAAATTTCTGCCAAAATGGCTTTGGTAGAGCAACTAACATTTTACTAGCCGGTCTGGTTGGAATCCATGTGATTTCCATCTATGCTTGGTAATTATGTGACTGTTATCTGAACGGACTATTCCTATTTTCACTCTCTTCTTTGTTTTCTTTCTTTGTGGTTCCTGTTTGTTTTCTTTGTTATTATTATTTTTTATTCTTATCTGATGAATGGTGTTTAAATATCTTAATCTTGCAACCCCGTTTTACTTACAACATCATTTTGTAATGCAGTTCCCATTGCTCTCAAGAAGCGGGGTTATGGAAAAACTGATTGCAGAAGCTTCTGAAGATGGAGAAGAAGGCTGCGCAATCAAACTCTCTGACGTTCCTGGTGGGTCTAAAACATTTGAGCTAGTCGCCAAATTTTGTTATGGAGTAAAACTTGAACTTACAGCATCAAATGTTGTATACCTTTGTTGTGCTGCTGAGCATCTTGAGATGACTGAAGAATATGGGGAGGGAAATCTGATTTCGCAGTCTGAAATCTTTCTGAATCAAGTGGTTTTCAAAAACTGGAAAGACTCTTTGAAAGCACTGCAAACGTGTGAAGAGGTTCTTCCTCATGCTGAAGAGCTCCAAATTACCAAAAGGTGCATTGAATCATTGGCCATGAAGGCATCTACTGACCCAAATCTGTTTGGTTGGCCTGTCACGGAGCATGGTGGACCCATGCAGAGTCCTGGAGGAAGTGTACTATGGAATGGCATAAGCACAGGGGCTAGGCCAAAACATTCAAGTTCAGATTGGTGGTATGAAGATGTATCCACTCTAAGCATACCACTTTATAAAAGATTAGTTTCAGCCATGGAGTCACGAGGCATCAAACAAGAGATTTTAGCTGGTTCCCTTAATTTCTATGCCAAAAAATATCTACCAGGACTGAACCGGCGTCAGGGAAGCAGTGAGTCTAGTAATCGACTTGCGCCAGTAGGATTGGGCGTGTCACTATCAGAAGAGGACCAGAAACTTTTGCTTGAGGAGGTCGATCTTTTACTTCCCATGCAAAAGGGCTTAGTCCCAACTAAATTTCTCTTTGGCCTGCTTCGGACAGCCAAGATTCTTCGAGCAAGTCCCTCTTGCATATCAAATTTAGAGAAGAGAATAGGTATGCAGCTTGATCAGGCCAGTCTCGAAGATCTCTTGATGCCCAACTTTTCTCATTCCATGGAGACTTTATATGATGTTGACTGTGTCCAGCGGATACTGGAGCACTTCTTGGCAATCGATCAAGTCACAGGTGGTGCATCGCCTTGTTCAGCTGATGATGGCCAACTGATGGGATCACCCTCATTAACACCAATTACTATGGTAGCTAAGGTACTTGATGGGTACCTCGCTGAAGTTGCTCCAGATATTAACCTGAAGCTACCCAAGTTCCAGTCTCTTGCTGCTGCCATTCCAGAATATGCTAGGCCCCTAGATGATGGTCTTTATCGCGCAATTGACATTTATCTAAAGGTGATTTTACTTGATCTGCTATAAATGACATTAGTTTCATTTGTTATTTTCCTACTATTGCAACGTTGACATCGGATTCAAGTTTATTACTCTAACCCAATTAGGCACACCATGTTAGTTCCGATCTTGCAACATGATCACATTTTTTGTCTTCGCCATAGGGAGTCTGTCAGTGACCTGGGATTTATATTTTAGTTATGTCATTGAAACTGAACATATATGGTAGTAGATGGAAACTTCAAAAACCAAGGGGCAAATAACTGAAATAGGTTTAAGTAGATTGATTTTATTACGAGTCTTTCATTTTTATGTCCAAAAGTTGGCTATTTCAAGTCATGCATGAAGCATGATTAACATGAACCAGAGGTAGTAAAGATTAAAAAAGAAAGACAATGCCTCTAACCCATTGTTTTTAACATTTGCAGTCCCATCCGTGGTTGGTGGAGTCCGACAGAGAACAACTCTGCAGGCTAATGGATTGCCAGAAGCTCTCTTTAGAAGCCTGCACTCATGCTGCACAGAACGAAAGACTCCCTCTAAGAGTCATAGTACAAGTCCTTTTCTTCGAGCAGCTGCAACTGAGAACCTCCATTGCAGGCTGCTTTCTCGTCTCAGACAACCTAGATGGTGGATCAAGACAATTACGAAGTGGCATGGTTGGACCAAATGAAGGAGGCTGGGCTACCGCGGTGAGGGAAAACCAGGTACTAAAAGTAGGTATGGATAACATGAGGACACGGGTTTCTGAGCTCGAAAAAGAATGCTCAAACATGAGGCATGAAATAGAGAAATTAGGGAAGGGAAGGGTATCTAGCACCTGGGTTAATGTGTCCAAGAAATTTGGGTTCGGGATGAAGTCTCAAATGTGTAGTGCTCAGGAAGGATCTGTTAGTAACCAGAGCATCAGCAATGGGAAGGCTGAGAAGGGCAAAGGTAAACCTGTGAAGCACAAGAAAAAATTGTCTTTAGAAGAATAATTTTCTTTTTCCTTTCGTTTTTCTCTTGGGGTTTTACAGTTCTGAATTAGTGCTCTAGTTTTCAGCTTTGTTAGCCCAGGATTCAAAATGAAAATCCTTATTTGTGTTTAATCTGTTTAGGTTGTGGTACATTCATCTAATACCTGTACTAAGAGAGAAACTTTGTGATCCTAAGTGTAATTTTTCTCTGTTATGAAGACATTACTCTGCGGCATTATCCTTCATCCCCTCCACCCCACCCTACCACTTCAAGTGCACACATACACATAAACAAAAAGAGTGCACTTTGGAACTTTCTAGAAAAATCTCTATTTATTGTTTAGGGCACATTATTGCAAGTGCAGTATTCAATAAGTTCAAATTAATGAACTTCTCTTTAGTTCAATAGTAAATAGCCTTATATGTCACTAACAAAGTTATGATAGCTTTTGCTGCCACAAATACGAATTCAGAGCTTTTGATGTTACAACAAAATTTACTTGTGCCATATGTCACATCTCGTAACCTGGAGGTGACTTGACAGTGCCTCATTCGCCAATGAGACACCGTACTCATACAAATATATACTAAGAATCCCAATAATTTGATTAACTTATAACATAAATTTAAGGTTTTTACATCTAACTTAAGAGTGCTACAAAATTAAACTTAAATGTATCGTTATAACATGACATGAAAACGTATCATTACAACTTAAACATCATTACATAATAACATAAACTTAAACATGTTCATTCCTCGATATGGGTTTCCTCAACAGTACCTTCCACATGATAATCTGCAAAATAGTAAGGGAATAAGCTACACTAGTCCAGTAAGGTTCAAACACCCTTGTGATGAACCATAAAATAAGACACAAAATGTTTTCTGATTTCCCAAAACACTTGAAAACATAACTTGGCTTAACTTGACTTTAAACAACTTTAAAAAAACTTGAAATCACTTGAAATACTTTAGGGCAGAGATAACTTTGAAAACATAACATAAAACATCTCAAAAACCTGTCCGAGACCCGCAGACGAAGCATCGTCCGGGCTAATCGTTCGCAGAATCCCGAACGATCACCTTATCGCCCGGTCGGCCGCATAGTTCGTTTGCAGCCCACCAGAAGGTCTCAATAGTTGTGCGGACGACGCCTAGGACGAAGCATCGTCGGCGATATGTAGAAATGACATTTTCCAGTACAAAACTTCAAAGGAAAACCACTTTTCTGAAATTAAACAACCCCTTTCCCAAAATGACACATTTTGACAAACTTAAACATACAAAAACATGAATAACAATGCACAAACCATACTCTTTCCTATCCAACACTTATACATTGAAATTCGTGCTACGAGCACAATGAACTACTCATAACATACTAGACGGACATATGGTTCTTGCATACAACATAAAATCGGGATTTGCATGGGCTTGGCCTAGTTTTCCCAGATCAGTCATAACATGGCACCCGGAAAAGTGGGACAAACATTTTTGTCCATAACGGAAGTCCCACTTCCGTCCCGGGGCCATAACGGAAGTGGGACTTCCGTTCTGGCCAACGTGGCAGCTTTTCCCACGCGCGTTGCCACGTGGCCAGAACGGAAGTCCCACTTCCGTGACTTCCGTTATGGACTGGCAGTGTGTTTGCCCAAAACACTTGGTTTTTTTTTTCCAGAGGTTATTTTTCTGAGGTGTTTGAATTATATATAAACAATATTTGCAAAACACAATACTTACTAAAAATTGAGCAAGAAAATAAATAAATTGTATATTAATATAAAACAAGCAACAGAATTATCGTAATAATATTTTACAACCGGAAAAAAATTAACATTCTTCGTAACTACAATGAGCGAAACGTAAACAACGTAAATGAAAACCTATCTACGGTGACGAAGGTGTGTATGGAGCGGTGTGTTTCGGGGGCCGGTCGCGAGAAGTAAAGGTCGCCATCTCTCACCCATGCACGGCGCTACCAAAATTGGTTGAGATGACCTCCACGCCTTCGTGGTCGATAAATATCCGCTCCTCGGGGTTTATCGGCAACGAAGTGTCTGCTGTGTCTCGGTGATGTGCGAGGGCATGCACGAAGGCGTCCCCTCCCGAGTAGAAGCCCTGCTGTGCGGATGTAGAGGGCCCGGCACCGGGATCCCCACCCGTCTCGAAAACTTCATTTGAAAAAGTACCGGGTGATGCAAATTGGTACTCAAAAAGGGGTGGAGTACGTCGACTGACTGGGAAGCGTATGCATGCTGGGGAGCTGTCCTGGGATCTGTCGTCGGTGCGGCAAGCTCCGATGGCCCGCAGATCTTGTCGTTGTCGCCTCGCCGCCAAGTCCTCCCGCGCGGCATCCCGTTGCCTCCGCGTACTTTGCCTTCCTCTTTGGGACCGGGCCGGAACAGGCTCTCTCGGTTGCGTCACCGGTTCCAGAACCGCCGACTCTGCCACATCCGCGACTCTCGATCTGCCAGTCGGGGGACTTCCGGCTGCCACGAACGCCTCTTTGATTGTCTTTGAAGCCCGGGAGACTAGGGACTCGTAGTGGCCGATTGAGTTGGAAGCCGACTTATCGATCTCACGTCAGTATGAGTCTGTTGGCATCCGCCTGCAACATCAATTATCGTGTCAGTATATTATAAACAAGGAAAAGCAATGTAGACAAACAAAAATACAAAACTTACAATAATGTCCTCAGAAGGCGCGATGGGTTGAATGCCCATCGGGAGTGGACCGGCATCCCTGTTGCGTGGGTTTGTAAGGAGGTGCACGGTAATGCGATTGTACCAATCCATGTACTCACGGGTTGGTAAGATCACATTACCGGGGACCGGGACAGCGTTCGCCAGTGCATCCTGTCGGGCATCCCACATGGCTATGTAGTCTTTGTGCTTCTTCGCCCAGTTCATATTCGGCCCCGCCATGTGGGTGTGGACGTCTTCGCCCTCTGTCGTACCCTCCGCCACCGATGGGAGTCTGGTATCACTCTCTGGAACCCGAATTGCCTAGCAACACGGTCGGCATGTGAAACTCAACCAACTCGAAACACACGAGTGGCGTACGGGCCCTGGCGGTGGACGAGGGAAGCCCTCATCGCGTGATACCCGAGCAGCGATAACCCGGTCGAGTACGGCCTCCACATGAACTGTAAAAAAAAATTGTACATTAGCATAAATTAATTGCGCAAATAAAAACAAACACACGAAAAATACGATAAACCTTACCCCCTGAGCGTCCGTCAGTCGGTCAAGCTGGTCGCGAAACACCGTCAGCTGAGATTTCGGCATGTTCTTGAAACTCCGGGCGGTGTTCCAACGCGCCCCGTACGCTCGTCCATCCGCGGGAGGTTCATTCATAATCTCTCCCCGGTTCGCCGGTCGGAGAAATGAAATGCGCTCCCACGCCCACAACTAGTACAAACAAACACAGATTAATCATCAAATATTTAAAAATTTGCAGGTAAACAATAAAAAAAAATCATTAACAATTACACAAACCTGGATCAACAGGCAACATCCAGCTATGTCCTTAGAGACGGCCTGGGCAGAGATGCACATCTGGCGGTACAGGTAGGACAGGACGGCGCTGGCCCAGGAATGCTGGTCCTAAAAAAAATGGTCTACGTCGCTGATGAGCAAGAGATAGAGCATGTTCCCTCGCGACCCGGACTTATCCGGGAAGAGGAAAGCGGCCATGCAGAGGAAAATCAGGGCCCGGGCCCGCTGGTCAAGGGGCTCGGAAATGTGGGCGTACATCTCTGCAAGGTCGAGGGCGTTACCCTTAATTGACCCGATGGGGGGGCGGAAACCTAGGATATCGTGGATGCGCTCAATCCACTGACTCTTGGTCATGTTGTAGTCCTCGTCCCACGTCACCACGTGGCCCCCGGTGGGCAGTCCTAGGAGGCAGCCTACGTCCTCTAGGGTGATGGTGACCTCACCGCATCTCAGATGGAAGGAGTGTGTCTCGGGGCGCCACCGCTCTACCAATGCGGTGACCAGTGCGTGGTCTATCTTTATCTTACCTATCCGACAACAACCCCCGAAACCTACACGGTCAATGATATCTAGCACTCTCCGGTTGCCCTCGCGTCGGTATGCCTCAAAAAAATGCCCGTCATAGCTAATGACCTTCAAACCTGCGTCTAAGGCTACATCCCCGCCCCAAATCCTAAGTGATCTATGCGAGGTGTGTTTGTTCAACACTGCTCGGGATCGTACGGACAGGGGCATAAGGTGGGCGGGAAAAGCCATCCCGTAATAAAAACAGTGGGCTTTTATCAATAAAATGTGCGTAGTATAACAATTCGCATTTAAATCATAAGAATATCAAATTCAAATAATTGCAATTAAAATACATAAGGATATAAAATTCAAAAAAATGCAATTCAAGTACATTAGAATATCAAATTCACATTATTGCAAGTACAATACGGAGGGATATCAAATTCACAAAATTGCAATTTTAGTCCATAACAATATCAAATTCACATAATTGCAATTAAAATACATAAGGATATAAAATTCACAAAATTGCAATTTTAGTCCATAAGAACATCAAATTCTCATAAAATACATAAATATAAAATTCGCAAAAATACATAAATATCAAAACTATATATACATAATACATTAATCGGCAATTGAATTTTAAAACTATATATACAAAAATTACAATTAAATAAAATTAAAAAAAAAGTATACCTCCAAATTAAAATTTGGGAGAGAGAGAAAGTGTTGATGGGGAGAGAGAGAGTGACGGTGGAGGCGGCGGTGGCGGCGGCAGGGTGGGAGGAGTAGGGCTGCGGCGGAGAGAGGGGAGGGTGGTTTTTTTTGGGAGCTTTTTGCTTGCAAATCGCGGTGGGGGAGGGGAAGAAGAAGGGGTTAGCGGGAGCCCATAACGGAAGTCCCACTTCCGTCTCGGGGCCATAACGGAAGTGGGACTTCCGTTTTGGCCACGTGGCAACGCGCGTGGGAAAAAGTCGCCACGTCGGCCCGAACGGAAGTCCCAGCTTCAGTCATGGCCGGGGACGAAGTGGGACTTCCGTAATGGACAAAAATGTTTGTCCCACTTTTCCGGGTGCCATGTTATGACTGATCTGGGAAAACTGGGCCAAGCCCATGCAAATCCCCCATAAAATCCACACAGCCGAGCTCAATTATCCAATCCCGACTCTAAGGAAACTACTAACAGCCTCCAACTATTCACATTTTAGGCAATGCCAGTAATGTCATGGGTCCAGATATCTAACCCCTTGGATGAACATGGCCAGTGATTTAATGATGCATCCCGTTATGTCATCACCCAACTTATTGAACTCTACAACGATTGTTAGTAGCCTTAACTTTTCACCCAGTTAGGGAGTGGGCCAGTAATACAGAACATGTCAACGCGAACGCCCAGGTTCAGCTAAAACTGTAAATTTGGAATAGATCATGCTATAAAGTCATTCATAGACAAGAGCTCTAGATTGAGGAAAGACCAAAACCAACTTTACAAATAACAACAACAATCAATCACACACATTGCATACGCAAATAGACACGACGAACAACCATACCACAATGTATACATAATTCAACGCTTCATCCAATTTTATGCAATAAAACATATGAAGAAATCGTTTCGTCACAATTCATACTTAAAAGAAGTACCATTTCATGATATTTAGGACATAAAATCAAGAGTGTAAGAACCTTACCTTAAACGCTTAATCAAAACTCCAAAAGATTGTAAATTACCAATTTTCTCAGAAAATCATACATATGTTCCGTAAGCGATATATCTGAACCCAATCATTGGAATTCGACCTCCACCATTCTGATTGAAGTCTTATGAGTCTTCTAACTTTTGCCACAAAATTGAGGATGATCGGAGCACGGTTGATCCATCTGCTATATGTTCTAAAATCACTACACAAAAATTCCAGCCTATCTTCTTCTTTTTCCCCTCTTTCATTCTCTCTTCTTTTCTTTCTTTCTCCAAATCAAACTCCAGCAAAACCAACCTTTTATAACCATCCTAACTCCCCTCTTACATAACCAACTAACCAACTAACTTATATGATTAACACTTAGGTCCATCTACTTCCTTAACATGTCAAAGCGCCCCTTAAAAACTAAAAACATAACATATAGCACGTAAAAATAATTAGTCACATAAATCATGCAATCAAAAAGTTATAGGTATCACACCATATTTTCCCCTGCATGGAGAAAGAGCTGAAGAGTAAAATGGTCAATACAAAATTAAAATTAAAATTAATTATAAATAAACTCCTGAGTTATATTGTCACACCCCGTAACCGGAATGATGACATTGCAGTGTCTCATTGGTTAATGAGACACCAAAGCCCAAAACAGATATACTAAATTGGAATTCATTATGCATTAAAATCCAACATAAGAGTAAACGATGGAAGAAAAGGTACCCCAAAGGAAGTAGTTTTAAACATTTCATTACTGAAAGGAACTAAGGGTCATAAAGAAATAACTGAAATAAACTGAGAGTTCAACTATTGTTCCACTATTACATAATATGTTATGAAGTCACTCTTCGTATTCCCCTTCCTAAACATCATCGCATAGTAAGGAAATGATTGAGCTCGAGGCTTAGTAAGGATCGTACGACCCCTTCGATGATGTATCAGATAAGACACAAAAGAGTTTCCCATTTCTCAAAATCCCATTTTTAAAAATACACTAGACACGACACACTTAAAACTTAAATTGAAGGGATTCATGGGCAGAAACTCGTTCTAAACACCTCATGAATCCTCCCCCTGAAGGATCCGTTCATACCATAGGAATAGAAAAACAGACGAAAAATACTTGCAAGTTTTCGTTAAAGGTTCTGATTTCGGATGCTGTGCTGATGCCACCAATAGCCTTCCCTTGCGTAATTGCTCTCTACCGGTACCCACGCGAAGAAACGAGCAACGAGTACTAACTCTTCGTTTATGAGTTTCGGGAAACTAGAGAGAAGAGAAGGGCAGAAATATGATTTCAGGAATTGGGGTTTTTCGGCTCTCAGAAGTACTCACCTAAGGTTTCAGCCAAAAGAGATGATATATGCGTGAGAGTTTGTCAACCTCTTCTGGTAGTGGAACACGTAGACTCCTTGACCTAAGCCAGAGTACATATATAGATAGAGTGCTAAATCAGTTGGTACATATAAAATGGAATTTGTCATATATCACTTGGTACGGTTCTTTAAGACAACAGTGTGCTAAGACACTGGACGAGAAAGAACACATTAGTGATATTCCACGTGCTTTGGCAATTGGATCTATCATGTATGCCATGTTGTGTACTCTCCCGGATGTCTCTATGCTTTGAGTATAACGAGCAGATACCAGTCTACATACGGTGAGCGCCACTGAATAGTCGTCAAGAATATCATAAAGCACTTACGAGGGGACCAAGGATACGTTTTTAATCTATGGTGGGGAAGACGAGCACATTGTAAGTGGTTACACTGATGCTAGTTTCCAAACCGATAGAGATGACTATATCGTAGTCGGTTATGTATTTTGCCTCAACAGAGGTGCTGTGAGCTGGAAGAGTTCAAAGTAGGCAATCGTTGCAGATTCTACAACTGAAGCTGAGTATATAACTACATTAGATGCTGCTAAAGAGGTAGTTTGGATCCGAAAGTGGTACCTAGCATTTCGAATGTGATTGATCTCTATTGTGATAACATTAGGGCCATATCTCAGTCAAAGGAACCACGATCTTACCAAAGGTCGAAACATATACTCAGGCAATATCACCTAATCCGAGATTATTGATAGAGGTGAAGTAAAGATTTGTAAAGTACATACGGAAGATAATATCTCCGATCCACTGACGAAATCGCTGACACAACAACAACATGATCGTCATACTTGTTGCATGGGTATTATATACCAAGAGAACTGGTCTTAGAGACAGTTCTTATGTACAATATGCACTAAAAGACAAGGTTGTTGTGTTTAGTGCAAGTGGGAGATGTATCTATTTTTCATTGTGATGAAATACTAAATACAAAATTCCATTATTATCTTTTATTACTACTGTGCAATTGTATTAAACATAATAACGTCATTTGAGTAGTTATTGTAATTGTTACATTGAACTATTCTAAATGTCTCTAGTCGATCATTAATGTGGAATGCTTAGGACAACAATAATGTGGGAGACTAGTATGTGTCGTGATTAATATTGGATATCTAATCAACACATGGGTATGTGATATTGGACTTGACCCCCTATAAGAAACACTTCATGGATTTTTATATGAATGTCAGCAGTGTTTCTTATTATAATTCTGTTTGTATCTGAATCCTTCCACTTGAAATCACACAAGATTTCCTACATGGCTAATGGTATGCTTTGATGTTGTCAAACTCCGTCTGTAACTAGATAAGCTATAAAAGAATTTGTCGGGTGTATTTATGAACCATGTGTAGGATGATGTGTGATAGATAGAGGATTTGTCCATCCTATATAATAGGAGTGATATCTTGGACCCCTTGATGGAGTGAGACTAATTCATGGCCATCAACAAATGAATTAATATAAGATATTAATGTCATTTGATTATTCTACTCTCGAATCAATAAATTGATTGGTTGAACTATACAAGCGTGACATTCTCCATAACTTGTGTTCAATCTAGATATCAAGGACAAATGGATTAGTACAAAAAGTCATAACAGTGATTACTTGAATCATCGATATATTTGTCAATTGGGAGTAATGATGTGTTGCTAGATACCTTCATTTCTGTTGACAATTGTTATCACGACCAACATAGCAAATATATAATGATTCGCACACTTTGATGAATTGGATTGGGCTTGTTGGAATTTATATTTGATATAGGTGCTCCAATTGGATTGAGCAGTTAATTGGATTGGGTCGACCAATACTCGATTATTCAACCCGATCAGGTTGAACTGGTCTGTTAAACCGGAACCAATTTGTTGAACTGGTAAATCGGTCAAAGAATCGGTCCGAACCGATCATGTGAGGGTTTTTGTGTAGTGGGGATCATGGGAACCTTTTGAGGGTTAACTGGAAGTAGTGGGTGAATTAATTTTCACCCCACTATTTCATTTCACTTCTTAATCAATAGGTTATTATTAAAAACTCTGACTATTTGCTCCAAGGCTTCCGAATTCTAGGGAGAAAAATCAGCCATAAACACAACACCAAGAACATTAAAAAGTTAGAAGAAAAAAATTGATTTTTCGTTCTTTTTTTTTCCGATTTTTCTTGAACCTATATTCTTCATTCCTGAAGATTGTCTTCAACCTTGGGTTCTCTCTTACTAGAATTAGAGATGTCAAGTTCAAGTTGATCGTGTGAATACCACTAGAGACTGGAGTCGATAAAGATCGGTTGTTGTTGGTGATTCCGTAGCAAACACAAAACAAAATATGTTTCTGTCATCCATTAAACTAAAGGTAATATCCTATTTCAAAGATCATTGGTTCTTACTCATGAATGATCATGTTAGATACGGATTCCGCTTTTACTTTCAGCTGCACTTCGTTTAGGAATATGAATTATTTTCTTTCACAAAGAGCACATAAGCATGTACGGAGTTGATGAGTAGAGTACCTGTCACCACATCCGAAGCGTTCCCCGCTTCATGTTGAGTCAAAGCAAATACACGTGCATTAAGCCTTTGCTTGTTGTTCCCGACCTTTGGTGCAACCCAAGAAGTCCGACCCGTAATTTGTAGCGGTGATGTACACTCACTGACCCGATGTCCCATCTTACCACACTTGAGGCAAGCCCCAGATATCCATCTGCAGTTTCCAATATGACTTCTCCCACGTCTATCACATACCTCATAAGGTTGAGTAGCACTTGGTGCCCCTATGGGTCCCCCAATCCTAGTTAAGTTAGCTCCCGTCCTTTTCCCTGGCCTAAAGGTGTTTGTTGGTCCCGATGTGGGAGTGAACCTCTTCTGAGCAGCCAAAGGATTAGTAGAGTTAGGACGAGAACCTTTTAATATAGCTGCAAAAGGCCTCTTCCTATCCACATTAGTAGTTTAGAACTCTTCCTCTACATCCAAACTCCTTTGGTATGTGTCCATATAAGTAGTAGGACGGTACCCTGAAAGTCTGCCCCTAATACGGGGTAACAATCCCCGTACAAACCTTTGGGTTCTCATCTCCCCATACTGAATTATGGATGAAGCATACTTTCCCAACCGATTGAACTTGGTAGCATATACTAAAACAGACATACCCTCTTTCTGCCTCAAGTCAAAGAACTCATTATGTCGAGCCATCTTAAAGGTTTACGGGAAATACTGATCTAGAAACACTTTCTTGAATATGTCCCAAGTAATATACTCACCGTGTGCGTAGACAGGCCCCACACCCTTCCGCTATTCCAATGCCTCAGAAGTTAGGAATGGTACGACCACACTGGTTTCATGTTCTCCAGCACTCGTATAATGTGGAAGTGCTACTCTATCTCTTTCAACCATGTCTCTGCTTGATCCGGCCCCATACTCCCATCAAAAGAAACTATACACATCTTCCTCATACGCTCACAATACATTCTCGGGTGTGCCTCTGCCCTATGAACTCTCGGAGCCCCGGCATACTGATCCTGTGGTTGTTGTTGTTGTTGTTGCTGAGCTTGGAACATCAAAGCTAACAAAACAAAGGCAGTTGCTACATCGGAAGCCGCCCCTGCATTATATGGTGGGGGTAGTTGAGGTACATTGTATTGTTGTGGTGGACATTGGTCTCCGTTTACCCTCTCAATTGGTCTCCCAAAGACCTGCCCAGATATTGTTCTCTCTTTCTTTTCCTCTCTTTTGGTAACTATCGTTACCATTCAATTCCCCCAGCCAATAACTCCCAACCAAGTTTTAAAGTATTGCACAAGTTGTCCCTCAAGTTCTCACATATAACACTCATGTCCCCGAACACACAAAACACAAAAAACAACATATAACACATGATACATTGTAAAGTCACATAAGACTGAACATATAATTCACGTGATTAAATTGTAAAACATATAATCATGCAATAAAATAATTTAAACATGTAAATTACATGGGCAAAAGTCTCGGGTATTACATGTATCTTCTTGTTTAAAATTACTCTTCTATTCTAATGGATTGCCCAATTGTAGTTTTCTTATAATTGATCCCACGCCACCCCACCCTACCCCATTCCTCTTTTTCGTCCTTCTTTCCAATCTATTGCCACTCTATTAGTCACCACCAACTCCAATGTCGTTCTCATTTCCTGATAAGAACCTAGAGAGATGAAAGCAATTTAAAAATCAAGAATTCCAGAACCCTTAATAACCCAATTTAAAAGATTACCCATAAAAAATCCAATTTCAAAAGATTACTAATTTAAGAATTCAAAATCCCCAACCGTCGCCGCCTACTGTTGGACCACCACTCGCCACCTCCGACTGGCTACAAGTCGCCATAATTTTGTCAGAATTCCGGGAACAAGTTGGCAGCCGGCGTCGGTGGGTGGTGGTCTGACAATAGGTGGCGATGGTCAGCAACAATGACTTGTCAACTATTGTTCTTCGATCGTTTTATTTTGCATTGTAAGCCTTAAAAGCTAAATTCACTATTTTGATAAGATTTAACGGTATATTTGTTTATGTGATATATTACAAAGAAAGTACCAAGTCTCTCAAGATTGTAAATACAAGACAATGACACTCTTACACATTGAAGATCTAAGAGATGCCTACAAGAAGTGTTTGAAGACTTAGGTATATGATAGGGGTGGATTAGATATTTCATATCTTATAAATCTCCCTTAGGAAAAACCTCAAATGATAATTCTCATTCTTATCATGCATACACGGAAAATGTTTTCATGTTAAAATGCCTTGTGATTTTAAAACTTTTTTTTTTATCCTTATTGTTAAAATGTATTTGAAAAGGTATTATTTCATAGTTTTGCAAAATCCATATTGAGTTTAAACATGAGTTATATAGAAATTGATTTGAGACTTAGTGGGAAACCCACTTTTTACATTTACCTAGGTCGACAGAAGTGTTACTTCGACTGACCTTCAAGTCTAGTCGATCGAAATGTGCCTTATCACTCACTCTCACTACCAGAAACGCGGTGAATAGCGACCCCCTCAATGGTCTCATTTTGGTCGCAATTAGTGATTTGTGACCATTTCATATGGTAGCCTAAATCTGGTCGCAAATTGATATTTGTGACCGCATAAAGGACCGGTCGGACTTTGCCACTACAATTTGCGCCCATGTTTTCAACCAAGTTTGACCAAAAAATGAGCAACCAAATTGTGACTGATTGATTTTACCGACAGTTTTGCGACCACCAGTGACTCGAGGTTGACCTTATTGTCGCAACCACGTTGTGACCGCAATTTAGTAATCACTTTGCGACCATCGTTTGACTTCATTGACCAGATGTGGGCGACCACATTGCGACCACTCTCTACCGACCACTATTTACCGACCACTTTGCTACGACTGTTTACCGACCACTTTGAGACCAATCTGTACCGACTACTTTGCAACCTCTAGGTACCTACCACTTTGCGACAACTTTTTCAATAATTTTCGAATAGTTGGTTAAATTAGCAACGATTGGACCGTCGCAACATCGTCGCTAATATACATAAATTTTAAAATTAAAAAAATTGAATATTTAACAAAGCTCCCTGCCAAATGCACAAATGAAAAAATGCACAAATTCACAATTGCACAAATTCAAAATCCAAAATCCAAACTCACAAATCCAAAATCCAAAATCCAAAGTCCAAAACCAAATTCACAAATCCAAAACATTAAATCACAAATATATTCGAATTCCTTCCAAAAAACCATGAACATAAATCAGCTACCATGGGGAGTCTGCCTCAATCGGCAATGATGAAGTGGATACGCCCGACTCTGTTCTCTGAACATTTCTCTGTGGAGACTCGAAGTGTAGGAGGATTTTTGAAGCCATCCTGAAATTACTTTTTAATGGATAAAGATATAAATTTTGAAAAAAAAAATGTAATTTGTAATTGTATACTCTTTTTCTAACCCATTTTTCTTTATAATGTAAGGAATTAAGTTTTGAATCAATTGAATTATACATCAGATGTTTGGCTACATACAAGGACTTAATTAACAACTAATTAACCTACTAATATATTGAGGAAAACGGTCAAGGAAGAGATAAATGCACTTATGACACAAAAGACAATTATGCTTCTATCATTGGGAATCATTCTCGAACACAATTTCATCATCTTCTTCGGAGCTATCTCCATCTAAGTCCCAATCTGATTCCTCATCATTCAATTGAATGTCAACTTTATCTTCATGAAGATGTCTTGATTCGTCAACATTAACCAATTCTGCTTCACCGGAGTTGTGTGTTAGAGATCTAACCTCAACAATGGAGGTGCCAATGTTCCTTGTCACATTGTCTCGAAGTTCTTGCTGAAATGGTTTCGGTTCATCGGGAGTGTGAACAACCCGTGGTTTAGAACGGCACACAACCCACATGTCCAACATGTTTCTCTTACTGAATGGATAAGGAGTGTAATAGACTTGATGGGCTTGGTGAGCAAATATGAATGGATCGTATCCCTGATATTTTTTCTTGTAATTGATCTCAACCAACTTGCATTGAGGATGCACCCACTTTCCTCTATTTTTTAGTGGTATCGAACCAATCACAATTGAACAAAACTAACTTTTGGATTGGTAACCCAACAAGCTCAAACTCATTGACCTGTGTTAGCTCAGCGTAGAAATCACCTTCCACCAGACACCACTATTTGTAGTTCTTTTCCCTTCACTATGAGGTTTTGTGTGAAATATATAGTCGTTAGCATTATATTATCCGGAGTATGAAAAAGCGTGCATTTTCGGGCCCCAAGATAAATTTTTCAACAAATGTATGCTAGAATGGTCAGGAAGAGCATTGACTTGATAAAATGACTTTAATTAAATTACCACTTTGTCAAACCTAGAACAATAGAGCATAAAATTTTCTATCCCGAAATCATATATCCCCTTCTCTGTCCCCGCAACTAAAAATGTGACACATGTCTAGTAATCCATAACACAACCACCTCCTGTATTGCAACATGCTCCTAATTTCTCTCTCCTCCTATCTCTTATTCTCCAAGTGGGACATGTGGGACATTTCTAATGGTGGGACAGGGTACTTGATACGGAACCGTTGTACAGAATACTAAGGTTCGGCTAAAGGTCTGATCTTTCTCTATCTCGAATAGTTTATGAGGGAATATAATCAACAATCCTCCCATAAGGTTGATTATCAATGGGGGGTGAAACACCACAAGTATAAACCAAACTTATTAATACAGTAACTCAAAGGATGAATGAATTCTACATAGAGAATCAAACACAAAGTAACTAAGGAATAACCTTAAAATATCATATCAAGTCCAATTATATCATGGCTGAAATCCCTCTTAAATAGAGTGGAATTTCGTCCAAAAAGAACCCACAAATAAGAGTCCTTTAAAGATTAGGACTCTACAACTCCTAGATAACTAAAAACACTACCTAACATCAAGGACAACAAGTCCTATTATTTAGCTAGATTATTTTGGCCAACATGGCTAATTAAAATAAACAATAAAGCTGAAAATAAAATTAAAGTCTTTAATAGACTTTAATTTACAAGTTTCCTAAAATACCCCTTCAACCGTTTTCCTTCCAATTATGTATCTTTCCTTCAAATGATATTCGATGGCTTTGATCCTTGTGTCTAGCTTTCTTTGAAGGTTTCTTTACCTCTTGAACCTTTAGATTAGAGACTTTAAACACTTGGAACAAAGGCTTGACTTTGAAGCTAGTATTTGGGATGTATGAGTTAAGGATGAGGTCATTTATCCAAATGACCTCTCTAAGCTTCATGGCTGGTATCGTATCAGTACTAGGACAGACGATTTTCTCCCGAACATTAGAATAAGAAATTAATGCTTACATGATCTCTAAACCATATTGCAAAATCACGGTTAGTACGTACGTTATACTCACCATATGTTGAGGACCCAAGTACATTGCTTCCCAAACCAAGGTCCAAGGATCCAATGATCCATATTCAAGGGCCCAAGACAAGGTCACAAGCCCAGAAGAGAATGATGGCTTTAAATACATTCATTAGGGCCATCCAAGTTCAAGAACATGGAAGACCACCACCTAATGAGCCCATAAAAGATCAAGAGGTCATCATGTTAACATTTGACCTAGTCTTGGCCAGCCAAAATATAAGGGAGGACTAAATCGGCTATTTACTATATTTAGGCTTTACTATTAATAATTATAACAACTTTCTTAAATAAAGGACATGTGGTCCAAGTAGTTGTTTCGTTTAAGGAAGTTACTTATTTACTAGTTTACTTAGGATTCTATTTTATTTCCTAGTTTACTATTTTTAGATTTTAGTAGTTTACTTAGGATTCTACTTTATTTCCTAGTAGAATGGAATCATGCTTCCTTAGTTTAAATCCTATTATGATTGTACTTACATTGAGCCGAATTTGGCTCCTTTTTAAGGACCAAACTCGGTTCCAACAATCTTCAGCAAAGTAGATATATTCAATATATGATTTAGGGATATTGCTTAGATATTTGGCTCAATTGAACTCTCTGGGATTGTTCATGCTTTTATTTTCATAGTTACAGTATCGATAGAATAGTTCGACTATCGTGGTGTTTCAGCCTTCATTGAGAGTCTAATCTACTTGGAGTTGCTTAGATTATATTCCCCTTGGAACTAATTCAAGAATAGAAATATCCTTTCAACCTTTTGCTGTTGAATCTTGGTACAAGTTATCAAGGTTCTTCATCAGATGGTATCAGAGCTCTCGGTTGAACTTTTCTTGGTATACCTTTACTTTGTTTTCTTGTTTTGATATTTGGGGGGGACTAAACATCTTGAGAAAATTTTCAAATTTTTTTCCCCATCAAGAAAAAAGGGACAAATATTTTCGGCAATTATTTAAATATTTCAGAAATTTCAAGAAAACAAGTTCAAGAAACCAAGAAGTTTGAGATCTTGAGGGTCCTACACACAATAGGATTTCTCAAAGTTACTTTCCCAAATTCTTGATTTTAAGATTCCTCAAGATACTTTTTTTTGTCTAACGTTTATTTTGTGTGAATTTCTATATCATGTCTCAAATAGGTACATCATCACCCCAAGACGAGGACAAATTGAGCGACATTTCTTCGGACCACTTCACCAACCGAATCATGGAAATACTTGATGAATTAAGTGATCAAATGACAAAAATTGAGACAACGGTGGCCAATTTGCAACAAGCACAAACGCTAACACATTTATCTAGAAGAGGTAAACAAATTGAGCCAAAAGGTGAGATCTTTAATGAGGAAGATGAAGGGTATGAATCAACCCATCAAAGAATAGAGGTAAACCTTCCAAAACTTTCTCAAAATATACATGGGCATAATCGGCATATTTTAGCTAACAATTTGCAGGGATCAAACCGACAAATTCCGGCCGACCAGAAACAGGGACCAAATCTGCAGTTTTTGGCCGCCCAGAAACAGGGGCATAACTTTCAAGGACCAGTTCGGCAGTTTTTAGAAAATCAGCGCCTGCAGGGACCATTCCAGCAAATTCCAACCGAAACCTTTCAGGGACCAGATTGGCAATTTCAGGCAGAACATCTGCAGGGACCTAAACAGAAATTTCTGGCAGAACAAATGTAGGGACTGGCAGGTAGTTTCCAGAAATTCAGGGACTGAATCAGCAATTTTTAGAGAACATATTTCAGGGACCAAATCAGTAATTTCATTAAAATTATGCCAATGATCATGGAAGACTTGAAAGGGTAGATGCCAATTTGCTCAATCAGGATTAAGATTCCCACTTTTCAAGGTACAAACGATCCCGAACTTGTTTTTGATTGGATTCGTAAAGTAGATCATATTTATGATTTTCACAACTATTCGGAGGAGAAAAAGATAAAGTTGGCAGCCATGGAACTCTCCGATTATGCTTCAATTTGGTGGGATTAATAAGGAGTTTTAAGAAGAAGATTGAGATTAACACCCTATTGAAAGTTGGGCACAAATGGAAGCGGTAATGCAAAAGCGATTTGTGCCTTCTCATTATGTGCAAGAACTCTTCAACCAATTTACAAAGATTAAGGCAAGGTACAAAATCCTTTGATGAGTATTACAAGGAGATGGAGATATTGATGATCAAAGCGGATACTAAAGAAACGGAAACCGCCACATTAGCACGATTTCTAACCGGCCTCAATGATCAAATACGCCCAAAGGTAGAACGTGCTAACATAGATAATCTTGTTGATATGGTTCATTTTGCAGAGCAAATCGAGAGGCAACAAAAGGAGAAAAGGAAAAGGGCTTTTTCGGACAATTCCAATTATTGGAAAAGCCGAATATGCCCTTGGCCATTTCCCCTAATTTGCCAAACCCTAGCAAGGATGTGGCTACTTTGGGGGCTGCCAAAACAGTCCCTAAAGTTGGTGATTTCATCAAAGGACCCTCAACTTCAAATTCTTCTAATTGGAGGTCTGGTAAGCCTTCTAACCTTACTTTAGAATGTTTTAAATGCAAATAAAAGGGTCATTTTGCTAGCAATTGTCCAAACAAGAGCATTATGATCATCCAAGAAGATGCAACATGGGTAAGTGATGGTGAAGTAGGTGAAGCCGAGCAAATTGATGGAATTGCCGAACCACATCAAGAAGAAGTTGATACTTATGTTGAGTAAGAAAGTGATCACCTCTTAATGGTTACTATGAAGGTTTTGCACACTCAACCTATAGATGATGAAACATATACAAAGGAGCAATATCTTCCAAATCAAAGGTAAGGGTAAGAATTCTCATTGTCTTATCATAATTGATAATGGAAGTTGCACTAATGTTTGTTCATCTGAGATGGTTTCTATACTTGATTTACCTTGTAAACCCTGTCCATGCCCTTATAAGCTTTCTTGGTTGAATAATAGTGGAGAAATAACCCTGGAAAAATAGGCTGAGGTAGAATTTGAGCTTGGAAAGTACAAGGACAAGGTTTTATGTGATGTAGTCCCCATGACTGCAAGTCACATTATTTTAGGACGTCCTTGGCAATATGATAGCAGTGCTGACCATTTGGGAAGATCAAATTTCCTGATCCAAACAGCTCTTTAACTGCTTCAGAGGCAGCCATATACTCCACTTCTGTTGAGTCGGCCACGGTTTCTTTCTTTGAGCTCTTCCAGCTCACAGCACCTCTATTCAAACAAAACACAAAACCAAATTGCGATCTAAAATCATCTACGTCGGTCTGGAAGCTTGCGTCTGTGTAACCATTTACAACCAGACTTCCTTCATGACCTCCGTAAACTAAGAACATGTCTTTAGTCCTTCTCAAGTACTTAAAAATGCTCTTGACTGCAGTCCAATGTGACTCACCAGGGTCAGATTGATATCTGCTAGTCGTACTTAACGCGAATGAGACATCTGAGCGAGTGCATATCATGGCATACATAATAGACCCAATGGCTGAAGCACATGAGATCTTACTCATGCGCTCTTGGTCTTCCTTTGTGGAAGGTCCTTGAGTTCTGCTGAGTTTAATGCCATGTGACATAGGCAAGAATCCCTTTTTGGAATCTTGCAAACTGAACCGTTTCAGTACCTTGTTAATGTTTCCACTCTGGCTTAGTCCAATCATTTTGTTGGATCTATTTCTATAGATTCTTATACCCAAAATGTACGTAGCCTCGCCTAAGACTTTCATGGAAAAAAAATTTCCCCAACTAAGCTTTTACTCTTTGTAATGTGGGAATGTCATTTCCAATCAGTAAGATATCATCCACATAAAAGCACAGGGAACACTACTGAATTACTAGTTACTTTCTTATAAACACACGACTCGTCTTCATTTTTGATGAAACCAAATTCTTTAATTGCTTCATCAAAGCGACAATTCCAGCTTTGAGATGCTTGCTTCAATCCATAAATGGACCTTTGAAGCTTACACATTTTGCTAGGATTTGATGGATCAACAAACCCCTCGGGTTGTGTCATATACACATCCTCGAGAAGGTTTCCATTAAGAAACGCAGTCTTAACGTCCATTTGCCATATCTCATAATCGTAATGTGAGACTATGGCAAGTAAAATCCTAATAGACTTTATCATAACGATAGGAGAAAAGGTTTCATCATAGTCAATACCATGAATTTGTCTATAACCTTTAACTACTAGTCGAGATTTAAAAGTGTGTACATTACCATCCATGTCGGTTTTCTTTTTGAAACACCATTTGTTATCAATGACCTTACACCCTTCGGGTGGGTCAACCAAAGTCCACACTTGGTTATCGTACATGGATTGCATCTCAGACTTCATATCTTCTAGCCACTTATCTGACTCAGAACTATGAATTGCCTCTTTATAGGTAGTGAGTTCATCTTGATCAATCAGTTCAATGTGATGATCATCAGTCACGAGAAATCCATATCTCTCAGGTTGTTGATGTACCCGACTTGACCTCCTTGGGCCTTGTGTAAAAGATTAAAGCTAAGTATCAGCACGTGAGCTTGCTTGAAGTTCCATAGCTGGTTCAGATGTTGTTTGGGGATCTTGAATTTCCTCAAGATGGATCTTACTCCCACTGGCCTTTTTGGAAATAAATTCTCTTTCAAGGAATAAACCATTTCGAGCAACAAACACTTTGTTCTCTGATGGAAGATAGAAGTAATATCCTTTAGTTTCTTTAGGATATCCCACAAAAAAACACTTTTTTGATTTAGGGGCGAGTTTATCAGATAATAAGCATTTTACATACACCTCGCATCCCCAAATTTTGAGAAATGACAAACTAGGTCGTTTCCCTGTCCATAACTCATATGGAGTTTTCTGAACCGATTTAGAAGGAACTCTATTCAATATGAATACATCAGTTTCTAGGGCGTAGCCCCAAAAGGAAATTGGAAGACTTGTTTGACTCATCATGGATCGAACTATATCTAGTAAGGTGTGATTCCTACGTTCTGACACACCATTCCATTGTGGTGTGCCAGGAGGAGTTAATTGTGAAACAATTCCACAACCTCTAAGATGTTCGTCAAACTCTTGGTTAAGGTATTCTTCACCTCGATCTAATCGAAGTATCTTAATACTTTTACCAAGTTGATTTTGTACTTCATTTTGGATTTCTTTGAATCTTCCAAATGATTCTGATTTATGTTTTATTAGATAGAGCATATCTACTGAAATCATCTGTGAATGTGATGAAGTATTGAAACCCTCCTCTAGCACTTGTGTTTATTGGTCCACATACATCTGTCTGTATGAGGCCCAATAAATCGGAAGCTCTCTCACTTTGTCCAGTAAAGGGAGCTTAGTCATTTTGCCTAACAAGCAAGAATCACATGTCTCATAAGACTTAAGTCAAATGATGTCAAAATTCCATCTTGATGGAGTTTTGATATACGTTTCTCGTTGATGTGGCCCAAACGACAATGTCAAAAGTAGGTTTGGTTTATGTCATTTGATTTAAACCTCTTTGTATTAATGTTATAGATGTGCCTTTTAATGGATTCATCGAGGTTAAGAATGTAAAACCCATTCATCAAAGAGGCATCTCCATAGAAGATAAGATCTTTATGAAGGGTGCAAATTTTATTCTTAATATTTATTTCAAAACCATCAATATCCAAACAAGAAACTGAAATAATATTCCTACTCAAAGTTGGAACATAAAGACAATTAATCAGTTCGATAATAAGGCCACTTGGCAAAACTAAATTAAATGTCCCTGTAGCTACAACAACAACTCTTGCTCCATTCGCTACTCTCAGGTCCAATTCTCCTTTTGACAGTGATCTACTCCTTTTGAACCCCTGCACATTTGCACAAATGTGAGATCCACAACCGGTATCTAATACCCATGAAGTAGGAGAAGACATGTTAATTTCAATAACATAAATACTTGGAGAGATAGTTAAACTGGCTTTCTCCTTTTTCTTCTCTACAAGTAGAGCTTGCAGTTCCGTTTCCAATGACCTGGTTCATTGCAATGAAAGCAAACCCCTTCCTTTGGTGCATTGGCCTTGGGCTTGTTATTGCCTTTGCCCTTCTTGGCCATGGGCTTTCCATTTCCTTTGCTCTTCTTGAAATTCCCCTTCTGAACCTTTAAGACTTCAGGGGGTCTTCTTAATGTTTAGTTCAGCCTGCTTGAGCATCCCGTGTATCTCATGTATGGACTTCTCCATGGCATGCATGTTGAAGTTCATCACAAATTGGACATACTCCGGTGGGAGTGAGCCCAAGATCATATTTGTGGCCATGTCATGACCTACGGGAGCCCCAAGTTTCTCAAGTTGGTCAAGATAGCCCTTCATCTTAAGAACACGTGCACTTACAAAGGTGCCAGGGGCCATCTTGCAATTGTTCAATGCCTTAGTGGTGAGGAACTTTTCTTGACGGGCTTGCTCTTGAAACATTTCCTTGCCTTCAAATTGCTTTTTTAGCTCAGAGCTCATTGTGACTAACTTGATACAAATCACATCGTTAGAATCATTACAATGCTTCTTCCAAGCATCTTTATCAGCTCTAGGAGCGTTGTTTGCAGGCTGTTCAGGAATATCAGTAATAAGAACATATAGCTTTCTTTCCTGCTTAAGGACAATCCGTAAGTTGCGGGCCCAATCAAGGAAATTTGACTCACTCAGCTTTTGTTTTTCAAGAACGGATCGCAGTGAATTGTGTGAAGTGTTGGTTGACATTATCTACATTAAAATTATTTGCAAAGTCATTAGTTTTTTAGCGAAAAACTTTCCACAATTTCAACACTTGATAATATTGGAGAACACCATTTTACGATAGTTATAAGTAAGCTATGGCTTATCACCCATAATTAAAGTAAAATCAACTCATGGGAATGACATCTACATGTCCCGACTATTTCCATGTTACGCCCTAGGCCCAAAACTGTTTTGATAGCCTAGTTAAGTCGAACCATGTCTAAGCTTATGGAAATCACGATTTTCCCATCTCATTTTTCCTAGATAACCACTTATCTGTTGCTTTGGCAAGCAGACAAAATGATGATCCAAGCTTAAGAAGTGCCTAGAATATGGTAGGCATTTTAAACCTAATTAAAACAATTTAATGTGATGTATAAATAATTATGCCCCCATAAGACATAAATTAAGGATCACATGTAAGATATAAAACGTAAATGTAAACGTGAGATAACATGGCCTAATCATATTATAACTCCCACGAGCCTTATGGGTCAATCTAAGTCAATACCCATCTCATGGATAGTGTCTTCGATCCAGGGTCCTCCAGTCTTGTTACATAAATGCATGGGCATACCCAGCCTACAAGATAAAGAGATAAAACTAATCTAAGAAAGCAATTACAATTTTACAATTACAACCCAATAAATGTAAAGCAAGAGGGGGTATAGTAGGCCATGCTAGAACTCACATAAAGCATAACAAATAATGTAACGAGAACAAATACAAAGTCTTAGGTCCTGAGTACAAATACAAAGTCTTCCTCTGCTTATAGAATGAGTTTTTCTGTCCCGATTTAACCCCCAATCGCCTAACATACATTATCGAATAAACATGTTTATACGATAACATAAACAGTTTATGCAGTAGTTAATCGGATTAACGACAGGAAACATGCAATCATAGTTTATGCGTAATTAATCATATTAATAACAGATCTAATCACATATATCGTATTCAAAGAAGCAATCTTTTCTGTTTCATACATACACATACCAAATCAAAATTGATACACATACACAACCAAGTTGAATCAATGTCAAAGAACTTGAAGTCCCTCAAAGATCATTACAACTCAAGGATGGACAACTTGAAGGGATTCATGGGAAGAAACTCGTTCTAAACACCCATGAGTCCTCCCCCGAAGGATCCGCTCATACAATGGGAATCGAAAATTCAGACGAAAACTTACATGCTTCGGTTAAGGTTTTGATCTCAGATTGCGTGTTGCTGACACCAATAGCTTTCCCTTGCGGAATTGTTCTCTACCGGTATCCACGAGACGAAACAAGCAGCGAGTGCTACCTCTTCGTTTCGAATAATCTAGAGAGAAAGGAAGGGCAGAAAACAAGAAATCTGATTTCGGGGTTTTTGGTTTATTGCGGCTCAAGCAAGAATCACCAAGGGTTTCTTCCAAAAGAATATTATATAGGTGTGAGAGTTTGTTCCGAAATCAACTCCCACGTCCTATCAACCTCTTCTGGTAGTGGGAGTCTTTATCGCATAATAACTCCCACGTAACCCAGCTAAAACCAAATACCGAAAATGCCCCTCCTTAATCTCTAATTCGAATAATAACATTTTATTATTCTCAGAAAATAAACGTCAGATACAATGAACCTAGACACATTCTAGATTCATTGAATATGGACATGAAGCTCGTTAACTCGCTATGCGTGTGACCCTGTAGGTTCATATCACAATGGCAATGAAAACACACTTAGTAGTAGTAGTATGTGTTCATAAATCACAAGCGGTCCCTAGAAGGACATTGTGACTACCCATAGTGAATGAATGTATAGTGGAACCTAATATCAATCCACTATTTAATCCATTTGTCTCGCGATATCCAAATTAAGCATAAGGCATGGTAGTTGTCACCCTTATAAAGCTTAATTGTATTTAAGCTCGATCTCCAGGTACACTGTTCCAACGGATAGTATTTAATAACCACTTTATTAAATACATTTAAGCATGGCCATGCATTTAAACAGTCTTCCCTATCGAGGTGCCCATGGATATCTCTCTCTAATAAGAGAGGGACAAATCCCTTACAATGCCTCTCACATTCAAGCCATTATAGGATACTACATCCGATCACCAGTCGTATTAATTACTCGATTTAAAGTAACGTCCTACTGAGTCAAAACGTAGCTCCATTCATGTCTGGAAACGATGGAGACATAAGGTCTAAGGATTCCAAATAGTATTGAGGAAGTAATACTTATGACTAAAGAACCATGAAGTATTACTTCTCTAGCGGATCACGTCCGATACAATATATCCCAATATATTGTATCTATGGTATAATTTGTATTCATTATACATGATCAGTAAAACATAATCATCAATCATTCATCATACTAGTTTTATTTCATTGTAAAGAACATTACATAAAACTATGGACAATCAGAATAGTAATTGCATAAGCTAAATATTTTTACTATTAAATCACACATTTGATGTTCAAAAGCAAAATCAACTATTCACATGACATGCTCAAAATATATATAAAATGTACAACATATGCTAATGGTCCTAGGGCACTACTAACACAACTTAGAAAGTAAAGTGGCATCCATGGGAAAAAATGGAAGAAAAGCTTGATGATTTCATAAGAAATACAAAGTCCAAGATATCAAGAATTCTAGAAGAGGAAGTTGAGGAAGAGAATGAGAAAGAGAATGCTAGTGATTCTAGCAATGATGGTAGTGGAAATGGAAATGACAAATAGCAAGATAAGGGTGAAGAAGAAGAAAAAAAAGAACAAGGAGATTCATGCTACTTCAACCGAGAAAGAAATTTCCAGTCATTGAAAAGTTGAAGTGAAGATGCATAAAAAATCAATGAGAACTCCCTAAACTCTCTATCTATTTTATGGGTTTCACCTTATGGTATCCCTTTGTACCCCTAGTTTAGCTAGTGTATGGTATTTACTTTTCTATCTTATGCACAACTTGCTACTTGTAGTGCATAACATGCTATGTTTTTTGATATTTTGGACATTTTTCATGTTTTAGAAAGCTCAACGATGATATCCTAGTGATGAGAGCTCATCCTTAACCCCCTCCCCCAAACTCTTTTTGATATATGACAAAGGGGGAGAAAAATTTGCTATATAATGTGCTTTACTTAGTTTTTATCTTCAAATGTTTAAGCATGTGCTTTAATTGGTTTATCGTCTTATTGCTTAACTTGGAGTCTAAACTGTGTGTTTGGCATAGATATATGCCTTGGTTTGAACTGATTTTGTAGGTTGTTCTTAAAATTGACCTTAAGTGTGGTCGAGAAGACTGGTTATCGTGGTCAACCGCAGAAACTCGTTCGACCTGAGGCAAGATTGCGGTCGACCGGGATCCTCAAAATTAGCAAAGTTGTAAACTCTTTCCTCTACATATTTTCAATTTTGTACTTTTATAACATGGGCATAACAGGGGGGGAAATCATTAAGTGAATCACTTTTATCCCTAAGCTTTTTTTATATTGAAAATCTTAAAAGCCCATAGATGTCCTTGTACTTATCTTTGATCATTCAAAGGTCATCTTTCCTTAAATTTATTTTATATTAACTATCATATTACATCAAAATTTGTCATAATAAAAAAGGAGGAGATTGTAAGTCCTAAGGGCTAAATTCATCATTTTGATTAACGACAAACCGTTGTTGAGATTTAACGATATATTTGTTTATGTGATAGGTTACAAAGAAAGTACCATGCCTCTCCAGATTGCACATACATGAAAATGTCACTCTCACACATTGAAGATTCAAGAGATGCCAAGAAGAAGTGTTTGAAGACTTAGGTATATGATAGAGTAAATTAGATATTTCATATCTTGTAAATCTCCCTTGGGAAAAATCTCAAATGATAATTCTCATTCTTGTCATGCATACATGAAAAATGTTTTCATGTTAAAATGCCTTGTGATTTTAAAACTTGTTTTTTATCCTTACATGAATATTGTTAAAATGTTTTTGAAAAGGTATTTCATAGTTTTACAAAAAGCCATATTGAGTTTAAACATGAGTTAGATAGCATTTGATTTGAGATTTAGTGGAAACCCCACTTTTTACATTAGCCTAGGTCGACCGAAGTGTAACTTCGGAAGACCTGTTAAATGTCGGTCGACCGACCTTCAAGTTCGGTCGACCAAAGTGTGTCACATCACCCAATATTTTCAAATGGTTTGTATAATCATTGGCTATATTTGTCTGGTCGACCTTAACCTTGCTCTGAACCATCGAGATCCTTTTCCGATTGACCGAGATCAAGACAGAGCCTTAATGATTTAGCTCGGAAGCACCCAGACGACCTGCAATCACCTTACTGACCAAAGTATTGAATTCTGGTAGTTTTAAATAGTCGTTGGTGCGTTAAATGCTACCCTCTTTTTCACCCCTATTTAAACCCCAAGGCTAATTTATTGCAATTCATTCATTCCTTTAAGTGCATTCAATATCCTCTTATTCAAGATTTATTTATTACTCTTTGCAAACAATTTCATGTGCTAAACAAGTTTGATCAAAATCATTTGAGCTATAGAATTTATTGTGCTTTACACTTGTGACAAATCCATCACTTCAAGGTGATATTTGGTTATTCCCCTTTCCCGTCTCTTTGTGAGATTAGGTCTTTGCAAGGTAGGAAAAGTTCTTTGTGAGTTTAGTTTCTTTGTGAGATCTTTGTGAGTTAGGCTCTTTGTGGGCTAGTTAAGTGGTTCAAGTAAAACTCTTTGTGTGTTGTCCACTCGTGTAAAAGAAGTTGATCCCACATTCATTTGTTGTAAAGGGAACTTTTTAGTGAAGTGTTGAAATCCATGGGTGTGTCTCAAAGTAGTGGACGTAGTTTCTTTATGAATTGAACCATTCTAGATCCTTTGTAGTGGACAATAGTCAGTTTCAGTAGTCAGTTTTAGTAGTCAGTAACGGTAGTCAGTAACAGTAATTCGAGATAGACCCTGTTACAAAGTCGCTTCTAGACAAGAGCTCTAGATTGAGGAGACTCTTAAATAACAAGTATATCAAATACAATGCAGCAACGACAACAAGTATATACAAACATCATATGCAATTAGACTCAACGATCAACCACACAAATGCATATATAATTCAATACTTCATCCATTTTTAATGCAATAAAACATGTATAAACCCTTCATCATAATTCAGTAACTTTAAAATACTCAATTCATACGTTCTAGGACATAAAAAGAAAGGTGAAGATAGTTACTTCAAAAGCTTACACAAGAACTCCAAAGGAAATCATAAATACCGAAATCCAAGAAAATCAACCTACTTCCCGAAGCTATAACTTTCTGCACAGAACAAGAACTAAAGAACACTCAAATCCGACACTGTTTACTATCTCTAATCTCAAATATCTTCACAACACTCAGATTTTTTAGCCTTTCTCTTTTCTTTCTTTTTGTCTTATTTTCTCTCTTCTTTCTCCAAAACTCCATAAAAAAAGCCACCGCCATATAACCTTCCTAACTCCCTCTAACTACCCTCAACTCTCTTACAAAACAGTCCCTTAACTATCCTAATATCCACACTTAAGTCCCTCAAATTTCTAAACACATCAAAAAGTCACGGATATCACATCCTTCGCCCTTATAAAAGTTTCATCCTCAAAACTTGCAAACCTCAACCCACGAATCATATCTTAAGTCATCTAACGAATCACATCTTATGCTCATTCCATACTTAGCTTTTAACCACATGTTTAAGCCTAAGGTTCGACCTGCTCTGATACCACTTATGTCAAACCCCGTGCCGGAGTGATGTCACACCCCGTGCAGCAACAACAACCAGTAAATACAAACATCATATGCAATTAGACTCGACGATCAACCACACAAATGCATATATAATTCAATACTTCATCCATTTTCAATGCAATAAAACATGTATAAAAATATTCATCATAATTCATACGATTTAGGACAAAAAAACAAAGGTGAAGATCTGTACCTCAAAAGCTTAAACAGGAACTCCACAGGAAATCACAAATACCGAAATCTCAAAAAACTCAACCTACTTCCCGAAGCTATAAAATTATGCACATAGAACTGGAAAACCTAATATGCAACCGCCCAGTCGTAGCCCTTTCAGTCCTCTTAGAAACACAATAAATAACACTCAATTTCGACCCCGTTTACTATCTCAAATCTCATATCTCCTCACATCACTCAGCTATTTTTCAGCCTTTCTCTTTTCTTTCTTTTTCTCTCTTCTTTACTCTTTCTTTTCTTTTCTCTCTTTTTTCTCCAAAACTCCAACAAAAACCACCCCCATATAACCTTCCTAACTCCCTCTAATTAGTCTCAACTCTCTTACAAAACAATCCCTCAACTATCCTAACATCCACACTTAAGTCCCTCAACTTTCTAAACACATAAAAAAGTCCCGGGTATCACAATCTTCCCCTTTATAAAAGTTTCTTCCTCGAAACTTGCACACCTCAATGCACGAATCACATCTAAGTCATCTAACAAATCACATCCTATGCTCATTCCATACTGAAAAACACAAGGAGGGGGGCGGGACTGGGTTTTTATAAAAAGTGGCTTCTTTTTCTTTGAGATATAGAAGTGAAGAACTTGTATATGAAGCTTGGAGATTTGTAGAGCAAATATGAAAACAAGAAGTGCAAGACACCGGATTTAGAGTGGTTCGATTCACAAAGAATCTACGTCCACTACCTTGAGTTTCACCCAAGGATTTTCAACAACTTCACTAAGAAGATCTTTTTACACTTGTGGCTAACTCACAAAGAGTTTTACTCAAATAACCACAATTACAATCAACACTCACTAAGAGTGCAAAACCCAACACTAAGTAGGACTAAACACAACTAATACCCAATCACTTAGAAAGGGAAAAGATGAAGATATAAAGATACAATTTTCACACTCAAGAAGTGGAGTAAGGATACCTTTTAAGATCACACTTTAATGCTCTTTTGAACTTTTGAATTCAACACTTTGTGTCTTGCATATATGAGATGGATTTGAACTTTTTAACACATAAAAAGAGATGGATATAATTTTGGAGAGTTAGAGCTTTTGTATATTCAATGTAGATCAGTTCTGGTTGGTGTCTCAGGAATATACAGCTTTAGAGCTTTTATATTATTCAAAAACGTCCAAAAAACGACTTTAAAACGGTCAGATAACGGCTAGTTTTTTTCAGAGTTCGGTTGACCGTTGAGGGACCTTGGTGGACCGAACACAACTCCGGTCGACCGAACAATGGCTTAGGTCGACCGAGCCTGTAAAATGCAACTCTCAGTATCTCCTCGGTTGAACCGAAAGAAAAGGTCGGATGATCCGAACATAGGTCGGTCGACCGACCTACCCTATGGTCGACCGAACCAAACTTTCAAACCTCTCAGTTTCTGCTCGGTTGATCCGAGCTTGAGCTCGGTTGACCGACCTTCCTGAGTTGATTTTTCACACGTTTTGAAATCTAATGAAGTCTAAAAGATTTTCCCAAAAGGTAACAATTAAAAGTATTTCGAAAAACCGTTTTAAAAGACATGAACTTTGAAAACAAAGGCTTTTGAAATATGAACACATTTAAAGATCGTTTTTAAAACTTAGCCTTTTGAAAACGTGTTTAATATGTATGCAAGACTATAGTGTTGTATACTTAAGTTCATTAAGAGCATTGGTTAGAGAGCTTAAAGATAACGACTAATAAATATAAAGCTATCCTAACCAAACCTAAGTCTTCAATCTTCAATCTTGATGATATGTGCCTTGAAGATCTTTTTTATAGCTTGATTGAAGAACTTAGAGCTTCCACAACGATTTTCGATATTCTATCACAAAGATATAAGACATTAGTCACAATATCAAATGTTTGACCATTATCAAAAACAGAGTTTGTTCACCCTTAGGGCTTACAATCTCCCCCTTTTTGATTATGACAAACTTTGATGTAATTAGATAGAATACGAACAATAGTAAGAACAAGGAAGCATGGCAAAAAAGGATTTAAAACCAAATAAGAGTGAAGACTAGTGTTTTAGAAGATAAACTTGTGAGAAATACAAACACTAGTATTTTAACTTCTTTTGCCATCACATTAGGGACTCTTAGAAGAGCCCTAAATACCTACCATCCTCCAATCCTCCTTCCTTCCAAAAACAAGGCTAGTTTTGAGAAATTTGAAAAATTGTAAATAGTAAATGCTCCCCCTCAAAACATGCCATATCAAAGATAGAACAGTAAAAAACATATTAAGAAAACTCCCTTAAGTTCCAGCAGTTGATAGCAGCAAAAATCAGACATGAATTACGATCATCGCATGGATCTCGGGACGACCGAGCTTTTGGTCACCACATCTTGATCGACCGAAGCAAAGGAAATTTTCTGCGACAATCTGCTGCAACTAAGTCGACTCTCGAAACTTTCTTTCAATAACTTTCACACAAAGCAGATGATCGAGTTTTCAATAAACAATTAAGCAAGATAAAAACAATATTTCTCCCCCTTTGGCATAATCAAAAAGAATTCAATCACCAAAGTATAAATAGTGTAAAACATAAGCATAAAACATTCATAGTTCAAAAAAACATAAGCACAAATATAACCAATCAAAGGTTTCAAGTCTCAATGTTGATCTTCTTTATCAGGACTTGAAAGACTCAAATCCTTGGCTAACTTGTCCACTTTGTCGGACACTTTTTGAACATCTTCTTTGATGCAACTTATCTCTTCCATTACCGCCTCGACTTTTCGCGCAATTTTCTTCATCAAAGCAAACATCTTATCTATTCGGTTCACTTTTCGAGGATGATCTTTGGAAGTTTCTTGTGTTGGAGAATCAGGTTCTTCTTCTTGGATACTTTCTGATGATGCCTTTTCGCTTGAGCTAACTGAATTATGTTCTTGGACATTTTCTTGCTCATCACTATGAGGATCACTTCTCGGCTTCGTAGGTGCTTTACCCCTTTGCTTTTCAATCTTTTGGAGTGTTTTGAGCATATAATTGGATACGTTTCTAGCAAGGAT
The DNA here is from genome assembly GCA_026122235.1 of Vinca minor. Classification (NCBI taxonomy): domain Eukaryota; kingdom Viridiplantae; phylum Streptophyta; class Magnoliopsida; order Gentianales; family Apocynaceae; genus Vinca; species Vinca minor. The sequence goes on from JAOCZM010000120.1 coordinate 2,395,862, forward strand.
CGCAGCACCAAGCTCATCATTAGTTGTCTTCCGAATGAACTTCCATTTATTGTCAATATAGATCATCTTCATTCGGTGAAAACAAGCCTCATCAATTTTGACGACCTTTTTCTTTAAAGGATCTTGCAAATCAAGGCCAAATCTTTGAAAAAGCCTAGTAAACACATTTCCATATGGTATGAAATTCCTTGATCCTTTGATCGCAGCCATGAAATGTTGAAGAGCTAAATGAGCAAAGTTCAAAGGCTTCCTTTCCAATAGATGTTGCATGATAACCATTTGGAGGAAGGTGATAGACGACTTATGTCCTTTGACGGGAGCAACAATATTGGATACGAAGAAATGAAGAATTCGTCCAAATTCATCCAATTTGTCTATTTCCCTATCCTTTGAATCAGAAAAGTTGCCTTGAATACTAAATTCGGATATGAAATGTTTCATATTAAAGAGACTGGCATCATCCGAATTCATCATGTTCTTATAAAATCTTTTGGCATAAGCCACATATTTGACTCCTAAAGCTTCACAGAACATCTTCTCGAGAAAAACACGAACTCCATTTTTTCCAACACAAGATTGATATTGAATTTGAGAACCATCATCGTATATTTGCCTCAAATTAGCACCAAACTCGTAAACTAAGGAGGGGTAAATCTCATCATTAATATCAAATAGGTTTATCCAACCCATATCATCAAATAGCCCCATTACTTCATCTAATCCTCTACCGTGAGCAAACACATTCTCATCTCTTAAATAGGTAGTCATGAATCCTCTTTTTGAATTAGAAAGATTGTCAAACACTTTCTTAGCAGAAGCATTGTAGAAAGAATTAGTTACCTTTGTAGTGTAGAAGTTTGATGAATCACCAAACTCAAAATTTGAGGGTGGAGATACCCTTGAGGGAGAAGAAAATGAATCGTCCTCCGAATGGCTTGAAATTGATTCTTGAATCTTCTTTCCTTTACCCTTTTGAGCAACTTGCTTTACCTTTCCTTTCTTCAAAGGAATTTGTGATGGTTCTTTGAGAGAAATCCCTTTTTCAAGGGGTCGTTTGGGTTGATTTTTGCGCGGAGGCGTGTCACTATCATCATTGCCTCTTTTGGTAGGGTGTTTTGTTCTCACCATTTCGGATTAGGTATAATCAAGAAGAGTGAGAGCTTGGGTAATCCGAAGGAACAATTTGGTGAATTTGAGGATTTCACTTAATTTGAAAATTGGAGAATTTCACTCAATTTGAAGTTTAAAAGTGATTGAATGATGAATTGAAGGAACAATTTGGCTTGGGTAGGAAGAATTTAGGTTTGAGAGATGAGAAATTTGAGAGAGAATCGGTTTCATAAGTGGGGATGAAATGAAAAGTCATTCGGGTAATGATATATAAAAGCTGTAACCCGATGACTTCGGTCGACCGTTTCCAGAGAGGGTCGACCGAAGGTTGATCCGAACAGTCTCAGTAGTTCTTCGGTTGAGGGTTCGGTTGCACTGAAGATAGTTCGGTCGACCGTCTAGGCTTCGGATCAACCGAACTTTTCCTGTTGATCCGAGGTTCCCCTGTTTTCCCCTGCACGCTTAATACACACATCAGTCCTGGAATTTTGTGATTCCGAGGCAACATCTGAGATATTCAAATCTTTCGGTGCTAAGTGGTTTTGTGAAAATATCTGCAAGTTGTTCATCAGTGCATATGAAGTTTATACAAACATCACCTTTAGCAACATGATCTCGAATGAAATGATGCTTGATTTCTATATGTTTGGTTCTAGAATGCTGAATGGGATTCTTAGTTAAGTTTATAGCACTAGTGTTATCACACAAGATGGGAACATGATGAAATGCAAAGCCATAATCCACAAGAGTATGCATCATCCATAAAATTTGAGCACAACAACTACCGGCGGCAATATATTCCGCTTCGGCGGTGGAAAGAGATACACATGCTTGTTTCTTGCTATACCATGAGACTAATGCATGACCAAGAAAATGACAATGCCCACTAGTACTTTTTACGTTCAATACGACATCCCGCATAATCGGCATCCGAATATCCTAATAAAATCAAAAGATGCACTACGAGGATACCATAACCCGTAATCAAAAGAACCTATGAGATATCTAAGAATGCGTTTAACGGCAACTAGATGAGATTCTTTAGGACATGATTGAAATCTAGCACACAAGCAAGCGGCAAACATAATATCCGGCCTACTAGCGGTAAGATAAAGAAGAGAGCCAATCATACCTCTATACCTTGTTTCATCTACCGATTTACCTTTTTCATCCTTGTCAAGCTTGATGGTTGCACTCATTGGTGTTTTGCTTTCCTTTGCACCATCCATCCCAAACCGTTTGAGTAGTTCTTTTGTGTACTTGGCTTGGTTGATGAAAATTCCTTCATGAGTTTGTTTAATTTGAAGTCCAAGGAAATAATTGAGCTCTCCCATCATGCTCATCTCAAATTCATCTTGCATTAGTTTAGCAAATTCTTCACAAAGAACTTCATTAGTTGAACCAAAGATAATATCATCAACATATATTTGCACAAGTAAAATGTCATGAGATGCATTCATTTTAATGAAAAGAGTGGTGTCAACAAGACCTCTTGAAAAAACCGATAGAAATGAGAAACTTGCTCAATCGCTCATACCAAGCACGAGGAGCTTGTTTTAAACCATACATAGCTTTTGTAAGTTTGTAAACATGATTTGGAAATTTTTCATGTATAAAACCGGGAGGTTGTTCAACATACACTTCCTCCTCAATGAAGCCATTTAGAAATACACTTTTCACATCCATTTGAAAAAAGTTTAATACCTTTCAAAGCAAGCAAAAGCAAGAAGCATTCTAATAGATTCAAGTCTAGCTACGGGAGCAAAAGTTTCCTCAAAATCAATGCCCTCCTCTTGATTGAATCCTTGGGCAACAAGTCTAGCTTTATTTCTAATGATCTCCCCAAGCTCATCAAGTTTATTTCGGAAAATCCATTTTGTTCCAATAATGAGGCGATCAATTGGTCTAGGAACTAATGTCCAAACTTGATTTCTTTCAAATTGATTAAGTTCCTCTTGCATAGCCAAAATCCAAAAATAATCACATAATGCTTCATGAATGTTCTTAGGTTCTATAGAAGAAAGTAAAGCAAGATTATCTATGAAGTACCGCCTTGTTTTGACACCTTCGGATGGATCACCAATGATTTGCTCTTGAGGGTGTTCTTGCTTGTATATCCAATCCTTTGGTAGCTCGTTTGTTGAAGAATCATTGCTTTGAGCGACTTGGGGATCATTTTGAGTAATCTCAAAGTCCTCCATATCCTTAGTGTCAACATCCAACATAGGAGCTTGATGGATTTCATTTTCTCTTTCCAAAGGCATACCTAAATCATCATCATCATCTCTTCTAGACAAGTAGATGTTAGATTCATCAAAAGACACATGCATAGACTCTTCAATACACAAGGTTCTTTTTGTTATATACCCTATAAGCCTTCTTGTTAGAAGAATAGCCAAGAAATATTCCTTCATCGGATTTCTTGTCAAATTTTCCAAGGCTATCTTTGATGTTAAGCACAAAGCATTTGCAACCAAAAACCTTGAAATATGAGATTGAGGGTATTTTTTCCAAAGATAAGTTCAAAAGGGGGTTTTTCCAACAAATGGTCTTAAAAGAACTCTATTAACAATATAACAAGCGGTGTTTACGGCTTCGGCCCAAAAATATTTTGGTAAAGAATTTTCACAAAGCATAGACCTAGCCATTTCTTGTAAAGTTCTATTTTTCCTTTCAACAACACCATTTTGTTGAGGGGTTCTTGGAGCCGAGAAGTTATGAGTAATGCCATTTTCATTACAAAACTCTTCAAAGAATTGATTGTTAAATTCCTTTCCATTATCACTTCTCAAGGAACCAAGTTTTAGTTCAAGTGAGTTTTGTACCTTTTTGAAAAGATTTGAAAACTCAAGAAAGGTGTCATCTTTTTGTGCAAGAAAAATAACCCAAGTAAATCTTGAAAAGTCATCCACAATAACAAAGACATACTTCTTACCACCTAAGCTAGTGGTCCTCATCGGTCCAAAAAGATCTAGATGAACAAGTTCAAGTGGTTTAGAAGTGGAAACCATTTGTTTAGGCTTAAAAGA